>QXEO01000253.1:0-1200000 GCA_007115705.1 Dactylis glomerata | reverse complement strand
AGGTGTATCTCATTTTTGGACAGCCACCCAGGAGCAAAGAGATTGGAGACGTTCAAGTCATGAAGCTTCCAGTGCAACCACAAGACATATGGGCTCTATCTTGGTCAACTAAGCTGCAAGAACTCAAGCCAGGTGGACAGAGGGTGGTAGATATTGGTAGGATGGAACGCATCCGTTTGGTCTGAGGGAATGCTTCTGAAAGGCCTCGTCTTAGTTTTCACTTGGCTATTTGAGGCAAAATGAGTCTCATGGCAAAATGGGTTAACTAAGTCTTGTGGGAAAACTGCACCACCTCTGTAGAGTGTTTAGAACTAAGTACTTAGCCGTGTCCCCGGTTATGGACAATTCAGAGTGACATGATGTTCAAGCTGTTCAAGAATCTCCTCACCCCAATTTCTCTAAGTTAAAACTTGATGGGTAAACTTGGGTAGAAAAAGGTCCTTCTGGACAAAATTTTGCTAAGGAAAAATCGTGTTTTACAAAGATAGGAAAAAGCTTGCTTTTGCTAAGTTAAACTCCACCTCGCCAAATAGCATATAAGTGTAGGTGCCATTGAGTCCACCAAAGTGACATCGTGCCAATACATTCAAAGTATTGACCCTCCGTGGCTGCAACGTATCATGTTGCAGGTGGCTACTATGAAGACTGAAGATTACTGCGTTTCGGTCACGAGTCTTCGTCCAACATGTCTGCCTGCGGAGCTATGAAGAAAAGAAGACTTGTAGTTCATTTACTTAGTCATTTTCTAGAGTTGTAATAGGTTTGTGGCATTGTGCCTTTGAGTTGTAAAAGAACTATGTTATTTGAGGATCAAGCGTTGTAATAAAGACCTTTGTATTCTTGGTATTTCATCTTGTAACTGTGTGTGCTAGCAGTTGATCTGGGACTAGCACAAATAAAACATAGGTACGCTACAGATGGTATCAGAGCAAAGTGTTGCCCTTAGGTTTGTGACCCTAGGATTGGACAAAAACCCTTAGGAAAATTTAGGAGTTGCTCTTGTTTCTCTTTGTTTCTAACACTTAGAAATAATTTTGACTTCTAAGTTAGAAATCTCTTTAACTCCTGTTCAGCGCTTTTGTTAAGTTTTTCTCTTTTGACTTACTAACTTGTCATGTTCCAACTTAAAGATGTCAACCTTCCGCATCACCAAGCCCGACAATTTCAAGAACTACAGCTTCGGAGAGCGCCTCATCGACATCATCACTGCCTTGTCCCTGCCTACCCCGTTCATCAGAGGGAGCGAGATGACCAAGTTTCACAAGAAGGAAGTCTGGGTCATCCACATCACGCAGCCAGGATGCGAGACAAAGCCAAAGAATGAAAAGATCAAGTTCAAGACCTTCCACACCAATAAAAAAACGGGCGCCTATCTCATGCAAGAGCTGATAGCACGCCTCTGTGGACGACACTTCTTCGAGCTTCAGAACCACTACTCCCACTCCTACGGCCGACGCGATGAGGAGGGCATGGTCATCGGGTTACCTGACAGCAAGCAAGACCCCATGCGCATCCACCTCGCTGAGTTAGAGTATCTCGTCAGGGACGTCGACGTTGAGAGGTACAATGAGTTGTTTAACAACGACAAGCTACGTGCCCAGCTTGCCGAGAAGGACAAGCAACGCCTGGAGCAGGAGCAGAGGATCAAGGAGATGAAGGAGAAGTTCGAGACTCAAGAGAAGTAGCAAAAGATCCAGGAGAAGAGGATCCAAGCCAGGAACAAAGATGTTAGAGAGCTGAAGCAGAAGTTAGAGTGCAACGACTTCGAGCTGGAAGCGGACCACGACTTGATCGAGAAGCTGCGCGCCGACAAGAGGGAGCTTCAAGAGAAGGTCGACACCCTAACTGAAGAGCTGCAGGACTACAAGAGGCTACTCAAGGAGAATGGCTTCGATGTTGAGGAGGAAGTTGTCATGGAAGAGTAGAGTAGTTAGATAGACTACCACACTTTATCTTTGAGTTGCATTTATGCCGTGACTGCTTGTGGTATGGCATTAGACATTGTATCCCTTTAGACTTAAATGTTTGCATACCTTCAAACTATTTGTGAGTTGTTTATTGCATGCTTGGTTAAAGTTTCTCCTATGCTTGTGTGTGTTGGGTTTGTGTTCTTTTGAGGATTTTTTATGCATGTGGGTAGGAAACTTTATTCCTTTAGACTATCTCTAAGTCTAACCTCACCTATTTTCCAAACCCAGCAGATGCCTCCTCGTCGTGCTCCTGAGGAACAGATGCAGCAGATGGTGGAAGCCCAGGCTCAACTCATGCAAGTCATGACTCAGTTTTTGGCCAACGCTAACAACAATAATAACAACAACAACAACCCTCCACCACCACCACCCCCTCAGGTTGACATGCTTGCAAGGTTTCTAAGGTTTCGTCCTGCCAAGTTTTCTCATGCTGCTGAACCACTAGAGGCCATGGATTGGCTCTGTTCTGTCAACAAAGACTTGGTGACAACTGGTTGCACTGACGCTGAAAAGGTCAGGTTTGCATCTCATCTATTGGAAGCACCAGCAACAAGCTGGTGGGATACTTATCAGATCACCCATCCCATTGAGGGTGTGACATGGGACTCATTCCAAGAAGGGTTCCGGGCTGCACACATTTCTTCTGGTGTGATGGGTTTGAAGAAGAAAGAATTCCGTGATCTCAGATAGAAATTTTGCAGTGTGTCTGAGTATATTGATGAGTTCACCAACCTGTCACGCTATGCACCGGACGACATTGACACTGATGCAAAAAGGAAGGAGAAGTTCCTAGAGGGTCTCAATGATGAGTTGTCAATCCCTCTGTCTGTTGCCCACACTCCTACTTTTCAGTCTCTGCTTGATCAAGCTATAACTTTAGAGAGCAAGATGAAGCAGTCTAAAAATAGAAAGAGGAAGCATCATGTTAGCAAGTACCAAGAGCCTGTGCACAAGCGGAGCTATCACCATGAACTTGGTAGCTCTGGATTCCATAAGAATGGAGGAAACCACCACAACCATAATGGTGGAAATGGGCACCAGCATCACAAGGGAAATGGCCACCACCATAATGGCCACAGGAACCACAACAATCATAACTCCACTAGGACAAATGGCCATAACAATGGCAACAACAATGGCAGAAACAACAATGTCCCCGAGAAGAGGGATATTAGTCAGGTGGAATGCTTTAAGTGCCACAAGACTGGGCATTATGTAAATGATTGCCCACAGAAGAAGGATGAAGGAAACAAGACCAATCCATTCCAGAAGGGGCATGTTAATCACATCAATGTGGAGGAGATTTATGATGAGCCTGACGCCGTATATGGTATGTTTCTGCTCAATAAGTTTTCAACACTTGTTCTTTTCGACACTGGTGCATCTCATTCATTTATTTCAAGAGCATTTGTGGTTAAGAACAAAATACCCACTGAAACAATAGGTTGTCCTATAAGGGTAAGTTCCCCAGGGGGAGAGTTGATAGTAAACGCCGGTTGTAGAGACCTAGTCCTAGAAATTGGAAAACACAAGTTTTTGGCTAACCTCATTGTCCTAGACTCACAAGGATTAGATGTCATCCTAGGCATGGATTGGATGACCGCCTTTGAGGGAGTCATAGACTGTGCAAACAAAACCATCACCCTTACAACCCCTGAAAAGAAATGCATTCGTTTTAAATCAACCTTCGAGCTTAAAGGATCTAAGGTTAATTCTCTTAAGGGGGTTAGTATGCATGAAGTGCTAGTTGTAAAAGAGTACCCCAATGTGTTTCCAGAAGAGTTACCAGGAATGCCACCAGACAGATATGTCGAGTTCATCATCGACTTGCTGCCTAAAACAGGACCTATAGCAAAGAGGCCATACAAGATGGACATAGAACAATTAAAGGAGTTGAAGAAGCAGCTCAAGGAATAGTTGGACAAATGTTTTATCCAACAGAGTTCATCATTATGGGGAGCCCCTGTCTTGTTTGTGGAGAAGAAAGACTCTAGCAAGAGATTGGTTGTGGACTACTGTTCGCTGAACGAAGTGACAATCAAGAATAAATACCCATTGCCCAACATCAACGACTTGTTTGATCAGTTGAAAGGAGCAAAAGTGTTCTCCAAGATTGACCTCCGATCAGGATATTTCGAGCTAAAGATCCGAGAACAAGACATACCCAAGATAGCTTTTACCACAAGATATGGTCTATGTGAGTATACCGTTATGTCTTTTGGACTAACAAATGCCCCGACATACTTCATGACCATGATGAACAAGGTGTTCATGGAATACTTGGACAAATTCGTAGTGGTGTTCATTAATGACATCCTGATTTACTCCAAGGATGATAAAGAACATGAGCAACACTTACGCTTAATCATGGAAAAGCTCAGGGAGCATAAGTTGTATGCAAAATTCAGCAAGTGCGAGTTTTCGCTGAACAAGGTAGGATTTCTTGGACACATAGTTTCCACGGAAGGAGTCACGGTGGATCCAAGCAAGGTAGCATCCGTTACCGAATGGGAGTCACCCAAAAATGTGGGAGACATCCGGAGTTTCCTAGGCCTTGCGGGATACTATCGGAGGTTCATTGAAAATTTCTCCAAGATAGCAAAGCCAATGACTGAACTATTAAAGAAAGACAAGAAATTTGAATGGACCGACTCATGCGAAGCTAGTATTCAAGAACTGAAGAACCGGCTAGTAAGTGCGCCAGTTCTATGCCTACCAGATATACAGAAGGATTTCCAAGTTTACTGCAACACTTCTTGCTGGCGTGCAGTTGACGGTCCTTGTGCGTGGTGAATGACCAGCCCGTTGGGAACCCCAAGAGGAAAGTATGATGAGTATAGCTGCTAGTTTTCCCTCAGTTAAGAAACCAAGGTTTATCGTTCTTGGAGAGGAGAGAAAAACGACTGAAGGTGATGCTTGCTAGTTTGCGACAGCTTTGGACAATTTATATATGGCGCCTCGTCCAAGCTTTGCTTGCTAGCTGCAACACGGAACCTGCACACAACACAACCAAGTACTTTGTTCCCAACTTGCGATGAGGTTATCAATCTCACCAGTTTGCTTGAAACAAAGGTTATGAGCGTATCGAGTGGACAACAGTAGAGTATGCGAATAAAGTAAACAGTGCGAGTAAAGTAAATAGGTAATAGCAATATGATGGAAATAGGACCGGGGTCCACAGTTCACTAGTGGTGTCTCTCCATAAGATAAATAACACATGCTGGGTAAACAAATTACAGTTGGGCAATTGATAGAATAAAGATAAACGTGATATGTCAAGAAGATCACTATGAGATTTACTCTGGGCATTACAACAAAATACATAGACCGCCATCCAACTGCATCTATGACTAATAATCCACTTGTGGCGAATCAATCCGAGAACTCCACAAGTATTAAGTTGCGAACAACAGATAATTGCATTAAGCAAAGTGTGTAATGTAAACAAAGCATATGCCCTCGAGTATATGAATGTTGTTTTCTCCCTAGTAGCAACAGCACATCTATAACCTTAGAGGTTTCTGTCACTCCCCCAGGTTAAATAGAGGCATGAACCCACTATCAAGCATAAATACCCCCTCTTGGAGTCACTAGCAACTACTCGGCCAAGATAGCTACTAACAACGGAGAGCATGCAAGATCATAAACAACATAGAGATAACAAAAGATATAATTCAGTACAGCAACTCAATCATAAACACCAATATTCATCAGATCCCAACAAACCAAACATGTAGAATTACATAATGGTGATCTCAATCATGTAGGGCAGCTCATGAGATCTAAACATGAAGCACATGGTGGAGAAGACAACCATCTAGCTACTGCTATGGACCCATAGTCCAAGGTGGACTACTCACTCATCGCTCCAGAGGCAAGCATGGCGATGAAGAAGACCTCCGGTGACGATTCCCCTCTCCGGCACCCCTTGAAGTTCAACCTACACTGATGGACAGGATCAAAGAAGCTCAGAAGCTAGATAAGGAGATAGAAGAAATAAAGAGTAGTATGGCTAAAGGAAAGGCGAAGGGATTTCACAAAGATGACCAAGGAATTGTGTGGTTTGAAAAATGTGTTTGTGTACCATAGGACCCCGAACTCAGGAAGTTGATTCTGCAAGAAGCACATGATTCACCATATTCTATTCATCCTGGAAACACCAAGATGTATATGGTCTTGAAGGGTAGGTTTTGGTGGAGCAATATGAAAATGGATGTCGCCGAGTACATCGCCCTATGTGATGTATGCAATAGAGTCAAGGCAGAGCATCAGAAACCAGCAGGTTTATTGCAGCCATTGCCTATACCAGAGTGGAAGTGGGATAATGTTGGCATGGACTTTATCACAGGTTTACCAAGGACTAAGTCTGGATATGACTCCATCTGGGTAGTAGTTGATCGTTTAACTAAAGTGGCTCACTTCATTCTTGTGAAAACCACTTATACCAGTGCTAGACTAGCCAAGATATACATGAACCGAATAGTGTGTTTACATGGAGTGCCTAAGAGCATTGTATCTGATAGAGGTACTCAATTCACCTCTCACTTTTGGCGCCAACTCCATGAATCCTTGGGCACTAGACTAGAGTTCAGCACAGTGTTTTGATATGTCTCCAACGTATCTATAACTTTTGATGCTCCATGCTTGTTTTTACACAATTTGCTTAGTGTTTCGTTACACTTCATGGCATTTTTGTGCATTTTCCGAAACTAACCTATTAACGAGATGCCACAATGCCAGTTCCCTGTTTTCTGCTATTTTTGTGTTTCAGAAAAGTTACACAGGAAATATTTTCAGAATTGGACGAAACAAAAGCCAGACTTCCAGATATTTAACGAAGCTTCCAGAGAACCAAAGAGGAGACGGAGAGGGGCCACAGGGCGGCCACACCATAGGGCGGCGTGCCCCAGGGCTGGCCCGCGCCCCTGGTGGTGAGGCCACCCTGGCCCACTTCTGGCACCGCCTCTTCGCATATAAAGACCCCTCGACGGGAAAACCTAAGAGCCCGATCACTTTTCCAAAATACATCGCGATCCGCCGCTGCCATCGGCCCGAGAATGGGAGGGTCCAGAAGCTCTTCCCGGCACCCTACCGGAGAGGGGAATTGCCACCGAAGGTCTTCTTTATCGCCATGCTTGCCTCCGGCGCGATGAGTGAGTAGTCTACCTTGGACTATGGGTCCATAGCAGTAGCTAGATGGTTGTCTTCTCCACCATGTGCTTCATGTTTAGATCTCGTGAGCTGCTTTACATGATCGAGATCACCGTTATGTAATTCTACATGTTGTGTTTGTTGGGATCCGATGAATATTGGTGTTATGATTGAGTTGATGTGCTGAATATTATCTTATGTTATCTCTATGTTGTTTATGATCTTGCATGCTCTCCGTTGTTAGTAGCTATCTTGGCCGAGTAGTTGCTAGTGACTCCAAGAGGGGGTATTTATGCTCGATAGTGGGTTCATACCTCTATTTAATCTAGGGGAGTGACAGAAACCTCTAAGGTTGTAGATGTGCTGTTGCCATTAGGGAGAAAACAACATTCATATGCTCAAGGGCATATGCTTTTTTACATTACACACTTTGCTTAATGCAGTTATCTATTATTCACAACTTAATACTTGTGGAGTTCTCGGATTGATTCACCACAAGTGGATTATTAGTCATAGATGCAGTTCGATGGCGGCCTATGTATCTTGTTGTAATGCCCAGAGTAAATCTCATAGTGATCCTCTCGACATATGCACGTTGTCTTTATTCTATCAATTGCCCACCTGTAATTTGTTTACCTAGCATGTGTTATTTTATCTTATGGAGAGACACCACTAGTGAACTGTGGACCCCGGTCCTATTTCCTTTATATTGCTATCACCTATTTACTTTACTCGCACTGTTTACTTTACTCGCATACTATTATCACTTTCCACTCGATACGCTCATTCCTTTATTTCAAGCAAACCGGTGAGATTGACAATCTCATTGTAAGTTGGGAGCAAAGTATTTGGTTGTGTTGTGTGCAGGTTCCACGTTGCTGCTCGCAAAGCAAAGCTTGGATGAGGCGCCTTATAAATTGTCCGGAGCTGTCGCGAAGCTAGTGGGCATCACCTTCTGGAGTTTGGCTTTTTTCCGGACTGACAAACCTTTGTTTCTTACTGAGGGAAAACTCACTGCTGTACTCATCAAACCTTCCTCTTGGGGTTCCCAACTGGACGGTGATTTACACTATCACACACCGCCACAGCAAAGATTTTCTAGCGCCATTGCTGGGGAAAAAGAAGACTTCTGCAAGGGGAGTTTCACACGCACATCCTTTACTTTGTTTTAAGTTTTGCTTTACTTTATTTTTACTTGCATCGTTTTATCAAAAACACAAAAAAATTAGTATCCTTTATAGTTGTTTTTACTTGTCTGCTTTTAGTTTTGCTAGAATGGCTACTCCTGAAAACACCAAGTTGTGTGACTTCACTAGCACGAATAATAGTGATTTTATCTGCACTCCTATTGCGCCACCTGCTCCTGCTGCAAATTTTTATGAGATTAAGCCTACTTTGTTGAACCTTGTTATGAAAGAGCAATTTTCTGGTGCTAGTACTAATGCTGCTGTAGCTCATCTCAACAATTTTGTTGAGCTATGTGAGATGCAGAAATATAAGGATGTAGAGAGTGATATTATTAAGCTTAAGTTGTTTCTTTTTTCTTTGAGAGGAAAAGCTAAGGATTGGTTGCCGTCTTTGCCTAAAAATAGTATTGATTCATGGGCTAAGTGTAAGGATGCTTTTATTGGTAGATACTATCCTCCTGCTAAGATTATAGCTTTGCGTAGCAATATTATGAAGTTTAGTTAGTTTGATAATAAACATGTTGCTCAAGCTTGGGAAAGAATGAAATCTATGATAAAGAATTGTCCCACTCATGGACTGACTACTTGGATGATTGTTCAAACTTTTTATGCAGGATTGAATTTTTCTTCAAGGAACCTACTTGATTCAGCTGCTGGAGGCACTTTTATGTCCCTTACCTTGGGTGCCGCAACAAAGCTTCTCGACAATATGATGGTAAATTACTCTGAATGGCACACCAAGAGAGCTCCACAAGGTAAGAAGGTAAATTCTATTGAGGAAACCTCTTCCTTGAGTGATAAGATTGATGCTATTATGCTTATGCTTTCTAATGACAGGACTCATGTTGATCCTAATAATGTTCCTTTGGCCTCTTTGGTTGCTAAAGAAGAGCTTGCTGATGTAAACTTCATTAGAAATAATAATTTTAACAACAATGCTTATAGGAACAATTTTCCTAGTAATAATTATAGGCCGTATCCTTCTACCAATGGTAATGGTTGGTAACTCTTATGGTAATTCCTCCAACAACACTAGGGCCGCGCCCTCCGAGCTTGAGGTAATGCTCAAGGACTTCATCGGAAGCAAAATGCTTTTAACAAGTCTATTGAGGAGAAGTTAAGCAAAATTGATATTCTTGCTTCTAAAGTTGATAGCCTTGCTCATGATGTTGAACTTCTGAAATTAAAAGTGTTGCCTAATGAGGTGAGAGAGAACAATGTTTTTGCTACTGCTAATGCTATCCAAGTTAGAATTGATAAAAATGTTAGGATGCTAGCAGAATTGCATGCCAGGTGGGAAAGGGAAGATGAGATGGCTAGAAAGATGAAGGTATGTACCATTACTACCTCTAATGATGTTGTTCCTAATGCTAGCAATCCTCTTACTTTGATTGGTGTAGAGAAAACTCCCACTCCTTGTGTTAAAAAGCCCAAAACAGCAAAAACTTTGGGAGTGACTAAGCAACAGCCGTCTGTTTTTTAATTCATGAACAGACACTTTTTTCCAGCCAATTACAATATGACAACTGTACCACTAAAATACTTAATGAACTTGATTTTGTACAGAAAAAGTGTATGTTTTCATATCGCAAAACAGACAAAAATTCACGATCGAGTCATCCCGCTGAGTTATAACGGTTCTTTCATTCAGCCCGTGTTAGCAGACATGGGTTGCAACATACAAAGGCCCATTACGAAAAAAACAGAAACACACGAACGCCCTTCTTGTCCTGCTCCCATCCCTCCTATCAGGCAAAGCTGCACATCCACCCTCCCCCTTTCTAGAAAGAGAGGATCGATCGACTCCATAGCAAAAATGAAAGGAAAAGACAAGGAAGAATCAGATCTAGGACTTCAAAAACCAAAAAAAAAGAGAAACAAAGAATGGAAGAACATCTACCTCAGATTGGATGCACGCTGCATCCAAAGGTATGTTCATGACCGCCCTTCGCACTTGTTATCTGAAGGGACTTCTTGAAACCATCCTGGAAAAAATCAATGTCACCAAATTAGCAGCAGACACACTAGATTCTACAGCAAACTACAACTAGTAGAACAAGCATAAATATTTTCAATGTTTCTCCGGTGTGCCCTGTGGAAATCAGGGCGCGTTGGTGGTCTACAGACTAAACAAAGAGTTGCAACTTGCAACTGCTATTCTTGAGCATAGCAATGGAACACTGAAAGGAGACTAAAATAGTTAATATGATGACCTTGACCAAACAATATGCAGGGAGCAAGATGCGACTAACCTTACCAAACAAACCAAGACAGATATGTGAATATAGACAAGGTTTATTGTGTATGATTGTGATAGTTAGGATGTGCCCCAATTCTGTATAAAGAATAAATGATTGAAGATAAACTACAAGATTGAGCTAATTAAAATTGAATGGAAGACTAACAAACTACGTAATAAAATGGGTTAAGATATTGCTTGATAGAGTAAATGAAGATGGACTGAGCTAATTAAGAAAAAAATACATGCATGACTGAGCTAATAAGATATGGACTGAGAGAGGCCTGACTAAATAAAGATAGAATGAGTAACTAAGATTAAGAACTAGAAGAAAAGATGACAGCTGAAGAATTAAACTTGACAAATAAATAAACTGAAGACTGAGGGAGGATGGAAAACTGAAACAAGATACTTACACCACTGAACCAAAATATGACATTTTTAGGAATGACAAGAAAATTGATTGAAGACTGAGGAAGGATGGATAACTCAAACTTGAGACTTCAAACTAGATATAAAATGATAGCTGAACAATGATAAGAAAACTGACTGAAGACTAAGGAAGAAAGCCACAATGCTAAAAGAGAATGAAGGAATAAAATGAGTGACCAAATAAACTAATGACTTCAAAAATAAAATGATATACTAAATAAATCGAGGAAAGGCAAAACTGAAGAGCTGAGATACTTAAACAGAGTAAAACTGAATGACAATGGATGCCTGGGAGGAAAAGGATGAAAACTAGGGGAAAGGCAATACTGAAGAGGTGGGATACTTAAACAGTAAGAAAGAATAAATAAAAAACAATGATAAATGATGAATGGAGACTGAGAAAATAAGATTGAAAATGAATACTGAGTAATTGAGAAACAAAGAAGAAACTGAGAAATAAAAATCCTGAGAAACTAAGAGGAATGAAGAAACTAAATCAGAAACAAGACTGAAACAAGAAAAACAAAATACAGACGAAAATAATGAAGAAGAAAAATAACTAAACTGAAACAAGACATGAACGATCAATGCTGCGAGAAACTGGAATTAACTAAACTTAAATAAGGAATACTGGAGAGAGAACACTAAACTGAAGGGAAAAACAATAAACTAAATATAAGATAAATTTAAGAATGGCTCAAGACTAGGATACTGAAGAAAGAGGCATGAAAGGCTGAAGAAACAAGTTAATGAAAAAAAAGATTGGGAGACTGAATAGAGTGAGGCCTAGAAAATGAAGCCCCAAAGACTGAAAAAGAGTTACTGGAGAGTTGTTTGGAAATTAAAAACGAGAGAGAGAATCTAAACAATGAGAAACTTAAGACTGGACAAGTGAATATCTGAAGAATGAGTCGCTTACAATGAAGAAAGAACATTAATGAAGACAAATGAGGAAATAATGAAAAATGAAGAGTGAACACTAAATGAACATGAGTGAGACAGTAAAGTCTGACTGAAATAACTGCAGAATGAACACTAAAGAGAGAAAAACATGGACAAAAAAAGAAAAATAGATCAAGAGTAAGTGGAAAATGTAGGAAGCTACACAAGAAATATTTGATGCATCGGTTTCAAGAGAATCTTTTCAACATTCTGTACTAACATAGGTACTCCTTACTGCTGCACAAACTACCTCCAACTCTGGTAATGCAGAATGAAGGAGGATCAGACCACTACCCCAAGATATTTGCTTACACAACCAAGCTATTACCATGGTGTTTTCTTGGCTCTTTGTTGTGTTTCCCATTTCGGCTACCTCGACCGATTTTATAGCGATGTTGTAGCCCATTTTTTTTGCTATCTTAATGAAGTTCTGCTTTAGGCCCTTCGAATTTGCTTACACAAGAAAAACATCTGAAAATTTACACAACATATAGCACTAGCCTGCAGTCCCAACAGCTCTAAATTTCTAATCAAAATTAGACATGAAAAATAACTAGTAATGTGGCTTACATTGAAACTAAACAAGCCTGAACTCACACATGATCACCTGTGTGCGCATACATCATGTAAATAAAAAATGTGATAATTAGATCAAGCAACCCCTGACACACACACACACACAATAACCTAACTACTCCCATGAAATTAACAGCATCACCTAAAACTTCGAATCTAACATGGGAGCAAGCTTCTTCAACCTATGTGCACAAGCATGATGTCAAACTCAAAATCCCTAAAAGCTCAAACAATACCTAACAAAAACAAAATCAAGCGCAAGCGCAACACACTGCAAATCAACATTGCCCATCCGAGAAGCTTCAGACCACCAAGCAGATACAGAACAAACTCCCCCAACACCCAAAAAAATAGAGCGCGCCAACCAAATCCATCACCTCAAACAAATGAGGTATCAATAGACATCTGATGCAGCTCCAATTAGTAGCAAAACTGGTGTTGCTCACAAATCTTGTGCTTGTGCACTACATACCACCCACCCGCCCAACAACAACACATGAAACATATACGGAAAATACTACAGAATCATAGAAAGACAACACAGAGCAAGAGGAACAACTGATTACCCAACCTGCCGATGGCAGACATGCCTTCCACGGTCGCGAATCCCCGATCTCTTCCCCCTTGGATGGAGAAGGACACGGGCCGCGACTCTCACCATTGCCGCTTGAGACGGCTGCGGGTTCACTAGCACAATCCATCGGCGCTCACCCCCGTCTTGAGAAGCATCGCGCCCTCCGACGCCGGTGGGGCGAGATGCAGCATCGTAGCAGCCTTCTCCACCATTCTTCCGCTACCTGAATAGAGAGATACGAGGCAGAGCGGTCAGTGGCTTCACACAGATATTGCAAATTAAAAAAAAGGAAATGCTCACTCTGCTCGCGAGACCGAGACTAAGAAAATGAGAGAAGCGCAAGAGACCTTGCGCCAAGATTTGTGGACACATCAACGGTAGAAAAAGTGTCTGTGCGCCAATTAATAAACAACTAGCTATTTATTAGAAAAACTGAAAACTTTTTCTCAAAAGAGTGCTAAAATTTTTCGGAGTGTAGGAGATGATAGCTCTATTTCCCTTGATGATATTGATTTTAATGGCTGCAATATATCTGAAGTTATTTTATTCTTGCAAAATCTTGCTTTGACTCCCAATGCAAGTTCTTTAAATGTTGCTTTTACTAAGCATATTACCAATGCTCTCATGAAAATTAGGGATGAAAAGTTGAAGCAAAAAGCTTCTATTCCCAAGAAATTAGATGATGGTTGGGAACCCATCATTGATATGCATGTTAATGGTTTTGATTGCCATGATTTATGTGATCTAGGTGCTAGTATTTCTATTATGCCTAGAAAAATTTATGATATGCCTTATTTACCACCGCTTGAAAAGTGCTATTATGATGTTCCTATTGCTGATGTTGCTAAAAAGAAACCTTTGGGAAGGATTAATGATTTTCTTTTTATGGTTAACAAAAACCTTGTTCCCATTGATTTTCTTGTCATGGATGTTGAATGCAATGCTTCATGTCCTATTATTTTGGAAAGACCTTTTCTTCGAACTGCAGGTGCCATCATTGATATGAGGGAAGGCACCATCAAATATCAATTTCCACTCAAGAAAGATATGGAACACTTCCCTAGAAAGAGAAAGAAATTGGTTTTTGACTCTATTCTTAGAGCAAATTATGAGCTTGATACTTCATCGCTTGATATTACTTGATTCGCATTTTCTGCACCTAGCTCAAAGGCGTTAAAGAAAAGCACTCTTCGGAGATAACCCAATGTTTTTACTTTCAGTTCTTTTTCTTTTATTTGAGTCTTGGAAGTTATTACTACTGTAATAACATCTCCTTATCCTTTTTATTTCGTTTTTGTGCCAAGAGAAGCCTCTAATTTGAGTGAGGTAAGATTTGGGGATGTTGCTGTCCTGAAACTATTTTCGGTGATGCACCATAAATATTCGTGAAAATTCTATGTATATCTTTTGGACCTGTGATTTCTTATGCATATGCCCCAGGTTATATCCAAACTTTCATTAGTTGAAAACTTTTTGATTTGAGCAACAGAAAACCCTCTAAAAATTCGACCTTTATCAGCTGTTCTGTTTTGACAGATTTCTGCCAATATTTGTGTTTGCCGCTTTATCGCTTTCTTTTTGAGTTCTTTTGATCACGGAACTTTTGGGGAAGTTGCTATAGTAGTATATACTTTATATGTGGTGGTTTTTTGAGTTTAAACCTGAAGCAAAAAGGGTTGATTCAATATTATGCTTACACTAATATTGCTAATAGATTTGTGTTTAGTTTTGTATGAAGGAAGTTTTCAAGTGTAGGGATTGGAGAATGATGAGATGAGTTGAAGAATGGACAAAAGCTCAAGCTTGGGGATCCCATGTCACCCCAAGAAATATCCAAGAAGTACAAGCGTCAAAGCTTGGTGATGCCCCTGAGGCACCCCTTCTTCATTGGCAAAAATCAGGTCACCTTTCAACACACTATATTTTTATTGCTTCATGCATTATGCATTTTTCTTGGAGCGTCAGTTGTTTTAGTTTTGTTTGCTGCAATAAATGGTTGGACCCCAACAAATTCCTTTTGGAGAAGTTGCCTTGCTTTTCATTTGCCAAGAACACTCAGTTTTTTACTCTTATCATATCAACAAGTGTTCTCTTTTTCTAGAACTGCGTTTAACTTTCAATTTTCGCCTTGATTTTTGTTCAGATCTTGTTATCTCTTTGCATCAATGTGTATTTTGACCTCTGGTCCATGTTGGTTTTCATCAAAAGAGTTGTTTATAAAAAGTTTGAATGGTGTTCGAAAAGAGAAAAAGCTTTATGCAAAAAAGTGGTACAAGAAGGAGCTTGTGTAGACTGTGGCCTAGGATTTTGCATGTCATGCTTGATGTCTTTTTGATAGTATGCTTAGTGGTTGATGATACGTCTCCAACGTATCCATAATTTTTGATGCTCCATGCTTTTACACCATTTGCTTAGTGTTTCGTTACACTTCATGGCACTTTTATGCATTTTCCAGAACTAACCTACTAACAAGTCGCCACAGTGTCAGTTCCCTGTTTTCTGCTATTTTTGTGTTTTAGAAAAGTTACACAGGAAATATTGTCGGAATTGGACGAAACCAAAGCCAGTCGCCCAGAATTTCACCGAAGCTTCCAGAGAACCGAAGAGGAGACGGAGTGGGGCCACGAGGGGCCCTCACACTAGGGCGGGGCGGCCAGGGGCTGTGCCACGCCCCCTATGTGTGAGACCACCTCGGTCCACTCCTGATGATGCCCTTTCGCCTATAAAGACCCCCCGATGGGAAAAACCTAAAGCCCCGATCAATTTTCCAGAACACATCGCGATCCGTTGCCGCCGTCGACCCGAAGATCGGGAGGGTCCAGAAGCTCTTCTCGGCACCCTGCCGGAGAGGGGAATCGCCACCAGAGGTCTTCTTCATTGCCATGCTTGCCTCTGGAGCGATGAGTGAGTAGTCTACCTTGGACTATGGGTCCATAGCAGTAGCTAGATGGTTGTCTTCTCCACCATGTGCTTCATGTTTAGATCTCATGAGCTGCCCTACATGATTGAGATCACCGTTATGTAATTCTACATGTTTGGTTTATTGGATCCGATGAATATTGTTGTTATGCTTGAGTTGATGTACTGAAATTTATCTTATGTTATCTCTATGTTGTTTATGATCTTGCATGCTCTCCGTTGTTAGTAGCTATCTTGGCCGAGTAGTTGCTAGTGACTCCAAGAGGGGGTATTTATGCTCGATAGTGGGTTCATGCCTCTATTTAATCTGGGGGAGTGACAAAAACCTCTAAGGTTGTAGATATGCTGTTGCTACTAGGGGGAAAACAATATTCATATGCTCGAGGGCATATGCTTTGTTTACATTGCACACTTTGCTTAATGCAGTTATCTGTTGTTCGCAACTTAATACTCATGGGGTGTTCGGACGATATCCCCGTGAGTGGATTATTAGTCATAGATGCAGTTGGATGGTGGTCTATGTATCTTGTTGTAATGCCCAGAGTAAATCTCATAGTGATCCTCTCTTCATATGCACATTGTCTTTATTCTATCAATTGCCCAACTGTAATTTGTTTACCCAGATTGTATTATTTTATCTTTGGAGAGATACCGCTAGTGAACTGTGGACCCCGGTCATATTTCCATCATATTGCTATCACCTGTTTACTTTACTCGCACTGTTTACTTTATGTAACGCCCTACCTTTTGCTAAAGGCAGAACTCCCGTGTTAAGTGCCATTCCCTGGATCAGTAGATAGCACCACACTACAAAATAAGTAATCTTTGCAATAGCATCAATATTACAACGTAAATCCAGTTACATAGGTCTTCAACCTTACGAGTACACAGCATAAAGCATAGTTGTAGTGAGCTTCCATCTTCATCAAGTGCCATAGGCAGACATGTTGGAATGTAAGCTTGAGATCCTACTCCTGGTTCCTTACTCGAAATAAAACCTGCACGTTTGAATATGCAGCCCCACAAATGGGGGTCAGTACAATGATGTACTGGCAAATGACACATATTTGGTGGCTGTTGTGAAAGAACTAACTACATGACATTTGGCTGGTGGATCTCATAGGCTGATTTGCATAAAGCCAGTTTTATCCTCAAATCCTTTTCAGAACTTTCTTTCAAAATTTTATTTTTCAAGGGTTCAGACATCCCCCATACATTACATACTGGCCGGTATGTAGTTTTGGGCGAAACTCAACAAAGTTGGAACGTCAGGAACCACCACCCCTCGGAGTGCATGGTCCTTAGCCCCTTCCTAGGGGTTTCTAGATAAATTTTAATCATTCAAAAATGGTGATGAGATTCTTCTGTACATTCCATGTCTAGAGACTCAATTGCCTATTCCGAGGACTCGGCTAATCGATTAGTTTTGACACCCTGCAGGGGTTGTGCACTTTCACCTTACGACTCATTTTATGCCCATACATAAAATGAGACAAGACCTTTTAGAGGAGAGAGCAACTAACTGGCAAGATTCGTTCCCAACCTACAATTCAACTACCTGCCACTTCCTGCACACAAGTTGCACCCTCACATCTAATCACTCAAGACAGAGCCCATAATGTCATAAGGCTGCACAAGAAGCACTCTAAGCATGGAAGACATGGTAACCTCTTTATTCCTGGGTGGCCATCCCGAGTGGCATTCTGAGCACATATCCTCTCGACGAGGCATGTGTCCCAGAAGTCACCTACATTGCCGCCTCTTATCAAACAAATCCACCTAGGTGTTTCATTTTAGTTGAAGTTCTTAATTTGTTTGTAAAACACTTCAACAAGTGATCATCGCATGGCATCAATATTTTTCAAAGTATTTAGCATCCTAACAGGTGGATTTTAAGGATAGCTACACACTACTAGGATCTAAGCATTTTGTAAAATAGTTGAATATTCCACCTATCATGCATACTACTGAAACACACTAATGCAGTAGTAAAATAGGTAGGGGATATCTGTGTCACTTGCCTTTTTGAAGATCATGATATTTCACTTCTCTCAACTAAGCACGTAGTTCTTCGCACAACTATAGCACAGAAATAACATAACATAAACATACCATACCAACACAATCAAACAATCAAATAATTGAAAAGTATTTGTTTAACAATTTAGATTTATTGATATGTTATAATAGAAAGATATGTCAAAGGAAAAATGAATTGTGAGATATGGATTTGAGAGCTTAGCTGGGGAAGATCAATATGATTTGAGAGAGAATTGGGCTAGGCATAATATATTTGATGAAGTTTTTATGCTTTATCAAAGCATAAATGAAACTTCGAATAACTCATGTGAACTACATCACACGAGTGTCAAATAGTGCACAACCATACTATTGAGTAAATGTGACAATAATTACTCTTAAATAGTTTGCATAACACTTAGACATTGGGTAAAGATTAAGTAGGCATTGGATTGGGTATGAATAATTGGTATTTGAGGACATGGCTCAAATGGTTCATTGATCAACATGGTGTATAACACATACTATGGTACGGGTTATAACAACTCCACATTAATAGAACCTAAGTTTTGAGATGAATTCATATTCTACTCAAGTAGCACAATTGCAATTTGAGTACATATATGAATTAGACAAAAAAATGTTTAGTTGGACAAGGTAGGGGTCAGGGTGGTCTAAAGATTTAGCATACAATGATCTTTCTAGATACAATGTAGAGGTAACAATCTTGTGCTTAGCATAATCATGGATAGAGTTTAGAGATAACTTATGTGAATAGATTCACATGAGTTTGGAATAATGCAACATACCACTACTGAATAAAGTGTGATAATACTTACCCAAAATAGTACATGTTACACATAGGTTTGGGTAGGAGTTTGTGATATATTGTTTTACTCAATTAACCCTTTTGTAAATTGAATAGTTCAACATAGGCCATTTGGATTAAGTTGGCTTGGGGTTGAATAAGATTGGATGTCATTTAGTATGATGGTGGCTTCTTGGTCGCAAGATTGGCTTGGACAAAAGGATTAACTTGATCTTGGGTTGACTTTGGAAGATATGGCTAAGTCTGAGTTTTAAATTCCTCTTTGAAGAACTCAAATTAGTTTTGAGCACAGTTCAAGAATAGTGTTTTATTGGGAATGGTTTATGATATGTGTGGCATGGAGTGGAGTGTGTCACCACAACTAGCAAAGGAGAACTTAATTGAGATATGCCACTATTTACTCAAATTACTCAGGTGTAATTTGAATACTATGAACTTAAGCCCATAAGAATAATATAGGCATGAGATTGGGTGATGATTAGGACTAAGTATGATGGTGATGGATAGGTATGATCATAAGACTAACTTTTGTAGAAGGAATTATGTTGAAAAGAATTATAGACTTAACCCTATAATGGAATTACTCAAATTCTCATAATTGAATTTGAATAATTGTAAGGTGACTCAAATATTTTGACCAGTGGTTCTACTGGATAGGATACAATAACACAAAGCTACTGCAAGTGGTTTCACTCCAAAATCATTTTCAGAAATCAAATGATGATCAAATTAGTGATTTGGTTAAATTTAACAGTAGCAAGTTTGTGCATGTTTCAAGTTTGGAAATTTTTGGTTCCAGAGTGTTCTACATGTTCTAAGGAATCCATAGACTACAAATTTGTAATTTTTTGGATTAATAGAACTAAAGATATGATTTAAACAAGTTAACAGAAGGTTTGATTCAATTCTGAAAATAGATTCAAATTGAACCCATAAAATATGAAGTTTTATTGTACTATTGGATTCTAGATGTTCTGAGGATTCCAACGGTATATTATTTGCTATTTTTGGATCCAGGGATCAAAAGATATGGATTTTACAAAATTAGACTTAATTCTGATTTGAAATTCTATTTTGATTTCTGTTTGATTCGCAGACCGACACATGGCTGATCCTGATTGGTGGGTACCGGTTCGATTGGATCTTGATTGTGAGCCGTCAGATCTAAAGGGATATGAACGCCCCGGATTAGTCAATACCCTTTCGTTAAGTGAACTGATCTGATCCTTCGGATCCAGATCAGACGGATAAGAGAGAGAGGGGAAATCTCACTGTGGTGGCTAGGTTTTCCGGTTGTCGCCGGCGAGGTCCAGCTCTGGAATTGGACGGCGGTGACATTGCAGATGATCCTGGAGGTGATGGAGTGGTGGATGTGGTGTAGGGCTTCATGGAGAGGACGACTGCGTGGTCGGCGTGCTCGATTGGGTCCTGATGCGATGGCGAGGGGCGGCTGGAGGTGGTCTACACTTCCAAGTGCTTCGACCGAGCACGATTTGCTCAAATCGCTGCGGAAAACAACAAGGGGAGGCATTAGGGTAGTGTGCCAGGGAGAGAGAAGAGAGGGATGACCGGTGGGAGGAGACGAGGGCTTCACACCGCGTCGGATTCGACGATTTATGACGCCAGTACTGCGGCGCTCCGGCGAGAAATTTTGCCGGCCTGGCGGCTTCTCTGGCTCGGGGAAAGGAGGGGAATTGAAGAGGAGGTGGAGGGCAATTTATAGGCATGGAAGGTCGTCAGTTAAGGCAGGGAGTAATTGGAATTTAAGATGGGAGTAATCGGTGGGGGACTCGGTCTCTGGCGAGAAACATCGGACGGAGGAGGAAGACGGGTGACGTGGCCTGGCAGGTAGGGCCCACATGTCAGCAAGGGGAGGAGATAAAAATGGTACCGATTCGGGAAATGAGTAGATGGGCCACGGGCCAAAACCAACGCTGGGCCAGATCGGTCCCCGCGACCTTTTATTCTTTTTTGATTTCTTTTTGGTTTTCTTATTTCTTTTGTATCCTTTGCAAAAATGCTTCAAATCAATTCAAACCACTTTTATAAATTTTCTAAAATTCAAAGCAATGATTTAACACTGCAAGAAAACTAGTTTTCAGAATTGGAACAAGATTTTCAAAAGGTTTCATAAACTTAACAAAAGGGGTTTGCTTGCATAAAGCTAAATAGGGTTTGATAATAAATCCTTTGAAATAAGAGATAATACTTTATAAAATAATGTTTGAAATTATCTTTCAAACTTTGTTCTTAAAATACAATCTTTACTAAATAAAAACACATTTGTGATTCACTCCTTTGCAAGCAAGCTTGCATAGGTTTGAATAAAGAATCGAAATTAGTATTTTGATACTATCTTTCTCAAAGAAGTTCTTCAAGAAAATGATAGAAGGTTTGAAATAGTTTTCTACTAAAGCTTTTAATTAACTAAAAGTTTTAAATCTTTGTAAATTTTCAATCAACACAAGCAAAATAAAAATAAAAAATTTCCCCCAAAATTTGATAAAATCTTGGGATGTTATAGACTACCACCCTTAAAAGAAATCTCGTCCCCGAGATTTGAAGAAAGGCTAAAAAGTTTATTGATTCCGATGGAACTAGGGTGCTACCACCCTTAAAAGAAAATTCCTCTTGGTGGTATCTTGATGCTTCCTTAGGCACTTGCATTTTGTTCCCAGCTTGCATTCACTGTTGTGCTATTTTCCCTGAACCATCCTTCTCAGAAATTTGATGTTCACAACTATGTTCAAAAGTGGGCATACCAAGGGTTCCATCCAATTCTGGTGATAAGCAGATATCATCCATTGCGTTGTCACCAATAAGGTAGTCCACATCGTCTAAGAATGTGTATCTAGCCTTTTCTTGGTCGGTCCTCACCAAGGCCAGGAAATCATATAGATCATCGTCAAACTCCTTGTTGCTTTTTAGCTGATTTTCGTTCCAGAATCTCAAAAGATGACTCAGTGCCAAGTACTGCATGCTTGCCCCACGAACATGATGAGACCACACATCCCAAAGGATTAGGATGGCATCTCTCTGTAGTCTTCTCATGCATTCCATAGGGGTAAACAAGGTGGACTCTGTAAGAGGTACTTGCACCTTTAAGGGACGGAAGGTCGCCTTATAACCAACATTGTTGAATCTCTTCTTGATTCCGGTGTTCATCATGCTATCTACCACTCGTACCAGATGGTCCTTAAGAATTCCTTTCGCAACCATCTTCATAGTCATTGGAAGACGCTAGTCAACTTGATCATATCTCGAAGATGAACTCCTTTGCAAGAAAAAGGGATCTAACGAAGCTCTCATGGGTAGGAAAGTAGTTTCAGGGATTCGGTGAGTTGCTTCATAACGTCGCAGATCGGGATGGGGTAGACTTCGGTGGCGTAAAGCTTTGGAATCAGGAGGCAATCTCATAGGTAGTGGTGGTTGTATCTGTAGTGACTCTCTGGAGAGGAGTGAACCTTCTTTTATAGGATCTGGGAGGTAGCTGAATAGGCCACGTAGGGAGTCGAAACGAAGGGTCGGGAAGGTGAATCGAACAGGCATGAGCTGAAGTTTGAACAACCTTCATATTCAAAGCCCACTTAGCAAAATGTTTCTAATTTGTGAAGTCGTTCAATACCAAAACATCCTCACCGTAGTCCTATGTTTTGGCCACACTGGCTCACTATAAGGGATATAACATATTATCCTCCTAAGATTATGGTTTAATGACGTCGTCTTTCATGTAGGTATGTCTCTCTAGATTCACCATTCCTCATACAAGGGCGAACAATATGAGTAGTCGTCATGGGGGCCAATCCATGTCGCACCCAATCATTACCTTGTATTTGGTTTGGTGCATCTCACATTCTAACTCTTGGTCAACCTCACTAGCTTTTAAACAAAAGTTTTGTTGAAATTGGAACCAAGTTCCCAAATCCTATTTTGAATTTTGAAAACAAAATCTATCGTTCCTAGCTAGAGGTTTTCAACAAAGCTCATGGCAATAATCCTTAAGTTGTAGATCCTTTGGTTTGCCATTTAAGAGGAATTAAAATACTTTCCATTGTTCTGTTTGCTCTTTCCATTGCCCTGTTTGCTCTTTCCATTGCTCTGTTTGTCCTTTCCATTGCTCTGTTTGCTCTTTCCATTGCTCTGTTTGTCCTTTCCACCTTTCTTGCATGAGGTGGTTGAATAGAATTACTTCCACATTAGCTACACCTTGGGGTGTCTTCTTATTGTTTGTGTGGTATCCTTCAGCCATCCTAGCTTACTGGAGTCTTGGGGTATCATCCTTTGTGCACCCTCTTGCGAAATGTTCCAGTCTCTTGTACTTGAAACACTACCTCTTGTTGTTGTACTCTATATCCTTATCTCCAACTGAGGGTCATTGTAGTTGTTCTGTCATTGAGAAAACTTTGGTTTGGGTTTTAGGACAGGTTTAGGTCTTAGCATAGATGAGAATTAGATAGAAGGGATCTAAAGGAAAAAAAATCCTACCCAAACACAGCAGTTTGTTTGCAAGATGAATTTTCTTGATCTGCTGTGCAAACAATATCCAACAAACATTCATCATAACAAGCAAACTAGTTTTCAAACAAATGGGAAGGTACAATCATCCACAAGTCGGTATGACCATAACATTTATTACACGTCGTTGCTTATTAAAATTTCCTAAATGGAGGTCCAACTAAGGCTTCTTGGTTTTCTTTCATGCAGATTCATTGTTATGGTCCAGCTGCTTCCGTAGATTGGCAATCTGTTCATCCTTGGTTTTGATGAGGTCTCCTTGATCACTAAGTTCAGATTCCAACTTTTCCATGTCACCTTGAAGTTGACTTACGGTTGTCTTCAATGCAGTAGTATCTTCCTTTTCTTCTTTGAGGTCCTGCTGCGTATTGTGAAGTCTCCACTTGAGTCCTTCTCCAAGTTCCTTTATAGCCGACCAAGCAGCACATCTTGCTGAGTCAAGGAATGATGGATACATCTTGGAGTTGGTGAACATCCATAGTCCCATCTTCTTGTGGTCATCTTCCTTGTTCTTGTATAGGTGCAGTTGCACCCACCAATATTCTTCACCTTCCTCAATCACGGGAAATCCTTTGTAAACAACTTCTCCTTGCATTCCCATACTTAACATGAGGTTCTTCAAGGCTTTGGGAAACTCAGTCTCACACTTCAGAGTCATGATCATTACTGGTCTTTTAGTAGTTGACATCGAATCCATCAAGAAAGGACCAGTGGGGTTGGTCATCTAAATAGAAAGAAAAGTTGTGTAAAACAAATGAATGCGGTAAGTTCTTACAAGAAAACTTCAAACTAAAGGTATATAGATTGATCTCATTTAGAAAACTGAATTGATTTTCTTGTGAAGTGATATGTCCAAAACGTATCTACTTTCCCAAACACTTTTGCTATTGTTTCTCCTCTAATTTGTGTGTTTTGAATACAACTAACACGGACTGACGCTGTTTTTAGCAGAATTGCTCTGGTGTCTCGTTTTTGTGCAGAAATCCACTTTCAGTAAAAATTCAGGAAAAATCATGAAAAATCCTATTTCACCAGAAGACCCACTGAGCCAGAAGGCAGGAGGGAGAGGAGGCCTGAGGGCTCCTCACACACTGGTGGTGCGACCCAGCCCTGGCCACGCCACCCTGGCGTGAGAAGGCCCCAGCCATCCTCTCGGCCTCCCCTCTCGCCTACATATACCCTCTGACGACATAATATCGGGGAGATGGCGTTTTTCCTAGATAGACTTCCGCTGCGCTGCCGCCATCAGAAACCGCGATTCGGAACCAGAAACTCCGTTTTGGCACCCTGCTGGGACGGGGATTCAGAGGAGATCTTCATCACCATCACCACCGATGCTCCTCCATCGACCATCCATGACTCCCCATCCATGTGTGAGTAATTCCCCCACTGTAGGTGAGGGGATGGTAGGGATTGGATGAGATCATTCATGTAATTTGATATGAGATTGTTAGGGCATAGTGCGTAGTATCTTTATTTAGTGCCTATGACATTGTTGCAACTTGTTGTGCTTAATGCTTGTCACTTTGGGCCCGAGTGCCATGATTTTAGATCTGAACATGTTATTATTTCTATGATGATACTTGTTGTTTATGGTCTTACATACAAGTTGTATACACATATTGTTGTCCGGAACCCGAGGCCCCAAAGTGACAGAAATTGGGATAACCGGAGGGGATGGCTATGATGTGAGGATCACATGTGTTCACCGAGTGCTAATGCTTTGCTCCGGTACTCTATTAAAAGGAGTACCTTAATTACCAGTAGTTTCCCTTGAGGCCCTGCTGCAACAGGCTAGTAGGACAAAAGATGTCGTGCAAGTTTCTCCTTGTGAGCACGTATGACTATATATGGAACACATGCCTATGATTGTTTGTACTAGGATGCTTTATCATTATTTATCTGCAATGCCCATGTCTCATTGATTTCATGAATTATCTTATCCATGCAACGCCCATAATCCATCCCTATGCCTACAGTATTTGTTCCTACTGTTTACTACTGTTACTATTACCGCTGCTATTTTACTACTGCTGTTACTGTTTCACTACTGTCACCACTATAAAACTGTTGCTACTGATAAACCATTGCGAGCAAGACTATTTCTAGGTGCAGCTGAATTGACAACTCATCTGTTAAGGCTTACATATATTCTTTGGCTCCCCTTGTGTCGAATCAATAAATTTGGGTAATACTTCCCTCGAAGACTGTTGCGATCCCCTATACTTGTGGGTCATCAAGACTATTTTCTGGCGCCATTGCCAGGGAGCATAGCTTTATTTGTAAGTTCACTTGGTATTCATATTGTTCGCTGCAATCCTTTCATCATGGGTAAACCTCGTGATGGAAAAGTTCCTATATTGCCATCCACTACAAGAAGAGGTACGACTCTCAACACCTCTGTTGCTCTTGATTCGCCATCTGTTATGAGTAAGTTGCTTACACCACACGCTACTACTACTACTTCTGCTGAGATTGAAAATGCCACTGATAATTTAGATGATGCTTCTACTGTGCTTGATGAGAGTGGTTCACTAGGTTCCTTTTTAGATGCTACTATTGCTAGAGCTAAATTGGGAAACACCACTGCTACACCTGTTAGTTCACCTGAGTCTAGGGAATGTTCTAGTGATGATTATGATGATGATGCTTATATTGAGCTTAATGATGATTTTATTGCTGAAGCACGTGTTGCTCGTAATGCTGGTAATGTTAAAGAACTTCTTACAAGGCATTCTGTTAGATATAATTTGTCTCCTGATCCTAAGTTTTCTGCTTCTCCCATAAATATTAGAGACAAGGATTATGATTTCTCTTTGGATTTATCTTACATATCTATTGTTGAGAAAACTCCTTTTTGTGGTACTAAGGATGAGAGTGCTATGGGGCACATGAATGAGCTTTCTACTTTGAGTAATTTGTTTTCTGATGATATTAAGCTCCGCACTTACTTTGTTGCTAAGAGTTTTCCTTTCTCGTTGAAAGATGCAGCTAAAACTTGGTTTAATAGCTTGTCTCCTGGATCTCTTACTAGTCCTATTGCTTTGGTTAATGCTTTCTTTCAGAAATATTTTCCTGCTAGTGCTCAACATACTGCTGTGCAGAAAATCTTTGATTTTGAACAGGAAAAAGGAGAGATATGGCCTGAATCATGGACAAGGTTTTGTTCTTTAATTAGAGCTTTGCCTAAAGAACCATTGCCTAAAAATGAACTCTTGATATATTTTATAATGGACTAATGGATGAATCTAAGTCATATTTGGATAGTTGTGCTGGTTGTGTTTTTAGGGAAAGAACTCCGGCTGATGCTGAAGAATTAATGGCTAAAATAAGCCGGAATCATGATGATTGGACTTTAGTTGAGCCAACACCAGCACCAACCCCTGCGCCATCTACAGAGCCTATGCCGAAGAAGAGAGGGATGATTGAATTAAATGATGAAGTTATGAAGGAAGCTTAGAAATCTCTTAAGGAGAAAGGAATTAAGGCCGAAGATGTGAAGAATTTACCTCCTATAGAAGAATTATGTAAGCCAATCCCTCACTCATCAACTATTGAGGTACATTCTCTCCAACACTTTGATGAAAGAGATATTCCTTATATTAAACCTCCTGATCAATGCTTAGATGAATTTGATAATTTTATTGTTAAGCAAGAAAATTTTAATAGAATGGTGCATAATCATTTGTTGGAAAATTCTAGAGCTATTAATAAGTTGCAGGATATTGTGGAGAGAACCGCCAATGATGTGAAGATACTAGTTAAACATTTTCAAATGGTTCAAACACAAATTGATCAGCTTACCAAGGTGCAAAAAGACTTGCTAGTTAATGCCGCAAGAGAGAAGTAAGCATGTGAAATACGCACAAGAAGTGGCGCTGCTACTCAAGATCCATTATATCCTGAAGGACATCCTAAGAGGGTCGAGCAAGATTCTGAACAAACTGCAAGTGATGATATTCCTTCTGAGAAGAAGAAGAAGCATAAAACAACTACAGAATCATCTGATGCAGGTAAAGATCCTAACAGTTTTTCTATTTCTGATGCTGAAACTGAACCAGGAGATGCTTCCGATAAAGAAGAAGTTGAAGAGGAACCAGAAAAGAGTGATAAAAATGCAAAGTACACCAAAGAAAACTTCATTGCCAACAAGCATGGTAAAGAGAGAGAACCTTGGGTACAGAAACCAATGCCTTTTCCTGGTAAGAAACACAAGTCCAAGGAAGAAGAACACTACAACAGGTTTTGTGAATGGATGAGACCTTTATTTTTGCAAATTCCTTTGACCAATGCTATTAGAATGCCTCCTTATGCAAAATATATGAAAGATATTGTCACTAACAAAAGGAAAATTCCTAATGAGGAAATTTCCCCCTTACTTGCTAATTATTCTTTTGATGGTAAAGTACCGGAGAAGCTTGGAGATCCAGGTATACCAACTATTCCTTGCTCCATTAAAAATAACTATGTTAGAACTGCTTTATGTGATTTGGGAGCTGGAGTTAGTGTCATGCCTTTTTCTCTTTATAAGAGACTTGATCTAGAAAAATTAGTATCAACTGATATATCTTTGCAGATGGCTGATAAGTCTACTACTATTCCTATTGGTATATGTGAAAATGTTCCTGTTCAAGTTGCTAACAGTTGTTTAATATTAACTAATTTTGTTGTGTTGGAAATGCCTGAAGATGATAATATGTCTATTATTCTTGGAAGACCTTTTCTAAACACCGCAGGTGCTGTTATTAATTACAATCAAGGAAAAGTGACTTTCAATGTCAATGATAAAGAGTACATGGTTTATTTTCCCAAGAAGATTGATAGGAAGAATGTTCTAAATTCAATCAAGCATGTTGAGACCATTAAAGTTGGTCAAATTATTTGTTCAGAGCAAAAGCCCAAGGAAGAATGTCAAATTGTTATGGTTGGGACTATACCTATCAAAGTTGAGGTACCATAAGCATTAAGTGAAGTGCAAAGTTTTGCCTCATATGAAGTTAGTTTGGGAACAAGACTTGATCAACCTTGTTAACAAAGTGATTTTATATGAACGAAACTTCGTTTTCACCGCATCCACTCCACCTCACTTGTATTTACTTTCATCAAATTTTACTCCTTCAGTTTAGTTGCATGATTAAGAGTATCTCAGAGCTGCTGCATGCTTGGTTTTGATTTGCTTGAAATCTTTTCATCTTCATTTTTCTGAATTTTTTTATCGATATGCCAATATCTGAAAAATCCTCGAAAATAAAGTTTCTCGAAAAATTCCAAAAAATTCTTGATAAATTTTTATGTCAAAAATGGGGCAGAGAGACACCTGGGAGGCACCAGGAGGGGCTGCGACGCCACCTCACACATAGGTGGCGTGGCCCAGCCCTGGCCGCGCCACCCAGGTGTGAGAGGGCCCCACCTGGCCCCTCACTTATCTCTTCCTCCCCTGCTCTTTCTCTCTCCCGAAAACAACGACACACTCAGCTCAAACCCGAGTTCTTGCTGTTCTTCACCTAGATTTTTTGATCTCCTTGCCCAGCCCAACATTTCCGCTGAAATTTGGAGCATTTGTTCTCCGGTATGTGACTCCTCCACTTGTCCAAGTAGAATTTTTTTGGTGGAGTATTTCTTGAGTATTTTAGCTTTGTAGGTGACAGTATAAATGAGTTTGCATGCTTGTTCTATTGCTTAGAATTGTTATTTTTTTGCATGATAGCTCTCTAGTAACCCAATATAGTAGTTTCCTACACTTGCTTGTCTCAAATTCATATTTTATGAGGTTTGTCAAAAATTTCAGAAATGGAAGAGAATGCATATCAACTCTCTCAACATGAACTAGAAGTGCATGAAGTTATGAAAGTTCACCGTGAAGAGAAGGTCTTCCCCTCACATTATCCATGCTCAGCGTTCATGAATGCTGCCGGAATTATGCAGGATTTTCAAACCTTACTCTCTAATGCAGGATTAGAACATTTTGTTGAGGGTGAACCTCCCCAATATGTTAAACTAACAATGTCTGTGGTGCAGGATTTCATATTTAGTTGGTCCACTTCTAACCCCATGGTTCATTATAAAATTTATAACAAATCTGTGGACTTGCCTCTGAATGTTTTCTGTACAACTATTAGAGTACCACAGTGGGGATCGCTTGAGAAGATAAGGGGACAACCTAGGCCATTGTTAGAACTATACAAGGAAATATGTCAAGGAAGGAGCTTCACAGGAGAGGGTGGTAAAACTCGTAATATTCATTTCCCATCTATTCGATATTTTGCCTTCTTTATTACCAAATGTGTTCTTGCTAGGAAGTCTGCAAGTAAATTATCTCTCCATGATCTAGCTTTTATTGCTGCTGCTTTGAGGCATGATAGGACTTACCATTTGGGTGCCTTAATAGCTTTCCGTCTTGATATTAATCGTGAGAAAGGGGGAATCTGTGGAGGACTTATAGCTTCACGCCTGTTAGCTTTGCATGGTGTTTTTCCTCATTTTCTAGATTTGCAGTTCCCCGAGGAGAAGCTTGATCTTAATTCTATGATTCATCATAAGTTTATTTCTCCTCCTGCTAGTTTGATTAATTTAACATTTAAGCTAACCTTTTTCAAGAAGACTACCTGGAGGGTAGTGAAGACTGATCGATCAGTCCGTTTGCCTGCACCTCTTTTGTTTAACCTTGATCGCAGGAATGGATGGTCGCTTACGGAAGATGAGCTTGATGCGTACGTAGAGGAGCACCCGCCGCTGTCGGTGGAATGGATACCGGGGTATCCCGGTCCACCTGCTCCTGGGCCCCGTCATCGGCCCATCTTCAGCCCAGGCCACGGAGAAGACCCTCACGAGGAGGCGCCTCGTGAGGAGAACGACGACGGAAACCGCTAAGGACCAGAAGACCTCCTCACGAGCCCCTGCTGGTGAGGAGAGGAATCTCGCCCACGTCAGCTCAGCACGTTTGCGTGCAGAGCAAGAAGATAACGGGCAGAAGACCACGTACCGCCCACGCTACCCCCGACAGGGAGGAGACCAACTTTCGCTGTGTCTGTCCAAAGCGGCACAGTGGCAGTTGGCCACCCCCCTAAATATAGCATGGACGGTGCAGGGCGCCAGAGGAGGACGTCAGCCTCCTCCACCCACTCCTGTGGACCGGCGCCACTACTCTGCAAAGACCAAGTCTACCGAAGAAGATAGTCTACAGCTGTCCACCCTTCCTTGGCCGTATGTGTGGCAACCCCTTCCCCAAGAAGATGAGGGGAAGGAGGACCTTGGCGCTATAAAAGGAAGGGAGGTCACCCCTTAGAAGGGGATCGGATCCTAGATCTAATTTCCTCCAAGTCTCTAGTTGGGCAGGCAGGTTCTTCAACCTCTGACCAGTTGGAGCTCTGTACCAAGACCTTGTACTCCTCGCGAGGTGTCGCGTTGAAATACAGGAAGGCAGGAAGTAGGGGTTTTACCTCACCACGAGGGCCCTGAACCTGGGTAAGCTCGGTGTCTCTTTCTCTGCAGTGCGTTGGGCGTTCGACACTCGAGGCTTCCGTCGCCGTGTTTCGTTGCGGTCCGAGATCTCACACGTTCAGCCCCCTGCGTTCGAATCTTTGGGTCCGTTGCGTGGTACCCCGTGTTCTTGCGACACGAAACCCACCGACATTTGGCGCGCCAGGTAGGGGGCTGTGGTGTGTTTTCTCAAAGATCTGCTTCGACATGGCCGACGCCAACGCAAGGCTCGAGCGTCTTCGCTGTCGCAACGCTGTTCGGGGGCAAACCGAGCCCATCTTCCGTCGTCATGAGGCTTCGGCCGAGGAGGAAGAGGAGGAAGATCTGGAGTCCTCCTACCTCCCGTCCGGGCGGACAGAGCCTTCGCTCTCCTTCACCGCCACCGCCACTTCTCGCGCTCGTTCTGGGAGTCAGCTGTCTCCTGCGCAGGCACTCGCCATGGCGCAGGAGCTACTGCGCTATCAACCCACCGACGACGGGCGTGAGGGGTGGCGCGCTCGAATCGCCGAGCTCGTCGCCATCGCCAACGAAGATCCGGCCATGGGAGGAGCCCAGGGCGCGGGGAGCCCAGATCCGGCGGCGGGACATCGCGTCCCGGGTGCCGGAGATGGAGGGGCCAACAAGGCCAAGAAGGTGGTTTCCCGCGCCGCGCGGGGAGCCCAGCTGCCAAATCGTCCAACGCGCTCCGGAAGACGCACGCGTCTCCCTCGAGCGCCGCCGCGAAAATCACGACCGCGCCATCGATGACATCGGCGAGGCTGGCAAGAACGTCAGGACCCCCGGCGTCCTGATCTACAACCCCGGGTGTCTTGCCCTTACTCGCCAGCAGTGCTACGTTGTCTGGCCTGACAAGTTCAAGCCGGACATCGCCACGCGCTACGACGGGACCACAAACCCCGTCGAATTCCTCCAACTCTACGTCGTCGCCGTCCAGGCTGCGCGTGGAGATCAGCGCGCCATGGCCAATTGGTTTCCCATGGCCCTCAAGGACGCTCCGCGGACTTGGCTCATGAATCTTCCTCACGAATCCGTGACTTCGTGGAAGGATTTATGTCGTCAGTTCGTGGCCAACTTCATGCCCACGTACGAGCGCCCCGCCACCAAGAACGACCTTAAGGCGGTGCGTCAGTACAAGGGTGAGACGCTGCGCCAGTACATCCAGCGCTTCAGTCAGATGAGGAACAAGATTCCCAGGATCTCCAACGAGGAGGTCATCTCCGCGTTCTCCACAGGCGTCTCCGACGTCAAAATGCGGGAGAAGCTGTCCGTGAATGATGAGCTGACCTCCGTCGTCAGGCTCTTCGAGATCGCCGACCGCTGCGCCAAGGCTGAGGAGGGAAGGCTCTTCGTGCACAATCAGCCGGAGGCGCCTCCCCCAAAGCCGAAGTCCAAGGACCCCAAGCGAAAGGAGGCTGCTGCCCTCGCGGCGGAGCCCGATTATAAGCAACGCCGCGGGGACCGCTCTGATCGCGATAAAGGTCGACGTCGCCGCTACTGCATCATCCACAAGAAGGACACCCACAATATCGAGGATTGTTGGGTTGTCCGGAAGTTTCACGAGGAAAATGGAGTCGCCAAGCGTCGCGGGGGCGGCCGCAGCAACGGCAAGAGCGGATCCCGGGGCGATCGCCACGACGACGACCGCGAAGAGGGTCGCCGCCGTGGGGGTCTGTCTCGAGACAATCCCGAGCCGCTGCCGCTGCTCCCACCAGCAAACGATCGTCGGGAGGAGAACCAGGGGGGCTATCAAGAGCCGCGAGACTTCGTCGCTTGCCTCCTGGGCGGAGCTCAGGCTCCTCTGTCGAATCGACACTTCAAGCAGCTGTCGCGAGAAATCGCAGCGGCGCAGCCCAGCCTCGGCAATCGCTTAATGAAGTGGTCAACGTGCAAGATTGGCTTCGACGAGAAGGATCATCCGGCTTCCACAAGGGGTGTGGGCACAATCCCCCTCTTGTGCACGCCAACCATCAACAACGTCGCCGTCAATCGCACTCTCATCGACGGAGGGGCGGGCCTCAACATCATCTCCGTCGAGATCTTCGAAAAGATGCAGGTACCGTACCACCGGCTCATGCCAACTCGGCCATTCTTCGGGGTAACCGAGGGATCTACAACGCCAATCGGGCAGGTAAGCCTGCCCGTCACCTTCGGCACCCGGGACAACTACAGGACGGAAAGCCTCGACTTCGACGTCGCCTACATCGCCCTGCCATACAATGCCATCCTCGGCTACCCAGCCTTGGCTAGGTTCATGGCAGCAACGCATCATGGCTTCAACGTCCTCAAGATTCCGGGCGCCAACGGCACAATTACCGTGCGCTGCAATGAGAAGGACGCTCTCCGATCAGTTGAGCATGTCTATCGCGAGGCCGCCACCATGTTCCCCGCCGACGAAGATTTACTGGAACACTCCAGCGACCTCGCGAGGAAGAAGCAGCTCGTATCCCAAGAGCGAGCTGCCGCGAAGAAGGCCTCTCTTGAGCCCCACCTGCAGGGCTCATCAGGGAAGAAGTCCGCCGCCCCTGCGTCGCCGAGCAAGGACCTGGACCATCCGATGCAAGACATGAGCATTGGGGAAGCTGCGGTACCCTCAGGCAGGAGGCCCCAGTTTACCCAGGAGCGCTCGGCAACCAAGAAGGTCCCGCTCCAGGCTGGGGGCTGCGACAACTTCGTCACCATCGGGGCAGGGCTTTCCCCCAAATAGGAAAGCGCGCTCATCACCTTCCTGCGGGCAAATTCTGACATGTTCGCTTGGACTCCGTCGGATATGCCCGGTGTTCCCAGGGAGGTGATTGAGCACCACTTAGCCGTGTGCCCTCAGGCACACCCCGTAAAGCAGAAGACTAGGAAGCAAGCGCAAGAGAAGCAAGACTTCATCGTCAAGGAGATAGAGAAGCTGAAGAAGGCCAAGTTGATACGCGAGGTGGCCCACCCCACCTGGATCGCTAATCCGGTGGTCGTCCCGAAGGCTAACGGCAGTGGGCGCCTCTGCGTGGACTTCACGAGTCTCAACAAAGCTTGTCCCAAGGATCCTTACCCTCTCCCGAGGATTGATCAAATCGTCGACTCCACCGCCGGCTGCGACCTCCTTTGCTTCTTGGATGCTTTCTCCGGCTATCATCAAATCAAGATGGCAAAGGAGGACGAAGAAAAGACCGCCTTCATCACGCCCTGTGGGGTGTACTGCTACGTCTGCATGCCCTTCGGCCTGAAGAACGCAGGAGCTACATTCCAAAGGCTCATGCGTAAGGCCCTGGGGGCTCAGATGGGAAGGAACGCGGAAGCCTATGTCGACGACATCGTCGTCAAGACTCGCGAGGGTCGCACCTTCATCGAGGACCTGGAGGAAACATTCGTCAACCTGAGAAAGGTAAACATCAAGCTCAACCCCGCCAAGTGCGCCTTCGGCGTACCGTCGGGGAAACTGTTGGGGTTCCTCGTGTCCAACCGCGGGATAGAGGCGAACCCCGACAAGGTCAAGGCCATCGAAGAAATGCGTCCTCCGCGCAATCTCAAGGAAATGCAACGCCTCGTGGGGTGCATGGCGGCCCTGGGGCGCTTCATCGCGAGGAGTGGGGAAAAAGCTTTGCCCTTCTTCAAGCTCATGAAGCGCACCGGGAAGTTCGAGTGGACTCCGGAAGCCGACAAGGCCTTCGCCGAGTTAAAAAGGTACCTCACGAGCCCACCGATCATGGTTGCCCTAGCCCCCCGCGAGCCCTTGCTACTCTACATCGCGGCAACTCCAAGGACTGCAAGCGCTGTTCTCGTCGCGGAGCGAGGCGTCAAGGTAATCGCCAGGGAGGAGGTCACTCCTCCAAGCTCGGGGGCTCCTCGCGAGGAAGAGGCTGCTTCGCCTCCCGCCCCTCAGGAGGAGCCGCCCGAGGGATCTTCACCGACCGAGCCGCTCTCTCAGAGCAACGCTCAAAAGCCTCCTGAGGAGGAGCCTTCCGAGGGTGTCGTCAAGGTGCAAAAGCCTGTGTACTTCGTCAGCACGGTACTGCGCGACGCGCGGGAGCGCTACACTATGCAGCAAAAGTTGCTCTACACCTTGCTCATCGCCTCGCGGAAGCTGCGCCACTACTTCCAGGGTCACCCGATTAAGGTGGTAACCGATCGGCCCCTGGAAACCGTCCTCCACAACCCCAATGTCACCGGGCGGGTGGCTGAGTGGGCTGTGGAGCTTCAGCCTTTCGAGATCTCCTTCGAAACTACAAAGGTAATCAAGAGCAAGGCTTTGGCCGAATTCACTGCAGAATGGACTGATCCGTTCGTCGACGAGCCTCCAGAGGTGGAGTCAACTCTCCCTGGAGAGGAGGCCCCAGGCCTCTGGGTCATGCACTTCGACGGTGCCTTCAACCTCCCCGGCGCGGGAGCGGGTGCTGTCCTAACTTCTCCCTCTGGAGACAAGCTTTTCTATGCTGTGCAGCTCTGCTTCAAGCCTGAGGACAAGGTCTCCAACAACATCGCGGAGTACGAAGGGCTACTCGCCGGCCTAAGGGCGGCAAACGCTTTGGGCATCAAGCGCCTCGTCGTCAAAGGGGATTCACAGCTGGTTGTGAACTTCTCGAACAAGAGCTACACTCCAAGGGATGAGCACATGGCAGCTTATCTCGAGGAGCATCGAAAGATGGAAAAGCGCTTCCAAGGCTTGGAGCTGAGGCACATCCCGAGGGGAGAAAATGTGGAGGCCGACGAGATCGCCAAGCGCGCCTCTCATCGCCTGGCGCAGCCCGCCGGCGTCTTCGAGGAGCGTCTCTTCAAACCGTCCGCCTCTCCACCAACATCCAATTCCCCTCCTCTTTCTGCTTTGCCGCCTCCGCCGGAGCAGGGGGCTCCGGATTGCGGGCCTCCTTCGGGCGACCGCGTCCTTCTGGCATTGGCTCGGCAGGAGGGAGTGGATTGGATCATCGAGCTCAAGGCCTACCTCACCAGCAGCAGGCTTCCCGAGGATGAAGAGGAGGCCAAGAGGATTGTGCGACAAGCTTCGGGCTACTGCGTCAAGGACGGTGACTTGTACCGGCGTCGCCCTAATGGCGTCGCTCTGAAGTGCATATCTACTCACCAGGGCCAAGAGCTTCTAAGGGACATCCATGCCGGAGAGTGCGGCCATCATGCCTCTGCTGCAACTCTAGCCACCAAAGCATATCGAAGTGGCTTCTACTGGCCTTCGGCGCTTGGGGATGCAGCGGAGATGGTCAAGAGGTGCGAGGCGTGCCAGTTCCACGCCAAGCAGATACATCAGCCGGCGCAAGAGCTGCGAACCATCCCACTCACTTGGCCCTTTGCCGTTTGGGGGCTGGACATCCTCGGTCCATTCCCCAGAGCGCAAGGGGGCTATCGCTACCTCTACGTCGCCATCGACAAGTTCACCAAGTGGGTGGAGGTGGAGCCGGTGTGCACAATCCCGGCGAGGTCCGCAGTCAAGTTCATCCGTGGACTGGTCTGTCGTTTTGGAGTGCCTAACCGCATTATCACCGACAACGGCAGCCAGTTCACCAGCGGGCTGTTCCGGGAGTACTGTGCATCGACCGGCATCAAAATCTGCTTCGCCTCCGTCGCCTACCCCCGGAGCAATGGCCAAGCCGAGCGTGCTAACGCTGAAGTGCTCAAAGGACTCAAGACGAAAAGCTTCAACGCCAAGCTCGAGGCCTGCGGCAAAAAATGGTTAGACAACCTCCAGTCCATCTTGTGGTCCCTCAGGACTACCGCCACCAAACCCACCGGAGAAACCCCTTTCTTCCTGGTCTATGGGGCGGAGGCTGTTCTTCCCACCGACATCAAGTTCGGGTCGCCAAGAGTGCTCGCCTTCGACGAAATTCGCCAAGAGGACCTCATCAAGGATCGCCTCCTCCTGCTCGAGGAAGCTCGGTGCCAAGCCGCGCTACGCGCCGCAAGGTACCAGCAAGGACTACGCCGCTACCATAGCCGCCATGTTCGAGCAAGGACTCTGGAGGTCGGCGATCTGGTGCTGAGGAGAATACTCTCTCGCGAGGGCCTGCACAAGCTGTCTCCAATGTGGGAAGGGCCCTTCAAGGTGACGCACATCGCCAGGCCAGGCTCGGCGCGGCTGGAAACCGCAGAAGGCGTGCCAGTGGGGAACCCGTGGAACATAGCTCATCTGCGAAAGTTCTACCCTTAGGTTCCTCACGAGGGGAAAAGACCGTTTTCACGGCACTTGTATCAGCTCAGCCTGCTCTTAAGCACTGATATTAAGTTATCGCGCAATGTGGCGCCTCTGCTTCGGCATGACATCAAAATGGCATGAAGTCCATTTATTTCCTGTTGTACTCCTCGCGGAAGGGGGCTAGGCACGGTGTCTATGCTGGGGCCTTCGCCCGGAAAACAGCAAGCCCGAAAAACCCGAAGGGAGCGAGCTCTGGTCGGGGGCGATGGCCCCGTTAACGATCACCTCTGGATGCCCATGGTGCTTAGTTCCTCGCGAAGTACTCCAGAAAATAAAAAATCTTCGAGAAAAAGTCCAAGGTGTGCCCAAGGCACCCGCTAAGGACCTACCCCTCGTGAGCAACTCTCACGAGGGAGCAAAGACGCGTCGATGCACTAGCATCCGCAGGAAGATTCCCTCTCACGAGGAAGGCCTAACGTGGCAGGATTATTGAAGACCAAGGCCGCTCCGATAAATCTTGCGAAGGAGACACAGATCCGGAGGTCCGCGCCAGGCCCTTCACCTCATGAGCAATCCTTGTGGGGTGTCGACGGTCTCTGGGCTCTCTTAAGCGTCGACGTTTTCACGTCTGTGAGGGTCCAGCTTCCCTCAACGACGAGGAAGGCCCCGTGAATCGCCACGCGCGGCAATTTGCTCTTAGCTGCTGGCACAGATAGTGCCGCGCTCCTCCACGACGGAGAAGGTCCCTGTGCCGGTCACAGGGGCATCTTATTCGCCTTCTTTTTTCGTTTGTTTTGTCGATTTGTTTTTTCGTTTTCGGGGATTTGGGGTTTTTTGTTTTCCAACTCTTTCTTCAACTTCTTCTCTCAGGCATCGTCCGATGCACCGCCAACGCCGACCCCGTCTCGAGCTCTAAGGCAAAGGGAGGCTTCCCGTCAATGTCAATAGCTCAATAGGGCTCTCGAGCGAAGCAAACCATCAGGACCATGAAGAGAAGCAGGCGGATCAACAACTGGATTTCATTAAAATCCCCCAGTGGGGGAAGGAGCGAAGCACGACGGGGCATACCCCGCCGGCAAGGACTACAAGGCAAAAAGGGGAGGAGACTAGCTCCCCTCCCCAGAAGACTACCGCGCCGGCCCCTCCTCTTCAGTGCGCTGGGAGCGAGGGGTAGGTGCGGCGCACTCCGCCGGCGGTGAAGACCGGCAGCAAGGCCTCCAGCGTCCCCAGCTTGAAGCGGAAGACGATGTGGTCGCCGACGCGGAGGCGAAGGCCGACGGCGAAAGCCCTCCAGCGGCCAGCGAGGACGACGTTGCCGCCGTCCCCGAGGAGGATGTCCACAGGCCAGAAGATGCCTGGCCTGCTTTGCTTCCCCAGGAGGACCTCCCCGGCGGCGTTGCCGTGGGCGTGAATCACCCTCCGGATGGCGTCGGGCAGCCGGAGGGAGTTGAAGCCCGGGGCGTCGACGACGACGAGGAGCTCCAGGAAGCGGGACCCCGGGGCGACGAGGGGTCCCAGCATCGCCGCCGCCAGGTGGCGCGGAGTGGCAACCACTCCATTCACCGGCGGAAGCGGAAGATCTACAGCAGGAGGAGGCAGGCCCAGGGCGGCCTCCATCTCTCTGAGGGCCCGATCGATGCTCCCCGAGGCGCGGGGAGCAGGCGCCGACGCTGGCGGCGGCGGCAAGTCCAGGACGCCTCCGCGCGCAGGACCCCTGAGGGTCAGCGCGCCGGAGACCCCCGCAGCGGCGCGGTTCGCCTCGCCCAGCGGCGGTGCGCCAATGCGGAGGGGGCCGCCGGCGCCGGGCATCCACTGGGCGGCGGCCTTCGCCTTCTTTCCGCTGCCCAGAGGGCGCCCTCGGCGCTTCGCCCCAGAGCTCGGGCCGGCAGCGGCGGCGGAGTTGAAGGGGTCCATGCTCTCAGGGAAGAAGAAGCAGGAATGGCACCGGAGGAAGGAGGTGAAGTGCCGAAGGTCTCGAGGAGGACCTATTTAAGGGGAGCATCCGGCGTCGATGCGTCAAATCCCAGCGCGGGAACCGAAGCGTTGGCGCAGCGCTCCGCAGTCAAGCGACGCACCATTATGAGGGGTGACGCCTCGGAGACTGTGGCATCGTCGCCGTTTCGCTTCCTCAACTACAAGGGCGCCACGCGTCTGGAGTCTTCCACTACTTCACATGGTCCTCTGACCGCGCATTGACGTGTGCCGTTGGAGGGCCCAGCAGCTTCGGGGGTCCCCGTCCCTTCGCTTCCTCGAGAGGGCGCGTTTCGGGCCGGGCTCCCGGGGGCTACTGTCGGTGGAATGGATACCGGGGTATCCCGGTCCACCTGCTCCTGGGCCCCGTCATCGGCCCATCTTCAGCCCAGGCCACGGAGAAGACCCTCACGAGGAGGCGCCTCGTGAGGAGAACGACGACGGAAACCGCTAAGGACCAGAAGACCTCCTCACGAGCCCCTGCTGGTGAGGAGAGGAATCTCGCCCACGTCAGCTCAGCACGTTTGCGTGCAGAGCAAGAAGATAACGGGCAGAAGACCGCGTACCGCCCACGCTACCCCCGATAGGGAGGAGACCAACTTTCGCTGTGTCTGTCCAAAGCGGCACAGTGGCAGTTGGCCACCCCCCTAAATATAGCATGGACGGTGTAGGGCGCCAGAGGAGGACGTCAGCCTCCTCCACCCACTCCTGTGGACCGGCGCCACTACTCTGCAAAGACCAAGTCTACCGAAGAAGATAGTCTACAGCTGTCCACCCTTCCTTGGCCGTATGTGTGGCAACCCCTTCCCCAAGAAGATGAGGGGAAGGAGGACCTTGGCGCTATAAAAGGAAGGGAGGTCACCCCTTAGAAGGGGATCGGATCCTAGATCTAATTTCCTCCAAGTCTCTAGTTGGGCAGGCAGGTTCTTCAACCTCTGACCAGTTGGAGCTCTGTACCAAGACCTTGTACTCCTCGCGAGGTGTCGCGTTGAAATACAGGAAGGCAGGAAGTAGGGGTTTTACCTCACCACGAGGGCCCTGAACCTGGGTAAGCTCGGTGTCTCTTTCTCTGCAGTGCGTTGGGCGTTCGACACTCGAGGCTTCCGTCGCCGTGTTTCGTAGCGGTCCGACATCTCACACGTTCAGCCCCCTGCGTTCGAATCTTTGGGTCCGTTGCGTGGTACCCCGTGTTCTTGCGACACGAAACCCACCGACAGCCGCCTGTGCACGATGAGGAGTGCGCCGAGGAGTCGGGCCAGCCCTCCAACATTGCGAATTTCCCATATGAGCAACCTTATTATGATTATACGCCATCAGCTTCATCTTCACGAGAGCTGGGGTACGATTACATCTATGATGACCCACCAGCCTGGGGCAGCTATCAGAATCAAAATTGATCTCCACTTAGGCCAAAAGCCTAAGCTTGGGGGGAGGTACGCCGACGATTCACTCATCTACATATCATATTTTGTCGGACCTTTGTATATTCATGTTTCGCTTTCTCTAGCATTCTTGTTCTTGTTTTCATTTTTCCAAAACACAAAAAGACCAAAAATATTTCTGTTGTTTCTCTTTGTTTGGTTCTTTAGTTTTCTACCTTTGGTTTGCTTTACTTGCTATTTTCGGTTTGCTATTTGAAAAATCCAAAAATATTTTGCTTTGTTTGCTATTTCCTTCTGCTTTTGTTTCAAAAATCGAAAACCCCAAAAATATTTGTTGTTCTTCTTCGGTTTTGTAAAGTTTGTTGCAGAGTTCAGTCTCCCGTTACTCCATTAGAGCTTGGTATTCACTTTATATTATTCAAGCCACACAAGTGAAGAGCAATAATGATGACATATGACAATCCGAGATGTGGTAAGAGGCTGGTATGAACTCTATTTGTTTTCATTTTTGTACATATACTCATCTATGTGGACATGCTTAGTCGGTTCATGTAAGGTATATGTTATCAAATGGATGCTTTGTAGTTCTTGCTTTCATAAGATTAGTTTCAATTTACTATTAGCCTGTAGCATGTCATGTAGACGCTTGCATGCTTTGTTTTATTCATAATGTGGTATGTTATTGTGGTATCCACCTCTGAAAAGTTTCATTTGAATCGACTTGGCACATGCTCAAGCATGCATATGACTGAACAAAAAGTCAATTAAGCCTCGATGATCTAAATTGCCTCAGAGTTTTTGTATCATTTTTATGCCTATATTTATTTTGTTTTGTCGCAAGCATGATTATGACAGTTATTGCTCTCTCGATTGTTGCTTCCCAGTCTTTTGCTAGCCTTCACTTGCACTGAGTATGAGCTCTACTCGTGCGTCGAATTACCAAAAATCAAGTCTTCCAAAGAGTCCACTATAAATTCCTATGCATGGTATTTGAAAGCCATTCCAAGTAAATTTTCATGTGCTACCTTTCAAAACTTTCAACTACTTCTCATTTTGTGCCACTATTTTTAACTCATGGGGACGTAGTGGTCGGAATTGCTATCTTCCATATTAAATTAAGTACCCCTCGACTAGGCAGCTTCATCTGCTCGTCATTAATTTGCATGAGAGCTGGTCAGACCATTGTAACCTAATCCTAAAAGAAAGAAAAAAGGCACTCTTCCAAGGAATGTGAAAGTTGGTGGGCACCCGATGGAATCGGTTAGCCATGGTTTGAGAAAGGAAAAAGGTGGGAAGGAGTGCCAAAGCTTTATAAAAAAGCACCAATGTGCCAAATTTCAAAGAACTCGAAACCACTCTCACTTGTTTATTATGGAAGATAGCAAGTCCCCATTGCTAGTCGTTGACATAGAATAACCACCTCTCAAAATAAATTTTTATCTCTGTTTTACAAATGAAAAGCTCTAGCACATGTTAAATCCCTGCTTCCCTCTGCGAAGGGCCATTCGTTTACCTTTATGTTGAGTCATCATCTTCTAACTTTAAAGCACTTCTTGAGAGCATAGCTGTTATTCTTAGTGTAATGTGCTTGTCCCAGAACATGGTTAATTGTGGTATAACTTTGATGCTTGTATCTTTGATATTTCTACTTCTAGTCTTCTCTTGAACTTCAGAGGTGCCTCAGCATTTATGTTTTGCTCCACAAATAAAGGCAAGCGGGATACCACTCTTTCATATCATTTATGCATATTACAATCTTGTAGCTTCTTATGTACAAGTTACTTGTTATTAGTGCATTGGCACTCTTTCATAGTTTGCTTGACTATGAGGTGACATTAGTTGCATATTTCTTATTATGAATTGCCTGAGTACTTGATCACATAGTTAGTATATATACATCATATGAGCAAATGTGTTCATGAAAGTTTCTTTTATCGCTCTCAGTTCTTAACTGAATTGCTTGAGGACAAGCAAATAGCTAAGCTTGGGGGAGTTGATACGTCCAAAACGTATCTACTTTTCCGAACACTTTTGCTATTGTTTCTCCTCTAATTTGTGTGTTTTGAATACAACTAACACGGACTGACGCTGTTTTCAGCAGAATTGCTCTGGTGTCTCATTTTTGTGCAGAAATCCACTTTCAGTAAAAATTTGGGAAAAATCATGAAAAATCCTATTTCACTAGAAGAACCACGGAGCCAGAAGGCAGGAGGGGGAGGAGGCCTGAGGGCTCCTCACACACTGGTGGTGGCCGCGCCACCCTGGCGTGAGAAGGCCCCAGCCATCCTCTCGGCCTCCCCTCTCGCCTACATATACCCTCTGACGACATAATATCGGGGAGATAGCGTTTTTCCCAGATAGACTTCTGCTGCACCGCCGCCATCAGAAACCGTGATTCAGAACCAAAAACTCCGTTCTGGCACCCTGCCGGGACGGGGATTTGGAGGAGATCTTCATCACCATCACCACCGACGCTCCTCCATCGACCATCCATGACTCCCCCATCCATGTGTGAGTAATTCCCCCGCTGTAGGTGAGGGGATGGTAGGGATTTGATGAGATCATTCATGTAATTTGATATGAGATTGTTAGGGCATAGTGCCTAGTATCTTTATTTAGTGCCTATGACATTGTTGCAACTTGTTGTGCTTAATGCTTGTCACTTTGGGCCCGAGTGCCATGATTTCAGATCTGAACATGTTATTATTTCTATGATGATACTTGTTGTTTATGGTCTTACCTACAAGTTGTATACACATATTGTTGTCCAGAACCCGAGGCCCCAAAGTGACAGAAATTGGGATAACCGGAGGGGATGGCTATGATGTGAGGATCACATGTGTTCACCGAGTGCTAATGCTTTGCTCCGGTACTCTATTAAAAGGAGTACCTTAATTACCAGTAGTTTCCCTTGAGGCCCTACTGCAACAGGCTGGTAGGACAAAAGATGTCGTGCAAGTTTCTCCTTGTGAGCACGTACGACTATATACGGAACACATGCCTATGATTGTTTGTACTAGGATGCTTTATCATTATTTATCTGCAATGCCCATGTCTCATTGATTTCATGAATTATCTTATCCATGCAACGCCCGTAATCCATCCCTATGCCTACAGTATTTGTTCCTACTGTTTACTACTGTTACTATTACCGCTGCTATTTTACTACTGCTATTACTGTTTCACTACTGTCACCACTATAAAACTGTTGCTACTGATAAACCACTGCGAGCAAGACTGTTTCCAGGTGCAGCTGAATTGACAACTTATCTGTTAAGGCTTACATATATTCTTTGGCTCCCCTTGTGTCGAATCAATAAATTTGGGTAATACTTCCCTCGAAGACTGTTGCGATCCCCTATACTTGTGGGTCATCATGAAGGTGAGAAAAGAATCCTAGGGCTTCCTAGTCTATTTCAAACCTAGGGTCTCAATTCTACAGGCAACACTATGCTCTGATACCATTCTGTAGCGCCCTACCTTTTGCTAAAGGCAGAACTCTTGTGTTAAGTGCCATTCCCTGGATCAGTAGATAGCACCACATTACAAAATAAGTAATCATTGCAATAGCATCAATATTACAACGTAAATCCAGTTACATAGGTCTTCAACCTTACGAGTACACAACATAAAGCATAGTTGCAGTGAGCTTCCATCTTCATCAAGTGCCACAGGCAGACATGTTGGAATGTAAGCTCGAGATCCTACTCCTGGTTCCTTACTCGAAATAAAACCTGCACGTTTGAATACGCAGCCCCACAAATGGGGGTCAGTACAATGATGTACTGGCAAATGACACATATTTGGTGGTTGTTGTGAAAGAACTAACTACATGACATTTGGCTGGTGGATCTCATAGGCTGATTTGCATAAAGCCAGTTTTATCCTAAAATCCTTTTCAAAACTTTCTTTCAAAATTTTATTTTTCAAGGGTCAAGACATCCCCCATACATTACATACTGGCCGGTATGTAGTTCTGGGCGAAACTCAACAAAGTTGGAACGTCAGGAACCCCCACCCCTCGGAGTGCATGGTCCTTAGCCCCTTCCTAGGGGTCTCTAGATAAATTTTAATCATTCAGAAATGGTGATGAGATTCTTCCGTATATTCCATGTCTAGATACTCAATTGTCCATTTCGAGGACTCGGCTAATCGATTAGTTTTGACACCCTGCAGGGGTTGTGCACTTTCACCCTACGACTCATTTTATGCCCATACATAAAATGAGACGAGACCTTTTAGAGGAGAGAGCAACTAACTGGCAAGATTCGTTCCCAACCTACAATTCAACTACCTGCCACTTCCTGCACACAAGTTGCACCCTCACATCTAATCAGTCAAGACAGAGCCCATAATGTCATAAGGCTGCACTGGAAGCACTCTAAGCATGGAAGACATGGTAACCTCTTTATTCCTGGGTGGCCATCCCGAGTGGCATTCTGAGCACACATCCTCTCGACGAGGCATGTGTCCCAGAAGTCACCTACATCACCACCTCTTATCAAACCAATCCACCCAGGTGTTTCATTTTAGTTGAAGTTCTTAATTTGTTTGTAAAACACTTCAATAAGTGATCATAGCATGGCATCAATATTTTTCAAAGTATTTAGCATCCTAACAGGTGGTGTTTAAGAATAGCTACACACTACTAGGATCTAAGTATTTTATAAAATAGTTGAATATTCCACCTATCATGCATACTACTGAAACACACTAATGCAGTAGTAAAATAGGTAGGGGATATGTGTGTCACTTGCCTTTTTGAAGATCACGATGTTTCACTTCTCTCAACTAAGCACGTAGTTCTTCGCACAACTATAGCACAGAAATAACATAACATAAACATACCATACCAACACAATCAAACAATCAAATAATTGAAAAGTATTTGTTTAACAATTTAGATTTATTGATATGTTATAATACAAAGATATGGCATAGGAAAAATGAATTGTGAGATATGGATTTGAGAGCTTAGCTGGGGAAGATCAATATGATTTGAGAGAGAATTGGGCTAGGCATAATATAATTGATGAAGTTTTTATGCTTTATCAAAGCATAAATGAAACTTGGAATAACTCATGTGAACTACATCACACGAGTGTCAAATAGTGCACAACCATACTATTGAGTAAATGTGACAACAATTACTCTTAAATAGTTTGCATAACACTTAGACATTGGGTAAAGATTCATGAAGTATTGAGTTACTCAATCAACTCATTTGCAAATTGAATAGTTCAATACATAGAGATAAGATTAAGTAGGCATTGGATTGGGTATGAATAATTGGTATTTGAGGACATGGCTCAAATGGTTCATTGATCAACATGGTGTATAACACATACTATGGTATGGGTTATAACAACTCCACATTAATAGAACCTAAGTTTTGAGATGAATTCATATTCTACTCAAGTAGCACAATTGCAATTTGAGTACATATATGAATTAGACAAAAAATGTTTAGTTGGACAAGGTAGGGGTCATGGTGGTCTAAAGATTTAGCATACAATGATCTTTCTAGATACAATGTTGAGGTAACAATCTTGTGCTTAGCATAATCATGGATAGAGTTTAGAGATAACTTATGTGAATAGATTCACACGAGTTTAGAATAATGCAACATACCACTACTGAATAAAGTGTGATAATACTTACCCAAAATAGTACATGTTACACATAGGTTTGGGTAGGAGTTTGTGATATATTGTTTTACTCAATTAACCCTTTTGTAAATTGAATAGTTCAACATAGGCCATTTGGATTAAGTTGGCTTGGGGTTGAATAAGATTGGATGTCATTTAGTATGATGGTGGCTTCTTGGTCGCAAGATTGGCTTGGACAAAAGGATTAACTTGATCTTGGGTTGACTTTGGAAGATATGGCTAAGTTAGAGTTTTAAATTCCTCTTTGAAGAACTCAAATTAGTTTTGAGCACAGTTCAAGAATAGTGTTTGATTGGGAATGGTTTATGATATGTGTGGCATGGAGTGGAGTGTGTCACCACAACTAGCAAAGGAGAACTTAATTGAGATATGCCACTATTTACTCAAATTACTCAGGTGTAATTTGAATACTATGAACTTAAGCCCACAAGAATAATATAGGCATGAGATTGGGTGATGATTAGGACTAAGTATGATGGTGATGGATAGGTATGATCATAAGACTAACTTTTGTAGAAGGAATTATGTTGAAAAGAATTATAGACTTAACCCTATAATGGAATTACTCAAATTCTCATAATTGAATTTGAATAATTGCAAGGTGACTCAAATATTTTGACCAGTGGTTCTACTGGATAGGATACAGTAACACAAAGCTACTTCAAGTGGTTTCACTCCAAAATCATTTTTAGAAATCAAATGATGATCAAATTAGTGATTTGGTTAAATTTAACAGTAGCAAGTTTGTGCACATTTCAAGTTTGGAAATTTTTGGTTCCAGAGTGTTCTACATGTTCTAAGGAATCCATAGACTACAAATTTCTAATTTTTTGGATTAACAGAACTAAAGATATGATTTAAACAAGTTAACAGACGGTTTAATTCAATTCTGAAAATAGATTCAAATTGAACCCATAAAATATGAAGTTTTATTGTACTACTGGATTCTAGATGTTCTAAGGATTCCAACGGTATATTATTTGCTATTTTTGGATGCAGGGATCAAAAGATATGGATTTTACAAGATTGGACTTAATTCTAATTTGAAATTCTATTTTGATTTCTATTTGATTCGCAGACCGACACGTGGCTGATTCTGATTGGTGGGTACTGGTTCGATTGGATCTTGATTGTGAGCCATCAGATCTAAAGGGATATGAATGCCCCGTATTAGTCGATACCCTTTCGTTAAGTGAACTGATCTGATCCTTCGGATCCAGATCGGACGGACGAGAGAGAGAGGGGAAATCTCACCGTGGTGGCTAGGGTTTCCGATTGTCACCGGCGAGGTCCGGCTCTGGAATCAGACGGCGGCGACATTGCAGATGATCCTGGAGGCAATGGAGAGGTGGACGTGGTGTAGGGCTTCATGGAGAAGACGACTGCGTGGTCGGCATGCTCAATTGGGTCCTGGTGCAATGGCGAGGGGCGGCTGGAGGTGCTCTACACTTCGAAGTGCTTCGACCGAGCACGATTTGCTCAAATCGCTGCGGAAAACAACAAGGGGAGGCATCAGGGTACTGCGCCAGGGAGAGAGAAGAGAGGGATGACCGGTGGGAGGAGACGAGGGCTTCACACCACGTCGGATTCGACGATTTACGACGCGAGTACTGCGGCACTCCGACGAGAAATTTTGCCGGCCTGGCGGCTTCTCTGGCTCGGGGAAAGGAGGGGAATTGGAGAGGAGGTGGAGGGCAATTTATAGGCGTGGAAGGTCATCGGTTAAGGCAGGGAGTAATTGGAATTTAAGAGGGGAGTAATCGGTGGGGGACTCGGTCTCTAGCGAGAAACATCGGACAGAGGAGGAAGACGGGTGACGTGGCCTGGCAGGTAGGGCCCACACGTCAGCGAGGGGAGGAGAGAAAAATGGTACCGATTTGGGAAATGAGTAGATGGGCCATGGGCCAAAACCAACGCTGGGCCAGATCGGTCCCCGCGACCTTTTATTCTTTTTCGATTTCTTTTTGGTTTTCTTATTTCTTTTGTATCTTTTGCAAAAATGCTTCAAATCAATTCAAACCACTTTTAGAAATTTTCTAAAAATCAATGCAATGATTTAACACTGCAAGAAAACTAGTTTTGAGAATTGGAACAAGATTTTCAAAAGGTTTCATAAACTTAACAAAAGGGATTTGCATGCATAAAGCTAAAAAGGGTTTGATAATAAATCCTTTGAAATAAGAGATAATACTTTATAAAATAATGTTTGAAATTATCTTTCAAACTTAGTTCTTAAAATACAATCTTTACTAAACAAAAACACATTTGTGATTCACTCCTTTGCAAGCAAGCTTGCATAGGTCTGAATAAAGAATGGAAATTAGTATTTTGATACTTGATCTTTCTCAAAGAAGTTCTTCAAGAAAATGATAGAAGGTTTGAAATAGTTTTCTACTAAAGCTTTTAATTAACTAAAAGTTTTAAATCTTTGTAAATTTTCAATCAACACAAGCAAAATAAAAACAAAAATGTTCCCCCAAAATTTGATAAAATCTTGGGATGTTACACTTTATTCGCATACTATTACTATTTTCCACTCGATATGCTCATTCCTTTGTTTCAAGCAAACCGGTGAGATCAAGAATTTTTCTGGCGCCGTTGCCGGGGAGGAAGAAGAACACTTCTGCGAGGGGAGTTTTCGCACGCACATCCTTTACTTTGTTTATTGTTTTGCTTTACTTTATTTTTACTTGCATTGTTTTATCAAAAACCCAAAAATATTAGAATCCTCTGTAGTTGTTTTTATCTGCACTCCTATTGCGCCACCTGCTCCTGCTACAAATTTTTATGAGATTAAGCCTGATTTGTTGAACCTTGTTCCCATTGATTTTCTTGTTATGGATGTTGAATGCAATGCTTCATGTCCTATTATTTTGGGAAGACCTCTTTCTTTGAACTGTAGGTGCCATCATTGATATGAGGAAAGGCACCATCAAATATCAATTTCCACTCAAGAAAGGTATGAAACACTTCCCTAGAAAGAGAAAGAAATTAGTGTTTGACTCTATTCTTAGAGCAAATTATGAGCTTGATGCTTCATCACTTGATGTTACTTGATTCGCAATTTTCTGCGCCTAGCTCAAAGGCGTTAAAGAAAAGCACTCTTGGGAGATAACCCAATATTTTTACATTCAGTTATTTTTCTTTTATTTGAGTCTTGGAAGTTATTACTACTGTAATGACCTCTCCTTATCCTTTTTATTTCGTTTTTGTGCCAAGAGAAGCCTCTAATTTGAGTGAGGTAAGATTTGAGGATGTTGCTGTCCTAAAACAGTTTTTGGTGCTGCACCATAAAAATTCGTGAAAATTCTCTGTATATCTTTTGGACCTGAAATTTCTTGTGCATATGCCCCAGGTTATATACAAACTTTCATTAGTTGAACACTTTTTTATTTGAGAAACAGAAAACCCCTAAAAAATTCGACCTTTGTCAGCTGTTCTATTTTGACAGATTTCTGCCAATATTTGTGTTTGCCGCTTTATCGCTTTCTTTTTGAGTTCTTTTGATCACGGAACTTTTGGGGAAGTTGCTACAGTAGTATATGCTTTATATGTGGTGGTTTTAGGTTGAAACCTGAAGCAAAAAGGGTTGATTATATGTTATGCTTACACTAATGTTGCTAATAGATTTGTGTTTAGTTTTGTATGAAGGAAGTTTTTAAGTGTAGGGATCGGAGAGTGATGAGATGAGTTGAAGAATGGACAAAAGCTCAAGCTTGGGGATGCCTATGCATCACCCCAAGAAATATCCAAAAAGTAGAAGCGTCAAAGCTTGGGGATGCCCACGAGGCACCCCTTCTTCATCGGCAAAAATTAGGTCACCTTTCAAAACACTATATTTTTATTGCTTCATGCACTATGCGTTTTTCTTGGAGCGTCAGTTGTTTTTAGTTTTTAGTTTTCAGTTTAGTTTGGTTTAGTTTGCTGCAATAAATGGTTGGACCCCAACAAATTTCTTTTGGAGAAGTTGCCTTGCTTTTCATTTGCCAATGAGTGTTCTCTTTTTCTAGAACTGCGTTTAGCTTTCGATTTTCGCCTTGATATGCATTCAGATCTTGTTATATCTTTTCATCAAGGTGTATTTTGCCTCTGGTCTTTATTGGTTTTCATCAAAAGAGGTGTTTATAAAAAGTTTGAATGGTGTTGGAAAAGAGAAAAAGCTTTATGCAAAAAAGTTGTACAAGAAGGAGCTTGTGTAGACTGTGGCCTAGGCTTTTGCATGTCATGCTTGATGTCTTTTTGATAGTATGCCTAGTAGTTTTTCTGTAGCATGACTTGTCTCAAATAACTGAGATTGCTTAATGAGCCTTTGAAAAAATCATGCGTTGTTTTTATCGTTTGGAAGCATTATTTTGGTTTTTCTCCTTGATGCTTTATTTGGGTTGACTTGGCGCATGCTCACATATGTTAGACTCTTACAAAGTCGCCAATAGCCTCTATGATCATTTAGTTTTTGACTTTTGATGCAATCTTATGCTTCTTTTAATGTCTCTTTGTCGCTTTGCATGATTATGGCCGTTATTGCTCTCTTAGTTGGTCGCTCCCAGTCTTTTGCTAGCCCTCGCCTTGTACTGAGTATGAGCTCTACTCGTGCATCCAACTCCTAAAAACCAAGTTTGCCAAAGTGTCCACCATACATACCTATTAGCAATTTGCTATTCCAAAGTATATTTGACTTGCTTTTATCTACTCTTCAAATTAAACTCTTACCAGTGTTATGCGAAAATTGGTCATTAAAGCTCTCACGAACCGGAAGGCACACTTTATTTTTCTCGTTCTTAAAAATTTGACATTGTGGTATCTTATGTTGATTTGTTATGCTTGCAAGTTGTAAGTTGGAGATTAGCCCAACCATGCCGTCATGGGGCAAGCTTTCAACATTGCACTTCTTATTTGAGTTGATATCGTGATCTTTTGTTTATGGATACTCGCGGTGTGAAATGAATTGGGAATCTTGTGAGATCATGGAGTTTGTATATGTGTTAGGGAAACGCCTGGGCCGCCAATCTAAGCCATGCATAATTCATGGTGGAAATTTGCAGCATGCCCATAGTGGACATTCGATGACGCATCTCAAAATAAAAAGCTATACAAATGGTAAATAAAAGAGATGTCGAGGTGTTCATTGTCTGCTTGTCCTGTCATTTTGATGTGGGCTAATTCCATGTCATCGGGCATGGAGGTACCCCATTGGCGGTTTTTGATGATACGTATATACTTACAATGACAAGAGCCTTGCTTGGGACTCTAAGTAAAGTAGCATGAGGACTCGTATTCACGGGACACGAGGTTTTCAACTTATGATTTGTCAAGCATATGCAGCATGAGTGTTCTTGCATTAACTTTAACCATTCAAGATGCTTATGATGGGGGCAATGAGAGCTCAAAGCCAGTAAGTACCATAATTTTTGAAGGTTTATAAAACTTGCAATCACTGCTTCCCTCCGCGAAGGGCCTTTCTTTTACTTTTATGTTGAGTCACCACCTTCTATCTTTATGCACCATTAAGAGAGCATAGTTGTCATTCTGAGTATAATGTGCATTGTCCCAAAGTTTTCATTGATTGATTCATATTGTTGGTTTCACTTGTTCTTAAATTATTTGTATCTAGTCGCCCTCTTAAACTTAAAGGTGTCCTATGCATTTATGTTTTGCTCTCCATGAAGGACAAGCTGAAAACCATTTGTATGTTTTTCCTTATGATTTGAATACACGTTTGACTTTCATTGTTTCATCTTCATGATCTTTTGTTTGTGTTCATTTTCATGTTATAACATGGTTGCTATGTTTCTTCTATCAAGATTATGTCTTTCATGCCCATGTTTTAAGTTCTTTTGATACCAGCGCACAACGCTTACATATTTGATCAAGATTGTGTAGGTGCATGTCACCTCAAAAATTATTTCTTTTGTTATCACTTACCTACTCGAGGATGAGCAGGAGTTAAGCTTGGGGATGCTGATACGTCTCCAATGTATCCATAATTTTTGATGCTCCATGCTTGTTTTTACACCATTTGCTTAGTGTTTCGTTACACTTTGTGGCACTTTTATGCATTTTCCAGAACTAACCTACTAACAAGTCGCCACAGTGCCAGTTCCCTATTTTCTGCTGTTTTTGTGTTTCAGAAAAGTTACACAGGAAATATTCTCAGAATTGGACAAAACAAAAGCCAGTCGCCCAGAATTTCACTGAAGCTTCCAGAGAACCGAAGAGGAGACGGAGTGGGGCCATGAGGGGCCCTCACACCAGGGCGGCATGGCCAGGGGCTGGGCCGCGCCCCCTATGTGTGAGACCGCCTCGGTCCACTCCTGACGATGCCCCTTCACCTATAAAGACCCCCCGACGGGAAAAACCTAAAGCCCCGATCAATTTTCCAGAACACATCACGATCCGCCGCCGCCGTTGACCCGAAGATCGGGAGGGTCCAGAAGCTCTTCTCGGCACCCTGCCGGAGAGGGGAATCACCACCAGATGTCTTCTTCATTGCCATGCTTGCCTCCGAAGCGATGAGTGAGTAGTCTACCTTGGACTATGGGTCCATAGCAGTAGCTAGATGGTTGTCTTCTCCACCATGTGCTTCATGTTTAGATCTCATGAGCTGCCCTACATGATTGAGATCACCGTTATGTAATTCTACATGTTTGGTTTGTTGGATCCGATGAATATTGGTGTTATGCTTGAGTTGATGTACTGAAATTTATCTTATGTTATCTCTATGTTGTTTATAATTTTGCATGCTCTCCATTGTTAGTAGCTATCTTGGCTGAGTAGTTGCTAGTGACTCCAAGAGGGGGTATTTATGCTCGATAGTGGGTTCATGCCTCTATTTAATCTGGGGGAGTGATAGAAACCTCTAAGATTGTAGATGTGCTATTGCTACTAGGGGAAAACAACATTCATATGCTCGAGGGCATATGCTTTGTTTACATTACACACTTTGCTTAATGCAGTTATCTGTTATTCGCAACTTAATACTCATGGGGTGTTCGGACGATATCCCCGTGAGTGGATTATTAGTCATAGATGCAGTTGGATGGCAGTCTATGTATCTTGTTGTAATGCCCAGAGTAAATCTCATAGTGATCCTCTCTTCATATGCACGTTGTCTTTATTCTATCAATTGCCCAACTGTAATTTGTTTACCTAGCTTGTATTATTTTATCTTTGGAGAGACACCACTAGTGAACTATGGACCCCGGTCCTATTTCCATCATATTGCTATCACCTGTTTACTTTACTCGCACTGTTTACTTTATTCGTATACTATTACTATTTTCCACTCGATACGCTCATTCCTTTGTTTCAAGCAAACCGGTGAGATTGACAACCTCATCGTAAGTTGGGAGCAAAGTATTTGGTTGTTTTGTGTGCCGGTTCTGCATTGCAGCTAGCAAAGCAAAGCTTGGACGAGGCGCCTTATAAATTGTCGTGAGCTGTCGCAAGCTAGCAAGCATCACCTTCAGTCGTATTGGCTCCTTCCTTTCCTGATCGACATACCTTGGTTTCTTAATTGAGGGAAAAACCTTGTTGCTATATTCATCATACCTTCCTCTTGGGGTTTCCAACTGGACGGTGTAAAGATAACACCACCGCAAGCATCAGTTGATACGTCTCAAACGTATCTATAATTTTTGATGCTCCATGCTTGTTTTTACACCATTTGCCTTGTGTTTCGTTACACTTCGTGGCGTTTTTATGCGATTTCTGGCACTAACCTACTAACAAGATGGCACAGTGCCATTTCCCTGTTTTCTGCTGTTTTTGTGTTTCAGAAAAGCTACATAGGAACTATTCTCGGAATTGGACGAAACAAGTTCCAGGACTCCTATTTTTCCCAGACAAAGGACGAGGACTGAAAGAGAGCCGGAGGGGGGCCAGGGGCCAGCCTCACCATGAGGGGGCGTGGCCCAGCCCCTGGTCGCGCCCCCTGGTGGTGAGACCCCCCTGGTTGTCTCCTGACGCCGCCCCATCGCCTATATAAAGCCTCGGGACAGAAAACCCTAAAAGGATCGGCGAAATTTCTAGAAGAGTTCCGCAGCACCGCTGCCGTCGAAGACAAATTTTGGGGGACAGAAGTCTCTATTCCGGCACCCTGCCGGGACGGGGAAGTGCCCCCGGAGCCATCTCCATTGGTCTCCATCGCCATCTCCATCGATCTCACCGCCATCTCCATCAACCTTGCTGTCTCCTATGACGAGGAGGGAGTAGTTCTCCCCCGGGGCTGAGGGCTCTACTGGTAGCTATGTGGTTCACCTCTCTCTCCCATGATGTGATCTTTATGTGATCGTGAGCTTTGTATCTAGTTGAATTAGTAGATGTTATTATTCAGATATTATGCTACTCCTATGCTTTATTATTGTACTCTCCAGAGATACCTCGTATCATGGTGTAAAGGTGACTAGTGTGTGCATCATGTGTATCTTTTTGGTTAATGTCTCTATGAAATGTTGGTGTTTGTTGGAACCATCTAGTGCGTTCACGGTGATAGTGTGGGACAATCTATTTTGGGTACATACGGACTTTGAGGAGTGCTTCGTAGCCCTACGCATGATTAGTGTTCGTTTTCCATTGGAGAACTGTTTTGAGTTGCATATTGATGATAATATCTATTGATTCAATTATGTTATATTTGTTGAGAGTGTGTCCACTAGTTAAAGTATGATCCCTAGGCCTTGTTTCCAAGCTTTGCACACCGTTTACATTCAGTTTTGTTACATAGAGATAAGATTAAGTAGGCATTGGATTGGGTATGAATAATTGGTATTTGAGGACATGGCTTAAATGGTGCATTGATCAACATGGTGTATAACACATACTATGGTATGGGTTATAACAACTCCACATTAATAGAACCTAAGTTTTGAGATGAATTCATATTCTACTCAAGTAGCACAATTGCAATTTGAGTACATATCTGAATTAGACAAAAAATGTTTAGTTGGACAAGGTAGGGGTCATGGTGGTCTAAAGATTTAGCATACAATTATCTTTCTAGATACAATGTAGAGGTAACAATCTTGTGCTTAGCATAATCATGGATAGAGTTTAGAGATAACTTATGTGAATAGATTCACACGAGTTTAGAATAATGCAACATACCACTACTGAATAAAGTGTGATAATACTTACCCAAAATAGTACATGTTACACTTAGGTTTGGGTAGGAGTTTGTGATATATTGTTTTACTCAATTAACCCTTTTGTAAATTGAATAGTTCAACATAGGCCATTTGGATTAAGTTGGCTTGGGGTTGAATAAGATTGGATGTCATTTAGTATGATGGTGGCTTATTGGTCGCAAGATTGGCTTGGACAAAAGGATTAACTTGATCTTGGGTTGACTTTGGAAGATATGGCTAAGTCAGAGTTTTAAATTCCTCTTTGAAGAACTCAAATTAGTTTTGAGCACAGTTCAAGAATAGTGTTTGATTGGGAATGGTTTATGATATGTGTGGCATGGAGTGGAGTGTGTCACCACAACTAGCAAAGGAGAACTTAATTGAGATATGCCACTATTTACTCAAATTACTCAGGTGTAATTTGAATACTATGAACTTAAGCCCACAAGAATAATATAGGCATGAGATTGGGTGATGATTAGGATTAAGTATGATGGTGATGGATAGGTATGATCATAAGACTAACTTTTGTAGAAGGAATTATGTTGAAAAGAATTATAGACTTAATCCTATAGTGGAATTACTCAAATTCTCATAATTGAATTTGAATAATTGCAAGGTGACTCAAATATTTTGACCAGTGGTTCTACTGGATAGGATACAGTAACACAAAGCTACTTCAAGTGGTTTCACTCCAAAATCATTTTTAGAAATCAAATGATGATCAAATTAGTGATTTGGTTAAATTTAACAGTAGCAAGTTTGTGCACAATTCAAGTTTGGAAATTTTTGGTTCCAGAGTGTTCTACATGTTCTAAGGAATCCATAGAATACAAATTTGTAATTTTTTGGATTAACAGAACTAAAGATATGATTTAAACAAGTTAACAGAAGGTTTGATTCAATTCTGAAAATAGATTCAAATTGAACCCATAAAATATGAAGTTTTATTGTACTACTGGATTCTAGATGTTCTAAGGATTCCAACGGTATATTATTTGCTATTTTTGGATGCAGGGATCAAAAGATATGGATTTTACAAGATTGGACTTAATTCTGATTTGAAATTCTATTTTGATTTCTATTTGATTCGCAGACCGACACATGGCTGATTCTGATTGGTGGGTACTGGTTCGATTGGATCTTGATTGTGAGCCATCAGATCTAAAGGGATATGAATGCCCCATATTAGTCGATACCCTTTCGTTAAGTGAACTGATCTGATCCTTCGGATCCAGATCGGACGGACGAGAGAGAGAGGGGAAATCTCACCGTGGTGGCTAGGGTTTCCGGTTGTCACCGGCGAGGTCCGGCTCTGGAATCAGACGGCGGCGACGTTGCAGATGATCCTGGAGGCGATGGAGAGGTGGACGTGGTGTAGGGCTTCATGGAGAAGACGACTGCGTGGTCGGCATGCTCAATTGGGTCCTGGTGCAATGGCGAGGGGCGGCTGGAGGTGCTCTGCGCTTCGAAGTGCTTCGATCGAGCACGATTTGCTCAAATCACTGCGGAAAACAACAAGGGGAGGCATCAGGGTAGTGCGCCAGGGAGAGAGAAGAGAGGAATGACCGGTGGGAGGAGACGAGGGCTTCACACCGCGTCGGATTCAACGATTTACGACGCCAGTACTGCGGCGCTCCGGCGAGAAATTTTGCCGGCCTGGCGGCTTCTCTGGCTCGGGGAAAGGAGGGGAATTGGAGAGGAGGTGGAGGGCAATTTATAGGCGTGGAAGGTCATCAGTTAAGGCAGGGAGTAATTGGAATTTAAGAGGGGAGTAATCGGTGGGGGACTCGGTCTCTGGCGAGAAACATCGGACGGAGGAGGAAGACGGGTGACGTGGCCTGGCAGGTAGGGCCCACACGTCAGCGAGGGGAGGAGAGAAAAATGGTACCGATTCGGGAAATGAGTAGATGGGCCGCGGGCCAAAACCAACGCTGGGCCAGATCGGTCCCCGCGACCTTTTATTCTTTTTCAATTTCTTTTTGGTTTTCTTATTTCTTTTGTATCTTTTGCAAAAATGCTTCAAATCAATTCAAACCACTTTCAGAAATTTTCTAAAAATCAATGCAATGATTTAACACTGCAAGAAAACTAGTTTTCAGAATTGAAACAAGATTTTCAAAAGGTTTCATAAACTTAACAAAAGGGGTTTGCTTGCATAAAGCTAAATAGGGTTTGATAATAAATCATTTGAAATAAGAGATAATACTTTATAAAATAATGTTTGAAATTATCTTTCAAACTTAGTTCTTAAAATACAATCTTTACTAAATAAAAACACATTTGTGATTCACTCCTTTGCAAGCAAGCTTGCATAGGTCTGAATAAAGAATGGAAATCAGTATTTTGATACTTGATCTTTCTCAAAGAAGTTCTTCAAGAAAATGATAGAAGGTTTGAAATAGTTTTCTACTAAAGCTTTTAATTAACTAAAAGTTTTAAATCTTTGTAAATTTTCAATCAACACAAGCAAAATAAAAACAAAAATGTTCCCCCAAAATTTGATAAAATCTTGGGATGTTACACTTTATTCGCATACTATTACTATTTTCCACTCGATATGCTCATTCCTTTGTTTCAAGCAAACCGGTGAGATCAAGAATTTTTCTGGCGCCGTTGCCGGGGAGGAAGAAGAACACTTCTGCGAGGGGAGTTTTCGCACGCACATCCTTTACTTTGTTTATTATTTTGCTTTACTTTATTTTTACTTGCATCGTTTTATCAAAAACCCAAAAAAATTAGAATCCTCTGTAGTTGTTTTTACTTGTCTGCTTTTAGTTTGCTAGAATGGCTACTCCTGAAAACACCAAGTTGTGTGACTTTACTAGCACGAACAATAGTGATTTTATCTGCACTCCTATTGCGCCACCTGCTCCTGCTACAAATTTTTATGAGATTAAGCCTGATTTGTTGAACCTTGTTCCCGTTGATTTTCTTGTTATGGATGTTGAATGCAATGCTTCATGTCCTATTATTTTGGAAAGACCTCTTTCTTTGAACTGTAGGTGCCATCATTGATATGAGGAAAGGCACCATCAAATATCAATTTCCACTCAATAAAGGTATGGAACACTTCCCTAGAAAGAGAAAGAAATTAGTGTTTGACTCTATTCTTAGAGCAAATTATGAGCTTGATGCTTTATCACTTGATGTTACTTGATTCGCAATTTTCTGCGCCTAGCTCAAAGGCGTTAAAGAAAAGCACTCTTGGGAGATAACCCAATGTTTTTACATTCAGTTATTTTTCTTTTATTTGAGTCTTGGAAGTTATTACTACTATAATGACCTCTCCTTATCCTTTTTATTTCGTTTTTGTGCCAAGAGAAGCCTCTAATTTGAGTGAGGTAAGATTTGAGGATGTTGCTGTCCTAAAACAGTTTTTGGTGCTGCACCATAAAAATTCGTGAAAATTCTCTGTATATCTTTTGGACCTGAAATTTCTTGTGCATATGCCCCAGGTTATATACAAACTTTCATTAGTTGAACACTTTTTGATTTCAGAAACAGAAAACCCCTAAAAAATTCGACCTTTGTCAGCTGTTCTATTTTGACAGATTTCTGCCAATATTTGTGTTTGCCGCTTTATCGCTTTCTTTTTGAGTTCTTTTGATCACGAAACTTTTGGGGAAGTTGCTACAGTAGTATATGCTTTATATGTGGTGGTTTTAGGTTGAAACCTGAAGCAAAAAGGGTTGATTATATGTTATGCTTACACTAATGTTGCTAATAGATTTGTGTTTAGTTTTGTATGAAGGAAGTTTTTAAGTGTAGGGATCGGAGAGTGATGAGATGAGTTGAAGAATGGACAAAAGCTCAAGCTTGGGGATGCCCATGCATCACCCCAAGAAATATCCAAAAAGTAGAAGCGTCAAAGCTTGGGGATGCCCACGAGGCACCCCTTCTTCATCGGCAAAAATCAGGTCACCTTTCAAAACACTATATTTTTATTGCTTCATGCACTATGCGTTTTTCTTGGAGCGTCAGTTGTTTTTAGTTTAGTTTGGTTTAGTTTGATGCAATAAATGGTTGGACCCCAACAAATTTCTTTTGGAGAAGTTGCCTTGCTTTTCATTTGCCAAGAACACTCCATTTTTCATTCTTACAATTTCAACGAGTGTTCTCTTTTTCTAGAACTGCGTTTAGCTTTCGATTTTCGCCTTGATATGCATTCAGATCTTGTTATATCTTTTCATCAAGGTGTATTTTGCCTCTGGTCTTTATTGGTTTTCATCAAAAGAGGTGTTTATAAAAAGTTTGAATGGTGTTGGAAAAGAGAAAAAGCTTTATGCAAAAAAGTTGTACAAGAAGGAGCTTGTGTAGACTGCGGCCTAGGCTTTTGCATGTCATGCTTGATGTCTTTTTGATAGTATGCTTAGTGGTTTTGCTGTAGCATGACTTGTCTCAAATAACTGAGATTGCTTAATGAGCCTTTGAAAAAATTATGCGTTGTTTTTATCGTTTGGAAGCATTATTTTGGTTTTTCTCCTTGATGCTTTATTTGGGTTGACTTGGCGCATGCTCACATATGTTAGACTCTTACAAAGTCGCCAATAGCCTCTATGATCATTTAGTTTTTGACTTTTGATGCCATCTTATGCTTCTTTTAATGTCACTTTGTCGCTTTGCATGATTATGGCCGTTATTGCTCTCTTAGTTGGTCGCTCCCAGTCTTTTGCTAGCCCTCGCCTTGTACTGAGTATGAGCTCTACTCGTGCATCCAACTCCTAAAAATTAAGTTTGCCAAAGTGTCCACCATACATACCTATTAGCAATTTGCTATTCCAAAGTATATTTGACTGCTTTTATCTACTCTTCAAATTAAACTCTTACCAGTGTTATGCGAAAATTGGTCAGTAAAGCTCTCACGAACCAGAAGGCACACTTTATTTTTCTCGTTCTAAAAAATTTGACATTGTGGTATCTTATGTTGATTTGTTATGCTTGCAAGTTGTAAGTTGGAGATTAGCCCAACCATGCCGTCATGGGGCAAGCTTTCAACATTGCACTTCTTATTTGAGTTGATATCGCGATCTTTTGTTTATGGATACTCGCGGTGTGAAATGAATTGGGAATCTTGCAGGATCATGGAGTTTGTATATGTGTTAGGGAAATGCCTGGGCCGCCAATCTAAGCCATGCATAATTCATGGTGGAAATTTGCAGCATGCCCATAGTGGATATTCGACGATGCATCTCAAAATAAAAAGCTATACAAATGGTAAATAAAAGAGATGTCGAGGTGTTCATTGTCTGCTTGTCCTGTCATTTTGATGTGGGCTTATTCCATGTCATCGGGCATGGAGGTACCCCATTGGCGGTTCTTGATGATACGTATATACTTACAATGACAAGAGCCTTGCTTGGGACTCTATGTAAAGTAGCATGAGGACTCGTATTCACGGGACACGAGGTTTTCAACTTATGATTTGTCAAGCATATGCAGCATGAGTGTTCTTGCATTAACTTTAACCATTCAAGATGCTTATGATGGGGGCAATGAGAGCTCAAAGCCAGTAAGTACCATAATTTTTGAAGGTTTATAAAACTTGCAATCACTGCTTCCCTCTGCGAAGGGCCTTTCTTTTACTTTTATGTTGAGTCACCACCTTCTATCTTTATGCACCATTAAGAGAGCATAGTTGTCATTCTGAGTATAATGTGCATTGTCCCAAAGTTTTCATTGATCGATTCATATTGTTGGTTTCACTTGTTCTTAAATTATTTGTATCTAGTCGCCCTCTTAAACTTAAAGGTGTCCTATGCATTTATGTTTTGCTCTCCATGAAGGACAAGCTGAAAACCATTTGTATGTTTTTCCTTATGATTTGAATACACGTTTGACTTTCATTGTTTCATCTTCATGATCTTTTGTTTGTGTTCATTTTCATGTTATAACATGGTTGCTAAGTTTCTTCTATCAAGATTATGTCTTTCATGCCCATGTTTTAAGTTCTTTTGATACCAGCGCACAACGCTTACATATTTGATCAAGATTGTGTAGGTGCATGTCACCTCAAAAATTATTTCTTTTGTTATCACTTACCTACTCGAGGATGAGCAGGAGTTAAGCTTGGGGATGCTGATACGTCTCCAATGTATCCATAATTTTTGATGCTCCATGCTTGTTTTTACACCATTTGCTTAGTGTTTCGTTACACTTTGTGGCACTTTTATGCATTTTCCAGAACTAACCTACTAACAAGTCGCCACAGTGCCAGTTCCCTGTTTTCTGCTGTTTTTGTGTTTCAGAAAAGTTACACAGGAAATATTCTCGGAATTGGACGAAACCAAAGCCAGTCGCCCAGAATTTCACTGAAGCTTCCAGAGAACCGAAGAGGAGACGGAGTGGGGCCATGAGGGGCCCTCACACCAGGGCGGCGTGGCCAGGGGCTGGGCTGCGCCCCCTATGTGTGAGACCGCCTCGGTCCACTCCTGACGATGCCCCTTCACCTATAAAGACCCCCCAACGGGAAAAACCTAAAGCCCCGATCAATTTTCCAGAACACATCGCGATCCGCCGCCGCCGTCGACCCGAAGATCGGGAGGGTCCAGAAGCTCTTCCCGGCACCCTGCTAGAGAGGGGAATCACCACCAGATGTCTTCTTCATCGCCATGCTTGCCTCCGAAGCGATGAGTGAGTAGTCTACCTTGGACTATGGGTCCATAGCAGTAGCTAGATGGTTGTCTTCTCCACCATGTGCTTCATGTTTAGATCTCATGAGCTGCCCTACATGATTGAGATCACCGTTATGTAATTCTACATGTTTGGTTTGTTGGGATCCGATGAATATTGGTGTTATGCTTGAGTTGATGTACTGAAATTTATCTTATGTTATCTCTATGTTGTTTATGATTTTGCATGCTCTCCATTGTTAGTAGCTATCTTGGCTGAGTAGTTGCTAGTGACTCCAAGAGGGGGTATTTATGCTCGATAGTGGGTTCATGCCTCTATTTAATCTGGGGGAGTGACAGAAACCTCTAAGATTGTAGATGTGCTATTGCTACTAGGAGGAAAACAACATTCATATGCTCGAGGGCATAAGCTTTGTTTACATTACACACTTTGCTTAATGCAGTTATTTGTTGTTCGCAACTTAATACTCATGGGGTGTTCGGACGATATCCCCGTGAGTGGATTATTAGTCATAGATGCAGTTGGATGGCAGTCTATGTATCTTGTTGTAATGCCCAGAGTAAATCTCATAGTGATCCTCTCTTCATATGCACGTTGTCTTTATTCTATCAATTGCCCAACTGTAATTTGTTTACCTAGCTTGTATTATTTTATCTTTGGAGAGACACCGCTAGTGAACTGTGGACCCCGGTCCTATTTCCATCATATTGCTATCACCTGTTTACTTTACTCGCACTGTTTACTTTATTCGTATACTATTACTATTTTCCACTCGATACGCTCATTCCTTTGTTTCAAGCAAACCGGTGAGATTGACAACCTCATCGTAAGTTGGGAGCAAAGTATTTGGTTGTTTTGTGTGCCGGTTCTGCATTGCAGATAGCAAAGCAAAGCTTGGACGAGGCGCCTTATAAATTGTCCTGAGATGTCGCAAGCTAGCAAGCATCACCTTCAGTCGTATTGGCTCCTTCCTTTCCTGATCGACATACCTTGGTTTCTTAATTGAGGGAAAAACCTTGCTGCTATATTCATCATACCTTCCTCTTGGGGTTCCCAACTGGACGGTGTAAAGATAACACCACCGCAAGCATCAGTTGATACGTCTCAAACGTATCTATAATTTTTGATGATCCATGCTTGTTTTTGTGTTTCAGAGAGGTGAACCACAGTGCCATTTCCCTATTTTCTGCTGTTTTGTGTTTCAGGAAAGCTACACAGGAAATATTCTCGGAATTGGACGAAATAAGTTCCAGGACTCCTATTTTTCCCAGACAAAGGACGAGGACTGAAAGAGAGTCGGAGGGGGGCCAGGGGCCAGCCTCACCATGAGGAGGAGTGGCCCAGCCCCTGGTCGCGCCCCCTGGTGGTGAGACCCCCCTGGTTGTCTCCTGACGCCGCCCCTTTGCCTATATAAAGCCTCGGGACAGAAAACCCTAAAAGGATCGGTGAAATTTCCAGAAGAGTTCCGCAGCGCCGCTGCCGTCGAAGACAAATTTTGGGGGACAGAAGTCTCTATTCTGGCACCCTGTCGGGACGGGGAAGTGCCCCTAGAGCCATCTCCATTGGTCTCCATCGCCGTCTCCATTGATCTCACCGCCATCTCCATCAACCTTGCTGTCTCCTATGACGAGGAGGGAGTAGTTCTCCCCCGGGGCTGAGGGCTCTACTGGTAGCTATGTGGTTCACCTCTCTCTCCCATGATGTGATCTTTATGTGATCGTGAGATTTGTATCTAGTTGAATTGGTAGATGTTATTATTCAGATATTATGCTACTCCTATGCTTTATTATTGTACTCTCCAGAGATACCTCGTATCATGGTATAAAGGTGACTAGTGTGTGCATCATGTGTATCTTTTTGGTTAATGTCTCTATGAAATGTTGGTGTTTGTTGGAACCATCTAGTGCGTTCACGGTGATAGTGTGGGACAATCTATTTTGGGTACATACGGACTTTGAGGAGTGCTTCGTAGCCCTACGCATGATTAGTGTTCGTTTTCCATTGGAGAACTGTTTTGAGTTGCATATTGATGATAATATCTATTGATTCAATTATGTTATATTTGTTGAGAGTGTGTCCACTAGTGAAAGTATGATCCCTAGGCCTTGTTTCCAAGCTTTGCACACCATTTACATTCAGTTTTGTTACATGTTTGCTTGCAGCGATATTTATTTCAGATTATATTTACTACTCATAATCATCACTACCACTTGTATTTCACTATCTCTTCACCGAACTAGTCCACCTATACATCTGACAAGTGTATTGGGTGTGTTGGGGACACAAGAGACTTTCTGTATCATAATTGCAGGGTTGTTTGAGAGTGATAGCTTTGACCTCTTCCTCCCTGAGTTTGATAAACCTTGGGTGATCCACTTAAGGGAAACTTGCTGCTATTCTACAAACCTCTGCACTTGGAGGCCCAACACTATCTACAAGAACAGACGTGTGCGGAGATATCAGTGGTTTTGCTGTAGCATGACTTGTCTCAAATGACTGAGATTGCTTAATGAGCCTTTGGAAAAATCATGCGTTGTTTTAATTATTTGGAAGCATTATTTTGGTTTTCTCCTTTGATGCTTTATTTGGGTTGACTTGACGCATGCTCACACATGTTAGACTCATACAAAGTCTCCATTGCCTCTATGATCATTTAGTTTTTGACTTTTGATGCCATCTTATGCTTATTTTAATGTCGCTTTGTTGCTATGCATGATTATGGCCGTTATTGCTCTCTTAGTTGGTCGCTCCCAGTCTTTTGCTAGCCCTCATTTTGTCTGAGTATGAGCTCTACTCGTGCATCCAACTCCTAAAAACCAAGTTGTTCCAATGAGTCCACAATACATACCTATTAGCAATTTGCTATTCCAAAGTACATTTGACTTGCTTTTATCTATCCTTCAAATTAAACTCTTTTTGGTGTTATGCGAAAATTGGTCAGTAAAGCTCTCACAAACCTGATGGCATACTTTACATTTCTCGTTTTAAAAATTTGACATTGTGGCTCTCTTCTGTTGAGTTGTTATGCTTGCAAGTTGTAAGTTGGAAATTAGCCCAGCCATGCCGTCACGGGGCAAGCTTTCAACATTGCACTATCTTTCATTTGAGTTGATATCGTGATCTTTTGTTTATGGATACTCATGGTGTGAAATGAATTGGGAATCTTGCGGGATCATGGAGTTTGTATACATGTTAGAGAAATGTCTGGGCCGCTAATCTAAGCCATGCATAATTCATGGTGGAAATTTATAGCATGCCCATAGTGAACTGATGCCTGGTAAATGATCAGCCCGTTGGGAACCCCAAGAGGAAGGTGTGATGAATATAGCAGCAAGATTTTCCCTCAGTAAGAAACCAAGGTTTATCGTTTAGGAGAGGAATGAGCCAAACGATTGAAGGCGATGCCTGCTATCTTGCGACAGCTTTGGACAATTTATAGGACGCCTCGTCCAAGCTTTGCTTTGCTAGCTGCAACGCGAAACCTGCACACAACACAACCAAATACTTTGCTCCCAACTTACGATGAGGTTGTCAATCTCACCGGTTTGCTGTAAACAAAGGAATGAGCATATCGAGTGGAAAGTGATAATAGTATGTGAGTAAAGTAAACAGTGCGAGTAAAGTAAACAGGTGATAGCAATATAAAGGAAATAGGACCGGGGTCCACAGTTCACTAGCGGTGTCTCTCCATAGATAAAATAATACATGCTGGGTAAACAAATTACAGTTGGGCAATTGATAGAATAAAGACAACGTGCATATGAAGAGAGGATCACTATGAGATTTACTCTGGGCATTACAACAAAATACATGGACCGCCATCCAACTGCATCTATGACTAATAATCCACTCATGGGGATATCGTCTAAACACCCCATGAGTATTAAGTTGCGAACAACAGATAATTGCATTAAGCAAAGTGTGTAATGTAAACAAATCATATGCCCTCAAGCATATGAATGTTGTTTTCCCCCAGTAGCAACAACACATCTACAACCTTAGTAGTTTCTGTCACTCCCCCAGATTAAATAGAGGCATGAACCCTCTATCGAGCATAAATACCCCCTCTTGGAGTTACTAGCAACTACTCGGCCAAGATAGCTACTAACAACGGAGAGCATGCAAGATCATAAACAACATAGAGATAACAAAGGATAAATTTCAGTACTTCAACTCAAGCATAACACCAATATTCATCGGATCCCAACAAACCAAACATGTAGAATTACATAACGGTGATCTCAATCATGGAGGGAAGCTCATGAGATCTAAACATGAAGCACATGGTGGAGAAGACAACCATCTAGCTACTGCTATGGACCCATAGTCCAAGGTAGACTACTCACTCATCGCTCCAGAGGCAAGCATGGCAATGAAGAAGACCTCCGGTGGCAATTCCCCTCTCCGGCAGGGTTCCGGGAAGAGCTTCTGGACCCTCCCAATCTTTGGGTCGACGGCGGCGGCGGATCGCGATGTGTTCTGGAAAACTGATTGGGTCCTTAGGTTTTTCTCGTCGGGGGTCTTTATAGGTGAAGGGGCATCATCAGGAGTGGACCGAGGCGGTCTCACACATATTGGGTGTGGCCCAGCCCTTGGCCGCGCCGCCCTGGTGTGAGGGCACCTCATGGCCCCACTCCCTCTCCTCTTCGATTCGCTGGAAGCTTCGGTAAAATTCTGGGCGACTGGCTTTGGTTTCGTAATTTCGAGAATATTTCCTGTGTAACTTTTCTAAAACACAAAAATAGCAGAAAACAGGGAACTGACACTGTGGCGACTTGTTAATAGGTTAGTTCTAGAAAATGCATAAAAGTGCCACGAAGTGTAACGAAACACTAAGCAAATGGTGTAAAAACAAGCATGGAGCATCAAAAATTGTGGATACGTTGGAGACGTATCAGCATCCTGACGACCCTCAAGTATAGGGGATCGCAACAGTCTTCGAGGGAAGTATTACCCAAATTTATTGATTCGACACAAGGGGAGCCAAAGAATATATGCAAGCCTTAACAGATGAGTTGTCAATTCAGCTGCACCTGGAAACAGTCTTGCTCGCAGCAGTTTATCAGTAGCAACAGTTTTATAGCAGTGACAGCAGGGAAATAGTAATAGCAGTAGTAAAATAGCAGCGGTAATAGTAGCAGTTGTAAACAGTAGGAACAAATACTGTAGGCATAGGGATGGATAACGGGCGTTGCATGGATAAGATAATTCATGAAATCAATGAGATATGGGCATTGCAGATAAATAATGATAAAGCATCCTAGTACAAACAATCATAGGCATGTGTTCCGTATATAGTCGTACGTGCTCACAAGGAGAAACTTGCACGACATCTTTTATCCTACCAGCCTGTTGCAGCAGGGCCTCAAGGGAAACTACTGGTAATTAAGGTACTCCTTTTAATAAAGTACCGGAGCAAAGCATTAGCACTCGGTGAACACATGTGATCCTCACATCATAGCCATCCCCTCCGGTTATCCCAATTTCTGTCACTTTGGGGCCTCGGGTTCCGGACAACAATATGTGTATACAACTTGTAGGTAAGACCATAAACAACTGGTATCATCATAGAAATAATAACATGTTCAGATCTGAAATCATGGCATTCGGGCCCAAAGTGACAAGCATTAAGCACAACAAGTTGCAACAAAGTCATAGGCACTAAATAAAGATACTAGGCACTATGCCCTATCAATCTCATATCAAATTACATGAACAATCTCATCCAATCCCTACCATCCCCTCACCTACAGCGGGGGAATTACTCACACATGGATGGGGGAATCATGGATGGTCGATGGAGGAGCGTCGGTGGTGATGGTGATGAAGATCTCCTCCGAATCCCCGTCCCGGCAGGGTGCCAGAACGGAGTTTCTGGTTCTGAATCGCGGTTTTTGATGGCGGCGGCGCAGCGGAAGTCTATCTGGGAAAAACGCCCTCCTCCCGATATTATGTCGTCAGGGGGTATATGTAGGCGAGAGAGGGGGTCGAGAGGCGGCCTGGAGCCACCTCACACAGGGGTGGCGCGGCCAGGGCTGGGCCGCGCCGCCCATGTGTGACGGCTCCTCGAGCCACTTCTCCCTCCGGTCTCCTGGCTCCGTGGGTCTTCTGGTGAAATATGATTTTTGGTGATTTTTCCCGAATTTTTACTGGAAGTTGAATTTCTGCACAAAAACGAGACACCAGAGCAATTCTGCTGAAAACAGCGTCAGTCCGTGTTAGTTGTATTCAAAACACACAAATTAGAGGAGAAACAATAGCAAAAGTGTTCGGGAAAGTAGATACGTTTTGGACGTATCAACTCCCCCCAAGCTTAGCTATTTGCTTGTCCTCAAGCAATTCAGTTAACAACTGAGAGCGATAAAAGAAACTTTCACGAACACATTTGCTCATATGATGTATATATACTAACTATGTGATCAAGTACTCAGCCAATTCATAATAAGAAATATGCAACTAATGTCACCTCATAGTCAAGCAAGCTATGAAAGAGTGCCAATGCACTAATAACAAGTAACAAGTGCATGAGAAGCTACAAGATTGTAATATGCATAAATGATATGAAAGAATGGTATCCCACTTGCCTTTATTTGTAGAGCAAAACATAAATGCTGAGGCACCTCTGAAGTCCAAGGGAAGACTAGAAGTAGAAATATCAAAGATACAAGCATCATAGTTATACCACAATTAACCGTGTTCTTGGACAAGCACATTACACTAAGAATAACAGCTATGCTCTCAAGAAGTGCTTAAAAGTTAGAAGGTGATGACTCAACATAAAAGTAAACGAATGGCCCTTCGCAGAGGGAAGCAGTGATTTAACATGTGCTAGAGCTTTTCATTTGTAAAACAGAGATAAAAGTTTCTTTTGAGAGGTGGTTGTTCTATGTCAATGACTAGCAATGGGGACTTACTATCTTACATAATAAACAAGTGAGAGCGGTTCCGAGTTCTTTGAAATTTGGTACATTGGTGCTCTTTTATAAAGCTTTGGCACTCCTCCCCACCTTTTTCCTTTCTCAAACCATGGCTAACCGATTCCATCGGGTGCCCACCAACTTTCACAATCCTTTGGAGGAGTGCCCTTTTTTCTTTTAGAATTGAAATTATAATGGTCTGACCAGCTCCCTTGCAAAATTAATGACGAGCAGATGAAGCTGCCTAGTCGAGGAGTACTTAATTTAATATGGAAGATAGCAATTCCGACCACTACGTCCCCATGAGCTAAAAACACTGGCACAAAATGAGAAGTAGTTGAAGGTTTTGAAAGGTAGCACATGAAAATTTACTTGGAATGGCTTACAAATACCATGCATAGGAGTTTATAGTGGACTCTTCGGAAGACTTGGTTTTGGTAATGGATGCACGAGTAGAGCTCATACTCAGTACAAGTGAAGGCTAGCAAAAGACTGGGAAGCGACAATCGAGAGAGCAATAACTATCATAATCATGCTTGCGACAAAACAAAATTAATATAGGCATAAAAATGATACAAGAACTCTGAGGCAATTTAGATCATCGAGGCTTAATTGACTTTTTGTTCAGTCATATGCATGCTTGAGCATGTGCCAAGTCGATTCAAATGAAACATTCAGAGGTGGATACCACAATATCATACCATACTATGAATAAAACAATGCATGCAAGCACCTACATGACATGCTACATGCTAATAGTAGATTGAAACTAATCATATGAGAGCAAGAACTACAAAGCATCCATTAGATGACACATACCTCACATGAACCGACTAAGCATGTCCACATAGATGAGTATATGTACAAAAATGAAAACAAATAGAGTTCATACCAGCCTCTTACCACCTCTTGGATTGTCATATGTCGTCATTATTGCTCTTCACTTGTGTGGCTCGAATAATATGAAGTGAATACAAAGATCCAATGGAGTAGCGAGAGACTGAACTCTGCAACAAACTTTACAAAACCAAAGAAGAACAACAAATATTTTTGTGTTTTTGATTTTTGAAGCAAAAGCGGAAGGGAAAAGCAACAAAGCAAAATATTTTTGGGTTTTTCAAGTAGCAACCGAAATAGCAAGTAAAGCAAACCTAAGGTAAAGAACTAAAGAACCAAATAGAGAGAAACAACAGAAATATTTTTGGTCTTTTTGTGTTTTGGAAGAAATGAAAACAAGAACGAGAATAGTAAAGAAAGCGAAACATGAATATACAAAGGACCGACAGAATAATGATATATAAATGAGTGGATCATCGGCGTACCTCCCCCCAAGCTTAGGCTTTTGGCCTAAGTGGAGATCAATGCCGGCTCGGGTAGCTGCTCCAAGCCGGTGGGTCATCATAAGTGTAATCGTACCCCGGTTCTTGCGAAGATGAAGCTGATGGCGCATAATCATAACAAGGCTGCACATATGGGAGATTCATGGTGTTGGAGGGCTGTCCCGACTCCTCGGTGCCCTCTTCATCGCGCACAGGCGGCGGGTGCTCCTCCACGTACGCATCAAGCTCATCTTCTGTAAGCGACCATCCATTCCTGCGATCAAGGTTAAACAAAAGAGGTGCAGGCAAACGGATTGATCGTTCAGTCTTTACTACCTTCCAGGTAGTCTTCTTGAAAAAGGTTAGCTCAAATGTTAAATTAATTAAACTAGCAGGAGGAGAAATAAACTTATGTTGAACCATAGCATCGAGACCAAGTTTCTCTTCGAGGAATGGCAAATCTAGAAAATGAGGTAACACACCATGAAAAGCTAACAGGCGTGAAGCTATAAGTCCTCCACAAACTCCCCCTTTCTCACGGTTAATATCAAGATGGAAAGCTATTAAGGCACCCAAATGGTAAGTCCTATCATGCCTTAAAGCAGCAGCAATAAAAGCTAGATCATGGAGAGACAATTTACTTGCAGATTTCCTAGCAAGAACACATTTGGTAATGAAGAAGGCAAAATATCGAATGGATGGGAAATGAATGTTTCGAATTTTACCACCCTCTCCTATGAAGCTTCTTCCTTGACAAATATCTTCATATAATTCCAACAACTGCCTAGGCTGACCTCTTATCTTCTCGAGCGATCCCCACTGTGGTACTCTAATAGCTGTACAGAAAACATCGAGAGGCAAGTTCACAGATTTGTTATAAATTTTATAATGAACCATGGGATTAGAAGTGGACCAACTAAATCTGAAATCCTGCACCACAGACATTGTTAGCTTAACATATTGGGGAGGTTCACCCTCAACAAAATATTCTAATCCTGCATTAGAAAGCAAGGTTTGAAAATCTTGTAGGATTCCAGCAGCACTCAAGAATGCCGAGCATGGATAGAGTGAGGGAAAAACCTTCTCTTCACGGTGAACTTTCATAACATCATGCACTTCTAGTTCATGTTGAGAGAGTTGATACACATTCTCCTCCATTTCTGAAATTTTTCAACAAACTCATAAAAAGTGATTTATAGACAAGCAAATGTAGGAAACTACTATAGTGGGTTACTAGAGAGCTATCATGCATCAAAATAATCTTTCTAAGCAATAGAACAAGCATGCATACTCATTTATACTGTCACCTACAATGCTAAAATACTTAAGAAATACTTTACCAAAAGAAAATCTACTTGGACAAGTGGAGGAGTCACATACCGGAGAACAAATGATCCAAGTTTCAGCAAAAATGCTGGGCTGAGCGAGGAGATCGAAAATTCCAGGTGAGGGACAGCAAGAACTCAAGCTTGGGCAAATGGGTCGGTGTTTTTCGGGAGAGAGAAAGAGCTGGGGAAGAAGAGATGAGTGAGTGGCCTGGTGGGGCCCTCTCACACATGGGTGGCGCGGCCAGGGCTGGGCCGCGCCACCTGTGTGTGAGGTGGCGTGGCTGCCCCACCTGGTGCCTCCCAGGTGTCTCTCTGCCCCATTTTTGACATAAAAATTTATAAAGAATTTTCTGGAATTTTTCGAGAAACTTTATTTTCGAGGATTTTTCAGAAATTGGCATATCGATAAAACTCAGAAAAACGAGGATGAAAAGATTTCAAGCAAATCAAAGCTAAACATGCAACAGCTCTGAGATACTCTTAATCATGCAACTTAACTGAAGGAATAAAATTTGATGATAGTAAATACAAGTGAGATGGAGTGAAAGCGGTGAAAACGAAGTTTCGTTCATATAAAATCACTTTGTTAACAAGGTTGATCAAGTCTTGTTACCAAACTAACTTTTTATGAGGCAAAACTTTGCACTTCACTTAATGCTTATGTTACCTCAACTTTGATAGGTATAGCCCCAACCATAACAATTTGATATTCTTCCTTGGGCTTTTGTTCTGAACAAATAATTTGACCAACTTTGATGGTCTCAACATGCTTGATTGAATTAAGAGCATTCCTCCTATCAATCTTCTTGGGAAAATAAACTGTATATTCTTTGTCATTAACATTAAAAGTGACTTTTCCTTGATTGCAATTGATAACAGCACCTGCAGTGTTTAGAAAAGGTCTCCCAAGAATAATAGACATATTATCATCTTCAGGCATTTCCAACACAACAAAATCAGTTAATATCAAACAGCTGTTAGCAACTTGAACAGGAACATTCTCACATATACCAATAGGAATAGTAGTAGACTTATCAGCCATTTGCAAAGATATATCAGTTGAAACCAAATTTTCTAAATCAAGTCTCTTATAAAGCAAAAAAGGCATTACGCTAACTCCAGCTCCCAAATCACATAAAGCAGTTCTAACATAGTTATTTTTAATGGAGCAAGGAATAGTTGGTATACCTGGATCTCCAAGCTTCTCTGGAACTTTACCATCAAAAGAATAGTTAGCAAGTAAAGTGGAAATTTCCTCACTAGGAATTTTCCTTTTGTTAGTGACAATATCTTTCATATATTTTGCATAAGGAGGCATTCTAATAGCATCAGTCAAAGGAATTTGCAAAAATAAAGGTCTCATCCATTCACAAAACCTGTTGTAGTGTTCCTCTTCCTTGGACTTGTGTTTCTTACTAGGAAAAGGCATTGGCTTCTGTACCCAAGGTTCCCTCTCTTTACCATGCTTGTTGGCAACGAAGTCTTCTTTGGTGTATTTTACATTTTTATCACTCTTTTCCGGTTCTTCTTCAACTTCTTCTTTATCTTCTTCTTTATCGGAAGCATCTCCTGGTTCAGTTTCAGCATCAGAAATAGAAACATTATTAGGATCTTTACCTGCATCAGAAGATTCTGCAGTTGTTTTATGCTTCTTCTTTTTCTTCTTGGAAGGGGTATCATCACTTGAAGTGCGTTGAGAATCTTGCTCGATCCTCTTAGGATGTCCTTCAGGATATAATGGGTCTTGAGTAGCAGCACCACTTCTTGTGCGAATTTCACATGCTTGCTTCTCTCTTGCAGCACTGACTAGCAAGTCTTTTTGCACCTTAGTAAGCTGATCAACTTGTGTTTGAACCATTTGAAAGTGTTTAGCAAGTATCTTCACATCATTTGCGGTTCTCTCCACAATATCCTGCAACTTGTTAATAACTCTAGAATTCTCCAACAAATGATTATGCACCATTCGATTAAAATTCTCTTGCTTAACGATAAAATTATCAAACTCATCTAAGCATTGATCAGGAGGTTTAGTATAAGGAATATCTCTTTCATCAAAGCGTTGGAGAGAGTGTACCTCAATGGTAGATGAGCGAGGGATTGGCTTACATAATTCTTCTATAGGAGGAAAATTCTTCACATCTTCAGCCTTAATACCTTTCTCTTTAAGAGATTTCTTAGCCTCCTTCATAACTTCATCATTTAATTCAATCATCCCTCTCTTCTTCGGTGTAGGCTCTGTAGATGGCGCAGGAGTTGGTGCTGGTGTTGGCTCAACTAGAGTCCAATCATCATGATTTCGGCTTATTTTGGCCATTAATTCTTCAGCTTCAGCCGGAGTTCTTTCCCTGAAAACACAACCAGCACAACTATCCAAATATGACTTAGATTCATCCGTTAGTCCATTATAAAATATGTCAAGGAGTTCATTTTTAGGCAATGGTTCTTTAGGCAAAGCTCTAATTAAAGAACAAAACCTTGTCCAAGATTCAGGCAATTTCTCTCCTTTTCCCTGTTCAAAATCAAAGATTTTCTGCAAAGCAGCATATTGAGCACTAGCGGGAAAATATTTCTGAAAGAAAACATTAACCAAAGCAATAGGACTAGTAAGAGATCCAGGAGACAAGCTATTAAACCAAGTTTTAGCAGCATCTTTCAACGAGAAAGGAAAAATCTTAGCAACAAAGTAAGTGCGGAGCTTAATATCATCAGAAAACAAATTACTCAAAGTAGAAAGCTCATTCATGTGCTCCATAGCACTCTCATCTTTAGTACCACAAAAAGGAGTTTTCTCAACAATAGATATGTAAGATAAATCCAAAGAGAAATCATAATCCTTGTCTCTAATATTGATAGGAGAAGCAGCAAACTTAGGATCAGGAGACAAATTATATCTAACAGAACGTCTAGCAAGAAGCTCTTTAACATTACCTGCATCACGAGCAGCACGTGCTTCTGCAATAAAATCATCATTAAGCTCAATGTAAGCATCATCATCATAATCATCACTAGAACATTCCCTAGACTCAGGTGAACTAACAGGTGTAACAGCGGTGTTTCCCAACTTAGCTCTAGCAATAGTAGCCTCTAAAAAGGAACCTAGTGAACCTCTCTCATCAAGCACAGTAGAAGCATCATCTAAATTATCAGTGGCACTTTCATTCTCAGCAGAAGTGGTAGCAGTAACATGTGGGTGTGGTGGTGTAAGCAACTTACTCATAACAGATGGTGAATCAAGAGCAACAGAGGTGTTGAGAGTCGTACCTCTTCTTGTAGTGGATGGCAATATAGGAACTTTTCCATCACGAGGTTTACCCATGATGAAAGGATTGCAACGAACAATATGATTACCAAGTGAACTTACAGATAAAGCTATGCTCCCCAGCAACGGCGCCAGAAAATAGTCTTGATGACCCTCAAGTATAGGGGATCACAACAGTCTTCGAGGGAAGTATTACCCAAATTTATTGATTCGACACAAGGGGAGCCAAAGAATATATGCAAGCCTTAACAGATGAGTTGTCAATTCAGCTGCACCTGGAAACAGTCTTGCTCGCAGCAGTTTATCAGTAGCAACAGTTTTATAGCAGTGACAACAGGGAAACAGTAACAGCAGTAGTAAAATAGCAGCGGTAATAGTAGCAGTTGTAAACAGTAGGAACAAATACTGTAGGCATAGGGATGGATAACGGGCGTTGCATGGATAAGATAATTCATGAAATCAATGAGATATGGGCATTGCAGATAAATAATGATAAAGCATCCTAGTACAAACAATCATAGGCATGTGTTCCGTATATAGTCGTACGTGCTCACAAGGAGAAACTTGCACGACATCTTTTGTCCTACCAGCCTGTTGCAGCAGGGCCTCAAGGGAAACTACTGGTAATTAAGGTACTCCTTTTAATAAAGTACCGGAGCAAAGCATTAGCACTCGGTGAACACATGTGATCCTCACATCATAGCCATCCCCTCCGGTTATCCCAATTTCTGTCACTTTGGGGCCTCGGGTTCCGGACAACAATATGTGTATACAACTTGTAGGTAAGACCATAAACAACTGGTATCATCATAGAAATAATAACATGTTCAGATCTGAAATCATGGCACTCGGGCCCAAAGTGACAAGCATTAAGCACAACAAGTTGCAACAATGTCATAGGCACTAAATAAAGATACTAGGCACTATGCCCTATCAATCTCATATCAAATTACATGAACAATCTCATCCAATCCCTACCATCCCCTCACCTACAGCGGGGGAATTACTCACACATGGATGGGGGAATCATGGATGGTCGATGGAGGAGCGTCGGTGGTGATGGTGATGAAGATCTCCTCCGAATCCCCGTCCCGGCAGGGTGCCAGAACGGAGTTTCTGGTTCCGAATCGCGGTTTTTGATGGCGGCGGCGCAGCGGAAGTCTATCTGGGAAAAACGCCCTCCTCCCGATATTATGTCGTCAGGGGGTATATGTAGGCGAGAGAGGGGGTCGAGAGGCGGCCTGGAGCCACCTCACACAGGGGTGGCGCGGCTAGGGCTGGGCCGCGCTGCCCATGTGTGACGGCTCCTCGAGCCACTTCTCCCTCCGGTCTCCTGGCTCCGTGGGTCTTCTGGTGAAATATGATTTTTGGTGATTTTTCCTGAATTTTTATTGGAAGTTGAATTTCTGCACAAAAACGAGATACCAGAGCAATTCTGCTGAAAACAGCGTCAGTCCGTGTTAGTTGTATTCAAAACACACAAATTAGAGGAGAAACAATAGCAAAAGTGTTCGGGAAAGTAGATACGTTTTGGACATATCAACTCCCCCCAAGCTTAGCTATTTGCTTGTCCTCAAGCAATTCAGTTAACAACTGAGAGCGATAAAAGAAACTTTCACAAACACATTTGCTCATATGATGTATATATACTAACTATGTGATCAAGTACTCAGCCAATTCATAATAAGAAATATGCAACTAATGTCACCTCATAGTCAAGCAAGCTATGAAAGAGTGCCAATGCACTAATAACAAGTAACAAGTGCATGAGAAGCTACAAGATTGTAATATGCATAAATGATATGAAAGAATGGTATCCCACTTGCCTTTATTTGTAGAGCAAAACATAAATGCTGAGGCACCTCTAAAGTCCAAGGGAAGACTAGAAGTAGAAATATCAAAGATACAAGCATCATAGTTATACCACAATTAACCGTGTTCTGGGACAAGCTTATTACACTAAGAATAACAGCTATGCTCTCAAGAAGTGCTTAAAAGTTAGAAGGTGATGACTCAACATAAAAGTAAACGAATGGCCCTTCGCAGAGGGAAGCAGTGATTTAACATGTGCTAGAGCTTTTCATTTGTAAAACAGAGATAAAAGTTTCTTTTGAGAGGTGGTTGTTCTATGTCAACGACTAGCAATGGGGATTTACTATCTTCTATAATAAACAAGTGAGAGCGGTTCTGAGTTCTTTGAAATTTGGCACATTGGTGCTCTTTTATAAAGCTTTGGCACTCCTCCCCACCTTTTTCCTTTCTCAAACCATGGCTAACCGATTCCATCGGGTGCCCACCAACTTTCACAATCCTTTGGAGGAGTGCCCTTTTTTCTTTTAGAATTGAAATTATAATGGTCTGACCAGCTCCCTTGCAAAATTAATGACGAGCAGATGAAGCTGCCTAGTCGAGGAGTACTTAATTTAATATGGAAGATAGCAATTCCGACCACTACGTCCCCATGAGCTAAAAACAGTGGCACAAAATGAGAAGTAGTTGAAGGTTTTGAAAGGTAGCACATGAAAATTTACTTGGAATGGCTTACAAATACCATGCATAGGAGTTTATAGTGGACTCTTCAGAAGACTTGGTTTTGGTAATGGATGCACGAGTAGAGCTCATACTCAGTACAAGTGAAGGCTAGCAAAAGACTGGGAAGCGACAATCGAGAGAGCAATAACTATCATAATCATGCTTGCAACAAAACAAAATTAATATAGGCATAAAAATGATACAAGAACTCTGAGGCAATTTAGATCATCGAGGCTTAATTGACTTTTTGTTCAGTCATATGCATGCTTGAGCATGTGCCAAGTCGATTCAAATGAAACATTCAGAGGTGGATACCACAATATCATACCATACTATGAATAAAACAATGCATGCAAGCACCTACATGACATGCTACAGGCTAATAGTAGATTGAAACTAATCATATGAGAGCAAGAACTACAAAGCATCCATTAGATGACACATACCTCACATGAACCGACTAAGCATGTCCACATAGATGAGTATATGTACAAAAATGAAAACAAATAGAGTTCATACCAGCCTCTTACCACCTCTCGGATTGTCATATGTCGTCATTATTGCTCTTCACTTGTGTGGCTCGAATAATATGAAGTGAATACAAAGCTCCAATGGAGTAGCGGGAGACTGAACTCTGCAACAAACTTTACAAAACCAAAGAAGAACAACAAATATTTTTGTGTTTTTGATTTTTGAAGCAAAAGCGGAAGGGAAAAGCAACAAAGCAAAATATTTTTGGGTTTTTCAAGTAGCAACCGAAATAGCAAGTAAAGCAAACCAAAGGTAAAGAACTAAAGAACCAAATAGAGAGAAACAACGGAAATATTTTTGGTCTTTTTGTGTTTTGGAAGAAATGAAAACAAGAACGAGAATAGTAAAGAAAGCGAAACATGAATATACAAAGGACCGACAGAATAATGATATATAAATGAGTGGATCATCGGCGTACCTCCCCCCAAGCTTAGGCTTTTGGCCTAAGTGGAGATCAATGCCGGCTCGGGTAGCTGCTCCAAGCCGGTGGGTCATCATAAGTGTAATCGTACCCCGGTTCTTGCGAAGATGAAGCTGATGGCGCATAATCATAACAAGGCTGCGCATATGGGAGATTCATGGTGTTGGAGGGCTGTCCAGACTCCTCGGTGCCCTCTTCATCGCGCACAGGCGGCGGGTGCTCCTCCACGTACGCATCAAGCTCATCTTCTGTAAGCGACCATCCATTCCTGCGATCAAGGTTAAACAAAAGAGGTGCAGGCAAACGGATTGATCATTCAGTCTTTACTACCTTCCAGGTAGTCTTCTTGAAAAAGGTTAGCTCAAATGTTAAATTAATTAAACTAGCAGGAGGAGAAATAAACTTATGTTGAACCATAGCATCGAGACCAAGTTTCTCTTCGAGGAATGGCAAATCTAGAAAATGAGGTAACACACCATGAAAAGCTAACAGGCGTGAAGCTATAAGTCCTCCACAAACTCCCCCTTTCTCACGGTTAATATCAAGACGGAAAGCTATTAAGGCACCCAAATGGTAAGTCCTATCATGCCTTAAAGCAGCAGCAATAAAAGCTAGATCATGGAGAGACAATTTACTTGCAGATTTCCTAGCAAGAACACATTTGGTAATGAAGAAGGCAAAATATTGAATGGATGGGAAATGAATGTTTCGAATTTTACCACCCTCTGATGTCTACGCACTTCTATTCTTGTAGACACTTGTTGGGCCTCCAAGTGCAGAGGTTTGTAGAACAGCAGCAAGTTTCCCTTAAGTGGATCACCCAAGGTTTATCGAACTCAGGGAGGTTAGAGGTCAAAGCTATCCCTCTCAAGCAACCCTGCAATTACGATACAGAAAGTCTCTTGTGTCCCCAACACACCCAATACACTTGTCAGATGTATAGGTGCACTAGTTCGGCGAAGAGATAGTGAAATACAAGCGGTATAGATAATTATAAGTAGCAAACGTGATGTGAAGTAAATATCGCTGCGAGCAAACAAGTAACAAAATAGCAAGTAAACGGTGCGCAATGCTTGGAAACAAGGCCTAGGGATCATACTTTCACTAGTGGACACACTCCCAACAATGTAACATGAATGAACAAGTAACTTCTCTTGCTAAGGTACTCTGAATTACTCTCCTATTGAATAACACTAATCACTGTGTAGTGGCTACAGAAGCACCCCTTAAAGTTCATCAAGTACTTGACAAACACCACTCATAGAGATATCCAAATCAGATCACAATTCAAGATAGAAATCATTGCAACTTAGACCAAGTACTAACACGGTGCACACACTCTCACCTTTACACCATGAAAGGAGGAATAAATCACTCAAACTATCATAGCAATAATTATTCTCATAATCCACAAGAGATCACAATCATAGCCTAAACCAAGTACCACCATGGTGCACGCACTGTCACCGTTACACCAAGGCAGGAGGAATAGATTACTTTAATAACATCACTAGAGTACACAAAATATCTGAATAATAACATGTACTTGTTCAACATGATACAAAGCTCACGATCACATAAAGATCACATCATGGGAGAGAGAGGTGAACCACATAGCTACCGGTAGAGCCCTTAGCCCCGGGGATGAACTACTCCCTCCTCATCATAGGAGACAGCAAGGTTGATGGAGATGGCGGTGAGGTCGATGGAGACGGCGAAGACGGCGATGGAGACCGATGGAGATGGCTCCGGGGGCACTTCCCCGTCCCGGCAGGGTGCCGGAACAGAGACTTCTGTCCCCCGAAATTCGTCGACGGTGGCGGCGGAGCTGCGGAACTCTTTCTGGAAATTTGCCGACCCCCCTAGGGTTTTCCGTCCCGAGGCTTTATATAGGCGAAGGGGCATCGTCAGGAGGCGACCAGGGCCTTCTCCCACATAGCTCGCGCGGCCCAGGCCTGGTCTGCAATGGAGCGGGCTCATCTTGGCCGTCCGGACTCAGAATCAGGTGAATTTTATGTCCAGAACGTTCGCCGTAAAATTCCCTACAACTTTGTTTTTGTAGAGTTTTCCGTTTGATGCCGTCTTCGACCCGTAACGTGACCATCTTCGAAAAAGGTTCTGGTACAAATTTCTGGAAAGTCCCAATTTGACTCCAATAAGGTTTCCACTTGTATTCTTGGTAATTCCTACACATCAAAGTGTAAAACAAGAACATTGTGCACTTTTGCAACTATTAGTAGGTTAGTCCAAATAAATCATAAAAGTATCACAAAGTGTAGACAAAACATATAGCAATTGGTGTAAAACAAGCATAGAGCATCAAAAATTATAGATACGTTTGCAACGTATCACCCTCTCCTGTGAAGCTTCTTCCTTGACAAATCTCTTCGTATAATTCCAACAACTGCCTAGGCTGACCTCTTATCTTCTCGAGCGATCCCCACTGTGGTACTCTAATAGCTGTACAGAAAACATCGAGAGGCAAGTTCACAGATTTGTTATAAATTTTATAATGAACCATGGGATTAGAAGTGGACCAACTAAATCTGAAATCCTACACCACAGACATTGTTAGCTTAACATATTGGGGAGGTTCACCCTCAACAAAATATTCTAATCCTGCATTAGAAAGCAAGGTTTGAAAATCTTGTAGGATTCCAGCAGCACTCAAGAATGCCGAGCATGGATAGAGTGAGGGAAAAACCTTCTCTTCACGGTGAACTTTCATAACATCGTGCACTTCTAGTTCATGTTGAGAGAGTTGATACACATTCTCCTCCATTTCTGAAATTTTTCAACAAACTCATAAAAAGTGATTTATAGACAAGCAAATGTAGGAAACTACTATAGTGGGTTACTAGAGAGCTATCATGCATCAAAATAATCTTTCTAAGCAATAGAACAAGCATGCATACTCATTTATACTGTCACCTACAATGCTAAAATACTTAAGAAATACTTTACCAAAAGAAAATCTACTTGGACAAGTGGAGGAGTCACATACCGGAGAACAAATGATCCAAGTTTCAGCAAAAATGCTGGGCTGAGCGAGGAGATCGAAAATTCCAGGTGAGGGACAGTAAGAACTCAAGCTTGGGCAAATGGGTCGGTGTTTTTCGGGAGAGAGAAAGAGCTGGGGAAGAAGAGATGAGTGAGTGGCCTGGTGGGGCCCTCTCACACATGGGTGGCGCGGCCATGGCTGGGCCGCGCCACCTGTGTGTGAGGTGGCGTGGCTGCCCCACCTGGTGCCTCCCAGGTGTCTCTCTGCCCCATTTTTGACATAAAAATTTATAAAGAATTTTCTGGAATTTTTCGAGAAACTTTATTTTTGAGGATTTTTCAGAAATTGGCATATCGATAAAACTCAGAAAAACGAGGATGAAAAGATTTCAAGCAAATCAAAGCTAAACATGCAACAGCTCTGAGATACTCTTAATCATGCAACTTAACTGAAGGAATAAAATTTGATGATAGTAAATACAAGTGAGATGGAGTGAAAGCGGTGAAAACGAAGTTTCGTTCATATAAAATCACTTTGTTAACAAGGTTGATCAAGTCTTGTTACCAAACTAACTTTTTATGAGGCAAAACTTTGCACTTCACTTAATGCTTATGTTACCTCAACTTTGATAGGTATAGCCCCAACCATAACAATTTGATATTCTTCCTTGGGCTTTTGTTCTGAACAAATAATTTGACCAACTTTGATGGTCTCAACATGCTTGATTGAATTAAGAGCATTCCTCCTATCAATCTTCTTGGGAAAATAAACTGTATATTCTTTGTCATTAACATTAAAAGTGACTTTTCCTTGATTGCAATTGATAACAGCACCTGCAGTGTTTAGAAAAGGTCTCCCAAGAATAATAGACATATTATCATCTTCAGGCATTTCCAACACAACAAAATCAGTTAATATCAAATAGCTGTTAGCAACTTGAACAGGAACATTCTCACATATACCAATAGGAATAGTAGTAGACTTATCAGCCATTTGCAAAGATATATCAGTTGAAACCATTTTTTCTAAATCAAGTCTCTTATAAAGCGAAAAAGGCATTACGCTAACTCCAGCTCCCAAATCACATAAAGCAGTTCTAACATAGTTATTTTTAATGGAGCAAGGAATAGTTGGTATACCTGGATCTCCAGCTTCTCTGGAACTTTACCATCAAAAGAATAGTTAGCAAGTAAAGTGGAAATTTCCTCACTAGGAATTTTCCTTTTGTTAGTGACAATATCTTTCATATATTTTGCATAAGGAGGCATTCTAATAGCATCAGTCAAAGGAATTTGCAAAAATAAAGGTCTCATCCATTCACAAAACCTGTTGTAGTGTTCCTCTTCCTTGGACTTGTGTTTCTTACTAGGAAAAGGCATTGGCTTCTGTACCCAAGGTTCCCTCTCTTTACCATGCTTGTTGGCAACGAAGTCTTCTTTGGTGTATTTTACATTTTTATCACTCTTTTCCGGTTCTTCTTCAACTTCTTCTTTATCTTCTTCTTTATCGGAAGCATCTCCTGGTTCAGTTTCAGCATCAGAAATAGAAACACTGTTAGGATCTTTACCTGCATCAGAAGATTCTGCAGTTGTTTTATGCTTCTTCTTTTTCTTCTTGGAAGGGGTATCATCACTTGAAGTGCGTTGAGAATCTTGCTCGATCCTCTTAGGATGTCCTTCAGGATATAATGGGTCTTGAGTAGCAGCACCACTTCTTGTGCGAATTTCACATGCTTGCTTCTCTCTTGCAGCACTGACTAGCAAGTCTTTTTGCACCTTAGTAAGCTGATCAACTTGTGTTTGAACCATTTGAAAGTGTTTAGCAAGTATCTTCACATCATTTGCGGTTCTCTCCACAATATCCTGCAACTTGTTAATAACTCTAGAATTCTCCAACAAATGATTATGCACCATTCGATTAAAATTCTCTTGCTTAACGATAAAATTATCAAACTCATCTAAGCATTGATCAGGAGGTTTAGTATAAGGAATATCTCTTTCATCAAAGCGTTGGAGAGAGTGTACCTCAATGGTAGATGAGCGAGGGATTGGCTTACATAATTCTTCTATAGGAGGTAAATTCTTCACATCTTCAGCCTTAATACCTTTCTCTTTAAGAGATTTCTTAGCCTCCTTCATAACTTCATCATTTAATTCAATCATCCCTCTCTTCTTCGGTGTAGGCTCTGTAGATGGCGCAGGAGTTGGTGCTGGTGTTGGCTCAACTAAAGTCCAATCATCATGATTTCGGCTTATTTTGGCCATTAATTCTTCAGCTTCAGCCGGAGTTCTTTCCCTGAAAACACAACCAGCACAACTATCCAAATATGACTTAGATTCATCCGTTAGTCCATTATAAAATATGTCAAGGAGTTCATTTTTAGGCAATGGTTCTTTAGGCAAAGCTCTAATTAAAGAACAAAACCTTGTCCAAGATTCAGGCAATTTCTCTCCTTTTCCCTGTTCAAAATCAAAGATTTTCTGCAAAGCAGCTTGTTGAGCACTAGCGGGAAAATATTTCTGAAAGAAAACATTAACCAAAGCAATAGGACTAGTAAGAGATCCAGGAGACAAGCTATTAAACCAAGTTTTAGCAGCATCTTTCAACGAGAAAGGAAAAATCTTAGCAACAAAGTAAGTGCGGAGCTTAATATCATCAGAAAACAAATTACTCAAAGTAGAAAGCTCATTCATGTGCTCCATAGCACTCTCATCTTTAGTACCACAAAAAGGAGTTTTCTCAACAATAGATATGTAAGATAAATCCAAAGAGAAATCATAATCCTTGTCTCTAATATTGATAGGAGAAGCAGCAAACTTAGGAACAGGAGACAAATTATATCTAACAGAACGTCTAGCAAGAAGCTCTTTAACATTACCTGCATCACGAGCAGCACGTGCTTCTGCAATAAAATCATCATTAAGCTCAATGTAAGCATCATCATCATAATCATCACTAGAACATTCCCTTGACTCAGGTGAACTAACAAGTGTAACAGCGGTGTTTCCCAACTTAGCTCTAGCAATAGTAGCCTCTAAAAAGGAACCTAGTGAACCTCTCTCATCAAGCATAGTAGAAGCATCATCTAAATTATCAGTGGCACTTTCATTCTCAGCAGAAGTGGTAGCAGTAACTTGTGGGTGTGGTGGTGTAAGCAACTTACTCATAACAGATGGTGAATCAAGAGCAACAGAGGTGTCGAGAGTCGTACCTCTTCTTGTAGTGGATGGCAATATAGGAACTTTTCCATCACGAGGTTTACCCATGATGAAAGGATTGCAGCGAACAATATGATTACCAAGTGAACTTACAGATAAAGCTATGCTCCCCAGCAACGGCGCCAGAAAATAGTCTTGATGACCCTCAAGTATAGGGGATCACAACAGTCTTCGAGGGAAGTATTACCCAAATTTATTGATTCAACACAAGGGGAGCCAAAGAATATATGCAAGCCTTAACAGATGAGTTGTCAATTCAGCTGCACCTGGAAACAGTCTTGCTCGTAGCAGTTTATCAGTAGCAACAGTTTTATAGCAGTGACAGCAGGGAAACAGTAACAGCAGTAGTAAAATAGCAGCGGTAATAGTAGCAGTTGTAAATAGTAGGAACAAATACTGTAGGCATAGGGATGGATAACGGGCGTTGCATGGATAAGATAATTCATGAAATCAATGAGATATGGGCATTGCAGATAAACAATAATAAAGCATCCTAGTACAAACAATCATAGGCATGTGTTCCGTATATAGTCGTACGTGCTCACAAGGAGAAACTTGCACGACATCTTTTGTCCTACCAGCCTGTTGCAGCAGGGCCTCAAGGGAAACTACTGGTAATTAAGGTACTCCTTTTAATAAAGTACCGGAGCAAAGCATTAGCACTCGGTGAACACATGTGATCCTCACATCATAGCCATCCACTCCGGTTATCCCAATTTCTGTCACTTTGGGGCCTCGGGTTCCGGACAACAATATGTGTATACAACTTGTAGGTAAGACCATAAACAACTGGTATCATCATAGAAATAATAACATGTTCAGATCTGAAATCATGGCACTCGGGCCCAAAGTGACAAGCATTAAGCACAACAAGTTGCAACAATGTCATAGGCACTAAATAAAGATACTGGGCACTATGCCCTATCAATCTCATATCAAATTACATGAACAATCTCATCCAATCCCTACCATCCCCTCACCTACAGCGGGGGAATTACTCACACATGGATGGGGGAATCATGGATGGTCGATGGAGGAGCGTCGGTGGTGATGGTGATGAAGATCTCCTCCGAATCCCCGTCCCGGCAGGGTGCCAGAACGGAGTTTCTGGTTCCGAATCGCGGTTTTTGATGGCGGCGGCACAGCGGAAGTCTATCTGGGAAAAACGCCCTCCTCCCGATATTATGTCGTCAGGGGGTATATGTAGGCGAGAGAGAGGGTCGAGAGGCGGCCTGGAGCCACCTCACACAGGGGTGGCGCGGCCAGGGCTAGGGCCGCGCCGCCCATGTGTGACGGCTCCTCGAGCCACTTCTCCCTCCGGTCTCCTGGCTCCGTGGGTCTTCTGGTGAAATATGATTTTTGGTGATTTTTCCCGAATTTTTACTGGAAGTTGAATTTCTGCACAAAAACGAGACACCAGAGCAATTCTGCTGAAAACAGCGTCAGTCCGTGTTAGTTGTATTCAAAACACACAAATTAGAGGAGAAACAATAGCAAAAGTGTTCGGGAAAGTAGATACGTTTTGGACGTATGACATCCCCAAGCTTAACTCCTGCTCATCCTCGAGTAGGTAAGTGATAACAAAAGAAATAATTTTTGAGGTGACATGCACCTACACAATGTTGATCATCTATGTAAGCGTTGTGCACTGGGATCAAAAGAACTTAAAACATGGGCATGAAAGACATGATCTTGATAGAAGAAACTTAGCAACCATGTTATAACATGAAAATGAACACAAACAAAAGATCATGAAAATGAAACAATGAAAGAAAAACGTGTGTTCAAATCATAAGAAAAAACATACAAATGGTTTTCAGCTTGTCCTTCATAGAGAGCAAAATATAAATGCATAGGACACCTTCAAGTTTAAGAGGGCGACTAGATATAAATAATTTAAGAACAAGTGAAACCAATAATATGAATCAATCAATGAAAACTTTGGGACAATGCACATTATACTAAGAATGACAACTATGCTCTCTTAATAGTGCATAAAGATAGAAGGGGGTGACTCAACATAAAAGTAAAAGAAAGGCCCTTCGCAGAGGGAAGCAGTGATTGCAAGTTTTATAAACCTTCAAAAATTATGGTACTTACCGGCTTTGAGCTCTCATTGCCCCCATCATAAGCATCTTGAATGGTTAAAGTTAATGCGAGAACACTTATGCTGCATATGCTTGACAAATCATAAGTTGAAAACCTCGTGTCCCGTGAATACGAGTACCCAAACCTCATGCTACTTTACTTAGAGTCCCAAGCAAGCTCTTGTCATTGTAAGTATACACGTATCATCGAGAACTACCAATGGGGTACCTCCGTGCCCGATGACATGGAACAAGCCCACATCAAAATGACAGGACAAGCAGACAATGAACACCTCAATATCTCTTTTATTTACCATTTGTATAGCTTTTTATTTTGAGATACATCGTCGAATGTCCACTATGTGCATGCTAAAAATTTCCACCATGAATTATGCATGGCTTAGATTGGTGGCCCAGGCATTTCTCTAACACATATACAAACTCCATGATCCCGCAAGATTCCCAATTCATTTCACACCGCGAGTATCCATAAACAAAAGATCATGATATCAACTCAAATAAGAAGTGCAATGTTGAAAGCTTGCCCCATGACGACATGGTTGGGCTAATTCCCAACTTACAACTTGCAAGCATAACAACTCAACATAAGAGACCACAATGTCAAATTTTTAAGAATGAGAAAAATAAAGTGTGCCATCCGATTCGTGAGAGCTTTACTAACCAATTTTTGCATAACACTGGTAAGAGTTTAATTTGAAGAGTAGATAAAAGGAAGTCAAATGTACTTTGGAATAGCAAATTGCTAATAGGTATATATGGTGGACACAATGGCAAACTTGGTTTTTAGGAGTTGGATGCACGAGTAGAGCTCATACTCAGTACAAAATGAAGGCTAGTAAAAGACTGGGAGCGACCAACTAAGAGAGCAATAACGGCCATAATCATGCAAAGCGACAAAGCAACATTAAAAGAAGCATAAGATGGCATCAAAAGTCAAAAACTAAATGATCATAGAGGCTATTGGCGACTTTGTAAGAGTCTAACATGTGTGAGCATGCGCCAAGTCAATCCAAATAAAGCATCAAGGAGAAAACTAAAATAATGCTTCCAAACGATAAAAACAACGCATGATTTTTTCAAAGGCTCATTAAGCAATCTTAGTTATTTGAGACAAGTCATGCTACAGCAAAACCACTAAGCATGCTATCAAAAAGACATCAAGCATGACATGAAAAAGTCTAAGCCGCAGTCTACACAAGCTCCTTCTTGTACCACTTTTTTGCATAAAGCTTTTTCTCTTTTCCAACACCATTCAAACTTTTTATAAACACCTCTTTTGATGAAAACCAATAAAGACCAGAGGCAAAAATACACCTTGATGAAAAGATATAACAAGATCTGAATGCAAATCAAGGCGAAAATCGAAAGCTAAACGCAGTTCTAGAAAAAGAAGAACACTCGTTGAAACGAATAGAGTGAAAAACAGAGTATTCTAGGCAAATGAAAAGCAAGGCACTTCTCCAAAAGAAATTTGTTGGGGTCCAACCATTTATTGTAGCAAACAAAACTAAACTAAACTGAAAACTAAAAACAACTAACGCTCCAAGAAAAATGCATAATGCATGAAGCAATAAAAATATAGTGTCTTGAAAAAGGTGACCTGATTTTTGCCGATGAAGAAGGGGTGCCTCAGGGGCATCCCCAAGCTTTGACGCTTGTACTTCTTGGATATTTTTTGGGGTGATGCATGTGCATCCCCAAGCTTGATCTTTTGTCCATCCTTCAACTCATCTCATCACTCTCCGATCCCTACACTTGAAAACTTCCTTCATACAAAACTAAACACAAATCTATTAGCAACATTAGTGTAAGCATAACATAGAATAAACCCTTTTTGATTCAGGTTTCTGATGCCTAAAACAACCACATATAAAGCATATACTACTGTAGCAACTTCCCCAAAAGTTCCGTGATCAAAAGAACTCAAAAGAAAGCGATAAAGCGGCAAACACAAATATTGGCAGAAATCTGTCAAAACAGAACAACTGACAAAGGTCGAATTTCTAAGGGGTTTTCTGTTGCTCAAATCAAAAAGTGTTGAACTAATGAAAGTTTGGATATAACCTGGGGCATATGCACCATAAATTTCAGGTCCAAAAGATATACATAGAATGTTCACGAATTTTTACGGTGCAGCACCGAAAACAGTTTCAGGACAGCAACATCCCCAAATCTTACCTCACTCAAATTAGAGGTTTCTCTTGGCACAAAAACGAAATAAAAAGGATAAGGAGCGGTTATTACAGTAGTAATAACTTCCAAGACTCAAATAAAATAAAAAGAACTGAATTTAAAAACATTAGGTTATCTCCCAAGAGTGCTTTTCTTTAACGCCTTTGAGCTAGGCGCAGAAAATTGCGAATCAAGTAACATCAAGTGATGAAGCATCAAGCTCATAATTTGCTCTAAGAATAGAGTCAAACACTAATTTCTTTCCTTTCCTAGGGAATTGTTCCATACCTTTCTTGAGTGAGAATTGATATTTGATGGTGCCTTCCCTCATATCAATGATGGCACCTACAGTTCGAAGAAAGGGTCTTTCCAAAATAATAGGACATGAAGCATTGCATTTAACATCCATGACAAGAAAATCAACGGGAACAAGTTTATTGTTAACCACAATAAGAACATCATTAATTCTTCCCAAAGGTTTCTTCTTAGCAACATCAGCAATAGGAACATCGTAATAACACTTTTCAAGCAGCGGTAAATCAAGCATATCATAAATCTTTCTAGGCATAATAGAAATACTAGCACCTAGATCACATAAAGCATGGCAATCAAAACCATTAACATGCATATCAATGATGGGTTCCCAACCATCTTCTAACTTCTTGGGAACAGAAGCTTTTTGCTTCAACTTTTCATCCCTAATTTTAATGAGAGCATTGGTAATATGCTTAGTAAAAGCAACATTTAAAGAACTAGCATTGGGAGTCAAAGCAAGCTTTTGCAAGAACAAAATAACTTCAGATATATTGCAGCCATCAACATCAAAATTATTAAAGGAAATAGAGCTATTATCTCCTACACTCCGAAAAATTTCAGCACTCTTTTGAGAAAAAGTTTTGGCAGTTTTAGGCTTTTTAACACAAGAAGTGGGAGTTTTCTCTACACCAATCAAAGTAAGAGGATTGCTAGCATTAGGAGCAACATCATTAGAGGTAGTAATGGTACATACCTTCATCTCTCTAGCCATCTCATCTTCACTTTCCCACCTGGCATGCAATTCTGCTAGCATCCTAACATTTTCATCAATTCTAACTTGGATAGTATTAGCAGTAGCAAAAGCATCAGGCTTAGCGGACATTCTGTTAACCAAAGAAGATTGCACATTAGACAAAGATGAAATATCGGTTTTAGCTTTGGAAACCTTAGCTTGCAACTCAGGAATAGCCGTGTTTAAATTTTCAAGTTGATGACTAATAGTCCTCAACAGAGCTGATTGCTCCTCCATAGTCTTGGTGAAAGCCCTGTTCTGCTCATATTGTGCCTGCATAAAATTCTTAGTAGCCTTTTCAAGTTCAAAAATTCTTTCTTCACTAGGCATTTTAGGTCTACCAAGATAGCTATTATCACCATTAGAAGGAAACGGCCTATAATTGTTACTAGCAAAATTGTTCCTATAAGCATTGTTGTTAAAATTATTATTCCTAATGAAGTTTACATCAACATGATCTTCTTGAGCAACCAAAGAGGCCAAAGGAACATTATTAGGATCTACATGAGTCCTATTATTTGAAAGCATAAGCATAATAGCATCAATCTTATCACTCAAGGAAGAGGTTTCTTCAACAGAATTTACCATTCTTACCTTGTGGAGCTCTCTCGGTGTGCCATTCAGAGTAATTTACCATCATATTGTCGAGAAGCTTTGTTGCGGTGCCCAAGGTAAGGGATATAAAAGTGCCTCTAGCAGCTGAATCAAGTAGGTTCCTCGAAGAAAATTTTAGTCCTGCATAAAAAGTTTGAACAATCATCCAAGTAGTCAGTCCATGAGTGGGGCAATTCTTTATCATAGCTTTCATTTTTTCCCAAGCTTGCACAACATGTTCATTATCAAACTAACTAAACTTCATAATATTGCTACGGAAAGCTATAATCTTAGCAGGAGGATAGTATCTACCAATAAAAGCATCCTTACACTTAGCCCATGAATCAATACTATTCTTAGTCAAAGACAACAACCAATCCTTAGCTTTTCCTCTCAAAGAAAAAGGAAACAACTTAAGCTTAATAATATCACCATCAACATTCTCATATTTCCGCATCTCACATAGCTCAACAAAATTGTTGAGATGAGCTGCAGCATCATCAGTACTAGCACCAGAAAATTGCTCTTTCATAACAAGGTTCAACAAAGCAGGCTTAATCTCATAAAAATTTGCAGCAGAAGCAGGTGGCGCAATAGGAGTGCAGATAAAATCATTATTGTTCGTGCTAGTAAAGTCACACAACTTGGTGTTTTCAGGAGTAGCCATTCTAGCAAACTAAAAGCAGATAAGTAAAAACAACTACCAATGATTCTAATTTTTTTAGGTTTTTTGATAAAACAATGCAAGTAAAATAAAATAAAGTAAAGCAAAACAATAACTAAGTAAAGGATGTGCGTGTGAAAACTCCCCTCGTAGAAGTCTTCTTCTTCCTCCCCAGCAACGGCGCCAGAAAATATTCTTGATGCCTGGTAAATGACCAGCCCGTTGAGATCCCCAAGAGGAAGGTGTGATGAATACAGCAGCAAGATTTTACCTCAGTAAGAAACCAAGGTTTATCATTCAGGAGAGGAATGAGCCAAACGACTGAAGGTGATGCCTGCTAGCTTGCGACAGCTCCAGACAATTTATAGGGCGCCTCGTCCAAGCTTTGCTTTGCTAGCTGCAACACGGAACCTGCACACAACATAACCAAATACTTTGCTCCCAACTTACGATGAGGTTGTCAATCTCACCGGTTTGCTGTAAACAAAGGGATGAGCATATCGAGTGGAAAGTGATAATAGTATGTGATTAAAGTAAACAGTGCGAGTAAAGTAAACAGGTGATAGCAATATAAAGGAAATAGGACTGGGGTCCACAGTTCACTAGCGGTGTCTCTCCATAGATAAAATAATACATGCTGGGTAAACAAATTACAGTTGGGCAATTGATAGAATAAAGACAATGTGCATATGAAGAGAGGATCACTATGAGATTTACTCTAGGCATTAAAACAAAATATATAGACCGCCATCCAACTGCATCTATGACTAATAATCCACTCACGGGGATATCGTCCAAACACCCCATGAGTATTAAGTTGCGAACAACAGATAATTACATTAAGCAAAGTGTGTAATGTAAACAAAGTATATGCCCTCGAGCATATGAATGTTGTTTTCCCCCTAGTAGCAACAGCACATCTACAACCTTAGAGGTTTCTGTCACTCCCCCAGATTAAATAGAGGCATGAACCCACTATCGAGCATAAATACCCCCTCTTGGAGTTACTAGCAACTACTCGGCCAAGATAGCTACTAACAACGCAGAGCATGCAAGATCATAAACAACATAGAGATAACAAAGGATAAATTTTAGTACTTCAACTCAAGCATAGCACCAATATTCATCGGATCCCAACAAACCAAACATGTAGAATTACATAACGGTGATCTCAATCATGTAGGGCAGCTCATGAGATCTAAATATGAAGCACATGGTGGAGAAGATAACCATGTAGCTACTGCTATGGACCCATAGTCTAAGGTAGACTACTCACTCATCGCTCCGGAGGCAAGCATGGCGATGAAGAAGACCTCCGGTGGCGATTCCCCTCTCCGGCAGGTGCCGGGAAGAGCTTCTGGACCCTCCCGATCTTCGGGTCGATGGTGGCAGCGGATCACAATATGTTCTGGAAAACTGATTGGGTCCTTAGGTTTTTCTCATCGGGGGGTCTTTATAGGCGAAGCGGCATCATCAGGAGTGGACCGAGGCGGTCTCACACATAGGGGGCGCGGCCCAGCCCCTGGCCGCGCCGCCCTGGTGTGAGGGCACCTCGTGGCCCCACTCCATCTCCTCTTTAGTTCGCTGGAAGCTTTGGTAAAATTCTGGGCGACTGGCTTTGGTTTCGTCCAATTCTGAGAATATTTCCTGTGTAACTTTTCTAAAACACAAAAACAGCAGAAAACAGGGAACTGGCACTGTGGCGACTTGTTAATAGGTTAGTTCCAGAAAATGCATAAAAGTGCCATGAAGTGTAACGAAACACTAAGCAAATGGTGTAAAAACAAGCATGGAGCATCAAAAATTATGGATACGTTGGAGACATATCATGAACATTCGACAACGCATCTCACAATAAAAAGCTATACCAATGGTAAATAAAAGAGATGCCGAGGTGTTCATTGTCTACTTGTCCTATCATTTTGATGTGGGCTTGTTCCATGTCATCAGGCACGGAGGTACCCCATTGGTGGTTCTTGATGATACTTGTATACTTACAATGACAAGAGCTTGCTTAGGACTCTAAGTAAAGTAGCATGAGGTTTGGGTATTCGTACTTCACGGGACATGAGGTTTTCAACTTATGACTTGTCAAGCATATGCATCATAAGTGTACTCGCATTAACTTTAACCATTCAAGATGCTTATGATGGGGGCAATGAGAGCTCAAAGCCGGTAAGTACCATAATTTTTGAAGGTTTATAAAACTTGCAATCACTGCTTCCCTCCACGAAGGGTCTTTCTTTTACTTTTATGTTGAGTCACCACCTTCTACCTTTATGCACCGTCTAAGAGAGCATAGTTGTCATTCTGAGTATAATGGGCATTGTCCCAAAGTTTTCATTGATTGATTCATGATGTTGGTTTCACTTGTTCTTAAATTATTTGTATCTAGTCGCCCTCTTAAACTTGAAGGTGTCCTATGCATTTATGTTTTGCTACTCCATGAAGGACAAGCTGAAAACCATTTGTATGTTTTCCTTATGATTTGAACACACGTTTGACTTTCATTGTTTCATTTTCGTGATCTTTCGTTTGTGTTCTTTTTCATGTTATAACATGGTTGCTAAGTTTCTTCTATCAAGATTATATCTTTCAAGCCCATGTTTTAAGTTCTTTTGATCCCAGCGCACAACGCTTACATAGATGATCAAGATTGTGTAGGTGCATGTCACCTCAAAAATTATTTCTTTTGTTATCACTTACCTACTCGAGGACGAGCAGGAGTTAAGCTTGGGGATGTTGATACGTCTCCAACGTATCTATAATTTTTTATGCTCCATGCTTGTTTTTACACCATTTGCTTAGTGTTTCGTTACACTTCGTGGCATTTTTATGCATTTTCCAGAACTAACCTATTAACGAGATGCCACAGTGCCAGCTCCCTGTTTTCTGCAGTTTTGTGTTTCAAAAAAGTTACACAGGAAATATTCTCGGAATTGGATGAAACAAAAGCCAGACGTCTAGATATTTACCGAAGCTTCCAGAGAACCAAAGAGGAGACGGAGAGGGGCCACAGGGCGGCCACACGACAGGGCAGCGTGCCCCAGGGCTGGCCCGCGACCCTGGTGGTGAGGCCACCCTGGCCCACTTTTGGCGCCGCCTCTTCGCCTATAAAGACCCCCCGACGGGAAAAACCTAAGAGCCCGATCACTTTTCCAGAATACATCGCGATCCGCTACCACCATCGACCCAAGATCGGGAGGGTCCAGAAGCTCTTCCCGGCACCCTGCCAGAGAGGGGAATCGCCATCGGAGGTCTTCTTCATCGCCATGCTTGCCTCCGGCGTGATGAGTGAGTAGTCTACCTTGGACTATGGGTCCATAGCAGTAGCTAGATGGTTGTCTTCTCCACCATGTGCTTCCTATTTAGATCTCGTGAGCTGCTTGACATGATCGAGAATACCGTTATGTAATTCTACATGTTGTGTTTGTTGGGATCCGATGAATATTGGTGTTATGATTGAGTTGATATGCTGAATATTATCTTATGTTATCTCTATGTTGTTTATGATCTTGCATTCTGATGGCGTGGTGATGATGATGCCAGAAAACTTGATTGTGTTTGATGGTGCCAGAAAACTTGTTGGCTTGTAGTAAATGACTGGCCAGTTGGAAAACCCCAAGAGAAGGTTTGATGAATATAGCAGCAAGTTTTCCCTCAGTTATGAAACCAATGTTATCAATCCAGGAGGAGGCAGACAAACGACTGAAGGTGATGCCCACTAGCTTCGTAACAGCTCCAGACAATTTATAGGGCGCCTCGTTCAAGCTTTGCTTTGCGAGCGGCAATGTGGCACCTACACACAACACAACCAAATACTTTGTTCCCAACTTACGATCAGGTTGTCAATCTCACTGGTTTGCTTGAAACAAAGGGTATGAGCATATCGAGTGGAAAGTGATAACAGTATGCGAGTAAAGTAAACAGGTGATAGCAATATAAAGACAACGTATAAAGTAAACAGGTGATAGCAATATAAACAGGTGATAGCAATATAAAAGATAAAATAATATATGCTGGGTAAACAAATTACAGTTGGGCAATTGATAGAATAAAGACAACGTGCATATGTCGAGAGGATCACTATGAGATTTACTCTGGGCATTACAACAAGATACATAGACCGCCATCCAACTGCATCTATGACTAATAATCCACTTGTGGCGAATCAATCCGAGAACTCCACAAGTATTAAGTTGCGAACAACAGATAACTGCATTAAGCAAAGTGTGTAATGTAAACAAAGCATATGCCCTTGAGCATATGAATGTTGTTTTCCCCCTAGTAGCAATAGCACATCTACAACCTTAGAGGTTTCTGTCACTCCCCCAGATTAAATAGAGGCATGAACCCACTATCGAGCATAAATACCCCCTCTTGGAGTCACTAGCAACTACTCGGCCAAGATAGCTACTAACAACGGAGAGCATGTAAGATCATAAACAACATAGAGATAACATAAGATAATATTCAGTACTTCAACTTAATCATAACACCAATATTCATCGGATCCCAACAAACACAACATATAGAATTACATAACGGTGATCTTGATCATGTAAGGCAGCTCACGAGATCTAAACATGAAGCACATGGTGGAGAAGACAACCATCTAGCTACTGCTATGGACCCATAGTCCAAGGTAGACTACTCACTCATCGCTCCGGAGGCAACCATGGCGATGAAGAAGACCTCCGGTAGTGATTCCCCTCTCCGGCAGGGTGCCGAGAAGAGATTCTGGACCCTCCCGATCTTTGGGTCGACGGCGGTGGTGGATCGCGATGTTTTCTGGAAAATTGATCGGGTCCTTAGGTTTTTCATGTCGAGGGGTCTTTATAGGCGAAGGGGCAACATTAGGAGTGGGCTGAGGCGCCGTCACACATAGGGGGGCGCAGCCAGGGGCCAGGCCACGCCGCCCTATTGTGTGGAGCCCTCGTGGCCCCACTTCGTCTCCTCTTCAGTTCTTTGGAAGCTTCGGTGAATTTCTGGATGACTGGCTTTAGTTTCGTCCAATTCTGAGAATATTTCCTGTGTAACTTTTCTGAAACACAAAAATAGCAGAAAATAGGGAACAAGCACTGTGGCGACTTGTTAATAGGTTAGTTCTGGAAAATGCATAAAAGTGCCACAAAGTGTAATGAAACACTAAGAAAATGGTGTAAAAACAAGCATTGAGCATCAAAAATTATAGATACGTTTGAGACGTATCACATGCTCTCCGTTGTTAGTAGCTATCTTGGCCGAGTAGTTGCTAGTGACTCCAAGAGGGGGTATTTATGCTCGATAGTGGGTTCATGCCTCTATTTAATCTGGGGGAGTGACAAAAACCTCTAAGGTTGTAGATGTGATGTTGCCATTAGGGAGAAAACAACATTCATATGCTCAAGGGCATATGCTTTGTTTACATTACACACTTTGCTTAATGCAGTTATCTGTTGTTCGCAACTTAATACTTGTGGAGTTCTCAGATTGATTCGCCACAAGTGGATTATTAGTCATAGATGCAGTTGGATGGCGGTCTATGTATCTTGTTGTAATGCCCATAGTAAATCTCATAGTGATCCTCTCAACATATGCACATTGTCTTTATTCTATCAATTGCCCAACTGTAATTTTTTTACCCAGCATGTGTTATTTTATCTTATGGAGAGACACCACTAGTGAACTGTGGACCCCGGTCCTATTTCCTTTATATTGCTATCACATGTTTACTTTACTCGCACTGTTTACTTTACTCACATACTATTATCACTTTCCACTCAATATGCTCATTCCTTTGTTTCAAGCAAACCGGTGAGATTGACAACATCATCGTAAGTTGGGAGCAAAGTATTTGGTTGTGTTGTGTGCAGGTTCCACATTGCCACTCGCAAAGCAAAGCTTGGATGAGGCGCCTTATAAATTGTCTGGAGCTGTCGCGAAGCTAGCGGGCATCACCTTCTAGAGTTTGGCTTTTTCCTGGAATGACAAACCTTGGTTTCTTACTGAGGGAAAACTCACTGATGTACTCATCAAACCTTCCTCTTGGGGTTCCCAACTGGATGGTGATTTACACTATCACACACCGCCACATCATGTTTCATTCTTGGACTGATGGGCAAACAGAAAGGGTGAATCAAATTCTAGAGGACATGTTGAGAGCTTGTGCCTTGGACTATGGGTCTAGCTGGGATGATAATTTGCCATATGCAGAGTTTTCTTACAACAATAGCCATCAAGCTAGCATTGAGAAGGCACCATCTGAAGCTCTATATGGAAGAAAGTGCACTACACCATTGCTTTGGAGTGGTGTTTGTGAATGGAGTCTTTTCAGGCCAGACATAATAAAGGATGCCGAGGAAAAGGTTCATTTGATCAGAGATAGACTTAAGATAGCTCAGTCTAGACAGAAGAGCTACGCTGATTCAAAGCGTAGAGAGGTAACCTATGAGGTGGGCGATAGAGCATACCTTCGAGTATCGCCACTTCATGGGGTGAAGAGATTTGGAGTCAAAGGAAAGCTAGCACCTCGCTTTGTAGGGCCATTCAAGGTTGCATATGAGCTAGAACTGCCAGAATCTTTGTCTGTAGTGCACAATGTATTCCATGTGAGTCAATTGAAGAAGTGTCATCCAGAGATGACAGATACCCCACTAAGAGACACAATACCATTGGAAGAGGTTCAGTTGGAAAGTGATCTCACGTATGAAGAAAAACCCATCAAAATCTTGGAGACATCAGAAAGAGTTACTCGTACCAAGATGATCAAGTTTTGCAAAGTTTAGTGGAGTCACCATACTGAAGAAGAAGCAACTTGGGAATGAGAAGATGAACTCCGAGAAGACCACCCGCACCTATTTGCTAGCCAACCCGAATCTCGAGGGCGAGATTCATCTTAAGGGGGTTAGACTTGTAACATCCCAATTTTTGGGAAAGAACTTATAAAATCTTGCACATGAAATCATACATCATTTCATGCATTCTTTCATTTTTGCATTGCACATGTTCAAGTTAATGTTGCTTTGTTCTTTTGAATCAAAGCTTCCCTATATGTTTAATAACAGAGAGGAAGTTTTACAATTTGCAAAAACTGGCTTGAATCAAATCAGAGGTTTTGAAAAAGTTTTCAAACCAAAAATCAAAAGAAAATAGAAAAGAAAAGAGAAAGAAAATCAGAAAAGATTAAAAGGCCACGGGGATAGAATCCGGCCAGCGACCGAAGGCAGCCCACAGCCCAGTTTCCCTCCCTCCCGAATCGGCACCGTTTTCCTCTCCCCTGCCGCTGACAAGGTGACCCTACCTGTCATCCCTCCCAGGGAGGTTGAGACGAACACGGCGAGCCCCTGGAATTTCTCCGTGGATCCCTCTCTGATTCGGTGCGATCTTTTTGCCCCTTGCCCACGCAATCGCGCCCATATAAACCCCTCTGTCTGCGCTCATTCTTCCTTCCCAAACCCTAGCAAAGCCCGCCGCCAGGCTACCCAATCTCAAAATCGCTGCGCTGCCACTGTAACGGAGAGCACCGCAGGTCTCTGGTAACCCTCGACCCTCTCCCGATCTATCTTCTGCACCTTCTCTCTTTTCTCAGTCACGTGCACCTCTCTGACATATTCTCGTCTCCGTTTGAACACCAGAACAACAAAAGCATCCACGTCTGAATCTTGCCGCCGCCCGATAGAACTTTGGCGAGGAATCATCGGAGCTCCAGTGCATCTCGATCCATCAGAGTTCGCCATCAAACTCGCCTCACCATCCTGAACACCTGGGTAAGTCGCCGTTTCCCAGATCTCTCTGTATCTCCGGCGTTCGCCGATGCTCTGCATCTCGCCGACGCGTCACTGATTTCCAGCCACCTCTCCTTGCATTCACAAAAAGCGAAGGATCGATCTCTGCACGCTATCGTCTTCGTCATCACCTCCTGAACACCATCAAGTACTTCATCGTCGCCGGGAACCACCGCAGCCACCTCGCCGTCGACACCGGAGCCGCCAGAGACTTCGCCGTTGAACTTTTCCCGGTGAGCTCCTCCCCGTCACTCTCTGACCGTCAGATCTAGATCGAGTGGATCATAACAGATCACTTATACAAACCGGTATGTTAGATCTGGGCCTTTCCTTGTCACTTAGATCGGACGGCACCTGTGCTGGATCCGCACGAACTGGTACCGTCCAATAGGGACGCGCCGCATGTCAACCCCTGGTTAAAACCTGATCTATTTTCGTTTTAATTTTCTTGAATATGCTTTAAACTTGTAAAATTCATATGTTTAGTTGTGTGCATCCAAATTTAGCAAACTTTGCGTTTGTTGTTTCATAAAAATGTGTAGAATCTATTTCCAGCATCAAAAACTCCTATAGTATATGTTTTATATAGTAAATTACTGCAAGCCTTATTTATGTGTTTTGGCTATTAAAAATGGTTGGAAAATTTATCTTACAGTAATTTCTTTTGTTTTTGGTCTATATGAAACCTCCCAGTACTGTAGCACGTCCAGAATATTTTCAGTACTTTTCTATATTACCTTTGTAATTTAGTTTGTTTAATTGACCTATGAGTGTTAAAATTATTCTTTTGAGCTTTATAAGTAACTCTAAAATCTTGATCATGTCATCATGCATATAGTTAACAACCAGAGAACATGTTAAGTGTCTTTGTGGTGTTTGAATCTCATATTGCATGCATAATTTCCTTTCATGAGTGTTTTGTGATTGATATGTGCTTATGGTGCTATATTTTATGTGTAGATTGTGCTGAGTGCAACGAGTGTCTTTGTAATGAGTGCACCAACTCTTCTCCTCACCAAGGCAAGTGTCACCATGTTTCCTTGTCCTACTGATGTTTTGTCACTTGTAGCTTTTCTAGTAGAAGATGCATGTGTAGGTGTTTTTATGATTTTCTTGTCTTAGGTTGCTAGATTTTATGCTTAAGTCTTTGTCTAGCTTGCCTAGCTTGCATCTCCTAGTAGAAGTGCTGCTGCTATAGGACTTGTTTTACACTTGTTGTGGGAAGGGTTATCACATGTTTTTGGCTAAGTGTTGGAAATCAAGTTTTTGGAAAACTAAGAAAACAACTAAGTTAATGAATCACCTGGGTGGATGTGGCTTTGTTTGGGTTATGTTGAGTGGTTCCCTGGGGTCATGTCATCAAACCTCTGAACCACCAGGTGTATCTCACTTGTGGACGGCCACCCAGGAGCAAAGAGATTGGAGACGTTCAAGTCATGAAGCTTCCAGTGCAACCACAAGACATATGGGCTTTGTCTTGGTCAACTAAGCTGCAAGAACTCAAGCCAGGCGGACAGAGGGTGGTAGATGTTGGTAGGATGGAACGCGTCTATTTGGTCTGAGGGAATGCTTCTGAAAGGCCTCGTCTTAGTTTTCACATGGCCATTTGAGGCAAAATGAGTCTCATGGCAAAATGGGTTAACTAAGTCTTGTGGGAAAAGTGCACCACCTCTGCAGAGTGTTTAGAACTAAGTACTTAGCTGTGTCCCCGGTTATGGACAATTCTGAGTGACATCATGTTGAAGCTATTCAAGAATCTCCTCACCCCAATTTCTCTAAGTTAAAACTTGATGGGTAAACTTGGGTAGAAAAAGGTCCTTCTGGACAAAATTTTGCTAAGGAAAAATCAAGTTTTACAAAGATAGGAAAAAGCTTGCTTTTCCTAAGTTAAACTCCACCTGGACAAATGGCATATAAGTGTAGGTGCCATTGAGTCCACCAAAGTGACATCTTGCCAATACATTCAAAGTATTGGCCCTCCGTGGTTGCAACGTATCATGTTGCAGGTGGCTACTATGAAGACTGAAGATTCTGTGTTTCGGTCACGAGTCTTCGTCCAACACGTCTGCCTACGGAGCTATGAAGAAAAGAAGACTTGTAGTTCATTTACTTAGTCATTTTCTAGAGTTGTAATAGGTTTGTGGCATTGTGCATTTGAGTTGTAAAAGAACTATGTTATTTGAGGATCAAGCGGTGTAATAAAGACCTTTGTATTCTTGGTATTTCATCTTGTAACTGTGTGTGCTAGCAGTTGATCCGGGACTAGCACAAATAAAACACAGGTACGCTACAGATGGTAGCAGAGCAAAGTGTTGCCCTTAGGTATTTCATCTTGATACATCTCAAATGTATCTATATTTTTTTGATGATCCATGCTTGTTCTTACATCATTTGCTTTGAGTTTTGTTACACTTTGTGGCATTTTTATGCATTTTTCGGAACTAACCTATTAACAAGATGCCATAGTGCCAGTTCCCTATTTTCTGTTATTTTTGTGTTTCAGAAAAGTTACGCAGGAAATATCCTCGGGATTGGACGAAACAAAAGCCGAACCTCCTATTTTTTACCAAAGCTTCACGAAGACTGAAGAGGAGACGGAGGGGGGCCACGAGCCAGCCACACCATAGGGCAGCGCGGCCAGCCCCTGGCCCACGCCCCCTATGGGTGAGGCCGCCCTGGTCCACTCCTGACGCCGCCCCTTCGCCTATAAAGACCCCTCGACGGGAAAAACCTAAACACCTGATCAATTTTCCAGAAACATATCGCGATCCGTCGCCGTCGTTGACCCGAGATTGGGAGGGTCTAGAAGCTCTTCCCGGCACCCTCCCGGAGAAGGGAATTGCCAACGGAGGTCTTCTTCATCGCCATGCTTGTGTAAGGCGCGATAAGTGAGTAGTCTACCTTGGACTATCAGTCCATAGCAGTAGCTAGATAGTTGTCTTCTCCACCATGTGCTTCATGTTTAGATCTCATGAGCTGCCTTACATGATCGAGATCATCTTTATGTAATTCTACATGTTGTGTTTGTTGGGATCCGATGAATATTGGTGTTATGTTAAGTTGATGTTCTGAATTTTATCTTATGTTATCTCTATGTTATTTATGATCTTGCATGCTCTCCATTGTTAGTAGCTATCTTGGCCAAGTAGATACTAGTGACTCCAAGAGGGGGTATTTATGCTCGATAGTTGTGTTCATGCCTCTATTTAATCTCGGGGAGTGACAGAAACCTCTAAGGTTGTAGATGTGCTATTGGCACTAGGGAGAAAACAACAATCTTGTGTCCAAGGATATTTTTTTGTTTACATTACATACTTTGTTTAATGCAGTTATCTGTTGTTTGCAACTTAATACTCTCAGGGTCCTCGGATGATTCCCCGTGAGTGGATTATTAGTCACAGATGCAGTTGGATGGCGGTCTATGTATTTTGTTCTAATGCCTAGAGTAAATCTCATAGTGATCCTTGTGACATATGCATGTTATCTTTATTCTATCAATTACCCAACTGTAATTTGTTTACCCAGCATGTCGTTATTTATCTTATGGAGAGACACCACTAGTGAACTGTGGACCCCGACCTAATTTCCTTTACATTGCTATTACTGTTTACTTTTACTCGCACTGTTTACTTTCTCGCATACTACTATTGCTTTCCACTCGATACACTCAATCCTTTGTTTACAGCGAACCGGTGAGATTGACAACCTCATCGTCATTTGGGAGCGAAGTTCTTGGTTGTGTTGTGTGCAGGTTCCACGTTGCTGCTGGTCCAAAGCAAAGCCCTGGCGAGGCACCTTATAAATTGTCCGGAGCTGTCGTGAAGCTAGCAGGCATCACCTTCTGAAGTTTCGCTTTTTCCTACTGGTTCGATAAACCTCGGTTTCTTATTGAGGGAAAACTTGATACTGTGCTCATCATACCTTCCTCTTGGGGTTCCCAACTGGGTGGTTATCTGCCTGCATCAATGTCATGTGGTGAAAGATATTTGTTTGCAATAAAGTAAATAATGCTTGTAAATAGTGAATGGTAATATGAATGTAAAAGAATGGATCGGGGTCCACAGTTCACTAGAGGTGTCTGTCCATAAAGATAAATAACATGCTGGGTAAACAAATTACAGTTGGGCAATTGACAGAATAAAGAATGCAAACAATGCATGTACATGTCATGAGGATCACTATGAGATTCACTTCGGCATTACATCATAATACATAGACTGTAATCCAACTGCATCTATGACTAATAATCCACCCTCTGGATATCATCCGAACAACCGTTGGGTATTAAGTTGCAAGCAATAGATTATTGCCTTAAGCAAAGTGTGTAAAGTAAACAATACAAATGTCCTTGAACACAAGATTGTTGTTTTCTCCCTAGTAGCAACAACACATCTACAACTTTAGAGGTTGTTGTCACTCCCCCAAGTTACCAGAGGCATAAACCCACTATCGAGCATAAATACTCCCTCTTGGAGTTACTAGCATCTACTCGGACAAGATATCTACTAGCAATGGAGAGCATGCAAGATCATCAGCAACATAGAGATGATAAATCACAAATCAACTTGACATAGTACTCAATATTCATCGGATCCCAACAAACACAACATGTAGAATTACATAACGATGATTTTGATCATGATAGGCAGCTCACAAGATCTAAACATGAAGCACATGGAGGAGAAGACATCCATCTAGCTACTGCTATGGACCCATAATCCAAGGTAGACTACTCACACATCACTCCGGAGGCAGGCATGGTGATGAAGAAGGCCTCCGGTGGTGATTCCCCTCTGCAGCAGGGTGTCGGGAAGAGCTTCTAGACCCTCCTAATCTCGCGTCGACGACGGTGGCAGCTTGCAGTATGTTAACGTATCTATAATTTTTTATGCTCCATGCTTGTTTATGCACCATTTGCTTTGTGTTTTGTTACACTTTGTGGCATTTTTATGCATTTTCTGGAACTAACCAATTAATGAGATGCCATAGTGCGAGTTGGTGGTGCGGTGTTGATGTAGGAATTATATATGTATAACCGCCCAGTTGAAAACCCTAAGAGAAGGTTATGATGAGCACATGAGCAAGTCTTCCCTCAGTTGTGAAACCAAGGTTTATTGAACCAATAGGAGAAAGAACCAAACTTCTGAAGGTTGATGCCCGCTAGCTTTGCAACACTTCGGACAATGGCGCCAGAGAACTTGTCGGTGAGTAGCTTTTCAGCAGCAACAATGTGGAACCTGCACACAACACAACCAATTACTTTGTCCCAACTTACGATGAGGTTGTCAATCTCACCGGTTTGCTATAAACAAAGGATTGAGCGTATCGAGTGGTAAAAGGTAGTAGCTTGCAAGAATATAAATAAAGTGAGTAAAAGGAAAACAGTAATTACAATGTAAAAGAGTGGACTGGGTCCATAGTTCACTAGTGGTGTCTCTCCATAAGATAAATAACAACATGCTGGGTAAACAAATTATAGTTGGGCAATTTATAGAATAAAGATAGCGTACAAATGTCATGAGGATCACTATGAGATTCACTCTCGGCATTACGACAAAATACATAGACCGTAATCTAACTGCATCTATGACTAATAATCCACCCTCCAGATGTCATCCGAGCAACCATTGGGTATTAAGTTGCAAGCAACAGATTATCGCCTTAAGCAAAGTGCGTAATGTAAACAATACAAATGTCCTTGAACACAAGATTGTTGTTTTCTCCCTAAGTGGCAACAGCACATCTACAACCTTAGAGGTTTCTGTCACTCCCCCAGATTACTAGAGGCATGAACCCACTATCGAGCATAAATACCCCCTCTTAGAGTCACTAGCATCTACTCGGCCAAGATATCTACTAGCAACGGAGAGCATGCAAGATCATAAACAATATAGAGATAACATAAAGATAATATTCAGCACATCAACTTGACAAAGTACCAATATTCATCGGATCCCAACAAACCCAACATGTAGAATTACACAAAGATGATTTTGATCATGATAGGCAGCTCACAAGATCTAAAAATGAAGCACATGGTGGAGAAGACAACCATCTAGCTACTTCTATGGACCCGTAGTCTAAGTAGACTACTCACACATCACTCTGGAGGCGACCATGGTGATGAAGAAGGCCTCCGGCGGTGATTCCCCTCTCCGGCAGGGTGCCGGGAAGAGCTTCTGGACCCTCCCGATCTCGCGTCGATGACGGCGGCGGCTTGCAGTAGGTTTCGTGGAAAATTGATCGGGTCCTTTAGGTTTTCTAGTCGAGGGGAATATATAGGCAGAAGGGCGGTGTTAGAGTGTGGGCTAGGGGCCCACACCACACCCCGGTGCGGCCAGGGGGTGGCACGCGCCATGGGGTGGTGCGGCCGCCTCCTGGCACCACTCCGTCTCTCCTTTGGACTCCGTGACGCTTCAGAAAAAATAGGAATTCTGGCTTTATTTCGTCCAATTCTGAGAATATTTCCGTGTAGCTTTTCTGAAACACAAAAACAGCAAAAATAGTGAACTGGCACTGTGGCGTCTCGTTAATAGGTTAATTCTGGAAAATGCATAAAAATGCCACGAAGTGCAATAATACATCTCCAACGTATCTATAATTTTTGATGCTCTATGCTTGTTTTTACACCATTTGCCTACTGTTTCGTTACACTTCATGGCACTTTTATGCATTTTCTGGAACTAACCTATTAACAAGTCGCCACAGTGCCAGTTCCCTGTTTTCTGCTGTTTTTATGTTTCAGAAGTGATACACAAGAAATATTCTCGGAATTGGACAAAACAAGTTCCTGAAGTCTTATTTTTCCCAGAAGCTTCCAGAGATCCGAAGAGGAGACGGAGTGGGGCCACGAGGGGCCCTCACACCAGGGCGGCGCGGCCAGGCCCTAGGCCGTGCCCCCTATGTGTGAGACCGCCTTGGTCCACTCCTGACGATGCCCCTTCGCCTATAAAGACCCCCCGACGAGAAAAACCTAAGCACCCGATTAATTTTCCAGAACACATCGCGATCCACCACCGCCGTCGACTCGAAGATCAGGAGGGTCTAGAAGCTCTTCCCGGCACCCTGCCAGAGAGGGGAATCACCACCGGAGGTCTTCTTCATTGCCATCCTTGCCTCCAGAGCGATGAGTGAGTAGTCTACCTTGGACTATGGGTCCATAGCAGTAGCTAGATGGTTGTCTCCTCCACCATGTGCTTCATGTTTAGATCTCATGAGCTGCCCTACATGATTGAGATCACCGTTATGTAATTCTACATGTTTGGTTTGTTGGGATCCGATGAATATTGGTGTTATGATTGAGTTGCTATACTGAAATATATCTTATGTCATCTCTATGTTGTTTATGATCTTGCATACTCTCCGTTGTTAGTAGCTATCTTGGCCGAGTAGTTGCTAGTGACTCCAAGAGGGGCTATTTATGCTCGATAGTGGGTTCATGCCTCTATTTAATCTGGGGGAGTGACATAAACCTCTAAGGTTGTAGATGTGCTATTGCTACTAGGGAGAAAACAACATTCATATGCTCAAGGGCATATGCTTTGTTTACATTACACACTTTGCTTAATGCAATTATCTGTTGTTCGCAACTTAATACTTGTGGAGTTCTCGGATTGATTTGCCACAAGTGGATTATTAGTCATAGATGCAGTTGGATGGCGGTCTATGTATTTTGTTGTAATGCCCAGAGTAAATCGCATAGTGATCTTCTTGACATGTCATGTTTATCTTTATTCTATCAATTGCCCAACTATAATTTGTTTACCCAGCATGTGTTATTTATCTTATGGAGAGACACCACTAGTGAACTGTGGACCCCGGTCCTATTTCCATCATATTGCTATCACCTGTTTACTTTACTCGTACTGTTTACTTTACTCGCATTATTCTACTATTTTCCACTCGATATGCTCATAACCTTTGTTTCAAGCAAACCGGTGAGATTGACAACCTCATCGCAAGTTGGGAGCAAAGTATTTGGTTGTGTTGTGTGCAGGTTCCGCGTTGCAGCTAGCAAGCAAAGCTTGGACGAGGCGCCATATATAAATTGTCCAAAGCTGTCGCAAACTAGCAAGCATCACCTACAGTCATATTGTTCGCTCTTCTCCTGATCGACATAACCTTGGTTTCTTAACTGAGGGAAAACTAGCTGCTATACTCATCACACCATCCTCTTGGGGTTCCCAACGGGCTGGTCATTTACCACGCATAAAGCTATTTTTCTAGCGCCGTTACCGGGGAAGAGTGGAAGACCTCTGCAAGGGGAGTTTTTCGCACGCACATCCTTTACTTTATTTTATTGTTTTGCTTTACTTTATTTTTACTTGCATCATTTTATATCAAAAACCCAAAAAAATTAGAATCCTTGGTAGTAGTTATTTCTTTACTTTTAGTTCATCATGCTGTTTCCTAAGTACGTTCTGGAGGACCTCTCAGTAGGTAGTGGTTCAATTATTGGAAAAAGTAACATTGAGGAGTTCTTTAATCACATTAGTATGCATAAGGAAGTTGAGGAAAAATCTTTGGTTGAGCTAGCTCCTAGTTATGAAGTTGCTTTTGCTTATTTAGTTCACATGTTGGAAACTAGGTTTGCTAGCCTTAATCCTTTTTTGCAATACATGTTTCTTAAGCTTCATGAAATTGAGGATCCTGAAAAGAAAGCTTTTATCTTGGAAACTTTGCGCATAGAATTTAGAGATGTTGCAATTGAGGCTAGGAAAGTTTTTAAGAAGTTTCATAAGCTTGGCTCGCCTGTTGAAATTGTTGGTACACCCAATGAAGATTCTAGAATGCCAATACCTTGTAAACTTGTAGGAATTCATAATGCCTTGGTAACTAATTCTAGTTGGATTTGTCCTGAAAATCTTTTTGATGAAAATAGTGTACCAAGGCGTGACTACAAGGGATACTCAAAACATCAATTGGATAGTATTCATTTCTTTGTTACTATTGTGGATCCTGAAGTCCCTTTCATTATTACTTGATTCGCAATTTTCTGCGCCTAGCTCAAAGGCGTTAAAGAAAAGCACTCTTGGGAGATAACCCAATGTTTTATTTCCAGTACTTTTTCTTTTATTTGAGTCTTGGAAGTAATTTCTACTGTAATGACCACTCCTTATCCTTTTTATTTTGTTGTTGTGCCAAGAGAAGCCTCTAATTCGAGTGAGGTAAAGATTTGGGGATGTTGCTGTCCTGAAACTGTTTTCGGTGCTGCACCGTAAAAATTCTTATAAATTCTCTGTAAATCTTTTGGACCTGAAATTTCTTGTGCATATGCCCCAGGTTATATCCAAACTTTCGTTATATGAACACTTTTTGATTTGAGCAACAGAAAACCCCTAAAAAATTCGACCTTTGTCAGCTGTTCTGTTTTGACAGATTTCTGCCACTATTCATTTTTGCCGCTTTATCACTTTCTTTTTTAGTTCTTTTGATCATGGAACTTTTGGGGAAGTTGCTACAGTAGTATATACTTTATATGTGGTGGTTTTGGGTTGAAACCTGAAGCAAAAAGAGGTTGATTATATGTTATGCTTACACTAATGTTGCTAATAGAATTGTGTTCAGTTTTGTATGAAGGAAGTTTTCAAGTGTAGGGATTGGAGAATGATGAGATGAGTTGAAGAATGGACAAAAGCTCAAGCTTGGGGATGCCCAGCACCCCAAAAAATATCCAAGAAGTACAAGTGTCAAAGCTTGGGGATGCCCCCGAGGGACCCCTTCTTCATCGGCAAAAATCAGGTCACCTTTCAAGACACTATATTTTTATTGCTTCATGCACTATGTATTTTTCTTGGAGCGTCAGTTGTTTTTGTTTTCTTAGTTAGTTTAGTTTAGTTTTCTGCAATAAATGGTTGGACCCCAACAAATTTCGTTTGGAGGAGATGTACTCGTTTTCATTTGCCAAGAACACTCCGTTTTTCATTCTTACAATTTCACCGAGTGTTCTTCTTTTTCCGCTACTGCTTTTGGTTTTCATTTTCACCTTAATTTGCGTTCAGATCTTATCATATCTTTTCATAAAGGTGGATTTTTTCCTATGATCTTTATTGGTTTTCATTAAAAGAGGTGTCTAAAAAAATTTCAAATGGTGTTGGAAAAGAGTAAAAGCTTTATGCAAAAAAAAGTGGTACAAGAAGGAGTTTGTGTAGACTGCGGCTTAGGCTTTTTCATGTCATGCTTGATATCTTTTTGATAGTATGCTTAGTGGTTTTTCTGTAGCATGACTTGTCTCAAACAATTGAGATTGCTTAATGAGCCTTTGAAAAAATCATGCATTGCTTTTATCGTTTGGAAGCATTCTTTTGGTTTTCTCCTTGATGCTTTATTTGGGTTGACTTGGCGCATGCTCACACATGTTAGACTCTTACAAAGTCGCCAATAGCCTCTATTATCATTTAGTTTTTGACTTTTGATGCCATCTTATGCTTCTTTTAATGTCGCTTTGTCACTTTACATGATTATGGCCATTATTGCTCTCTTAGTTGGTCGCTCCCAGTCTTTTGCTAGCCCTCACCTTGTACTGAGTATGAGCTCTACTCGTGCATCCAACTCTTAAAAGCTAAAGTTTTCCAAAGTGTCCACCATACATACCTACTAGCAATTTGCTATTCCAAGTAAATTTGACTTGCTTTTATCTTCTCTTCAAATTAAACTCTTACCAGTGTTATGCGAAAATTGGTGAGTAAAGCTCTCACGAACCGGAAGGCACACTTTACTTTTTCCTGTTCTTAAAATTTTGAAATTGTGGTCTTTTATGTTGAGTTGTTATGCTTGCAAGTTGTAAGTTTGATTCTAGCCCATCCATACTGTCATGGGGCAAGCTTTCAACATTGCACTTCTTATTTGAGTTGATATCGTGATCTTTTATTTATGGATGCCCGCGGTGTGAAATGAATTGGGAATCTTGTGGGGATCATGGAGTTTGTATATGTGTTAGGGAAATGCCTGGGCCACCAATCTAATCCATGCATAATTCATGGTGGAAATTTGCATCATACCCATGGTGGACATTCGACGATGCATCTCACAATAAAAAGCTAAACAAATGGCAAATAAAAGAGATGTCAAGGTGTTCATTGTCTGCTTGTCCTGTCATTTTGATGTGGGCTTGTTCCATGTCATCGGGCACGCAGGTACCCCATTGGCGGTTTTCGATGATACATATATACTTACAATGACAAGAGCCTTGCTTGGGACTCTAAGTAAAGTAGCATGAGGTTTGGGTACTCGTATTCACGGGGTACGAGGTTTTCAACTTATGATTTGTCAAGCATATGCATCATAATTGTTCTCGCATTAACTTTAACCATTCAAGATGCTTATGATGGGGGCAATGAGAGCTCAAAGCCTGCAAGTAACATAATTTTTGAAGGTCTATAAAACTTGCAATCACTGCTTCCCTCTGCGAAGGGTCTTTCTACTACTTTTATGTTGAGTCACTACCTTCTTTCTTTATGCACCATAAGAGAGCAAAGTTGTCATTCTTAGTATAATGTGCATTGTCCCAAAGTTTTCATCGATTGATTCATATTGTTGGTTTCACTTGTTCTTAAATTACTTGTATCTAGTCGCCCTCTTAAACTTGAAGGTGTCCTATGCATTTATGTTTTGCTCTCTATGAAGGACAAGCTGAAAACCATTTGTATGTTTTTCCTTATGATTTGAACACACGTTTGACTTTCATTGTTTCATTTTCACGATCTTTTAATTTGTTTGTGTTCATTTGCATGTTTATAACATGGTTGCTAAGTTTCTTATTGTCAAGATTATATCTTCATACCCATGTTTTAAGTTCTTATGATCCCAGCTCACAAATGCTTACATATATGATCAAGATTGTGTAGGTGCATGTCACCTAAAAATTTATTCTTTTGTTATCACTTACCTACTCGAGGACGAGCAGGAGTTAAGCTTGGGGATGATTGATACGTCTCCAACGTATCTATAATTTTTGATGCTCCATGCTTGTTTTTACACCATTTGCCTACTGTTTTATTACACTTCATGGCACGTTTATGCATTTTCTAGAACTAACCTATTAACAAGTTGCCACAGTGCCAGTTCCCTGTTTTCTGCTGTTTTTGTGCTTCAGAAGTGATACACAGGAAATATTCTCGGAATTGGACGAAACAAGTTCCTGAAGTCTTATTTTTCCCAGAAGCTTCCAGAGATCCAAAGAGGAGACGGAGTGGGGCCACGAGGGGCCCTCACACCAGGGCGGTGCGGCCAGGCCCTGGGCCGCGCCCCCTATGTGTGAGACTACCTCGGTCCACTCCTGACGATGCCCCTTTGCCTATAAAGACCCCCCGACGAGAAAAACCTAAGCACCCGATCAATTTTCCAGAACACATCGCGATCCGCCGCCGCCGTCGACCCGAAGATCGGGAGGGTCCAGAAGCTCTTCCCGGCACCCTGCCGGAGAGGGGAATCGCCACCGAAGGTCTTCTTCATCACCATGCTTGCCTCCGGAGCAATGAGCGAGTAGTCTACCTTGGACTATGGGTCCATAGCAGTAGCTAGATGGTTGTCTCCTCCACTATGTGCTTCATGTTTAGATCTCATGAGCTGCCCTACATGATTGAGATCACCATTATGTAATTCTACATGTTTGGTTTGTTGGGATCCGATGAATATTGGTGTTATAATTGAGTTGCTATACTGAAATATATCTTATGTTATCTCTATGTTATTTATGATCTTGCATGCTCTCCGTTGTTAGTAGCTATCTTGGCTGAGTAGTTGCTAGTGACTCCAAGAGGGGGTATTTATGCTCGATAGTGGGTTCATGCCTCTATTTAATCTAGGGGAGCGACAGAAACCTCTAAGGATGTAGATGTGTTGTTGCTACTAGGGAGAAAACAACATTCATATGCTCAAGGGCATATGCTTTGTTTACATTACACACTTTGCTTAATGCAATTATCTGTTGTTTGCAACTTAATACTTGTGGAGTTTTCGGATTGATACGCCACAAGTGGATTATTAGTCATAGATGCAGTTGGATGGCGGTCTATGTATTTTGTTGTAATGCCCAAAGTAAATCGCATAGTGATCTTCTTGACATATCACGTTTATCTTTATTCTATCAATTGCCCACTGTAATTTGTTTACCCAGCATGTGTTATTTATCTTATGGAGAGACACCACTAGTGAACTATGGACCCCAGTCCTATTTCCATCATATTGCTATCACCTGTTTACTTTACTTGCACTGTTTACTTTACTCGCATTCTTCTACTGTTTTCCACTCGATACGCTCATAACCTTTGTTTTAAGCAAACCGGTGAGATTGACAACCTCATCGCAAGTTGGGAGCAAAGTATTTAGTTGTGTTGTGTGCAGGTTCCGTGTTGCAGCTAGCAAGCAAAGCTTGGACGAGGCGCCATATATAAATTGTCCGAAGCTGTCGCAAACTAGCAAGCATCACCTTCAGTCGTTTGTCTCTCCTCTCCAAGAATGATAAACCTTGGTTTCTTAACTGAGGGAAAACTAACTGCTATACTCATCACACCTTCCTCTTGGGGTTCCCAACGGGCTGGTCATTTACCACGCATCATGCAACAAAACACAAAGCAACTGGTGTATAAACAAGCATGGAGCATAAAAAATTATAGATACGTTTGAGATGTATCAAGCATCTCCAAGCTTAACTCCTGCTCGTCCTCAAGTAGGTAAGTGATAACAAACAATAATTTTTGAGGTGACATGCACCATCACAATCTTGATCAACGATGCAAAGCATTAAGTGCTGAGATCAAAGTACTTAAAACATGGCATATGAGACATAATCTTGACAATAAAACTTAGCAACCATGTTATAACATGAAAAGTAATACAAACAAGAGATCATGAGTAATGAAACATTGAGAGTCAAGTGTGTTTCAACCATATAGAAAAACATAGCAAAGTGGTTTTCAGCTTGTCCTTCATGGAATAGCAAAACATAAATGCATAGGACACCTTCAAGTTTAAGAGGGCGACTAGATACAAATAATTTAAGAACAAGCAAAACCATAATCATGAATCAATCAATGATAAATTTTGGGACTATGCTCATTAAACTCAGAATGACAACTATGCTCTCTTAGACGGTGCATAAAGGTAGAAGGTGGAGACTCAACATAAAAGTAAAAGAAAGGCCCTTCACAGAGGGAAGCAGTGATTGCAAGTTTTATAAACCTCCAAAAATTATGATACTTACTAGCTTTGAGCTCTCATTGCCCCCATCATAGACATCTTGAATGGTTAAGGTTATTGCGAGTACAATTATGAAGTGTATGCTTAACAAATCATAAGTTGAAAACCTCGTGTCCCGTGAAGTACGAATACCTAAACCTCATGCTACTCGACTTAGTTCCCAAGCAAGTTCTTGTCATTGTAAGCATACATGTATCATCGAGAACCGCCAACAGGGGTACCTCTTGCCCGATGACATGGAACAAGCCCACATCAAAATAACAAGACAAACAGACAATGAATACATCGGCATCTCTTTTATTTACCATTGGTATAGCTTTTTATTGTGAGATGCGTTGTCGAATGTCCATTATGGGCATGCTGTAAATTTTCACCATGAATGATGCATGACTTAGATTAGAGGCCTAGGCATTTCTATAACACATATACAAACTCCATGAGCTCACAAGATCCCAACTTATTTCACATCGCGAGTATCCATAAACAAAAGATCACGATATCAACTAAATGAAAGAAAGTGCAATGTTGAAAGCTTGCCCCATGACGGCATGGTTGGGCTAATTTCCAACTTACAACTTGCAAGCATAACATCAACATAAGAGAGCCACAATGTCAAAATTACTAAAAGCGAGAAAAGTAAAGTGTGCCGTCAGGTTCGTGAGAGCTTTACTGACTAATTTTCACATAAGACCAAAAAGTTTAATTTGAAGGATAGATAAAAGCAAGTCAAATATACTTGGAATAGCAAATTGCTAATAGGTATGTATGGTGGACACATTGGAATACTTGGTTTTTGGGAGTTGGATGCACGATTAGAGCTCATACTTAGTACAAAATGAAGGCTAGCAAAAGACTGAGAGCGACCAACTAAGAGAGCAATAACGGCCATAATTATGCATAGCGACAAAACATCATTAACTGAAGCATAAAGTGGTATCACAAGTCAAAAACCAAATGATTATAGAGGATTATGGTGACTTTGTTAGATTCAAACATGGTATAAGCATGTGCCAAGTCAACCCAAATAAAGCATCAAAGGAGAAAACCACAATAATATACTCCCATATAACAAAAACAATGCATGATTTTTTCAAAGGCTCATTAAGCAATCTCAGTCATTTGAGACAAGTCATGCTACAGAAAAAACTACTAAGCATACTATCAAAACGACATCAAGCATGACATGCAAAAGTCTAAGCCGCAGTCTAAACAAGCTCCCATTTGTACCACTATAGTCATGAAACTTTTTTCTCTTTTCCAACACCATTCAAACCTTTTTGAAACCACTCTTTTGATGAAAACCAACATAGACCAGTGGTATAAATACACCTTGATACAAAATATTTGAACAAAAATCAAGGCATAAAACAAAAGCTAAACACAGTTCTAGAAAAAGAGAACACTCATTGAACGATAAGAGTGAAAAACTAGAGTGTTCTTGGCAATGAAAAACAGAGTGTGTCATCTCCAAAAGAAAATTTTTGGGTTCCAAAAATTTATTGCAGCAAATTAAAACGAAATAAAACTGAAATCAAAAGAAAAGATGCTCCAAGAAAAATGCATAGAATATGAAGCAATAAAAATATAGTGTCTTGAAAGGTGACCTGATTTTTGCCGATGAAGAAGGGGTGCCTCGGGGGCACCCCCCAAGCTTTGACGCTTGTACCTCTTGGATATTTATTGGGGTGATATGGGCATCCCCAAGCTTGATCTTTTGTCCATACTTCATCTCATCTCATCACTGTCCATTCCCTACACTTCAAAACTTCCTTCATACAAAACTTCACACAATTCTATTAGCAACATTAGTATAAGCATGATAATAAATCTAACATTTTGGTTCAGTTTCAAACTCATTACCATCCATTAAAGCATAAGCTACTGTAGCAACTTCCTCAAAAGTTCTGTGATCAAAAGAACTCAAAAAGAAAGCGATCGAGAGGCAAACACAAATAGTGGCAGAATCTGTCAAAACAGTACAGCTGACAAAGATCAATTTTTTCAAGAACCTTCTGTTGCTCAAATCGAAAAGTGAAAAACTAATAAAAGTTTGTAAATAATCTGGGTCATATGCACAAGAAATCTCAGATCAAAAAGATATTCTGAGAATTTTCACGAATTTTTACGGTGCAGCATAGAAATCTGTTTCAGGACAACAACTTTCCCAAATCTTACCTCCCTTAAATTAGAGGTTCTTCTTGGCACAAAAACAAAATAAAAATGATAAGGAGAGGTCATTACAGTATTAATAACTTCTAAGACTCAAGTAAAAGAAAAAGTACTGAAAAGAAAACATTGGGTTATCTCCCAAGAGTGCTTTTCTTTAACGCCTTTGAGCTAGGCGCAGAAAGTGGAAATCGAGTATTTTCAAATGAGGCATAAAGATCAATTGCAGAAGTATTTTCAACAAGGCATTGTATTGTATCCAAATAAGTTTTTGAAGATCCTTTATGAACACTCTTGGGTTCACTCCTTTCATCAAAAAGATTTTTAGGACAAATCCAATCAAAATTCTTTTCCAACACTTCATGCAATCCTACGAGTTTGCAAGGTATTGGTACTTTGATTTCTTCCTTGTTTGTACCAACAACCTCTACACGTGAGCCAAGCATATTAAAACTCTCAAAAACTTTCCTAGCTTCTATAGCAACATCTCTAAATTCTCTACGCAAAGTCCCCAAAATAAAATCTTTCTTTTCGGAGTCTTCGATATCATGAAGCTTAAGAAACATTTGTTGCATAAAAGGATTAAGGTTAACAAACCTAGCCTACAATATGTGAACTAAATAGGCAGCAGCAACTTCATAACTAGGAGACTAACATGATTAAAGAACTTCTCGATGTTGCCTTTCCCAATTATAGAACCACTACCTATTGTAAGGTCCTCCGTAGCATACTTAGGGAACAACATAATGAACTAAAAGTAGAAGTAATGGAATACAAACTATCAAAGGAACTATTTTTTTTGTATTTTTGATAAAATGATGCAAGCAAAAATAAAATAAAACAAAACAATAACAAAGTAAAAGATTGGAAGTGAGAGACTCCCCTTGCAGAAATCTTCTTTCTCCTCGGCAACGGCGCCAGAAAACTTGTTGGTGGTGCTGTGTTGATGTAGGAATTATATATGTATAACCGCCCAATTGGAAACCCCAAGAGAAGGTTATGATGAGCACAACAACAATTCTTCCCTCAATTGTGAAACCAAGGTTTATCGAACCAGTAGGAGAAATAACCAAACTTTCGAAGGTTGATGCCCGCTAGCTTTGTGACACTCCGGACAATGGCGCCAGAGAACTTGTCGGCGTGTAGCTTTTCACCAGCAATAACGTGGAACCTGCACACAACACAACCAAGTACTTTGTCCCAACTTACGATGAGGTTGTCAATCTCAGCGGCTTGCTATAAACAAAGGATTGAGCGTATCGAGTGGTAAAAGGTAGTAGCTGCTACTCGGTGATGGTGACGCCAGAAAAGAGCTGGTGGCGTATCGCGATGTGTTCTGGAAATCTGATCGGGCCCTTAGGTTTTTCTCGTCGGGGGGTCTTTATAGGCAAAGGGGCGTCGTCAGAAGAGGGGCCAGGTGCCCTCACGTGGGCCCGGCGCGGCCAGGGGCCTGGCCGCGCCACCCACGTGTGTGGGGCCCTGGTGGCCCCCCTCTGACACTTCTTCGGATCTCTGGAAGCTTCTGGGTAAAATAAGACTTCAGGAACTTGTTTCGTCCAATTTCGAGAATATTTCCTGTGTATCACTTCTGAAACACAAAAACAGCAGAAAACAGGAAACTGGCACTGTGGCACTTCGTTAATAGGTTAGTTCTGGAAAATGCATAAACATGCCACGAAGTGTAACGAAACAATAGGCAAATGGTGTAAAACAAGCATGGAGCATAAAAAATTATAGATACGTTTGAGACGTATCAAGCATCCCCAAGCTTAACTCCTGCTCGTCCTCGAGTAGGTAAGTGATAACAAAAGAATAATTTTTGAGGTGACATGCACCTACACAATCTTGATCATATATGTAAGCATTGGTGAGCTGGGATCAATAGAACTTAAAACATGGGCATGAAGATATAATCATGACAATAAGAACTTAGTAACCATGTTGTAAACATGCAAATGAACACAAACAAAAGATCATGATAATGAAACAATGAAAGTCAAACTTGTGTTCAAATCACAAGGAAAAACATACAAAAGGTTTTCAGCTTGTCCTTCAAAGAGAGCAAAACATAAATGCATAGGCACCTTCAAGTTTAAGAGGGCGACTAGATACAAATAATTTAAGAACAAGTGAAACCAATCATCATGAATCAATCAATGAACTTTGGGACAATGCATATCACACTAAGAATGACAACTATGCTCTCTTAATGGTGCATAAAGAAAGAAGGTGGTGACTCAACATAAAAGTAAAAGAAAGGCCCTTCGCAGAGGGAAGCAGTGATTGCAAGTTTTATAACCTTCAAAAATTATGGTACTTACCGGCTTTGAGCTCTCATTGCCCCCATCATAAGCATCTTGAATGGTTAAAGTTAATGCGAGAACAATTATGATGCATATGCTTGACAAATCATAAGTTGAAAACCTCGTGCCCCGTGAATACGAGTACCCAAACCTCATGCTACTTTACTTAGAGTCCCAAGCAAGGCTCTTGTCATTGTAAGTATATGCATATCATTGAGAACCGCCAATGGGGTACCTCCGTGCCCGATGACATGGAACAAGCCCACACCAAAATGACAGGACAAGTAGACAATGAACACCTCGACTTCTCTTTTATTTGCTATATTGTTTAGCTTTTTATTGTGAGATGCGTCGTCGAATGTTCACCATGGGTATGCTGCAAATTTCCACCATGAATTATGCATGGCTTAGATTGGCGGCCCGACGTTTCCCTAACACATATAAAAACTCCATGATCCCCACAAGATTCCCAATTCATTTCACACCGCGGGCATCCATAAACAAAAGATCACGATATCAACTAAAATAGAAGTGCAATGTTGAAAGCTTGCCCCATGACAGCATGGATGGGCTAGAATCCAACTTAAAACTTGCAAGCATAACAACTCAACATAAGAGACCACAATGTCAAATTTTTAAGAACAGGAAAAAGTAAAGTGTGCCTTCCGGTTCGTGAGAGCTTTACTAACCGAATTTTGCATAACACTGGTAAGAGTTTAATTTGAAGAGAAAATAAAAGCAAGTCAAATTTACTTGGAATAGCAAATTGCTAGTAGGTATGTATGGTGGACACTTTGGAAAACTTTGGCTTTTAGGAGTTGGATGCACGAGTAGAGCTCATACTCAGTACAAGGCGAGGGCTAGCAAAAGACTGGGAGCGACCAACTAAGAGAGCAATAATGGCCATAATCATGCAAAGCGACATTAAAAGAAGCATAAGATGACATCAAAAGTCAAAAACTAATTGATCATGAAGGCTATTGGCGACTTTGTAAGAGTCTAACATGTGTGAGCATGCGCCAAGTCAACCCAAATAAATCATCAAGGAGAAAACCAAAATAATGCTTCATACAATAAAAACAACGCACGATTTTTTCAAAGGCTCATTAAGCAATCTCAATTGTTTGAGACAAGTCATGCTACAGCAAAACCACTAAGCATACTATCAAAAATACATCAAGCATGACATGAAAAAGCCTAAGCCGCAGTCTACACAAGCTCCTTCTTGTACCACTATTTTGCACAAAGCTTTTTCTCTTTTCCAACACCATTTGAAATTTTTACAAACACCTCTTTTGATGAAAACCAATGAAGATCAGAGGCAAAAATACACCTTGATTAAAAGATATGACAAGATCTGAACGCAAATCAAGGCGAAAATGAAAACCAAAAGCAGTAGCAAAAAAAGAAGAACACTCGATTTTTAATAAGAGTGAAAACTAGAGCGTTCTTTGCAAATGAAAACAAGTTATCTTCTCCAAAGGAAATTTGTTGGGGTCCAACCATTTATTGCAGCAAACAAACAAACTAAACAAACTAAGAAAACTAAAACAACTGACGCTCCAAGAAAAACACATAGTGCATGAAGCAATAAAAATATAGTGTCTTGAAAGGTGACCTCGGGGGCATCCCCAAGCTTTGACGCTTGTACTTCTTGGATATTTCTTGGGGTGATGCATGGGCATCCCCAAGCTTGAGCTTTTGTCCATTCTTCAACTCATCTCATCATTCTCCAATCCCTACACTTGAAAACTTCCTTCATACAAAACTAAACACAACTCTATTAGCAACATTAGTGCAAGCATAACATATAATCAATCCTCTATTTGCTTCAGGTTTCAACTCAAAACCACCACATATATAGCAAATACTACTGTAGCAACATCCCCAAAAGTTCCATGATCAAAAGAACTCAAAAGAAAGTGATAAAGTGGCAAACACAAATATTGGCAGAAATCTGTCAAAACTGAACAGCTGACAAAGGTCGAATTTTTGAGGGATTTTCTGTTGCTCAAATCAAAAAGTGTTCAACTAAGAAAAGTTTGGATATAACCTGGGGCATATGCACAAGAAATCGCAGTTCCAAAAGATAAACAGAGAATTTTCACGAATATTTACGGTGCAGCACCGAAAACAGTTTCAGGACAGCAACATCCCCAAATCTTTACCTCACTCAAATTAGAGGCTTCTCTTGGCACAAAAACAAAATAAACAAGATAAGGAGCGGTCATTACAGTAGTAATGACTTCCAAGACTCAAATAAAAGAAAAAGTACTGAAAAGAAAACATTGGGTTATCTCCCAAGAGTGCTTTTCTTTAACGCCTTTGAGCTAGGCACAGAAAATTGCGAATCAAGTAATATCAGAAGAAGCATTAAGATCAATTGCAGAGGTCTTATCAATAAGGCATTGTATTTCATCCACATAAGTTTTAGAAGACCCTTTGTGATCATGCTTCGGTACACTATTCTCATCAAAAAGATTTTCAGGACAAATCCAGGCAAAATTATTTTCGAAGGCTTCACTCAATCCTAAAAGCTTGCAAGGTATAGGTATCTCAGTCCCCTCATCATTAGTATCAATAACCTTTATAGGTGAACCAAGTTTATTAAAATGTTTAAGAACTTTCCTAGCTTCAACAATGACATCCTTAAATTCTAGGCGCAAAGTTTCCAAGATAAAAGCCTTCTTTTCGGGATCCTCAATTTCATGAAGCTTAAGGAACATATATTGCATAAAAGGATTAAGACTAGCAAACCTAGTTTCCAACATGTCAATTAAATAAATAGAAGCAACTTCAATACTAGGAGCAAGCTCAACCCAAGACTTTTCCTCATCTTCATCATGCATACTAATGTGATTAAAGAACTCCTCAATGTTACTTTTGCCAATAATCGAACCACTACCTACTGAGAGGTCCTCCAGAACGAACTTAGGGAACAGCATGATAACTAAAGTAAAGAAATAACAACTACCAAGGATTCTAATTTTTTTGGGTTTTTTGATATAAAAGCAGTGCAGGTAAAATAAAATAAAGTAAAGCAAAACAAATAACAAAGTAAAGAATATGTGTGCGAAGAACTCCCCTCGCAGAAGTCTTCTCTCTTCCCCGGCAACGGCGCCAGAAAATAAGCTGCTACTCGGTGATGGTGACGCCAGAAAAGAGCTGGTGGCGTATCGCGATGTGTTCTGGAAATCTGATCGGGCCCTTAGGTTTTTCTCATCGGGGGGTATTTATAGGCGAAGGGGCGTCATCAGAAGAGGGGCCAGGTGCCCTCACGTGGGCCTGGCGTGGCCAGGGGCCTGGCTGCGCCACCCATATGTGTGGGGCCCTGGTGGCCCCCCTCCGACACTTCTTCGGATCTCTGGAAGCTTCCAGGTAAAATAAGACTTCAGGAACTTGTTTTGTCCAATTCCAAGAATATTTCCTGTGTATCACTTCTAAAACACAAAAACAGCAAAAAACAGGAAACTGGCACTGTGGCACTTCGTTAATAGGTTAGTTCCAGAAAATGCATAAAAATGCCACTAAGTGTAACGAAACAATAGGCAAATGGTGTAAAACAAGCATGGAGCATCAAAAATTATAGATACGTTTGAGACGTATCAGTAGCTTGCAAGAATGTAAATAAAGTGAGTAAAAGGAAAACAATAATATCAATGTAAAAGAATGGACCGGGGTCCACAGTTCACTAGTGATGTCTCTCTATAAGATAAATAACAACATGCTGAGTAAACAAATTACAGTTGGGCAATTGATAGAATAAAGATAGCGTACAAATGTCATGAGGATCACTATGAGATTCACTCTGGGCATTACGACAAAATACATAGACCATAATCCAACTGCACCTATGACTAATAATCCACCCTCCGGATATCATCTGAGCAACCATTGGGTATTAAGTTGCAAGCAACAAATTAGCGCCTTAAGCAAAGTGCATAATGTAAACAATACAAATGTCCTTGAACACAAGATTGTTGTTTTCTCCCTAGTGGCAACAACACATCTACAACCTTAGAGGTTTCTGTCACTCTCCCAGATTACTAGAGACATTAACCCAGTATTGAGCATAAATACCCCCTCTTGGAGTCACTAGCATCTACTCGGCCAAGATATCTACTAGCAACGGAGAGCATGCAAGATCATAAACAACATAGAGATAACATAAAGATAATATTCAGCACATCAACTTGACAAAGTACCAATATTCATCGGATCCCAACAAACAAAACATGTAGAATTACACAAAGATGATCTTGATCATGATAGGTAGCTCACAAGATCTAAACATGAAGTACATGGTGGAGACGACAACCATCTAGCTACTGCTATGGACCCGTAGTCCAAGCTAGACTACTCGCACATCACTCCGAAGACGACCATGGTGATGAAGAAGGCCTCCGACAGTGATTCCCCTCTCCGGCAGGGTGCCAGGAAGAGCTTCTGGACCCTCCCAATCTCGCATTGATGACGACAGCGGCTTGCAGTAGGTTTCGTGGAAAATTGATCAGGCTTTTAGGTTTTCCCATCGAGGGGGAATATATAGGTGGAAGGGCGGCATTAGAGTATGGGACAGGGGCCCACACCACATCCCGGCATGGCCAGGGGGTGGCCCGTGCCATGGGGTGGTGCGGCCGCTTCCTGGCACCACTCCGTCTCTCGTTTGGACTCTGTGATGCTTCGGGAAAAATAGGAATTCTGGCTTTTGTTTCATCCAATTCTGAGAATATTTTCTGTGTAGCTTTTCTGAAACACAAAAACAACAAAAATTGGGAACTGGCACTGTGGCGTCTCGTTAATAGGTTAGTTCTAGAAAATGCATAAAAATACCACAAAGTGTAACAAAACACAAAGCAAATGGTGTATAAACAAGCATGTAGCATCAAAAATTATAGATACGTTTGAGACGTATCACCAGTTCCCTATTTTCTACTGTTTTTGTGTTCAAGAAAAGTTACACAAGAAATATTCTCGGAATTGGACGAAACAAAAGCCGAAGTTCCTATTTTTTTCGACACGAGACGGAGTCCAAAGCAGAGATGGAGGGGGGCCAGCGGGCAGCCGCACCATAGGGTGGTGTGGGCCACCCCTGGCCGTGCCACCAGGTGGTGTGGACCCCTGGTCCGTGCCCTGACATCGCCCTTCCGCCTATATATTTGCCTCGACGAGAAAACCTTAAAGGCCTGAACTCTTTTCCAGAAAACATGCTGCAAGCCGCCGCCGTCATCGACGCAAGATCGAGAGGGTCCAGAAGCTCTTCCCAGCACCCCGTTGGAGAGGGGAATCACCACCGGAGGCCTTCTTCATCACCATGCCTGCCTCCAGAGTGATGTGTGAGTAGTCTACCTTGGACTACGGGTCTATAGCAGTAGCTAAATGGATGTCTTCTCCTCCATGTGCTTCATGTTTAGATCTTGTGAGCTGCCTATCATAATCAAGATCATCGTTATGTAATTCTACATGTTGTGTTTGTTGGGATCCGATGAGTATTGAGTACTATGTCAAGTTGATTTGTGATTTATCATCTCTATGTTGTTTATGATCTTGCATGCTTTCCGTTGCTAGTAGATATCTTGGCCGAGTAGATGCTAGTAACTCCAAGAGGGAGTATTTATGCTCGATAGTGGGTTCATGCCTCTGGTAACTTGGTGGAGTGACAACAACCTCTAAAGTTGTAGATGTGCTGTTGCTACTAGGGAGAAAACAACAATCTTGTGTTTAAGGACATTTATATTGTTTACTTTACACACTTTGCTTAAGGCGATAATCTGTCGCTTGCAACTTAATACCCAACGGTTGTTCGGATGATATCCGACGGGTGGATTATTAGTCATAGATGCAGTTGGATTACGGTCTATGTATTATGTTGTAATGCCCAAGTGAATCTCATAGTGATCCTCATGACATGTACATGCATTGTTTGCATTCTTTATTCTGTCAATTGCCCAACTGTAATTTGTTTACCCAGCATGTTATTTATCTTTATGGAGAGACACCTCTAGTGAACCGTGGACCCCGGTCCATTCTTTTATATTCATATTACCATTTACTTTTACAAGCATTATTTACTTTCTCGCAAACAAATATCTTTTACCACACGATACGTTTAATCCTTTGTTTATAGCAAACCGATGAGGTTGACAACCTCACTGCAAGTTGGGGCAAATTACTTTGGTTGTGTTGTGGCAGGTTCCACATTGCTGCTGGTGCAAAGCTCCGCCCCAGATAAGGCTCCATATATAAATTGTCTGGAGTAGTCGCCAAGCCAGCTAGCATCAACCTTCGGAAGTTGGTTCTTTCTCCTACTGGTTCGATTAAACCTTGGTTTCATACTGAGGGAAACTTGCCGCTGTGCTCATCATACCTTCCTCTTGGGGTCCCCAGCTGGGCGGCTAGCACCGCTATCAAGCAAATTTTCTGGCGCCGTTGCCTGGGAATAAAGAAGAAGAAGCTCCCACGTCAACAAAATGCCATTAAAGAATTTTTTTGGCGCCATTGCTGGGGAGAAAGAGGATTTCTGCAAGGGGAGTCTCTCGCTTCCAATCTTTTTACTTTGCTATTGTTTTGCTTATTTTCTTTACTTTATTTCTGCTTGCATCTTTTTATCAAAAATACAAAAAAATTAGTTCCTTTATAGTTGTTATTTTTGCTTGTCTGCTTTTAGTCTTGCTAGAATGGGTACTCCTGAGAACACCAAGTTGTGTGATTTTACTAGCACCAACAACAATGATTTTATCTGCACTCCTATTGCGCCACCTGCTCCTGAGGCAAATTTTTATGAGATTAAACCTGCTTTGTTGAATCTTGTTATGAAAGAGTAATTTTCTGGTGCTAGTACTGATGATGCTGCAGCTCATCTCAATATTTTTGTTGAGCTATGTGAGATGCAAAAGTATAAGGATGTAGATGGTGATATTATTAAGCTTAAGTTGTTTCCTTTTCTCTTTAAGAGGAAGAGCTAAGGATTGGTTGCTATCTTTGCCTAGAAATAGTATTGATTCTTGGGTTAAGTGTAAGGATGCTTTTATTGGAAAATATTATCCTCCTGCTAATATTATATCTTTGAGAAGTGATATTATGAGTTTTAAATAGTTTGATAATGAACATGTTGCTCAATCTTGGGAAAGAATGAAATCTTTGATTAAGAATTGTCCCACTCATAGACTGACTACTTGGATGATTATCCAAACCTTTTATGCATGACTAAATTTTTCTTCAAGAAATCTCTTGGATTCAGCTGCTAGAGGTACCTTTATGTCCATCACCTTGGGCGCCGCAACAAAGCTTCTTGATAATATGATGGTAAATTATTCTGAGTGGTACACCGAGAGAGCTACACAAGGTAAGAAGGTAAATTTTGTTGAAGAAACCTCTTCCTTGAGTGATAAGATTGATACCATCATGGCTATGCTTGCTAATGATAGAGCTCATGTTGATCCTAATAATGTTCCTTTAGCCTCTTTGGTTGCTCAAGAAGAGCATATTGATGTAAACTTCATTAGAAATAATAATTTCAACAACAGTGTTTATAGGAACAATTTTGCTAGCAACAATTTATAGAACGTATCCTTCTACCAATGGTAATGGTTATGGCAACTCTTATGGTAATTCCTCCAACAACACTAGGGGCGCGCCCTCTGAGCTTAAAGTCATGCTTAAGGACTTCATTGGTAAGCAAAGCGCTTTTAATAAGTTTGCTGAGTAAAAGTTGGGTAAAATTGATGTTCTTGCTTCTAAAGTTGATAGCCTTGCTCTTGATGTTAAACTTCTGAAACTAAAAGTTTTGTCTCATGATGTGAATGAAAGCAAGACTTTGAATGCCATTCAAGTTTGAATTGATGATAATGTTAGGATGTTAGTAGAATTGCATGCTAGGTGGGAAAGAGAATATTAGATGGCTAGAAATATGAAGGTTTGTACTATTACCACCACTAGTGATGTTGTTTCAAATGCTAGAATCCTCTTACTTTGATTGGTGTAGAGAAAAATCCTACTCCTTGTGCGAAAAAGCCTAAAACTGGAAAAACTTTTTCTAACAAAAGTGCTGAAATTTTTGGAGTATGGGAGACAATAGCTCTACTACCTTTAATGATTTTGATGTTGATGGTTGCAATATTTCTGAAGTAATTTTGTTCTTGCAAAAGCTTGTTTTAAGTCCTAATGCTATTCTATGAATGTGGCTTTTACAAAGAATATTACGAATGCTCTCATGCAAATTAGGGAGGAAAAGTTGAAACAAAAGGTTTCCATTCCCAAAAAGTTAGAAGATGGTTGGGAGCCCATCATTGAAATGAATGTGAATGATTTTGATTGAAATGCTTTATGTGATCTTGGTGCAAATATTTCTATTATGTCTAGAAAAATTTATGATATGCTTGGTTTACCATCGCTTGAAAATTGTTATTTTGATGTTCCTCCTGCTAATGTTGCTCAGAAGAAACCTTTAAGAAGGATTAATGATGTTCTTATTATGGTTAACAATAACCTTGTTCCCATTGATTTCCGGTTCGGACTAATCTCAGAGAAAATGTCAATCAAGAAATAATCTCCAAGAAAATCCAACTAATGAATGAAATAATTTGAAAATCCAACAATGTTTTTCACCACAGCTGAAGAGTGCACTCTGTACATAGAAATAACAATATTGCAGATCTGCACAATTCCAGTAATAATTCTTAATTCTGTCTCATGGAGGATTACAGTAATAAATAACTTTAATGTTAACTATAGGTCGTAGAGGCATTTTATCAAATACGGTGAGTATATATGAAGTTCAGGAGTTGTGCACATGCCCACAAAGGATTGGTTAGGAACTGCAGCGCATTGACCTCCACTCAGACATGAATTGAGAGACCAGAGACTATTTTGGATAGATTATTTATGACTGCTAATTTTGAAGCTCCTTTAGATAGATAGAAATTATACATACAAACTGAACTTACTACTATCAGGGTAATTGTCAAGAATCCACATCTGCAGGAGCAACACATTTTATATTAGTCTACTGAAGTTGGCTAGTTCCTAATCAAAGTGTAAATTATAGCAAAGATATGATTCTCACGATGAACTCAAGTGAGATTAGGAGTGTTCTATCTTAAATGGACCAGCCAAATATATTTTGATAGTCTGATAGCACGACCCAGTGTCTTCCAATTTCTTGCACAACTCCGTCTTGAACATGCCCTTGTTGTACACCTCAGACTCCAGATCGTCAGTGGCCTTAACCACCTGGTCCTTCTGCCTATAGTGGCCGCAGCTGCTCCTCGTGCCTTCCACGCCCACGAACATGCTCTGCTGCTTGCATCGACATCAGCATATCATCGAACATGTAAGCGTCATGGATCGTATTGGCATAGCACTACAGTCTGCAGATTGGGTGGCAATAAAGGGGTGGGTATTTGATCTACCTGATTTGTCTTCAATGCCCCTGGTCATCTTGGTGTAGCCAGTAGCTAGTAAGGTGTTCGTCGGCAGCACCATGTGCATCTCGACTGGGGAGACAGGACGAACCATCACCATGCTTGGAGGAGTCGGCATAATCGCGAGGTGCAGGCGGAGGAGATGCTTGGCAAGGGCGAAGGCGGAGCTCTGGTTGCTGGCGAACATGGCGAATTGGCCAGTGAGATCGTTGTTCGCGGCACGGAGCTTGGCATTCTCGAGGTGATCTCGTCTTCCTCGCACGCGGCGTAGGTGAACTGGATGGAGAATAACACAGAGGACAAGCGCCGTGGCGGCAGCAGGAGCATGAAGTGGCGGCGTGGAGAGCAGAGGATGTGGCCTCGTGGCTCGTGCGGCTAGGGTTTGGGGTTGGAGGCGCCTGGAAACTGGTTGAGATCGTGGGGAGAGAGAAATATGTGTGTTCGGGCGATGCAGGAGACCTGGAAAGGAACGGGATTTTCAGGAGTGGGGTGGGGAGAACAGATAAACCTGGACGGTTTGATACATCTGGATGGACAGTGTAGATTTTATTTTCCTGCTAAGTTTGCTCTTTTATAAGTAGTGGAGATGGAGATGGAGATGGAGATGGAGATGGAGATGGAGATAGAGATGGAGATATATCCTTTTGTAAGGTGATACATGCATAATAATGTCACGATGACGAGAAAAACAGACTAACAAATAAAGCTGATATTAGGGATATTTTTTCAGGTTGTTACAAGAGCTCTGCGGTCGTCCAACACTCCACGTACATAGTCGTGTGGGGACACAGATTAGGAACCATGACACGAGGACAATATGTAATCAAGGGTGGGAGTTCGAGATCTGATGAAGATGGGGAGGGAGAGGGGGGGGGGGGGGAGCGAGCGTAACCTCACAGACGAAGGAGGGTGGGGATGATTAGATGGATAAAGTGGTTACACCATAAAATGGCCCTGAAACCCTACATAATCGTTCTACAACGTTACAACTAACCTTAAAAAAGGCCAACCCGTGGCATCTGCATGATGCAGAAAAATGTCTCGGCCCTTACATTTCCGAGAATATATCTGGTGATCTCATGTCCTATATGATATCGTGATACCATTCTCAAGCTTTGAATTTACAAGTATAATTTTTTTTGGAACAAATTTGTGGGTGTTCACATTCCCTAAAATTTTCAGAACTAAAGTTGATATCCACTAAGAGAAACAATAAAGACAAATTGCTATGTTTTTTTTCTTTTCTAACACTATTCATGTTAAGTTTGTATTTTTATATCTCCAAGTGTATTTCTATTTTGGTTCTGAAAATAATAGGAATTGTAAATGAACATCCACAAATTTGATTCAGAATTTTTTAAAACTTGCAAATTCGATGTTTGAAGAATTGTATCATAATATCATATAAAATCATGAAATAGTACTATATTTTCCCTACATTTTCTTACACCCAAAGAGATAAGGTATTTCCTAGAGACGCTCTGACCGGTCGTGTTCGAGTAGGAGTCGGCGAGACGTGTTCGGGTCGGAGTGCAGCAGACACACGGATATCTAGCCATGTCCACGGTCGCCACGAGCGTCGTCGGAGTCAGCGCCTCCCAATTTCTCTCCTCCGCCCCGTCCTCATCCCGTCCACTCCCTGCCCTCGCCCGCCGCCGCCGCCGCCGCACCCGCGCGCACAGGTCCCTCATGACGCCGGCGGGCACCGGGGGAGACGGCAGGGCACGTCTCCAGGTGCGCGCCGCCAGGTTGGAGTCCACCGGCGTATCCGTGGGCTTCCGCGCCCCGCAGTTCGAGGTCGTTCCGTCGCCTCAAGTTGACTAATTTCCTGCCAGCGTTTTCAATCAAGATTATAGCATATGATGTTGATGTAATGTCCTTTGTGGTTTCTTGCTGCTGATCGTGCAGCTTCCTGAGCCCCTGACGGGAAAGATCTGGACACTGGAGGACTTCGAAGGCAGCCCTGCTTTGCTGGTCAGTTGTTTTGGGATAGTTTCTGCTATAGATGCATTGTTTGTGTTCTGATTGAAATTGTGCGCTCACACGCTGTGTATTAATGATTCTTACTGTGCTCAGACAGGTTGACATTTATTATGAAACGAAGAAATGCACCTGCTCAGTGTTTTCGTCCTCATTTTGAACAGACTCAACTTAAATTTCAGCTAGCAAATTTGTTAAATAGTGTCTGTATTCGGTTTTAAAAGAACTATTCAGAAATCATAAGAAATGTGAACAGTAAATTTATAAAGCTTTGGCAAGTCTAGTGCTCTATGGCTTTAATCGACTCCTCAAATTACCTGTTAGAGAATCGTTATGTTAGTACACCCCTTGTCAGTATTCCTGTCATGTCTTGAGCGGGTAATTGTTGTGGGTGTTTAACAACAAGTATCTTCTTTCTTTCAGGTTATGTTCATATGCAATCACTGTCCATTTGTAAAACATCTGAAAAAAGATATTGCAAAGCTCACCTCATTCTACATGGAGGTAAGGACATTGGAAGAGCAGATGAAACTTTTACTTAAATTTTTTGCTGGTATCCTCGTATTGACATGGATACAATATGATGCAGAAAGGACTTGCTTCGATCGCCATATCCCCAAATTCAGTTGTGACGCATCCCCAGGTTATGAGTTAGGACTTACAACCAATGAGCATGAATGCCTTTTAGTTTGTTTCTGCATACTTCTTAACTTTCTTCCTGACAACATAAAAGGGAAATCTTAGAAAATTCATGTTTTTTTCTTGTTATGATTGAAGTCAGCTAACAACTCGAATTACAGTTATATTGAAGAATGTAGTGACTGGATACGCTCCATTTTAGAAGAAAACAGATCACCATGTTGAGTTTCTTTGCAATAAAAATATATTTTCTTCTCTGCTTTCTTACCCAAATATTTTCTCCGATTGAATTTCGTTACATGATGGCGTTGATCAATTAGGAACCTTTCTACTCTCTGATCATTTTATAAAATGTCCTACTAGTACTGTTACAACAGATATCTATGTTATTGTTGTGATCTCGAACTCTATGTATCCCCCAGATGAACAATTTGAGTGATTGAAGAAAAAGATTTGTCCTCCTTGCTATAAGTAGTCTTTCTTAGGTATAGGTTATTTGGCTTTAGTCATGTAGCTGTTGCTATGGGGCTCTAATCTAATAGATATTCTGCAAAGCAGTCATCAGCTTTTCTTTCAGAATGACATGTTAGAAATAGTTTTGGCTCATACTATAATGTATCATCTCATTACAAAGGATATAGAATTTAACAAGTAGCTCTAAACATTACTTAGGACAGTGCTAAAGTAACCGCTCAGTTAGGGAGATGCGACTGTTTTGTGCTCTACTCTTCGAACTGATGTATCTTTTCCCATTTGAACTCAAATTAAATTTGAAATGCTGCAGGATGGTCCTGAACAGATGATTGTGGACGTAGAAAAGTTTAAATACTCATTTCCCTATCTGTATGACGAGGTCTGTCCATGATATGTGTTTCCTTATTCAGTTCCTGTGCTTTCTCCAATCGCCATAACCTTCTTTGCTTACTTTAATTTGCTGCTACTGCACCTTGCAGTCGCAAGAAGTTGCTAAGGCTTTTCAAGCAGTCTGCACACCAGAGTTTTACTTGTTCAAAAAGGTAACATTATCGACTCGTATGCTATTGGTTATCTGATTCATGATGCTTACACAGCCAAATTCTTTTGTGTACCATGTCGTTGTGCCTGATTTCTTATCTGTCAAACATTCCTATTTTGGGGTGTCAGGATGGACGAAGGCCATTTGAACTATTCTACCATGGCCAGTTTGATGATTCAAGACCTGGTAGCAATGTACCAGTCACGGGAAGGTACGTATCTTAAAATGGATGTGCAAACTCTCCATTATCCATTGTGCTCACTTTGGCTTGCGATTCGTAGGGATTTAAGCCGTGCGATCGACTGTGCACTTAGTGGCCAAGAATTGCCTTTTGTGCCGAAACCAAGGTATGCTGTATAGGTCATGTAGAATCTTGAGTGTTCATTTCTTGACATTTTCTTATATGTCCGTGCAGTATTGGGTGCAGCATCAAATGGAACCCGTGACAATGATTATTATAGAGTTTGGCTACGAACATATGGTTTTTCTTTCTAGACTAGAACCAAAGGTGAAAATGTCGTCGAGGTGAATCATGCAGCTCAATTGTTCACAGTTTGAAAGTTCAGGCCGATAGAAAATGAGAAGAATCTTTCTGTGTGGTGGTGTGATATTTCCGTCTTGTGTGTTTGCCATGTTGTGACAAGGAGGCACCATGCACATTTAGTTTATTTATTTGTGCGGCGCTGATGACGTTTCCGTTGGGGCTCGACGCATCTCCCAATGCTTGACATTAGTATTGGACATGGGAATGGTGATGAATTGGCTCTCATGTACAGCAAAACAGGCAACATTATTTACGACATCCATAAGTACAGTAAGATTGCAACTTTTGGTTAGCTCCAGATTCCTTATAAACTCTAACCGAAACTGAATAACATCTCTCTCAAATAAAAACAAACAGAAACTGAACAACAGCAAGGGCCGCTCCACAGCTGCTGCTACTACTACAACTTCAGTGGGTAGGGAGCAGTTGGTGCCTACGCAAAAAAAGGTTATTATACACCCAAACCCCATCCTTTTTCAAAAAGAAGGTAACACTGAAGAAAGGAAATGAGCGATTTGGTGTTTTTTTTTTCCAGCGAAGCGAAGATCATTTGTTTGGCGAATGAAGTGGATCAACATCTTTTTGGCTCGGGCTAAACACTTTTGATCGACAGTAGAGCTATGGGAGAGCATATTCCGATGCAACAGTAATTTTGCATCATTCACATACCTGTAGCAGCTTCAAATAGATTGTATATCAATTCTGACGGTCGGCGAGGATGATTGTATTGGTTTTTGGCTGGTTTTTTCTAATAAATTGGCCAACTCTTTTCTTCTCAATTAATAAAATGAAAAACCATTTGCCCATTTGTAAAAAAAAAACTACTACAATGTCTAGCCCGACCTGTGCCGTCCATGGCCAGCCGAGGCGTGGGGGTGGCAACGACCATGGCAGATAGGCACCGTCCACAAACGACTGATACGTGTTCCCCTACTCACGTACAAACCTATCTCTCACGGCACAGAGTAGTTCAAGGTTCCCACACTCTTGGGCTATGCTGGTCATGTTTGCCGCCCTCCATTTAGAAGAACGCACGGTGTTGCGACGCGAGGATCTGATGCCCTAGCGACCCCCATAAGCTGTGGCATCCAGTGGGTCGCCTCCTCTGCCTGCACCAAGGCTAGCAAGACGTCGCCTCCCGCTTTGCGCTAGTATTACTCCCGAGGCGTCAACTCTTGCCCCCAACATTGTCGACTCGGCGGCCACCGTCACATCTGTCTTGGCTGCCAACTCCTATTAAGTATGGGGTTGCGCTCGTATGTTTGTATGTGCACCCTAAATTCTAAACTTAAACCCTGAGCCCATTTTAGGGCGTTTTGGTGGGGTCTCCTTTGTTTTTGACCCCCTCTTGCCATGTTTTTCCAAGTTTTTTTTACTTTTATCTTAGACCCATCATGCTCCTTCTATAGTAGTATATACGACAAAGATCTTTCTTTGTTTTAAAAATATAACATGTGGGTATGAGTCTATATTTGTTGTACCACAATCGACAAATGCCATTATTGTTAGGCCGAGGCTTTCCCAGGGGATGTTCCTATTTACATTCTCGTCTCTTAGAAAGAGTCGCTAAACGATTGGACCTAACAGGTGCAGGTATCTCAGACTATGTTACCGTGATTGAAACACGAGTTGGAGCAGCCTCTATCCCCACCAATGTGATCGCCATTACAGATGGACAAATATGTTTGGAAACAGAGCTCTTCTATCGCGGATTGTTATAAGACATTTTAGATAAATTTAACGTGGACTAGATACGAATCAAAATAAGCGAACCTACGCCCTAAAATGCGTCTAAATATATGAGCATTTTTAAAAAAACCTAAAAGGTCTTATAATAGTGAATGAGGAGTACGCCATGTTTTGGTGCTTTCTTAAGACGTGTATTGCCGGTACCGTCTATTGTTGCATGGACAAAGTCAAGTATTATGTAACACGTGAAAAAATAGGAAGCTAAAATTCGGAGACCTAAAAATTAGTACTCCCGCGTGATCATTCTTGACACTGGGCATAATTAGCAAGCGAATTCCGGCTGTCAATTCCTCTGATCTCCATACCTAAATTCCCGTCATTTCCTCGCAGCCTCTCTTACCAAACTGCACGAGCGCCCATATAACCCAACGGCCTCCATGCACACGGCCTACCCAAACCCCTCCCCACCTCGCCCCCCTGTCGTCGTACGACGCCGGCCTCTCGCTCGAAGCTCGCGCGGCGGCCGGCCGGAGAGGGACGTCGTCGACGTCGATCCCTAGCTAGCTACCCATACGCAAAAGTACCTAGCTTACTAATAACCACGCCATGGGGAAGCGCAGCGTCCCCCGCTACCCGGAGGACGAGGACAAGGGCGGCGGCTGCTGCTGCTGCCTGCTCGGCTGCTGCTGCTTCCTCTTCCTCATCCTCCTGGCGCTGGCCGGCGCCGGGCTCTACCTCTTCTACACCTACAAGCCCAAGCCGCCCTCCTACTCCGTCAACAACATGTCCGTCTCGCAGTTCGAGTTCAGCTCATCCGACCTCACCCTCTACACCAAGCTCGTCGCCAGCGTGCGCGCCGAGAACCCCAACGAGAAGATCGGCATCAAGTACGCCGACGGATCCCGCACCGTCGTCTCCTACCGCGGCACGCCGCTCTGCTCCGGCAAGCTCCCCACATTCCTCCAGGGCCCCAAGAACGTCACCGTCATGGAGATCGCCATGGAGGGCCGGCACGGGTTCGGGTCAGGCCTGCAGGGCGCGCTCGAGGAGAGCGAGAAGGAAGGCAACGTGCCCCTCGACGTCTACGTCTCCGTGCCCGTCGAGCTCACCTTCGAGGAAGCGCATACCTCGCAGATCAGGGTCAACGTGCACTGCGCTCTCGTCGTCGACAGCATCTCGCCCAAGAAGAAGCCCACCATCAAGTCCGCCACTTACCAGGGCAATGTAGAGTTTGTCTAACTCTGATCCATCCTGTGGTATACAATTAATCACCAGCCGGTGCTCTCTGATGTATTCATTGGTTGATTGTTCTGTGGAGCTGGGGAGGAATGAATACACTTATACAATGTGTTTGTAATCTAACTATATATAAGTATGTAGTCAAATGGGTTGCAAAATATGTTTTTATTTAATTGAAAGCAAATTCTACCTTTATGTGATTTTGGGACACTGTATGTCCCATTTAGTTTTTTTTGCCAGATTTTAAAATCAACTTAGAGTTTACACCTCATAAATAGGTCACATAGGGTGTACATATATTAAAATCAACCAGCGAAAGAATGAAAACACATATCGCCTATGCATCTTATAACCGTCAAATATGAAGCCATACAACCTACTTCGTCTAACTCATCCTGTGCTATATAATTAAAATCACCAGTGCTCTTTGATGTACTCATTGGTTGATTGTTCTGTGGAGCTTGGGAGGAATGAATACACTTATACATTCCGTTTGTAATCTCTAATTAAGTAACTATATATATGTATATAGTCAAATGCTTTGCAAAATATGTTGATTTTATTTAATTAAAAGCATATTCTACCTTTTATACCATTTGGTTTTGCCAGATTTGAATCCTTTTTTTCTTTTCGAAAAGAGGAGCATGGCCCAAATTCTGCATCCAACAATGCACACAACCTTTCTATTGCATAGCTAGAGTTTTAGAACTTAAGAGTTTACAGCTCATATATCACATAGGGTGTACATTAAAATCAACCACCAGCGGAAGAATGAAAACACATATCGCCTATGCATCTTATAATCATCGAATATGCGCTTGTTGCATTCCCAACAGAAGGAAATACCATTTATGGGTCCAATGAGCAGCCATACATAAAACCTATAAAAAATAGCAGCACCATATTACTTATAGATAATATCATTTCTGCAATTCCATAGAGTCCAAACCAAAGCACAAGCCCTGTTTGTAACAACTTCTCTTATCCCGTTTTATTATCTTCTTTTGGAGAACATAGAACAAGTTGACAAGTTTTTGATATGTCTTAAGTCAAACTTCTAAACCTTGATTATAAATATTTCTTCGAGTATCTAGATTGAGGAGTTCTAAATCATATGTTCAGACTGTTAAAGCAAAATTACATTGATATTATAATTTTATTGTGTTTTATACATATATTTACATAAATACTAGTGGTTAGTGGTAAATCTTGATGACCATGTCATTGTCCATAATGTCATCTATTGTGATGTGGAGGGAGTATATGTGGAGCGGAAAAATAATACCATCAGTTAAAAGAAAATAAATAAATTTTGTGATGCTAGATTTTTTATCTATTGTGTAAGAAATTTTTTATACATATTTTTTTTCAAGTACGCAAATATAGGAACATCTTGAAGAGGCCCAGTCTTCTTGCATCATATGAGTCTCAATAAATCATATCACAGGATGTTGTGCACCCAGTACCAATGCAATTAACTCATTGTTCTTTTGTTTTATCCATTTATCCTTTACATTCTTATTTATTTCATTTTTCTTTTATTTTATTAATTTAAATGTAATGTTTGATATCTCGTATTCATATATCTTCCTTTTGCTTTTTTTGGTGCTTATTTCAATTTTTTTACTTTTCCAATTCCACTTCCATACACCATCCTAGCTGACCCTTTTCCCCATAAACGGTATGGAGATCTATGTCCTATTTTGGAAAGAAACATGGAGGTGTTTTGTCTCCATTTCTTGCCGCAGGCCATGAGTATTCTCACTCTCAGATGCCCAGCAAAAGCAGCCCGGCCCAGCAGGAGACAGGGGTTACGTTAGGGCTTCACGACAAACTCATCGGCCGTCGCTCTGTCCTATATATACTCAAAGTTTCAAACGCCCGCTATCGCCTTCCTCGATCGCTATAGTTGCTTTCCATTTCCAAACCTAGGGTTCCGTGCGGAGCCGGAGCGAAGCGAGCCATGGCGGCGGCTGGGGCTGGGAGCAGTACTGCTGGCGCCGCGGCGCAGGGAGAACGCGGCCGGAAGATCACGCTCGTCAGCTCCGACAAGCGCAGGTTCCCACTGCCGAAGGCCGTGGCCCTGGTGTCAGGCAGCATCCGGAGCCAGATCGAGACCGGCCTCCTCAGCGCCGACGCCGAGATCACGCTCAGGCTCCCGGACGTCGCCGCCGCGCCGCTCGCCGTCGTCGTGGAGTACTGCCGCCGGAAGGCCGCGGACAGCGCGTGGGACGGCCGCGGGTTCATCGGCCGCGACGTCGGCCAGGCGCTGCTCTACGACGTGCTGCACGCGGCGAATGACCTCGACGTGGAGGGGCTCGTCGACCTCGCCTGCAAGCGCGTCGCCGACATGATCAGCGGCAAGCCGCCGCCGGAGATCCGCAGGATGTTCGGCATCGAGGATGATGGGTTCACGCCCGAGCAGCGCGACGAGATCCGCAGGGACAACTCCTGGATCAAGATGTGAGCTGAGGAATGGACCGATCCATCAGTTCTACTCATCCGTGTCAGCTTGCCTCTTCATATGCCACCTATATATATCTGTGTAATGCTGTTTAGTTCAGGTATACATTATACTATGTCGGATTCTGGATTTTGAGATTACTGAACTTTGTTCGAGTTTTCTTTGTCAAGAACAGTGTGATCTAGTTTGTCTCTTATGCTGAAGCTTGTACATATCATGTCTCTATATATAGTTTCATCCGGTAGCTAGAAGCAGATTATTTGTTTACATGAGTATCTCGTCCGGCAAGGGCGTTTCTCAGCACTTACAGGACATCTAGCTGGATGTGTGTAAGAAATGTACAAAATTAGTACTCCTACACATATGAACATACTTTTTTCTTCAAGAATCTTCTCAGTAGCAATACCATGTTCTTTGAATTAATAGAATTATATTAGGAACGTAATAATCACTACAAATTATGAAGCTACTTGTTTATGAAGTCCGAAGATTGAGCGCATGGATCCTTGGAGACCTAATTCCTTATAAGCCTTGAAATTTGGCGAAGTGAAAACAACAGAGCAGTTCATTGATCTTGACACTCATATTATATGATTTATGCTACTAATTTACATAGTTTCGACAAAATAAAATTCCTAACATTCCCACAAGATGCTAGCAACTACCTTTGACTCATACTCCTTCCCTCCTCAAACTAGTGTACTTTTAACTCTTATCCTAAGTCAAATATTTTAAACTTTAACAATATTTTTTTTGGAAAAAGTGACAATATTTATGGCACTTAGTATCACTAGATCCTATTGAAATGTAGTTGCATATTATACCGTTTTGATGTGATATATGTGGCTACTCTTTTCAATAAAATTAATCAAAGTTGAAAATATTTGACTTAGGACAAGCGTTAAAAGTACACATATTTGAGGGCAGAAATATGTGTAGGAGTACTAATTTTTTACAACTACACTTCTGTGAGGACATCGGCATGGTTCAAGGTGGTACTTTGGCTATCAACTTTCTTCCACACACAAAAGTAATTACACATTTTTCACCCATATTACATATTTTTCTCTTAAATTTATTTCATGAATATTGTTTCTATTCAGGAACATTTTTGCAACAAGAAAAATCATATTATTCCCGGAAGATGCTAGAGAATTCCTCTGATCCACATTATGAATCTTTACGACATAAAAAACTTGATATGGTATTTGACAATACATTTCCGCCCCCACATACAATGACTACACATTGTAAAATTATTTTCCGTGTTAAATCTAGTATAGTCGCTAGTATAGATGTATCTAGATACTAAAATTTGTCAACATACATCATATTAGCGACAAATAATATGGATCAGAGAGAGTAATACTAGTATGATGCTATGGATGATAATAAGTCATTGTGTTTGGGGGGTTATATTTGAAATGTTTGACTGCTAAAAAAAAATGCTAAAGTGACATACAATTTGGACAGGACAGGACTAGTTTTTTGCTAACGTGGAATTCCTCCAGGCGACCCTGGGAACTATATGGATTGTTTAATTATTTTGAAGAATATGTGACGCTTTCTATTTTCCTCACTAAAGCATGTGTAATAAGTCAATAGTTTAATTAATCTACCATGCCATGCTACAACTTGTATAGTTTTTTTATTCCTCTAGAGTAATTTTAAAGTATGTAAAAATTTCTGCGTAGATACAAATGAGTAACCCAAGGGATATTTAAACCAGTGAGCTTTTTTTACGGTGATTGGGAATAAATATGTCTTCACATATGATAGACCATGTACATAGTCAATGGTAAAAATTATGTGACGGCCTAAGCCACGCCTAGGACATCTAAGCACTTCCTCAGCACTACGTGAATGCCAACCGTGTCGCTTTTTGCAACCTTGCGTCAGACTGCTGCAGCCTTCGAGATGACAAAAATACGCAGTGAAGTTCGGATTCAGAAAGCTACATAAGAATTAGTTCTTCCTTTTATGTTACTAGTATACAAATGATTGAAAATTATGATGTCTTAGTGCTTACTAGTACACAAATGATTGAAAATTATGATGTCTCAATGCATGAGCAATCTCGGATATCAAAGTGCAACGAATGAATGAGAGAGAGAGATTGATCTATGGAGGTGTAAATATGGTGGTTTGCATGTAAGGGATGACCCGCGACCATCAGAGCAGAGGAATTGGGGAAAGTTGGAGGAAGAAGAAATGGGGGAAAGTCAATTCCGTAATTATATTAGAGATGCTGGTCCCACATAATTTTGGTTCCGGTCTCACACTTTTAGTATCGTTGGGTTCCGTCGGTCTAATTTCGCCTATTTTACAACCGATAGATCAGGGTGGATGGATGATACGTTACAAACGTATTTATAATTTTTTATGCTCCATGCTTGTTGTACACCAATTGCTTTATGTTTTGTTTACACTTTGTGGTATTTTTATGCATTTTCTAGAACTAACCTATTAACAAGATGCCACAGTGTCAGTTCCCGTTTTCTGCTGTTTTTATGTTTCAGAAAAGTTACAGAGGAAATATTCTCGAAATTGGACAAAACGAAGCCCGAAGTTCCTATTTTCCCAACACGAGACGGAGTCCAAAGCAGAGACGGAGGAGGGCTAGGAGGCATCCACACCACCTGGTGGTGCGCCCCCCTCTGGCCGCGCCAGGGTGTGGTGTGGGCCCCCTGGCCACCCTCTGACATCGCCCTTCCGTCTATAAAATCCCTCTGACGCGAATACCCTAAAGAGTCGAGTCTCCAGCCATGAAAAGTTCCGCAGCGTCGCCACCATCGAAGACCAATTTTGGGGGACAGAAGTCTCTGTTTTGGCACCCTGCCGGGACAGGGAATTGCCCCCGGAGCCATCTCCATCGACTCCACCGCCATCTCCATCGACGTTGCTGACTCCTATGATGAGGAGGGAGTAGTTCCCCCTAAGGCTGAGGGCTCTACCGGTAGCTATGTGTTCATCTCTCTCCCATGGTGTGATCTTTATGTGATCATGAGCTTTGTATCTAGTTGAATTAGTAGATGTTACTCTTCATCTATTATGCTAGTCAAGTGGTTTTATTCTTGTAATCTCCGGAGACACCTTGTCCCATGATGTGAAGGTGACAGTGTGCGCATTATGTGTCTCTTAGGCTAAAGTTTATAGTTATACTTATCATGAGTTATGATTTGAGTTGGATGTCTCTATGAATTGTTGGTGTTTGTCTGGAACCGTCTAGTGCACTCAAGGTGATAGTGTGGGGTAATCTAGATTAGGGAATACGAACTTTAAGGAGTGCTTTGTAGCCCTACTTATGATTAGTGTTCGTTATCCAACCAGAGAGTAGTTCCGTGTAGCATAGTGAAGAAGGATATTTATGTGTTCAATTATGTTATCTTTGTTGAGAGTGTCCACTAGTGAAAGTATGATCCCTAGGCCTTGTTTCTAAGCATTGAAACACCGTTTACAACAAGTTCTGCTACATGTTTGCTCACAGCGATTTTTATTTCAGATTGCAATTACCACTTATAATCATCAATATTACTTGTATTTCACTATCTCTTTGCCGGACTAGTGCACCTATACATCTGACAAGTGTATTGGGTGTGTTGGGGGATACAAGAGACTTCTTGTATCTTAATTGCAGGGTTGCTTGAGAGAGATACATTTGACCTCTTCCTCCCTGAGTTCGATAAACCTTGGGTGATCCACTTAAGAGAAACTTGCTGTTGTTCTACAAACCTCTGCACTTGGAGGTCCAACACTATCTACAAGAATAGAAGCGTTTGTAGACATTAATGGACGGCTACAAATAATGCCAACCACTGTAAAACTTGTAATCAGCACCCCAGAGCCTACGCTCTCGGGGTTGAACAAATGGTGATATTAATATAAGAATGATTTGATAGAAAATCAGGCATGTTCATTTCCATGCCTTATGTACATGTAGTTTTTCATGGAGAAGGGTTCCGCCCGAGCCACCCAGAGGCGACGGGGCTATGGTATATTCAATATGGGCTACTCCCGCCTCCATAGTCCATATTGGTTACTGGGCAACTACGCACTTTGAGAAAAACTTTAACAATTAATTTTGGTCAAGAAAAGATGAGATATATGGTATAAAAATTATATCATTGGATTCATATTTAAAAGAACTTTCCAATGGTATAATTTGTATAGCATATACCTTATACTTTGTTAATAAAATTAATAGTTATTTTTTTTCTCAAAGTGCGTAATTGCTCAGTAATCCGGTATAAAGGGAGTACATCATTTGTTGATGATAACCATTTCATTTAGGACAAGCCACTCCCTTCACGATTTCGGTCACTTAGATGACCAGGTCTATAACTACTCCCTCTGTCCCAGTTCATAAGGCTTACACGTATACCTAGGTCGTTATTTTGACAAATATAATCTAAATTTTATAAGATTAAAATTATACCATTAGAAAGTATAATGTTTAAACTTTTTAGTGATATTTATTTTGTAGTATATAAGTTGTATTATGTTGGTCAAAATGATAACCTAGGTATACGTGTAAGTCTTAAGAACTGGGACAGAGGGAGTAGGACTAAGGGAATCAGTTTATAAAGTTGAACGATCCCTTGTGCACTTTACTCTTAATATTGCAATGAATAGGAGACGTTCGAGGCTCATATTCTGGTGTCTTAACAGGTAACATATAATGTTTTTTTCTTTATCTATAGGAGTTCGAGTCTTTCTCTTCTTCGTTGGTCAAATTTTTCATGATTGCACAATGTTGTTCTCCAATAAGAAATTCGACTCATAAAGAAATAGGATATGTTCGTAGCTGAGATATCGAATAAGAACATCTGGATGGATCACCCGTAAAGCACTTAAGCCTCAACGAGGGTCTTAGTACTACATACCCATCTTACTTTACTTCAAGCGGCCAAAAGTTGGATTTCCGATTGGATTTCCATGTTTCTTTTTCACTGGTCAAAATTTGCAACCGAGCCAAGAATCGAATCGATTCCAATTCGAAAAGCATGTGTCTTTTTTATTCTTCTAGGAGGTCATGCACTGCGAAAAGGGCCGCTCAACATAACATAAAAAAGGTACGAAAATATCTGAAGAAACAAGATTTTGGGCGAATATTTATTACTACGTCCAGGGTCCTGCTTTTAGTCGGATCTGTCAAATAATTAGCCAGAAGCCTTTCGTTTATTTAAAGATGTGTTTCAAGTCGAGCTGTTTGGATCCAAACTTGGTTTCTTTGTGCGCCTTTGTGCGCCGGCTGGTGGTGGATCGAGTAACTAATTAAGCATCATTTGGCATGACAAAAGAGCTAATGATGCCCCACATAAAAATACACATATTTAATTCCCTTTCACGGTTTGTACTTGTACAATTTAATCTTATATGTTAGAAAACATAGGCAATATATTTAGGATGTTCCAAGACTAATTGAGGATCAAGCACAACTCTATAAAAAATAGAAGCCGAGAATCGCTCGGTTTTAAATTAATAAAGCCCCTAACGGGCAGTTATGATACAAGGTGCTGAGAAAATCAGCTTACAAGAAAGAGTGTCGCGTCCAAGAAGGAATGTCGCATCCAAAGACGTACCCATCGCCTGCACTGGCGACCGCTCGAAAAGGTTTTCACCTAGTAAACAAGGCCACCATCCTCATGTAGTATTGTCGGCAAAATAGGGGTGGCCAGGATAGGCGAGGTCCCTAGATCTGGAGAGAGCAAATCTACCCAACCACAACCAACCCACGCTGGTCATCACACCACCTACACGGTCAGGGATAGCCATCAAGCACCATACGCAGTGCCTGCTGTCAAGCCGCCGCATCCACCACTCCTAGAGCCACTTCTTCGCCATACCAGCGTTACAAAACTCGCATGCCTCCTATCAAAGATGGACCGCGAGCGTGTAGCCGTCCACCCTAACTGACATTCTATGCAGCTGGAGAACCAACCTGCAACCCTTCACAAGACACATTGAGTTTCAGAGAGAGGCGAAGCACCACGATTGATGTAGATCCGTGCAAAACAGGGAAGATGCCCGAACCCAAAATCCACATCGATGCACGAAGACCTTGAGGAGGCTGGAATTCCAGACCAGTTGACGCGTGTGTAGCAGCCAGCGGCCTTGCTAGATTTGGCCAAAACGCAGTGCATGCAGCATCTTTCGGTCGCTAAATCTTCCTTCCTAGATCCCGCAAGGTCATACCCACGAACACCACCACACCGGCCCCTGCCGAGTGACTAGGGCTCATGGAAGAAGGCATGCAGCATGGTGGCCGGTGGCATGCTGATGTCTACGCACTTCTATTCTTGTAGACACTTGTTGGGCCTTCAAGTGCAGAGGTTTGTAGAACAGCAGCAAGTTTCCCTTAAGTGGATCACCCAAGGTTTATCGAACTCAGGGAGGTTAGAGGTCAAAGCTATCCCTCTCAAGCAACCCTGCAATTACGATACAGAAAGTCTCTTGTGTCCCCAACACACCCAATACACTTGTCAGATGTATAGGTGCACTAGTTCGGCGAAGAGATAGTGAAATACAAGTGGTATAGATAATTATAAGTAGCAAACGTGATGTGAAATAAATATCGCTGCAAGCAAACAAGTAACAAAATAGCAAGTAAACGGTGTGCAAAGCTTGGAAACAAGGCCTAGGGATCATACTTTCACTAGTGGACGCACTCCCAACAATATAACATGACTGAACAAGTAACTTCTCTTTGCTAAGGTACTCTGAATTACTCTCCTATTGAATAACACTAATCATTGCGTAGTGGCTACAGAAGCACCCCTTAAAGTTCATCAAGTACTTGACAAACACCACTCATAGCGATACCCAAATCAAAGAACAACTCAAGATAGATATCATTGCAACTTAGACCAAGTACTAACACGGTGCACACATTGTCACCTTTACACCATGAAAGGAGGAATAGATCACTCAAACTATCATAGTAATAATTACTCTCATAATCCACAAGAGATCACGATCATAGCCTAAACCAAGTACCACCATGGTGCACGCACTGTCACCGTTACACCAAGGCAGGAGGAATAGATTACTTTAATAACATCACTAGAGTACACAAAATATCTGAATAATAATATGTACTTGTTCAACATGATACAAAGCTCACGATCACATAAAGATCACATCATGGGAGAGAGAGGTGAACCACATAGCTACCGGTAGAGCCCTTAGCCCCGGGGATGAACTATTCCCTCCTCATCATAGGAGATAGCAAGGTTGATGGAGATGGCGGTGAGGTCGATGGAGACGGCGGAGACGGCGATGGAGACCAATGGAGATGGCTCCGGGGGCACTTCCCCGTCCCGGTAGGGTGCCGGAACAGAGACTTCTGTCCCCCGAAATTCGTCGGCGATGGCGGCGGAGCTGCGGAATTCTTTCTGGAAAATTGCCGAATCCCTCAGGGTTTTCCGTCCCGAGGCTTTATATAGGCGAAGGAGCGATGGCAGAGGAGGGCCAGGGCCTCCTCACACATGGGTGGCGCGGCCAGGGGCCTGGCCGTGCCACCTGTGTGTGTGGGGCCCCTGTGGCCCACCTCCTACTCCTCTTTGGATCTCTGGAAGCTTCCGGGCAAAATAAGACTTCAGGATGTGGTTTCGTCCAATTCCGAGAATATTTCCTGTGTATCACTCTGAAACACAAAAACAGCAGAAAACAGGGAACTGGCACTGTGGCACTTCGTTAATAGGTTAGTTCCGGAAAATGCATAAAAATGCCACTAAGTGTAACGAAACAATAGGCAAATGGTGTAAAAACAAGCATGGAGCATCAAAAATTATAGATACGTTGGAGACGTATCAGCATCCCCAAGCTTAACTCCTGCTCGTCCTCGAGTAGGTAAGTGATAACAAAAGAGATAATTTTTGAGGTGACATGCACCATCACAAACTTGATCATATATGTAAGCATTTGTGAGCTGGGATCAATAGAACTTAAAACATGGGCATGAAAGATATAATCATGACAATAAGAACTTAGCAACCATGTTGTAAACATGCAAATGAACACAAACAAAAGATCATGATAATGAAACAATGAAAGTCAAACGTGTGTTCAAATCATAAGGAAAAACATACAAATGGTTTTCAGCTTGTCCTTCAAAGAGAGCAAAACATAAATGCATAGGACACCTCAAAGTTTAAGAGGGCGACTAGATACAAATAATTTAAGAACAAGTGAAACCAACAATATGAATCAATCAATGAACCTTGGGACAATGCATATCACACTAAGAATGACAACTATGCTCTCTTAATGGTGCATAAAGAAAGAAGGTGGTGACTCAACATAAAAGTAAAAGAAAGGCCCTTCGCAGAGGGAAGCAGTGATTGCAAGTTTTATAACCTTCAAAAATTATGGTACTTACCGGCTTTGAGCTCTCATTGCCCCCATCATAAGCATCTTGAATGGTTAAAGTTAATGCGAGAACAATTATGATGCATATGCTTGACAAATCATAAGTTGAAAACCTCGTGTCCCGTGAATACGAGTACCCAAATCTCATGCTACTTTACTTAGAGTCCCAAGCAAGGCTCTTGTCATTGTAAGTATATGCATATCATTGAGAGCCGCCAATGGGGTACCTCCGTGCCCGATGACATGGAACAAGCCCACACCAAAATGATAGGACAAGCAGACAATGAACACCTCGACATCTCTTTTATTTGCCTTTTGTTTAGCTTTTTATTGTGACATGCGTCGTCGAATATTCACCATGGGTATGCTGCAAATTTCCACCATGAATTATGCATGGCTTAGATTGGCGGCCCGGCGTTTCCCTAACACATATACAAACTCCATGATCCCCACAAGATTCCCAATTCATTTCACACCGCGGGCATCCATAAACAAAAGATCACAATATCAACTCAAATAGGAAGTGCAATGTTGAAAGCTTGCCCCATGACAGCATGGATGGGCTAGTCTCCAACTTACAACTTGCAAGCATAACAACTCAACATAAGAGACCACAATGTCAAATTTTTAAGAACAGGAAAAAGTAAAGTGTGCCTTCCGGTTCGTGAGAGCTTTACTGACCGAATTTCGCATAACACTGGTAAGAGTTTAATTTGAAGAGAAAATAAAAGCAAGTCAAATTTACTTGGAATAGAAAATTGCTAGTAGGTATGTATGGTGGACACTTTGGAAAACTTTGGCTTTTAGGAGTTGGATGCACGAGTAGAGCTCATACTCAGTACAAGGTGAGGGCTAGCAAAAGACTGGGAGCGACCAACTAAGAGAGCAATAATGGCCATAATCATGCAAAGCGACAAAGCGACATTAAAAGAAGCATAAGATGGCATCAAAAGTCAAAAACTAAATGATCATGAAGGCTATTGGCGACTTTGTAAGAGTCTAACATGTGTGAGCATGCGCCAAGTCGACCCAAATAAAGCATCAAGGAGAAAACCAAAATAATGCTTCCATACAATAAAAACAACGCATGATTTTTTCAAAGGCTCATTAAGCAATCTCAGTTATTTGAGACAAGTCATGCTACAGCAAAACCACTAAGCATATTATCAAAAAGACATCAAGCATGACATGAAAAAGCCTAAGCCGTAGTCTACACAAGCTCCTTCTTGTACCACTTTTTTGCATAAAGCTTTTTCTCCTTTCCAACACCATTCGAACTTTTTATAAACACCTCTTTTGATGAAAACCAATAAAGACCAGAGGCAAAAATACACCTTGATGAAAAGATATAACAAGATCTGAACGCAAATCAAGGCAAAAATGAAAACCAAAAGCAGTAGCAGAAAAAGAAGAACACTCGGTTTTTGATAAGAGTGAAAACTAGAGTGTTCTTGGCAAATGAAAAGCGAGTTCATCTCCTCCAAAAGAAACATGATGTGATCTAACCATTTATTACAGCAAACTAAACTAACTAAGAAGACTAAAACAACTGACGCTCCAAGAAAAACACATAGTGCATGAAGCAATAAAAATATAGTGTTTTGAAAGGTGACCTGATTTTTGCCGATGAAGAAGGGGTGCCTCGGGGGCATCCCCAAGCTTTGACGCTTGTACTTCTTGGATATTTCTTGGTGTGATGCATGGGCATCCCCAAGCTTGAGCTTTTGTCCATTCTTCAACTCATCTCATCATTCTCCAATCCCTACACTTGAAAACTTCCTTCATACAAAACTAAACACAATTCTATTAGCAACATTAGTGCAAGCATAACATATAATAAATCCTCTATTTGCTTCAGGTTTCAACTCAAAACCACCACATATATAGCATATAATACTTTAGCAACCTCCCCAAAAGTTCCGTGATCAAAATAACTCAAAAGAAAGCGATAAAGTGGCAAACACAAATATTGGCAGAAATCTGTCAAAACTGAACAGCTGGCAAAGGTCAAATTTTTGAGGGATTTTCTGTTGCTCAAATCAAAAAGTGTTCAACTAACAAAAGTTTGGATATAACCTGGGGCATATGCACAAGAAATCGCAGGTCCAAAAGATAAACAGAGAATTTTCACGAATTTTTACGGTGCAGCATCGAAAACAGTTTCAGGACAGCAACATCCCCAAATCTTTACCTCACTCAAATTAGAGGCTTCTCTTGGCACAACAACGAAATAAAAAGGATAAGGAGCGGTTATTACAGTAGTAATAACTTCCAAGACTCAAATAAAAGAAAAAGTACTGAAAATAAACAATGGGTTATCTCCCAAGAGTGCTTTTCTTTAACGCCTTTGAGCTAGGCGCAGTAATTTGCAAAGATGCTCATGTAGGAACTTAAAGCAATAGAGAGCATCAAAAAGCAAGTATGGAACATATTTAAATCTAAACCACTTCCTATGAAAAATAGTCGTGTAAAGAGACAAATCATGAAAGCGCAAAGCAAAAAGCATAGGAAGGCAAAACAAGTACAACTTCAAGAATTGCAACAAAAAGAGGGGAAACTCAATATTGTTGAGATCCATCAAACTATGTTTCCCTCTCTCATAATAACTTTCAGTAGCATCATGAATAGAATTAACAATAGAACTATCACATAAAGCATCCCTATCATGAGCTACATGCATAAAAGAATTAATACGCACCACAGGAACAATAGTAGTAGGAGCAAATTCAATAGAATAATTATTCTCATCACCATAATCATCATAAATAGGAGGCATATTGTAATCATAACTAATTTTATCCTCAATAGTAGGTGAACTGAAAATATTGTACTCATCATCATAGCCATCATAAACTAGAGGTTTAGTATCATCACAAGCTAGAGAGCAACTATTTCGCAAAGCATATTCTTCAAACATATCATCATAAGAAGGAACATCACATATGGGAGATAAAATATCATCAGAGCAAATTTTCTCCACTAAAGCTGGGGAACTAAAAATATCATGCTTAACAAAACCAGCTTCCCCAAGCTTAGACTTTTCTATAGCATTAGCAACAACGGTGTTCAAAGCATTCATACTAACAACACTATTAGCATGCAAATTAAGCTTCAAAGGTTTTTCAAATTTCTCTTCAAACACTTCATATCTAAACTCAGGAAAAAGACTAGAGAACTCTTTGTTTTCCATTAAGCCTAACTAGTGAAAATAAAAACAAGAAACAAAAAGATGTAATTGCAGAATCTAAAGGAAATAACTCCGAGCACTCACACAGGAGGATGCGAGTACCTTTTACCTTACCTCCCCGGCAACGGCGCCAGAAAAGAGCTTGATGTCTACGCACTTTTATTCTTGTAGACACTTGTTGGGCCTCCAAGTGCAGAGGTTTGTAGAACAGCAGCAAGTTTCCCTTAAGTGGATCACCCAAGGTTTATCGAACTTAGGGAGGTTAGAGGTCAAAGCTATCCCTCTCAAGCAACCCTGCAATTACGATACAGAAAGTCTCTTGTGTCCCCAACACACCCAATACACTTGTCAGATGTATAGGTGCACTAGTTCGGCGAAGAGATAGTGAAATACAAGTGGTATAGATAATTATAAGTAGCAAACGTGATGTGAAATAAATATCGCTGCAAGCAAACAAGTAACAAAATAGCAAGTAAACGGTGTGCAAAGCTTGGAAACAAGGCCTAGGGATCATACTTTCACTAGTGGACGCACTCCCAACAATATAACATGACTGAACAAGTAACTTCTCTTTGCTAAGGTACTCTGAATTACTCTCCTATTGAATAACACTAATCATTGCGTAGTGGCTACAGAAGCACCCCTTAAAGTTCATCAAGTACTTGACAAACACCACTCATAGCGATACCCAAATCAAAGAACAACTCAAGATAGATATCATTGCAACTTAGACCAAGTACTAACACGGTGCACACACTGTCACCTTTACACCATGAAAGGAGGAATAGATCACTCAAACTATCATAGTAATAGTTACTCTCATAATCCACAAGAGATCACGATCATAGCCTAAACCAAGTACCACCATGGTGCACGCACTGTCACCGTTACACCAAGGCAGGAGGAATAGATTACTTTAATAACATCACTAGAGTACACAAAATATTTGAATAATAACATGTACTTGTTCAACATGATACAAAGCTCACGATCACATAAAGATCACATCATGGGAGAGAGAGGTGAACCACATAGCTACCGGTAGAGCCCTTAGCCCCGGGGATGAACTACTCCCTCCTCATCATAGGAGATAGCAAGGTCGATGGAGATGGCGGTGAGGTCGATGGAGACGGCGGAGACGGCGATGGAGACCGATGGAGATGGCTCCGGGGGCACTTCCCTGTCCCGGCAGGGTGCCGGAACAGAGACTTCTGTCCCCCGAAATTCGTCGGCGATGGCGGCGGAGCTGCGGAATTCTTTCTGGAAAATTGCCGAATCCCCTAGGGTTTTCCGTCCCAAGGCTTTATATAGGCGAAGGGGCGATGTCAGAGGAGGGCCAGGGCCTCCTCACACATGGGTGGCGCGGCCAGGGGCCTGGCCGCGCCACCTGTGTGTGTGGGGCCCCTGTGGCCCACCTCCTACTCCTCTTCGGATCTCTGGAAGCTTCCGGGCAAAATAAGACTTCAGGATGTGGTTTCGTCCAATTCTGAGAATATTTCCTGTGTATCACTCTGAAACACAAAAATAGCAGAAAACAGGGAACTGGCACTGTGGCACTTCGTTAATAGGTTAGTTCCGGAAAATGCATAAAAATGCCACTAAGTGTAACGAAACAATAGGCAAATGGTGTAAAAACAAGCATGGAGCTTCAAAAATTATAGATACGTTGGAGACGTATCACATGCCGGCGCCCAAATCGAGCGGCATGCTTTGTCTCGCACATGGAGCGCCATTGGATGAGAAAAAAGGAGGGGAGAACCTGAGATATACGATAGGTGTTATGATCGCACGAGATGGAAGGAGAGGGCTGTCTCTTCGAGCACAACTCTCACTGAACTAATAATGTAAAAAAAAATTAGTAACATGCAACATATAATATTGATCATCACGCTTATCTCATATCCAAGGTTCACCCACAAACTTGCAAAAGGCTTTGTCGGTGCAGTCAAATAACTACAGTACCGTAGCTACACTATTTTGGGTTATTAGAGATACTACAATTGTCTTTACTTAAGTGTAAAGACTCTAGGTCAAGTGCCACTATAGATAATGTGTCCATGATTGAAAAACACTTACAAATGACTTCACATGTTATATGTCATTTCACAGAGGCTCTACATATTGTCTCTACATTTTTCCATTTAGTAAGACATTCTATTCTATCTCTTTATAGTTAAGAGGAAAAACACATTATGGAAAATGTTGGAAGCAATCCTCAAACTCGAGACCTAAAGTGAAAATACTTAATAACCTAACCACTCTGTCTCACAAGAAGTCTTGTTAATACACATAATGAAAGTCTCATAATTAGTACTCACTCTGTCTTAAGATGTAAGGCACATAATATTGGTCAAAAATCAACATCTTCCAGTTTTGACTAAGTTTATATACAAAAATATGAACATTTGCAATATTGAATGAACTTATTGAGGAAATATAATTTATGGTGAATCTATTGATGTGAATTTAATACCATAAATATTCATATTTTTCTGTATAAACTTGGACAAACTTAGAAGACGTTGATTTTTAACTAATCTTAGATGCCTTACATTTTAGGATGGAGGGAGTATATAACATGCTTTTAAAATATGAAAAATGTCTCTACAGAATGTAACAGTGTCCTAAACCATGTCTCTAGATATGACCTAATTAAGGTTAGTTTATTTTGTGTCTGTCTTACAAGATGCATGTACATAATTTTTTGTGGTAATGCATTAAGTGCATCATAGAATGCCTATATACTCCACTTGGATACTTATGAAAAATATATCTGAACTAAGGTATCCACATTTAACATACTATATGTGTCTCAAATAAGTTTCTGTACATCAAGAAGACTCTAGATGATTATACAACAATTTTATCAAGAGAAATGGTAAAATGCATCTTGAGAAGTGTCACTAGAACCTGGTGCAAGCTGTCATGGCGGAAAAGGAACACAAATGAGGCTATGCTCCCATTTTGAAAAAAAAACATAACCACTTCTATTCATCGCAGTGCATGTGATGAAGAAAAAAAGTAGTCAGCTAGGTTCAACGCACACAAGGACCATCCCCATGCCGCTCTCCCAAGGTAGCAATGGAACCCTAAGACATTGGCACCACTATCATACTCCTCCCTCACCGCCATCGGGTAAATCCACGACATTGGTAGCGGCAGGGTCCATTTCTTGAGTGTTCCACTTCCACACTGGGAGCTTGCATGTGACACACAGGTGGCAAATCAAACACTATTCTACTGCCATAGTGAGTCCAGGACTGTGAGATGACTATGCTTGATGGCTGATGCACGGGCCAAGACTGGATGTGGAGTCTCGGAGCAACATAATAGTTGTTGTGGTTGTGGTTGTTGTGGTTGTTGTGGTTGTGGTTGTTGTGGTTGTGGTTATTGTGGTTGTTGTGGTTGTTGTTGTTGTTGTTGGTTGTTGTTGTTGTTGTTGTTGTTGTTGTTGTTGTTGTTGTTGTTGTTGTTGTTGTTGTTGTTGTTGTTGTTGTTGTTGTTGTTGTTGTAGTTGTTGTAGTTGTTGTTTGTGCTGTTGTTGTTTGTGCTGCTGCTGTTTGTGCTGCTGCTGTTTGTGCTGCTGCTGTTGCTGATGCTGCTGCTGTTGCTGGTGCTGCTGCTGTTGTTGTGCCAAAACTACAGCCAAAACGACAATCATGCTCGGTGTGGGGGTGTTGTTCTTTAACCAGAGAGGGAATATGACTGAGATGACAATATGGTGGGGTGACAACTATCAAAAGTGAAGCCCTGGGGTCTTTAAAATGCTTTAGGTGATTTCTTCTTAGATGTAAGCATGCATAGGGATTTTCAGCACTGGGAGTAGGCTAGAAGATGCTATATCACATGATCAGTCTGGTAAAATGGTGGATGACAATGTTAGGGGATCTGACATCGAGTATGCACCTTATATGGATGAAAATCTATGATGTAGTATTCTATCCAATCAAGGAAATGACAAGGTTTGTATGTTGTTTATTAGTTAACAGTATTGACTCAAACCTTTTCTTTGAGGTATTAGCCCCAATGGTTGACTTGATATTTTCGGAAGTCAACCCAAAGTGAATGACATGTAGTTTTCTCTTTCTATTTTGTAAGTAAATTTCTTGACATTGATGCTTTTCTTTAAATCCAATAATTGTATGGATATGTTCATCCCATGATGCAGAAGTACATGGGACTTCTACATTATTTTTTAAAATGTTTAGCTTGCTTGGTACAACATACATTGTTGACAATATGAAGTAGTTAAAATGATGCTAGGGATTTTCATGCCTTGAAATCTTCAAGGTTATATGTATATGTAGTTTTCATCCTGCAATATCCAATCAACACATGTAGCAAGGTTTGTTAATCCATTTTATGATCAACTGACAAAAATACTCAGGCGCTCTATGGAACAAATGAATAGCATAGGAATTTTGGAGGATATGACTCATATAGGAAAAATTCCTGTTGTGCCATTTGGAACAAAGGACTATAAATATAGGACTTCTTTGAAATTCTTATATAATAGTATATTCCATAGGAATTTTGGAGTAAAACTAACATGAGGTCTCACCTCATGTTTTCATATCCTTGTTTCTATAATTCCCATGTTCTCCGGTGTGACATCCTTATGACCCCTGTGTAGTTTCCCTATGGTTTTGATTCCTATAGGTATCCAGGAAACATGACATATCAATTCCAGCATTTTTTCCTAGTGCTATATTTTGATTTCCTGCAATCCAAATAAGGCCTCAAGATTTAAACATCAAATCTTATTTGGAAACTATCAAAACAGAGTCAGAAAGAGAGACCACAATGTTTAACAAAAGGAAAACATTGTATGTTAGTTGTGGAAAAAATGGCTTCCATATGCCCCCTTTAGTCCCCAAACAGTTTGGGCCGGGACTAAAGGGGGCATTAGTCCCTGTTCGTGCCGCTAGGGCCGCTTACAGGTACGGACAGGACCTAGTCCCGGTTCGTATTGGACCTTTAGTCCCGATCGGTAACACCAACTTTGACTAAAGGTGTGGCGGGTGGCAGCCCCACGTGCAAGGGCCTTTAGTCCCGTCTGGTAGCATGGCCCAAGACTAAAGGCCGTCTCCTACAAAGAGCGCAACTCTTCCCCCAAGCCCAGCCAGATACAATAATGGTGGCCGAGCTACTCTCTTGAATAGGGATGTCATGCCCATCTTTTTCACAAAATCTGTCAAGATTTTGAGTTGCCCCATCTATCCAAGTGTTCTAAAAGGTTAGCAACTTCATCCTTTCATCCCTAATTGCTAGTTTAGCTCATACAATGCTCTAGAAGTAGTGTGATTGTGACTTTAATTTGGGAGTAATTATGAGAGATTATTTGATTTATATGAAATTTGAGCTCAAATTAACTCCTTACTTTGCATATGTGTAGAGGTGGTATACTTATGTATTGTCCAAAATGAGTATGGAGTAGATTTTTTTGCAATAATAACTTGTAAGTATGAGGCATGTTCTTGATTCATTTTTCACTACTTAAGAAAATAGAGGGATTTGTGGAGTAATGTTAGAGAGTAATGTGAGAGTTAATGTGATTTATATGCAATGTGAGTTCATTCCTTGTATTAATTTGTTTTTTTATATATTACATAATAATGCAGATGAACCAGCAATGGATGTACGGTAACCGACTCTCTGGCGAGTTCATTACGGGCTTGCAGGGTTTCCTCCGTGTGGCTGATGCAAACAAGCGGAATGGTTTTGTTGTTTGTCCATGTAGTGTCTATAAGAATCAGAAGAATTACTCTTCCTCAAGAACCCTTCACGTCCACTTGCTTCAGCATGGTTTCATGCCCACCTACAATTGTTGGACCAAGCACGGAGAAAGAGGGGTTACAATGGAACACAATGAAGAAGAAGGGATGATGACAACTATCCCGAGTTCCCTAAATACGGTGATACTTTCATGGGAGAAGGTGAAGGGGAAGCTGAAGGAGAGGCACATTGTAACATCCCAAGATTTTAGCAAATTTTGGGGGAAATTTTTGCTTTTGTTCTGAGTGCATTGATTGAAAATTCACATGGATTTCAAACTTTTGAGTTATTTGAAAAGCTCTATTTTGAAAACTATTTCAAAACTTCCCATTGTCTCTTGATGAACTCCTATGAGAAAAACCAAACACCAAAATATTATTTTCTTGCTTTTATTCAACTTTATGCAAGCTTGCTTCCAGAGAAATGAGTTACAAAAGTATTTATAAAGATTGTTTTGCAAAACCTATGATTGGGTGTGAATCTCAATTATTATTTTATAAAATATTATTCTCCTATTTTCAAAGATTCAATTAGAAACCCTAATTCTATTTCTTTTATGCAAACAAGTTCTCCTTGCTATGCACATAAAGTTTTATTTGAAAACATATTTTATTTTGGAAATTTGATTTATTACTGGTTTAGAACATTGCTAGGAATATTTGAAGGTCCTAGGATTTTGTTTGAATTAATTTGAATCACATTTGCAAAAGATTTGAAACAAATCTAAAAACAGGAAAAGGAAAAAAGAAAAAGAAAAAGAGTGAAAAGGCCGCGGGGAGCTATTCGGCCCAGTTCCAAAAGCCAGCCCCGGCCCACTACCCCTCTTACCCGAAAGGGTATCCGCATCCCTCTCTTCCTCCACCGACAGGTGGGCCCCACCTATCGGGACCTTCCTCTTCCTCTGGTAGGGAGGCCTGGCCGAGCCCGACGCCCTCTCCTCCGTCCGATCGCCCCCGAGCCCCTAACCCTACCCCCCCCCCCCGCAAGGCACGCCGGCTATAAATAGCCCTGCATCTCCTTCCTCGCTCCCTTTTCCTCTCACCCTCGAAAACCTACCCAAGCCGATGAGATTCCTCGTCGGAATCCGAAGACGCCGCCGCCTCCGGCCACCGATTTTGATGCCACCAAAGGTTTCTGCGCCTCCCCTCGGACCTAGCCACCTTCCCCACTTCCTGGTGCACCTCGTGATGTCCTCATTTTGCCCTTTTGTGCAGTAGATCGATGAGCCGGAGCTATCCCGAAGCACCCTGCCGCCTCGACAATCTCCAGCCACGACCCGCTTCTTCTCCTGGACGAGAACCTTGACGACGACCAAGCCCTCGAGATCATCATGACCTCCTGCACACCATCGTGGACATGCCATCTCCCAGAAACCACCAGAGCCTGCCGGAGATCAGCCACCTGGCCGCGTCGCCGGCGACCTCAATGAAACCCTAGCACCCCGGTGAGCTTCTTCCCTCCGTTTAATCCTGTCCATTGGATCAAGATCCAGTGATCCTAACAGATCACTTAACACAAATGGGGTATGACAGATCTTGTTCACATGTATTGGATTATTCAATTAGCAAATGAGTTAATTGAGTAACTCAATGCTTCATGAATCTTTACCCATTGCCTAAGTGCAATAGATGCTATTTAAGAATAATTGTTGTCACACTTATTCAATAGTATTGTTGTTGCACTATTCCACACCTATGTGATCTAATTCACATGAGCCATTCTAAAGCTTCATTCATGCTTTCTGAAAGCATAAAGACCTTGTCAATATTATTTTGCCTAGTCCAATTCTCTCCAATCATGTTGATCTTCTCCCAAACTAAGCTCTCAAACCCATATCTCACAATTCATAATCCTTTACCAAATTTTTCTATCATAACATCTCAATAAATCTAAATTGTTAAACAAACATGTTTCAATTGTTTGATTTGTTTGATTGTATGGATTGTTTATGTTATGTTATGTTATGTTATGTTATGTTATGTTATGTTATGTTATGTTATGTTATGTTATGTTATGTTATGTTATGTTATGTTATGTTTGTGATATAGTTTGTGCGAAGAGCTACTTGCTTAGTTGAGAGAAGTGAAAAGATCGTATTCTTCAAAAAGGCAAGTGACACACATTCTTCTACCTATTTTTATTATGCATTAGTGATTTTCAGTAGTGTGCATGATAGGTGAATATTCAACTGTTTACAAAAGTGCTAGATCCTAGTAGTGTGTAGCCAACCCCAAACTCCACCTGGTAGGATGCTAAAGTTACAATGAACTTTGATGCCATGCTATGAATATATGTTAAAGTTGTTTTGTGAATAAAATTAACAACTTCAACTAAAATGAACTACCTGGGTGGAGTGGTATGATAAGAGGCGGCGAAGTAGGTGGGTCCTGGGGCACATGCTAGGATAGATGTGTAGCTCAGGATGCTGCTCGGGATGGCCACTCAGGATTCAAGAGATTAATAAGGCTTCCATGATTAAAGTACTTCCAGTGCAGCCTTATGACAATATGGGCTCTGTCAAGAAAGAGTAGGATTAAGGGTTCAGCCATAGGGTACTGACAGCAGATGGTAGCATAATATAGGGGGAACGGTCAGATCCAGATGGTTGAATGCTTTTTCTGAAAGGTCTTGTTTTATTTTATGTATGGGCGTAAAATGAAGGATAAGGTGAAAGTGCACAACCCTTGCGAGGTGTTAAAATCTAATCGATTAGCTGAGTCCTCAGAATGGACAATTGAGTCTCTAGCCATGGAATGATCAGAAGAATCTCATCATCTTTTCTGAATGCTTTAAAATTTGACTAGCAACAATCAGGAGAAGCTCAGGGCCATACACTCCGAGGGGTGATGGTATCTGTACTTCAAAAACTTTGTTGAGTTTCACCCAGAACTACATACCTAGTCTAGTATGTAATGTATGGGGGTTGTCTTGACCCTTATAAACTAAATTTTTGAGAAGAAGGTTCTGAAAAGTATTATAAGATAAAATTGGCTTTATGCAAATTAGCCTTTGAGATCCACTTTCCAAATATCATGTAGTTTAGTCTTTTCACAAATGCCACAAATATGTGTCATTTGCCAGTACATTGTTGTACTGACCCCTCTGGGGCTGCATATTCAAACGTGCAGGTTTTATTTTGAGTAAGGAACCAGGAGTAGGATCTTGAGCTTACATTCTAACATGTCTGCCTGTGGCACTTGATGAAGATGGAGGCTCATTGCAACTATGCTTTATGCTGTGTACTCGTAAGGTGGAAGACCTTTGTAACTGGATTTACGTTGTATTATTGATGCTATTGCAATGATTACTTATTTTGTACTGTGGTGCTATCTACTGATCCAGAGAATGGCACAGATACACATGAGTTCTGTCCTTTGATAAGGCAGGGCGCTACAGAATGATATCAGAGCATAGTGTTGCCTATAGGATCGAGACCCTAGGTTTGAAATAGACTAGGAAGCCCCTTAGGAACTCTTTCCTCTATGAAAAATCTTCTTTTCAGTCTTCATAAAATAAAACTGATCTACCTCCCAGTCTGAATCTTTCTTGTAAGACTTATCCCATTCATTTGTTTTACACTACTTCTCTTTCTATTTTGGATGACCAACCTCACCGAATCCATCATGAAAAGACCAGTGATGATCAAGACTATTCATCGTCACCTATTTGAGAACCAGTGATGATCATGACGATTCGACGTCACCTATTAAATGACCAGTGATGATCATGACCCTGAAGTGTGAGACTGAATTTCCCCAAAGCATTGAAGAATCTCATGTTAAGCATGGGAATGCAAGGAGAAGCGGTTTATAAAGGATTTCCTGTGAATGATGAAGGTCAAGAATATAGGTGCAGTTGTACCCACAAAAGATGAGACTTTGGAATCTTCACCTATACAAGAACAAAGGAGATGACCACAATAAGATGGGACTTTGGATGTTTACCAACTCTGAGATGTATCCATCATTCCTTGACTCAACAAGATGTGCTGCTTGGTCAGCAATAAAGGAACTTGGAGAAAGACTCAAGTGGAGACTTCACAACACCCAGCAGGACCTCAAAGAAGAAAAGGAAGACACTACTACATTGAAGGAAACCATAAACCAACTTCAAGGTGACATGGAAAAGTTGGAATCTGAACTTAGTGTTCAAGGAGACCTCATCAAAACCAAGGATGAGCAAATTACCAATCTACTGAAGCAGTTGGACCAAAACAATGGATTTGCATGAAAGAGAATCAAGAAGCTTTAGTTGGACCTCCATTTAGAAATTCTAATAAGCAATAACGTGTAATAGATGTTTATGGTCATACCGAATTGAGGATGATCGTACCTTTCATGTGTTTTAGAACTAGTTTGATTGGTGTGATGAATGCTTGTTAGACATTGTTTGCTCAGCAGATCAAGAGAATTCATCTTATGATTTGTTTTGTTTGGGTAGGAATCTTCTTTAGATCTCTTCTATCTATTACTCATCTATGCTAAGACCTAAACTCGTCCTAAAACCCAAACCGAAGTGCCACCAACTGATAGAACAACTACAATAACCCTCAGTTGGAGATAAGGATACAGAGTACAACAACAAGAGGTAGTGTTTCAAGTACAAGAGACTAGAACATTACGCAAGAGGGTGCACAAAGGAGGATACCCCAAGACTTCAGTAAGCTAGGATGGCTGAAGGATATCACGTAAACAATAGGAAGACACCCCAAGGTGTAGCTAATGTGGAAGTAATACTATTCAACCACCTCATGCAAGGAAGGTTGAAAGAGCGAACAGAGCAATAGAAAGGACAAATATAGCAATTGAAAGGATTTTAATTCCCCTTAAATGGCAAACTTAAGGATCTACAACGTAAGGATTGTTGCCATGAGTTGTGTCGCAAACCCCTAGCCAGGAACGATAGATTTTGCTTTTGAAATTTAAAAAAAAGAGGATTTGGAACTCAGTTCCATTTTCAAGAAAACTTTTGTCAAAACTAGTGAGGTTGACCAAGAGTTAGAATGCGAGATGCACCAAACCAAATACAAGGTAATGATTGGGTGCGACATGGATTTGCTCCCCATGACAGCAACCCATATCATTCGCTCTTGTTATGAGGAATGGTTAATCTAGAGAGACATACCTATGAGAGACAACGTTACTAAGCCTAAACCCTAGGAAGATAGAATAATATTCCCTTATAGTGGGCAAGTGCTTCCACAACATAGGAATACTACAAGGATGAACTTCAAGCATTTTGTTGAAGAAGACTCGCAATGGAAGATGTTCATCAACCTGAAAGATTCCAAGAACAGAATGGTATCCCCGAGAACAGAATGATATCACAAGGAAGGTTACTAGAATGGAATGGAATAGAATGGTATCATAAAGGAAGTAACCAGAAGATGAAGAACATCCAAGGATGATGACAAAGAAGTGGAGATGAAGATAGGAAAACCCCTCAGCTTGGTCTTCTGATTGACCCAAAAAGGGGACATATCAGCTTGGTCTTCTGATTGACCCAAAGAGTGACTCTTCAGTGTCCAAAGTAGTTCAACAGAACCAAAGAGTGACTCCTCAGTGTCCAAAGTAGTTCAACAACTACCCTGTTGGATAGAAGCTCTACACGATGAGCAAGGTTATCCCCAAGCAAACTATGAAGAAGGTTGGAGCCCAGTTTGTGAATAGACACCCACCTATTGTAAATGAAGATGAAGACTATCTATGGGTTCAAAAGATGACCCAGTGCCAAGTCAACACCAAGGTGGTTTTGGTTAAACCCAAGTATCTAGACTACCTACAAAAGTTTCTTTTAAGGGTGGTAGCCACCTAGGTAACCTAAAACCTACTTTCCTTCTAGCCTCTCCAATCTCGGGGACGAGATTTCTTTTAAGGGTGGTAGTCTGTAACATCCCAAGATTTTAGCAAATTTTGGGGGAAATTTTTGCTTTTGTTCTGAGTGCATTGATTGAAAATTCACAGGGATTTAAAACTTTTGAGTTATTTTAAAAGCTCTATTTTGAAAACTATTTCAAAACTTCCCATTGTCTCTTGATGAACTCATATGAGAAAAACCAAACACCAAAATATTATTTTCTTGCTTTTATTCAACTTTTTGCAAGCTTGCTTGCAGAGAAATGAGTTACAAAAGTATTTATAAAGATTGTTTTGCAAAACCTATGATTGGGTGTGAATCTCAATTATTTTTTTATAAAATACTATTCTCCTATTTTCAAAGATTCAATTAGAAACCCTAATTCTATTTCTTTTATGCAAACAAGTTCTCCTTGCTATGCACATAAAGTTTTATTTGAAAACATATTTTATTTTGGAAATTTGATTTATTACTGGTTTAGAACATTGCTAGGAATATTTGAAGGTCCTAGGATTTTGTTCGAATTAATTTGAATCACATTTGCAAAAGATTTGAAACAAATCTAAAAATAGGAAAAGGAAAAAGAAAAAGAGTGAAAAGGCCGCGGGGAGCTATTCGGCCAAGTTCTGAAAGCTAGCCCTGGCCCACTACCCCTCTTACCCGAAAGGGTATCCGCATCCCTCTCTTCCTCCACCGACAGGTGGGCCCCACATGTCAGGACCTTCCTCTTCCTCTGGCAGGGAGGCCTGGCTGAGCCCGACGCCCTCTCCTTTGTCCGATCGCCCCCGAGCCCCTAACCCTAACCCCCTCTACAAGGCACGCCGACTATAAATAGCCCTGCATCTCCTCCCTCGCTCCCTTTTCCTCTCGCCCTCGAAAACCTACCCAAGCCGACGAGATTCCTCGTCGGAATCCAAAGACGCCGCCGCCTCTGGCCACCGATTCCGATGCCACCAAAGGTTTTTGCGCCTCCCCTCAGACCTAGCCACCTTCCCCACTTCCTGGCGCACCTCGTGATGTCCTTGTTTTGCCCTTTTGTGTAGTAGATCGACGAGCCAGAGCTATCCCGAAGCACCCTGCCGCCCCGACAATCTCCAGCCACGACCCGCTTCTTCTCCTAGACGAGAACCTTGACGACGACCAAGCCCTCGAGATCGTCACGACCTCCTGCACACCGTCGTGGACACGCCATCTCCCAGAAACCACCAGAGCCCGCCAGAGATCAACCGCCTGGCCGCGTCACCGATGACCTCGATGAAACCCTATCACCCCGGTGAGCTTCTTCCCTCTGTTTAATCCTGTCCGTTGGATCAAGATCCAGTGATCCTAACAGATCACTTAACGCGAAGGGGTACGAGCAGATCTGGGACGTTCAGATCTTATAAGATCTGACAGCTCACAGCCCTTATCTGCACAAACTGGTACGCTCCAATCATAAGCCACCACGTGGCCTGTTCTGATTCAAACTCGAATTGAAATAAAATTTTCAAATCTGAATTAGATCCAATCTTGTAAAATTCATATCTTTTTGATCCCTAGGTCCAAAAATAGCAAATAATATATCAATGGAATCCTTAGAACATCTAGAATCCATTAGTGCACTTATAATTCAGGGGTTCAGTATTCAATTTGAATTCATTTTCAAATTTAATCAAACTCTTCTGTTAGCTTGCTTAAACCATATCTTTTGATTCAAGTGTCCAAAAATTACAAATTTGTAGTCTATGGAATCCTCTCAACATGTAGAACATCATAGGATCAAGAAAATCCAAAGTTGATACGTGCACACACTTTGTGCATTCAAATCTATTCAAATCACTAATTTGAACATAATTTGAATTCTATAATCTATTTTTGAATAATTCCAATTGGAGTAGATTTGTTTTACTGCAAGCTATCCAGTAGCATCACTTCCATAATTTCTTGAACCACCGCACAATTATTCAAATTCTAATATGAGAATTTGAGTATTTCCTATATAGATTAATTCTATTCCTTTTTCAATTAATGATTCCTTCTACTTTGGCAAATCCTATGATCATACCCATTCATCAAATATCATCTAGACATCACTTTGATCTATATCTTGATTACTCTAAACTTGTTTTGCATAATTCATATTTATATATATTCAAATTGCAATTGTGCTACTTGAGTAGAATATGAATTCATCTCAAACCTAAATCCTATTTTATTAATGTGGTGTTGATTATAACCCATACCATAGTATGTGTTTATACACCATATTGATCAATGAACCATTTGAGCTATGTTCTCAAATGACAACCATTCATACCCAGTCCTATGCCTATTTAATCTTGTTCACATGTATTGGATTATTCAATTAGCAAATGAGTTAATTGAGTAACTCAATGCTTCATGAATCTTTACCCATTGCCTAAGTGCAATAGATGCTATTTAAGAATAATTGTTGTCACACTTATTCAATAGTATTGTTGTTGCACTATTCCACACCTATGTGATCTAATTCACATGAGCCATTCTAAAGCTTCATTCATGCTTTCTTAAAGCATAAAGACCTTGTCAATATTATTTTGCCTAGTCCAATTCTCTCCAATCATGTTGATCTTCTCCCAAACTAAGCTCTCAAACCCATATCTCACAATTCATAATCCTTTACCAAATTTTTCTATCATAACATCTCAATAAATCTAAATTGTTAAACAAACATGTTTCAATTATTTGATTTGTTTGATTGTATGGATTGTTTATGTTATGTTATGTTTGTGATATAGTTTGTGCGAAGAGCTACGTGCTTAGTTGAGAGAAGTGAAAAGATCGTATTCTTCAAAAAGGCAAGTGACACACATTCTTCTACCTATTTTTATTATGCATTAGTGATTTTTAGTAGTGTGCATGATAGGTGAATATTCAACTGTTTACAAAAGTGCTAGATCCTAGTAGTGTGTAGCCAACCCCAAACTCCACCTGGTAGGATGCTAAAGTTACAATGAACTTTGATGCCATGCTATGAATATATGTTAAAGTTGTTTTGTGAATAAAATTAACAACTTCAACTAAAATGAACTACCTGGGTGGAGTGGTATGATAAGAGGCGGCGAAGTAGGTGGGTCCTGGGGCACATGCTAGGACAGATGTGTAGCTCAGGAGGACGCCCACTCAGGATTCAAGAGATTAATAAGGCTTCCATGATTAAAGTACTTCCAGTGCAGCCTTATGACAATATGGGCTCTGTCAAGAAAGAGTAGGATTAAGGGTTCAGCCATAGGGTACTGACAGCAGGTGGTAGCATAATATAGGGGGAACGGTCAGATCCAGATGGTTGAATGCTTTTTCTGAAAGGTCTTATTTCATTTTATGTATGGGCGTAAAATGAAGGATAAGGTGAAAGTGCACAACCCTTGCAAGGTGTTAAAATCTAATCGATTAGCTGAGTCCTCAGAATGGACAATTGAGTCTCTAGCCATGGAATGATCGGAAGAATCTCATCATCTTTTCTGAATGCTTTAAAATTTGACTAGCAACAATCAGGAGAAGCTCATGGCCATACACTCCGAGGGGTGATGGTATCTGTACTTCAAAAACTTTGTTGAGTTTCGCCCAGAACTACATACCTAGTCTAGTATGTAATGTATGGGGGTTGTCTTGACCCTTATAAACTAAAATTTTGAGAAGAAGGTTCTGAAAAGTATTATAGGATAAAATTGGCTTTATGCAAATTAGCCTGTGAGATTCACTTGCCAAATATCATATAGTTTAGTCTTTTCACAAATGCCACAAATATGTGTCATTTGCCAGTACGCTGTTATACTGACCACTCTGGGGCTGCATATTCAAACGTGTAGGTTTTATTTCCAGTAAGGAACCAGGAGTAGGATCTCGAGCTTACATTCCAACATGTCTGCCTGTGGCACTTGATGAAGATGGAGGCTCATTGCAACTATGCTTTATGCTGTGTACTCGTAAGGTGGAAGACCTTTGTAACTGGATTTACGTTATATTATTGATGCTATTGCAATTATTACTTATTTTGTACTGTGGTGCTATCTACTAATTCAGGGAATGTCACAGATACACAGGAGTTCTGTCCTTTGATAAGGCAGGGTGCTACACACATGATGAGCCTGCTGATGATCTTGGTCGGACCATTGCTGATGCACGGAGAGACTGCAAAATTGATAAGGAGAGGCAGAAGTTGGATAACATGTTAGAGGATCACAAAAAGTCATTGTACCCGAAATGCAAAAATGGTCTAAAAAAGCTGGGTAGCACACTTTAATTGTTGAAATAGAAGGCAGAGTAAGGTCTATCGGACTCGGGATTTGATAAGTTGCTAAAAATAATGAAGAATATACTTCCAAAGGATAACGAATTGCCCACCAGTACGTACGAAGCAAAGAAGGTTGTCTACCCTCTAGGTTTAGAGGTTCAGAAGATACATGCATGCCCTAATGACTGCATCCTATACCGCGGTGACTACGAGAATTTGAATGAATGCCCGATATGCACTGCTTTGTGGTATAAGATCAGAGGAGATGACCCTGGTGATATTGAGGGTGAGCCCCTTGATATGTCTCAAATGTATCTATAATTTTTGATGCTCCATGCTTGTTTATGCACCATTTGCTTTGTATTTTGCTACACTTCATGGCGTTTCTATGTATTTTCCAGAACTAATCTATTAACGAGATGCCACAATGCCAGTTCCCTGTTTTCTGCTGTTTTTGTGTTTCAGAAAAGCTACACAAGAAATATTCTCGGAATTGGATGAAACAAAGCCCGAACCTCCTATTTTTCCTAGACGCGAGACGAAATCTGAAGGAGAGCCAGAGGGGGGGCCACGAACCAACCACACTAGGGGGTGGCGTGCCCCCCTTGGCCGCGCCAGGGGGTGGTGTGGGGCCCCTGGCCGCCCACTGACACCGCCTCTCTGCCTATATAAAGCCTTCCGAAGCCAAAACCCTAAATCAGTCAGTGTTTTTCCCAGAAAAGTTCCACAGCGCCGCCTGATATGTCCCAAACGTATCTATAATTTTTGATGCTCCATGCTTGTTTTACACCATTTGCTTCATGTTTTGTTTACACTTCGTGGCATTTTTATGCGATCTCCGAAACTAACCTATTGACAAGATGCCACAGTGCCAGTTCCCTGTTTTCTGCTGTTTTTGTGTTTCAGAAAAGCTACACAGGAAATATTCTCAGAATTGGACAAAACAAAGACAGAAACTCCTATTTTGCCCAGAGGAAGGACGAGGACCAAATGGGAGCCGGAGGGGGGCCAGAGGGCACCCTCACCATCGTGGGGCGCGGCCCAGGCCTTGGCCGCGCCCACCTGTGGTGAGGCCGCCCTGGCCCACCTTTGACATCGCCTTTTCGCCTATAAGAAGCCTTGGGACGGAAAACCCTAAATCGGTCGGCATTTTTCCTAGAACAGTTCTGCAATGCCGCCGCCGTCGAAGACAAATTTCGGGGGACAGAAGTCTCTATTCCGGTACCCTGCCAGGATGGGGAAGTGCCCCCGGAGCCATCTCCATCGGTCTCCATCGCCGTCACCGCCGTCTCCATCGACCTCACCACCATCTCCATCGCCGTTGCTGCCTCCTATGATGAGGAGGGAGTAGTTCTCCCCCAGGGCCGAGGGCTCTACCGGTAGCTATGTGGTTCACCTCTCTCTCCCATGATGTGATCTTTATGTCATCGTGAGCTTTGTATCTAGCTGAATTGGTAGATGCTATTATTCAGATATTATGCTACTCTCGTGCTTTATTATTGTAAACTCCGGAGACACCTTGTATCGTAATGTGAAGGTGACTAGTGTGCGCATTATGTGTGTCTTTTTGGTTAATGTCTCTATGAATTGTTGGTGTTTGTTGGAACCATCTAGTGCGTTCACGGTGACAGTGTGGGACAATCTAGTTTGGGTACATGTGAACTTTGAGGAGTGCTTTATAGCCCTATGCATAATTAGTGTTCATTTTCCATTGGAGAATTGTTTTGAGTTGCATATTGAAGTTAGTATATATTGGTTTAATTATGTTATATTTGTTGAGAGTGTGTCCACTAGTGAAAGTATGATCCCTAGGCCTTGTTTCCAAGCATTGAACACCGTTTACTTTCCATTTTGTTACATGTTTGCTTGCAGCGATATTTATTTCAGATTATATTTACCACTTGTAATCATCACTACTACTTGTATTTCACTATCTCTTCGCTGAACTAATGCACCTATACATCTGACAAGTGTATTGGGTGTATTGGGGACACAAGAGACTTTCTGTATTGTAATTGTAGGGTTGCTTGAGAGGGATAGCTTTGACCTCCTCCTCCCGGAGTTTGATAAACCTTGGGTGATCCACTTAAGGGAAACTTGCTGCTGCTCTACAAACCTCCGCACTTGGAGGCCCAACACTGTCTACAAGAACAGATGCGTGCGTAGACATCAAGCTCTTTTCTAGCGCCGTTGCCGAGGAGGTAAAGTAAAAGGTACTCACATCCTCTTGTGTGAGTGCTCGAAGTTATTTCCTTTAGATTTTGCAATTATATCTTTTTGTTTTTTGTTTTTATTTTCACTAGTTAGGCTTAATGGAAAATAAAGAGTTTTATAGTATCTTTCCTGAGTTTAGATTTGAAAAGTTTGAAAAACCTTTGGAGCTTTATTTGCATGCTAATAGCAATGTTGTTAGTATGAATGCTTTGAACACCGTTATTGCTAATGCTATAGAAAGGTCTAAGCTAGGGGAAGCTGGTTTTAATAAGCATGATATTTTTAGTTCCCCAGCTTTAGTGGAGAAAGTTTGCTCTGATGATATTTTATCTCCCATATGTGATGAGTCTAATGATGTTTGTGATCCTCGTTCTTTTAAAATACCTATGAAAATTGTTGAACGTGTTATGAATAATCGCTATTCAGGAGATGGAACTGTCCCTCCGGGTGATCATTTACTCTTTATACATGAATTATGTGAGTTGTTCAAGTGTGCAGGTATTTCATCAAGCCAGTTTAAGAGGAAGCTATTCTCTTATTCACTGAAGGGCTGAGCTACAGAGTGGTATAGGCTGCTAAAGGATGGTCCATCTATTGGCTAGGAGGAAATTGTACCTCTCTTTTATTCTAAATTCTATCCTCCAAGTGAGATTCATAAAGATCGTAATCAGATATATAATTTTTGGCCTCATGATGGAGAGAGCATTGCCCAAGGATGGGGAAGATTGAAGTCACTAATGCTCAAATGTCCCATTCATGATCTTCCCCATAATATTGTTATTAATAATTTTTATGCAAGGCTTTCAGGATATTACAAGGACTATCTAGATGCATGCTTTGATGGTTCTTTCACAAGCAAGGATGTTGATACCAAGTGGGATCTGCTTGAAACAATTCAAAACAATATTGAAGATTGGGATAGCAACAAAGGTAAAGGATCAGGTATAAATTATGAGTATGATTGCATTAAGTCTTTCACTGAAACAGCTGATTTTCAAGAGCTTAGTGCTTAATATGGTCTTGATCCTCAGATTATGGTTAATTGCTTTAGCGCCTTTGCTTCCCATATTAACGTCCCTAAGGGAAATGGGGACGTGTATCATGAACCTTTTAAAGACACTTGCATAGAAAGTGATACTGTTATTGATGATTGCAATAAACATGCTCAAACCTCTAAAAGTACTATTTCTTATAAGCATGTTAATTTTTGTGGAGTACTTAGACCTTGTGAATAGAGTCACAACAAAGATGATTATTGTATCCACCACAGGAATAAAGAAACCCGAATGTGGGATAAGGCTCTAGATGAGCTTGGTAAAAAGGTTTGTGAGCTTTATCCTTTCCTTTTGAACTTTGCCATGACAAGGGTCATTTTAATTTTCAATGCTCAGCCCATAATAGTGACCCTTCTAATCGAATGTGTACCGCAAGCTTGTATTGTGATGACAAAATCACTCTCAATCAGCATGATGAGCTTACTTTATTTTTGGGGTGTGAAGAGTTATCTAGAAAAACTTCTTTGGTAGATATGAGCACTTTTAAAAATATTTACATCCTGCAGGGTTGTCGTCTTTATTGTGCTAAAGATTGCCTCGCAAATACTTACTTACAAAATGTTATAAAATATGATGTTTTGCCAAGCTATGACAGGACTAATATATGCTTCCATCTTATTAATAGAGAGGAGGAATCCTCCAAAGTTTCTTATATTGTTTCTGTCAGAAACCAGATTATATAGAGAAGATGCCCTTCAAGCCTCTCCCTCCTAAAGAAGAGAGTAAGAAGAAGAAGAAGAAGAAGAAGAGGAGGAGTAAAAGGGGAGAGGAAACGGTATCGTCCCTTAAGCATGTTGCTCCTATTATAGATTATGATGATTCTGAACTTGATGATGTTCTTATGCCTGTTACCTATGTTAGCGATCATGATTGGGAAAAGCACTCTACTTTCGAAATTGAAAATCTTTTTGGTACCAATTCTGAAAATTATGAGGTTAATAATTGTTGCACCATTAGTACTATCCATGTTCCTTCCTATGATGATATGTTTGATGAATACGCTTTGGAGGATAGCTATTCTATTGCTTATGATGATTACAATGATGAGTATAATGTTTTCAGTTCACCCACTATTGAGGAGGAAACAAGGTATTACAATAAGCCTCCTATTTTTGATGATTATGGTGATGAGAATAGTTATTTTGGTAAATCTGCTCCTACTACGATTGTTCATGTGGGGAGTATTAATTCTTTTATGCATGTGGCTCATGATAGGGATGTTTTATATGATAGTTATATTGTTAATTCTATTCATGATGCTACTAAAAGTTACTATGAGAGAGGGAAACATGGTTTGATTAATCTCAACAATATTGAGTTTCCCCTCTTTATGTTGCAAATCTTGAAGTTGCACTTGTTTTATCTATCCATGTTTGCTACTATGTGCCTCATTGATTTATTTTCTTACAAGACTCCTATGCATAGGAAGTGGTTTAGGTTTAAATGTGTTTCATATTTGCTTTTTAATGCTCTCTCTTGCTTAAAGTTCTTTTGTGGCACCTTTGCCTTAAATTCTTTTTCGGCGCCTATGTGAGCATTTTCTGAAATTACTGCGCCTAGCTCAAAGGCGTTAAAGAAAAGCACTCTTGGGAGATAGCCCATTGTTGTATTTTTAGTACTTTTTCTTTTATTTGAGTCTTGGAAGTTATTACTACTGTAATAACCGCTCCTTATCCTTTTTATTTTGTTGTTGTGCCAAGGAGAACCTCTAATTTGAGAGAGGTAAGATTTGGGGAAGTTGCTGTCCTGAAACAGATTTCGGTGCTGCACCGTAAAAATTCGTGAAAATTCTCAGAATATCTTTTTGATCTGAGATTTCTTGTGCATATGACCCACGTTATTTCCAAAATTTTATTAGTTTTGCACTTTTCGATTTGAGCAACAGAAAATGCTCTGAAAAATTGATCTTTGTCAGCTGTTCTGTTTTGACAGATTTCTACCACTATTTGTGTTTGCCTCTCGGTCGCTTTCTTTTTGAGTTCTTTTGATCCAGGAACTTTTTGAGGAATTTGCTACAGTAGTATATGCTTTAATATGTGGTGTGCTTGAGTTAAAATCTGAACCAAAAAAGTTGATTTATTTTTATGCTTATACTAATGTTGCTAATAGAATTGTGTGAAGTTTTGTATGAAGGAAGTTTTCAAGTGTAGGGAATAGAGAGTGATGAGATGAGGTGAAGAATGGACAAAAGCTCAACATTGGGGATGCCTATGTCACCCCAAGAAATATCTAAGAGGTACAAGCGTCAAAGCTTGGTGATGCCCCCGAGGCACCTCTTCTTCATCGGTAAAAATCAGGTCACCTTTCAAGACACTATATTTTTATTGCTTCATGCATTATGCATTTTTCTTGGAGCGTCTTTACTTTTGCTTTCAGTTTATTTTGTTTTGTTTGCTGCAATAAATGGTTGGATCACATCATGTTTGTTTTGGAGAGAGCTATGCTTCATTTTTCATTGCCAAGAACACTCTAGTTTTCACTCTTATCGTTCAACGAGTGTTCTCTTTTTCTGCTACTGCGTTTAGCTTTTGTTTTTCGCCTTGATTTTTGATCTTGTTATATCTTTGCATCAAGGTGTATTTAGACCACTGGTGACGAGGGGTAAACTCGACAAATGTCCTAGATGAAGGACTTAGGATCGGGGAGATAGGGCGTCGGATGAACTTGAAGGTAAAGTTAGTCAAAATAGGTGTATGTCGAAAGTAAACTTGGGTGTTCAACCTGGCTTGCTTTCAATCTGCCCTACACCGTCCCCTCCTGGCCCTATATATAGATGGCCAGGTCCCGAGGATCGGGTAGGGTCCGATACAGATTACAATATCGATATACGGTAAAGACTCATATTCGACTATCATTACAATTGGGCCTAGCTATACGGGCCTCAGGGGTACTCAACTAACGGGCTCTATTAGCTATACCCTTGTCAGTAGCCCCTGAGATTCTACCAGAATTGCAGATTCGGGTTGAATCTCTAATCTTCAAATCTTCGACTTGATCAATTCTTTGACTTCTTCTTATCTTCAAATCTTCGACTTGGTCTTTCGACTTATGTTTATGATAGTTTGTTCGCAAGGGGTCTTGATGAACAAGCCTGACAACTCTGACGGATCAAGAGGTCAGTTAACTGCCAGAACAGATACTTGTCACCTACTTCAAATTCAATCCCCTTGGACTTGAATTCGGTATACCGGTCAAACCCATTCTTTTGCCGCATTTAGGACTTACAAAGAATGAATCCCAGTGGTTCTCAGGGTACCCAGTGCGTCCACCAGGATTTTCTTCACGTCGTAGACACGGATACATACCAGCAGAGCGCATCCATGTGCGTATACCAGGCCACACAGGACGGATCCCGGGGTCTTACCTACGTGACAAGTCACGGCATTCGAGTTGTGTTGCGATAACGCAACTCGAGAATCTCATGTCGCAGTCAAATCTTGACTGAAAATATTCAGGTTTCTTCAACCATAAAACTCGACTGATGAAATCAAAGAATTTCAGATTTTAAAGCAATCTTCTTTGCTCCCGATGGGAGTAATCTCTCTGCACTTTTTGTCGACTATATAGTCGATATTTGTATAATTACCCTTCTTCTTCCTCTATCGGGTGCGCGCTCAGCGCTCCCGATGGGAGTAGCCCCCGAGGCTATGTTTGGATACTTGTAGCCAAGCATAGGCTCAAAGTTCATGTCTTCTGTCTTCTGTTAACCGTCTACTGTTTGCAAGCCCCCGAGTCCAAGTCGAGGTTTTCATATCATGTGACCACAATCTCCTTTTCTCTTCTTCTTTGATATTATCGTCTGCTATGCGCAGAATTTAACTCCTACTATAAAATATGTTTACGGGCTTTTGCTGTAGCACGGGGGCCCAATAATACATGCTTATAAATAAAACACCTGCTGGTTAAGGTAAAAAACCCTAATCAGATTCCTCCTCTGCCGCATCATCTTCTCTTCCCATCTAGGGTTTCCCGAGGTTTTTCCATTGTTCTCATGGCTGATGCTGAAGGTTCTCGCCTGACCCTTGGCTCCCCGGCGGTGCCACGAGGTTGGGGTCGCCCTCGTGGAAGTAAGAACAAAAACACCACTCCGGCCGCCGTAGGAACTTCTTTGGACGCTTTGGCTAAGCGTCGTCCCGGCCACCCACCTGGTAGCAAGAACAAGCCCAAGGTGACTGGCGCTGCTCCAGGTCTAATCGCTCCTCCTCCTGCTGCTTCTGCTACTCCTACTGCGCCTCCCCGAATCTTTTCCTTCCTTTGCATTGCCATGGTGTAGTGCCGTGAGATTCAGCGCCTGCCGCTGAATTTTACCAAATTCATGGATGGCCACGAACTGCGAGCGGCGGTTCTCCGTGAACAGTCCGGCAGTGGCATCCCATATGAGGTGGAGGTGTGGTATGATGGCGATGGCGAGCAGTACTTTAAAGGCGGGTGGTCGCAGTTTGCAGAGGACCACGACATCCATCCAGGCTTCTTTATGGCCTTCGACTTCCACATCGGCACATCGAAGTTTGACGTGAAGATCTACGATGGCACCCTTTGCCAGAAGAAGTACGAAGCTGAAGTCCATTTCCATTAGGACTTGTTTTTTATGTAATCTCGTTTGATAATGTCCTTGCTACCATGTTCCTTGTAATGAATCATCGTATTCTATATTGACGTTTTTTGCTAGTACCATGAAAACAAGTTTACTGTTCTGAGGTATGCTTTCCATCCATCGGGTTCTTTGCGAACCAAGAATATCGGGTTCCTTTGTGAACCATAGTATTTGAATATTTATCGGGTTGACTGCGCAACCTTGTAATGAAAAGAATCTTCCCAGTTGTGATAAAAATTCCTTTCGTGCGACCTGAGGGTTGAAGCCCCCAAGGCGAAGAAATAATAACTGTACAGTTTTGTCGAGTTCAACCCAAAGAACCTGACCTGTGGCCTCATGTTCTAGGTTCGGAAGGTTAACTCGAATTTATTAATACCACCATATGCATTCTACGCATAAAAACGCCGTAGCTGCTCTGCATTCCATGGGTTGCTCTCATCCTTCCCAGTCTTTTTGTCTTGTAGTCGATATGCTCCTCCAGGTATTACTTCAGTGACGATGTAAGGTCCCACCCAAGGGGACTCCAACTTGCCGTGGCTGTCTTGCCTGAGTCGCAAAACTAGGTCTCCCACCACGAAGGATTGTGGACGAACTCGACTACTATGGTAGTTTCGTAGACTTTGTTGATACTGCGTAGCCCTTTCTAATGCTTTATCTCTTGCTTCATCTAATGCATCGACATCATCCTACAATGCTTCTGTTGATGTTGTCTCGTCATATGCTGTCACTCTTGGAGCATCGTGTGTAACCTCGACTGGAAGCACGGCTTCTGCGCCATGGACCAGGAAGAAAGGAGTTTCTTGAGTTGCTGCGTTAGGCATAGTTCTTAAACTCCAAAGAACGGAGGGCAATTCTTCTACCCAAGCGCACTTGGCTTTCTCGAGAGATGCTAGAAGCCTCTTTTTTATCCCGCTACATATCAGGCCATTAGCCTTTTCGACTTGCCCGTTTGTCTTCGGGTGCGCCACCGATGCGAAATTTAGCTTGATCCCTAGTCCTTCACAGTAACTCTTGAATTCTTTTGAAGTGAAATTCATCCCGTTGTCTGTGATGATGCTGTATGGTACACCAAAACGAAAAACTATTGACTTGATGAAGTTGATTGCTGCTGTAGAATCTTGAGTTGTCACCGGGGCCGCTTCCACCCATTTGGTGAATTTATCGACGGCCACTAGCATGTAGACATGCCCTCCTGGCCAGGATTTGTGCAATTTTCCCACCATATCGAGGCCCCATTGTGCAAAAGGCCAAGATAATGGTATTGTTTGTAACTCTGCTGCTGGTGCATGCGGTCTAGATGCAAACCTTTGACGTGCTTCACACTTTCGAACTATATCTTTTGTGTCCTCGATGGCTGTTAGCCAATAGAATCCCGCTCAGAAAGCTTTTGCTGCTATTGCTCTGCTGCTAGCATGATGGCCGCATACTCCACTGTGTATGTCTTGTAGTATTGTTTGTCCTTCTTGAGGCGTTACACAACGCTGCAAAACGCCAGTAATACTTTTCTTGTATAATTTCCCTTGCAACACGACAAACGCTTTCGATCTTCGAGTTATCCTCTTGGCCTCCACTGCATCTTCTGGTAATTTTTTATTTATCATGTATGCAAGATACGGCTGCATCCATGTTTCTTCTATCATCAGGACCTCCTGTGGTTCTGATGTAGCCCCCAAGCCTGCTGTAGTAGTCGAACTTTTTCCACTTTTTATTGACCTTTCCACTATTTCCTCCCAAAATACTCCGGATGGCACAGGTAAACACTGTGATCCGATGTTTGCTAAATTATCGGCTTCTTCATTGCTGTTCCTGCTTACGTGCGAGACTTCGCATCCATCAAACGTCCCTTCGAGATAATGGTACAGATTTTTGTAGGCCATCATGTTGTCATTGATTGTGTCACATCTGTTCATAACTTGCTGGACAACAAGGTTGGAATCTCCAAATATCTTTAGGCGAGTTGCTCCACATGCTTTAGCCATCTTCATTCCATGCAACAAAGCCTCGTACTCTGCCTCATTGTTAGAAGCTTGTGGAAAGCTCATCCTTAAGACGTACTTCAACTTGTCGCCATGAGGTGATATCAACACCACTCCTGCGCCTGCGCCTTGGACTCTTTTAGAACCGTCGAAGTACATTGTCCAAACACTGGATAAATCTGGTGGTCCTGTGCTTTGCAGCTCCAGCCACTCCGCTGTAAAATCTGGCAGAACTTGCGACTTAATCGCCTTCCTCTTTTCGTACATGATGTCCATGGGAGATAACTCGATTCCCCACAAAGAGACACGTCCTGTTGCTGAGGGATTATTCAATATGTTCGACAATGGTGCCTCGTTGACCACTATAATTGGGTGCACCGCAAAGTACTGTCGTAGTTTTCGTGCGGTGGTGAAGACACTGTATGCCAACTTCTGATAGTGCGGGTACCTTTGTTTTGTTGGAGACAACACTTCACTGATGAAATATACTGGCCTCTGGACGCCGTGGGCTTTTCCTTCTTCGCTTCTTTCGACTACTAATACCGTACTCACCACCTGATGGGTTGCGGCGATGTACAATAGCAATGGTTCTTTCTCTTTTGGTGCGACCAGCACTAGTGGCGTGGAAAGCACTTTTTTCAACTGTGCAAACGCTGTGTCTGCTTCTTCTGTCCACTCAAATTTATCGTCAGTCTTCTTCATAAGTGCATAAAAAGGAAGCGCCTTCTCCCCTAGTCTAGCAACGAAGCGACTTAATGTCGCGATGCGCCCTGCAAGTTTCTGTACGTCGTGTAGTTTCGTGGGTTTCCCCATTGTCAGAATTGCTTGAATCTTCTCTGGGTTCGCCTCTATTCCTCGTGCCGATACCAGGAACCCTAGAAGTTGTCCTGCGGAGACGCCGAAAGAGCATGTTGTCGGGTTAAGCTTAAGCTTGTACCTGCTTAGATTGTCGAAGGTTTCTGCCAGGTCGCTGATTAGAGATTTCTCCTCTCTTGTGGTGATGACTACATCATCAATGTAGACTTGTATGTTGCGCCCTATTTGGCTCCCGAGGCAACTTTGCATCATCCTTTGTTAAGTTGCTCCTGCATTTTTTAGGCCAAACGGCATCACTTGGTAGCAAAACACCCCATACGGTGTGATAAAGGCTGTTTTTTCTTCGTCTTCTTTCTTCAATTTGATCTGATTGTAGCCAGAGTATGCGTCCAAAAAGGAAAGCCTTGCGCATCCCGCTGTTGAATCGATTATTTGATCGATGCGGGGTAAAGGGAAGGGATCCTTTGGACAATGCTTATTGAGAGATGTGTAATCGACACATACTCTTTGTACGTCTGTGTGCTTCTTGGGTACTATGACTGGGTTCGACACCCAACTCGAAGTTTTGATTTCCCTGATGAATCTGGCATTTTCTAACCTGTGCAACTCTGATGCTATCGCCTTCCTCTTAGGTTCATCGAATCGCCGTAGTGGCTGCTTGACTGGCTTTGCTTTGGGATCTACGTTTAATGCGTGCTCGACGAGTTCCCTGGGGACCCCTGGCATGTCTGATGGACACCAGGCGAAGATTTCCCAGCGCTCACGGAGGAACTCGACGAGCGTGCTTTCCTATGCGGGATCCAAGTTCACCGCAATTGACGTCGTCTTGTTTGCATCTGTAGGATGGACCTGGATTTTCTTCGAGTCCTGAGACGTGTCGAAAGCCTGATCTGGCAGGGATCGCCCAACGTCGGGAAGTATATTGTGATCTGTTTCTCCCTTTAATCTCTCATACTCTGCTGTCATGCCGAAGGTTTGCGCCATCCTGTTAAATTCCCTGTCGCATGTATTGGCTACTTCAAAGCTCCCTTGTACTGTGATTGTTCCATTGGGTCCTGGAATTTTTACCGTAAGATACGCGTAGTGTGGTACTGCCATGAACTTTGCAAATGCTGGGCGCCCCAGGATTGCGTGATATTGCGACGGCCAGTCCATTACTTCAAATTCCAGCTTCTCTTTTCGGTAGTTTCCGCTGCTGCCAAAGCAGACGTCGAGTTCTATTCTCCCCAAAGGGTAGTTTGCGGCTCCTGGTACTATTCCATGGAAAGAGCAATCTGTTGGCTTCAGACTCGTCAATGATATGCACATTGCCTTTAAGGTTCTGGCATATATTAAGTTTATGCCACTCCCTGCATCCATGAACACTCTTTCGACGTCGTACCCTCCTATTTGTGCTTTTAAGACCATAGGCGAGTGACCTGGCCTGGGGACTTTCCTCGGGTGGTCTGCTCTGCTGAACTTGACTGGTTGTTCTGACCACCGCAGGTATTCTATGGTAGCTGGTGGTGATGATATTGCTAGGTTGACTTGCCTGGATATGCTCTTTCGTTCCTTCTTCGACTTGGGTACCAGTTGAATCATGGCTGATATGTACACTTTCGACTCTAAGTGCCTTGCTAGCTTTTGCATTTGATATCCTTGACTTCTGTGTCTTTCTCCTTGCCTCCCTTCTTGTTTTGAGCTCATGGCGCTTTGCAACCTTAGGAATGTTCTGCAATCCTTCATCTGGTGATTTGAAACTCTTTTCCCGTCGAGGTACGCGTAGTGGATTCGACAAGGTCCGTATAGCATATCCTCGGCCGAAGGACCGGAGTATCTCAGTTTTTCTACTCCTTTTGCCTGAAACCTCCTGCTTTCATGTCCTTCCTCTTCTTCCAGTACGTAGCCCGCGGCCACCTGATTTTGCCTTCCTTGATTATCCCTGCTGCGGTATCGTCTCCTCTGTCTACTTGTTCTGTCGACTTCTGGTGAACGTCCTCTTTTGTTGTTATACGCGTCCTCTCCATCAGCGAATTTGTTGGCTTGTTCCATTAGCTCGGCTATTGTCATGGGTCTTGTTCTTCCTATTTCCTCCACGAGATCTGAGCGACGAAGTCCGGCCGAAAAGGCATCTATTGCTCTTTCGTCGGAGACGTCCTCTGCTGAGTTTTTGATTATACTCCAGCATTGTATGTAAGATCGTAGCGTTTCGCCTTTCCTCTGCACACATGTTTTTACTTCCTCCAGTGACGCTGGGCGTTTGTAGGTGGAACGAAAATTTCTTGAAAATTGAATTTCGAGTTCCCCCCAACTTCCGATAGATTCGTCGGGTAAGGTATTCAGCCAGGACCGTGTGGCGCCGGTGAGGTGTAGCTGTAAACTTTGCATTGCAGTCGCCTTTGTTCCCCCTAATATCTGTACTGCCTGCAGATAATCCGATAACCATAGGGTAGGTTCTTGCGACCCATCATATTTGGATTGGTCGTGTGGTAATCTGAATCCTTTGGGTACCCGTGTTTTGCGAACCCTGCGGGTAAAGCATAATGCACCCATATCTTTGTCATCGTTCTCGTAGTTCTCTTCCCTCCAAGCGTAACGCGATTTATTTACTTGAGCTTGTGCTATTATACTTCTTGCGTCCTCCTTCCTTTTTTGTCGCTTTTTCTCTTCTGACGACTCGCTATACTCATTATCTCTGAAGTTGTACCTGAGCTTCTCCTCTCCATTCCCCTTGCAGTTTGTTGACTTCGTCTTTGGGCCTTGTCCCCTGATTTTTTCTTCTACTATTCTGAGGCTTCGTATCGCGGCCCGGTGCATGTCTTCTCGCGGGTCTCCAGGTTCTGGTCTTGTAGCCAATAAATATGCTTGTGCTGCTACTAGTGCTGCTTCTGGTGTTTTTTGTATGAAGTCAACCTCCTGCTCTTCTAGCTGCGGGGTGGGGTTCCTTGAGTACTCCTCTTCTCTGCAGTATGCTGTCGCCCCCCTGTTGTGTTTTGGGTCTCCACGCCTTTCTTTACTGTATTCTGAATCCTCACTGTAATCTTCCCAATATTCTTCTCTTGTCATACTATTATCTTGCAAGTCCATATCTCTTTCCTCCCTTAGTTTCTTCCTATGCTGGTATAATGCGTACTGATATCCCATTAGTACTTCTCTTCTCGATCCTTCAGGTACTTCTGTACCGTGATTGATAGCTGACTTGATCATCCTCCATTCGCCAGCCGAAACATGGACTTCCTCCTTGTCCTTTTTGCTGTGATCTTTTACTTTGTCGACTTGCCTGTCGACATTCTTATTTCCTCTGCTATTGTTTTCTTCTTCTGCTTCAGTGATAATGATGCATAACTGATGTACCTTGGAGACGCCGCTGCTTCCCACGGCGAAGTCCTCTTTGTTGTGCATCTGGCGTGCTATTTCTTCTGAGTTGAGATTTTTCTGAATTTTATCGCCTTCTTCGATTGGTTTTATGTCGAAACTGACCGGCGAGTTTGCCTCACTGGAAGAGCCTTCTGATGATTCCAATGTTTCTTCTGTTTTGGGCTTGATTGCCGACGGATCTGGTTTCTTTGAATCCGAGAGGCGGGATGAACCCGATGGTTCGACGATGATGCTCAAACTTCCAATGGTTAACTCCATCTCTTGACTTCCGTCGAGTTCTGAACTGCTATTGGCTAAAAGCAAAAAAGCCATCGAATTCATGATTCCAACGCCCAAGATCCCCACGGTCGGCGCCAATTGACGAGGGGTAAACTCGACAAATGTCCTAGATGAAGGACTTAGGATCGGGGAGATAGGGCGTCGGATGAACTCGAAGGTAAAGTTAGTCGAAATAGGTGTATGTCGAAAGTAAACTTGGGTGTTCAACCTGGCTTGCTTTCAATCTGCCCTACACCATCCCCTCCTAGACCCTATATATAGATGGCCAGGTCCCGAGGATCGGATAGGGTCCGATACAGATTACAATATCAATATACGGTAAAGACTCATATTCGACTATCATTACAATTGGGCCTAGCTATACGGGCCTCAGGGGTACTCAACTAACGGGCTCTATTATCTATACCCTTGTCAACTGGTGTATGTTGGTTTTCATCGAAAGGGTTGTTTCAAACAGGTTTGAATGGTGTTGGAAAAGAGAAAAAGTTTCATGCAAAAAAGTGGTACAAAAAGGAGCTTGTTTAGACTGCGGCTTAGACTTTTTCATGTCATGCTTGATGTCGTTTTGATAGTATGCTTAGTGATTTTTGCTGTAGCATGACTTGTCTCAAATGACTGAGATTGCTTAATGAGCCTTTGAAAAAATCATGCGTTGTTCTTATTATTTGGAAGCATTAATTTGGTTTTCTCCTTGATGCTTTATTTGGATTGACTTGGCACATGCTTACAACATGTTTGACTCATACAAAGTTGCCATAAGCCTCTATGATCATTTAGTTTTTGACCTTTGATGCTATTTTATGCTTCTCTTAATGATGTTTTGTCGCTATGCATGATTATGGCCGTTTTTTCTCTCTTAGTTGGTCGCTCCTAGTCTTTTGCTAGCCCTCATTTTATACTGAGTATGAGCTCTACTCGTGCATCCAACTCCCAAAAACCAAGTTTGCCAATGAGTCCACTATAAATTCCCATGCATGGTATTTGTAAGCCATCCCAAGTAAATTTTCATGTGCTACCTTTCAAAAACCTTCAAAATACTTCTCGTTTTGTGACACTGTTTTCAGCTCATGGGGATGTAGTGGTCGGATTTGATATCTTCCATATTGTTCTATTCCAAAAATAAATAAATAAAGAAAAGAAAAAGGCACTCCTCCAAGGTATGTGAATGTTGGTGGGAACCCGATGGAATCGGTTAGCCATGGTTTGAGAAAGGAAAAAAGGTGGGGAGGAGTGCCAAGCTTTATAAAAGAGCACAAAAGTGCCAATCTCTCTCTCAAAAACTTGCTTCATTTTTGTATGGAAGATAGTAAGAACCCCATTGCCAGTCGTTGACAAAGGCAACCACCTCTCAAAACCAATTTTTATCTCTCTAGTTTTACAAATGAAAAGCTCTAGCACATGTTTAATCCCTGCTTCCCTCTGCGAAGGGTCTTTCTTTTACTTTTATGTTGAGTCTCCACCTTCTACCTTTATGCACCGTCTAAGAGAGCATAGTTGCCATTCTAAGTTTAATGTGCATAGTCCCAAAGTTTATCATTGATTGATTCATGACTATGGTTTCACTTGTTCTTAAATTATTTGTATCTAGTCGCCCTCTTAAACTTGAAGGTCTCCTATGCATTTATATTTTGCTATTCCATGAAGGACAAGCTGAAAACCATTTGCTATGTTTTTCCATATGATTTGAACACACGTTTGACTTTCATTGTTTCATTATTCATGATCTTTCGTTTGTGTTTCTTTTCATGTTATAGCATGGTCGCTAAGTTCTTATTGTCAGGATTATGTCTCTTATGCCCATGTTTTAAGTTCTTTGATCCCAGCACTCAATGCTTTACATAGATGATCAAGATTGTGATGGTGCATATCACCTCAAAAATTATTCTTTTGTTATCACTTACCTACTCGAGGACGAGCAGGAGTTAAGCTTGGGGATGCTTGATACATCTCAAATGTATCTATAATTTTTGATGCTCCATGCTTGTTTTACACCATTTGCTTCATGTTTTGTTTACACTTCGTGGCATTTTTATGCGATCTCTGGAACTAACCTATTGACAAGATGCCACAGTGCCAGTTCCCTATTTTCTGCTGTTTTTGTGTTTCAGAAAAGCTACATTGGACAAAACAAAGACCGAAACTCCTATTTTTCCCAGAGGAAGGACGAGGACTAAACGGGAGCCTGTGGCTGCACCCCCTGGTGGTGAGGCCGACCTGGCCCACCTCTAACGCCGCCTTTTCACCTATAAGAAGCCTCAGGACAGAAAACCCTACATCGGTCGGTGTTTTTCCCAGAACAGTTCCGCAGTGCCGCCGTCATCGAAGACAAATTTCGGGGGACAAAAGTCTCTGTTCCGGCACCCTGCCGGAATGGGGAAGTGCCCCCGGAGCCATCTCCATCGGTCTCCATCGCCATCACCACCGTCTCCATCGACCTCACCGCCATCTCCATCGTCGTTGCTGCCTCCTATGATGAGGAGGGAGTAGTTCTCCCCCGGGGCTGAGGGCTCTACCATTAGCTATGTGGTTCACCTCTCTCTCCCATGATGTGATCTTTATGTGATCATGAGCTTTGTATCTAGTTGAATTGGTAGATGCTATTATTCAGATATTATGCTACTCCCATGCTTTATTATTGTAAACTTCGGAGACACCTTGTATCGTAATGTGAAGGTGACTAGTGTGCGCATTATGTGTGTCTTTTTGGTTAATGTCTCTATGAATTGTTGGTGTTTGTTGGAACCATCTAGTGCATTCACGATGACAGTGTGGGACAATCTAGTTTGGGTACATGCAAACTTTGAGGAGTGCTTCGTAGGCCAACGCATGATTAGTGTTTGTTTTCCATTGGAGAATTGTTTTGAGTTGCATATTGAAGTTAGTATCTATTGGTTCAATTATGTTATATTTGTTGAGAGTGTGTCCACTAGTGAAAGTATGATCCCTAGGCCTTGTTTCCAAGCATTGAACACCGTTTACTTTCAGTTTTGTTACATGTTTGCTCGTAGTGATATTTATTTCAGATTATATTTACTACTTATAACCATCCATATTACTTGTATTTCACTATCTCTTCACCGAACTAGTGCACCTATACATCTGACAATTGTATTGGGTGTGTTGGGGACACAAGAGACTTCTTGTATCGTAATTGCAGGGTTGCTTGAGAGGGATACCTTTGACCTCTTCCTCCCTGAGTTAGATAAACCTTGGGTGATCCACTTAAGGGAAACTTGCTGCTGTTCTACAAACCTCTGCACTTGGAGGCCCAACACTGTCTACAAGAATAGAAGCATTCGTAGACATCAAGCTCTTTTCTGGCATCGTTGCTAGGGAGGTAAGGTAAAAGGTACTCACATCCTCTGGCTACTAAGCTATCTTCTAGTACTGTTTCTGGTGTGAGGGTGCTCAAAGTTATTTCCTTTAGATTCTGCAATTATATCTTTTTGTTTCTTGCTTTTATTTTCACTAGTTAGGCTTAATGGAAAATAAAGAGCTTTATAGTTTATTTCCTGAGTTAGGATATGAAGTGTTTGAAGAGAAATTTAGAAAACCTTTGGAGCTTTATTCGCATGCTAATAGCAATGTTATTTGTATGAATTCTTTGAACACCGTTATTGCTAATGCTATAGGAAGGTCTAAGTTTGGGGAAGCTGGTTTTGATAAGCATGATATTTTTAGTTCCCCAGCTTTCGTGGAGAAAATTTGCTCTGATGATATTTTATCTCCCATATGTGATAATTCTAATGATGTTTGTGATCCTCATCCTTTTGAAATACCTATGAAAATTGTTGAACGTGCTATGAATAACTGCTATTTAGGGGATGGAACTGTCCATCCTGGCGATCATTTGCCCTTTATACATGAATTATGCAAGTTGTTCAAGTGTGCAGGTATTTCTACAAGTGAAGTTAAGAGGAAGCTATTTTCTTTATCACTAAAGGGCAGAGCTGCAGAATGGTATAAGACGCTGAAGGATGGCCGATCTATTGGCTGGGAGGAAATTGTACGTCTCTTTTATTCTAAATTCTATCCTTCTAGTGAGATTCATAAAGATAGGAATTATATTTATAATTTTTATCTTCATGATGGAGAAAGCATTGCCCAAGCGTGGGGAAGATTGAAGTCACTAATGCTCAAATGTCCCATTCATGAGCTCCCCCATAATATTGTTATTAATATTTTTTATGCAAGGCTTTCTAGGCATTACAAGGACTATCTAGATGCCGGTTTTGAGGGGTCTTTCACAAGCAAGGAGGTCAAAGCGAAGTGGGATCTGCTTGAAACAATTCAAAGCAATAACAAAGATTGGGATAGCGACAAAGGTAATGGATCAGGTATAAATTATGAGTATATCATGAACCTTTTAAAGACACTTGCATGAAAAGTGAAATTGTTATTGATGATTGCAATGAACATGCTCAAACTTCTGAAAGTACTATTTCTTATAAGCATGTTAATTTTTTTGGAGCACTTAGACCTTGTGAAAAGAATCACATCAAAGAATATTATTGTATCCACCACAGGAGTGAAGAAACTAGAATGTGGGACAAGTCTCTAAATGAGCTTGGTGAAAAGGTTTGTACCCTCTATCCTTTTATTTGTGAACTTTCGTATAAAGTGGGTCATTTCAATTTCCAATGTTCAAGCTATGATAGTAGCCTTTCTAATCCTATGATTACTGCAAGTTTGTATTGTGATGACATGATCACTCCCAATCAGCATGATAAGCTTACTTTATTTTTAGGGTGTGAAGAGTTATCTAGAAAAACTTCTTTGGTAGATATGAGTGCTTTTGATATTAATAGCATCCTGCATGGTTGTCATCTTTATTGTGTTAATGATTGCCACGCAAATACTTACATACAAAATGTTATAAAAGATGATGCTTTACCAAAATATGACAGGACAAATATGTGTTTTGTTATTATTAATGAGAAAGAGGAATCCCCCAGAGTTTCTTCTATCATTTCTATCAATAAACCAGGTTATGTGGAGAAGCTTCCTTTCAAGCCTCTCCCTCCTAAAGAAGGGAAGAAGAAGAAGAGGAGTAAAAGGAGAGAGGAAATGGTATCTTCCCCTAAGCATGTTGCTCCTATTATAGTTTTTGATGAATCTGAACTCGATGATGTTCCTATGCCTATTACCTATAGTAGTGATCATGATTGGGAAACGCACTCTACTTTTGATATTGGAAATCTTTTTGGTACCAATTTTGAAAATGTTGAGGTTAATAATTGTTGTACCATTAGTGCTATCCATGTTTCTTCCAATGATGATGTGTTTACAACTGAACGCACTCCGGAAGGTAGCTATTTTGTTGAATTTGCTCCTACTACGATTGCTAAGAATGAGTATGTTCATGTGGGGAGTATTAATTCTTTTATGCAAGTGGCTCATGATAAGAATGTTTTATGTGATAGTTATATTGTTAATTCTATTCATGACGCTACTGAAAGTTATTATGAGAGAGGGAAACATGATTTTATGCATCTCAATAATATTAAGTTTCCCCTCTTTTTGTTGGAATTCTTAAAGTTGCGCTTATTTTGCCTTCCTATGCTTGTTGCTTTGTACTTTCGTGACTTGTTTCTTTATAAGACTCTTTTCGTAGGAAGTGGTTTAGATTTAAATATGTTTCGTATTTGCTTTTTGATGCTCTCTCTCTTGTTTCAAGTTCTTTCCGGTACTTATGTGAGCATCTTCTCAAATTACAGCGCCTAGCTCAAAGGTGTTAAAGAAAAGCACTCTTGGGAGATAACCCAATGTTTTATTTTTAGTACTTTTTCTTTTTTCCTAAGTCTTGGAAGTTATTACTACTGTAATGACCTCTCCTTATCATTTTTATTTCGTTTTTGTGCTAAGAAGAACCTCTAATTGGAGGAAGGTAAGATTTGGGGGAGTTGCTGTCCTGAAACTGATTTCTGCGCTGCACGGTAAAAATTTGTGAAAATTCTCAGAACGTCTTTTTGATCTGCGGTTTCGTATGCACATGCCCCAAGTTATTTCCAAACTTTCATTAGTTTTGCACTTTTCGATTTGAGCAACAGAAGGTCCTCAGAAAAATCGATCTTTGTCAGATGTTCTGTTTTGACAGATTTCTGCCACTATTTGTGTTTGCCTCTCGATCGCTTTCTTTTTTAGTTCTTTTGATCACGGAACTTTTGAGGAAGTTGCTACAGTAGCTTATGATTTAAGGGATTTCTATTTTTGTGCCCTCGGGTCCTTAGTTGTGCTCAGTTTTCCCCAGCCGCTTAGTTTTTCCTCAGTTTTGCCCAAGCGCTTGTCTGAAACCCTCACAAGGAGCTCGGACAGGAGGAATCCCGTTTAGTTGACCGTTTGTTGGTGCTGGCAAGTGGGGCCGCTGTTGGTGCCCCGCAGTGGACACGTCTCCACTTATCCAGATCATCGTGGGACCCATAACTTGTCCACGTTAGCGTGCCAGACCCACAGCTTATCCAGGTGACCATTGCAAAATGGGAGCCCGAGCCAGCCCTGCGCCCATAACCGTGTCATTGATTCCCCTTTCTTTCCCCGTGCCTCATTGTTCTTCTTGTCCGCCAGCGGCAGCCCTTCTCCGGCAGGCGGGTGATGTCTAGTTTCTCTTCGACCTCCCGTTCTTCATGGTCGCAGTATGGACCCGTGCCTTTGATAAGATGCCCTGACTGCCCACGCCAGGAGCCTCTGAAGCGGTCGATCTGTAAGACGGATGACAACAACAACCGTGGACATGAGTTCCTTGCATGCGAGAGCTTGCCATATAGAGAGGGGGATAAGGTTAGATCTCGCTCCAATTGCTCTGTTTTCTCTCGATTTTCTTGTTATTCCCTCGAATTTGGGATTTAGGGTTCACGTTGTTGTTTTCAGATCCTGAAGAAATGCAGGTATTTCGACTGGATCGATGTGTACATTCAGAGGCTTAAATTGCAAGAATCAATTGGCGCTATTGGGAAGCGCAATTTAGGGGGGGGGGGGACTTGCTGTAGAGAATGCGGCGGAGAGAGGAGCCGTTCCGATTATGCCTAATGCTCCCAATGCAGAACTGGTGGAAGTGAAGGGAGAACTAAAGAAAATGAACAAGCATTTAAAGCAGCTAATCAAGTTGAAGAAGCAAGCTAATCTGATGGCTGGTTGTTTTTTTTGTTGTATAATTGCGATCGGATTCTTATCATTGCTCATCATGCGCTAGAAGTTGTTACAAGGGATCCCTTGTTACAAATCCATTAGTCAGTTACATGTACTTGTAGTTGTTTTCAAAGTTAGTGTATGCATTCACCAAAATTACCAAAAAAAAAGTGTTAGGGAATATAGGAATGCTAAAGATAGTTGATAATTGTTATAGGGGTGACAAATAATGCATTCACCGAAATCCCACAAATATGTATGTCTCATGTTTATACCAAAATTATACCACTTTTGGGATGTTTCAAATAACCAAAACTATATCCCAAACTATATTCCCTAAAAGAAAAGGAATGCTAAAGAAAGTTGATAATTGTTATAGGGGTGATAAATAATCTATTCACCGAAATCCCCCAAATATGTCAAATATGTATGTCTCATGTTTCTACCAAAATTATACCACTTTTGGGCCATTTCAAATTGCCAAAACTATATTCCCTAAAAGTAAAGGAATGCTAAAGATAGTTGATAATTGTTAGAGGGGTGATAAATAATCCATTCACCGAAATCCCCTAAATATGCCAAATATGTATGTCTCATGTTTCTACCAAAATTATACCACTTTTGGGCCGTTTCAAATTACCAAAACTATATTCCCTAAAAGAAAAGGAATGCTAAAGATAGTTGATAATTGTTAGAGGGGTGATAAATAATCCATTCACCAAAATCCCCCAAATATGCCAAATATGTATATCTCATGTTTCTACCAACATTATACCACTTTTGAGCTGTTTCAAATTACCAAAACTATATTCCCTAAAAGAAAAGGAATGCTAAAGAAAGTTGATAATTGTTAGAGGGGTGATAAATAATCCATTCACCAAAATCCACAAATATGTCTCTTGTTTACACCAAAATTATACCACTTTTTAGTTTAACATTTTTAAATCATGGAAAATAGTGCATAAATAGAGGGAATATAGTTACGTGGCAAAATAATCCATAAATGCATGTCTCTTATCACACGGATCGACTCCACCAACCGTTGATCCACCGACACAGAGAGAGAGAGAGGTGTGGCCACGAAGAGAGAGAGAGGGGTGGCCACGAAGAGACGAATAGGGGTATACTGCCCGTTAGATCTGTGGATCAACGGTTGGTGGAGTCGATCCGTGTGACAACGGCTCAACTAATCAGGATAAGTTTGGGCTTCTGGGAGCATTTGTGACAGTACTTGAGGGCAAAACTGAGTAGTACTAAGAAACCAAGGGCACGCAAATAGTAAATAGACTAAGGGATTCAAACAAAATAATTACAAAATAAAAAATGCGTGTTTTGTACAATATAATTCATATTGGGCTATATCAAATTATTTGCAATTCAAATATACATGAGTGTGACAATTATGGCCTCATTTAGACAAACTATGTTTTGGGGAAGATGTTTTGCAAAGGGGTTTGAGTAGAAAACCATGCATCTTCATAGCTACTAGTGATTCTGAGAAGTGGCAATTTGTGGTAAAACTTGATTTATCTATGTTTGTTAAGGTTTCCTAGGTGGCAGGTTGCGTAGAAAGACTCCATGAGTAGGTGCCACTATGTTTTTATTTTTTTGGATTTTTTTGCGCATGAAATGACTCAATTAGCTATGTTAATCTCATTTGTTGACTCTCTGTTGACCAGCTACTTGAGGGTAGAACTGAGTATATTGCAATTGCCAGTCTAAGTACTCAAGGGGAAAACTGAGTACAGATAAAATTTATGTATAAGGCCCGAGGTTAGAACTGAGTACACCAAACGTCGAAGGGTTAGCCTCGTGTCGCGGTGCACGCTGCAGCCGTCTTTATAGCGGATGCGTGTTGCGGTACACCAAACGCCACCTTCGTCTTTATAGAGCCCCTCTTTCTCTCCCTCGATGCTCACCCACTCTCTCATTCTCACTGCAACCGCCTCTCCTGTACCATCATCTTCTCCACTTCGCATCGAAAAAACCCCAAAGAAAAAACCCCGGCGATGGAGAAGAATGACATGCCCATTGTCGGCGCTTCCGACGTAGCCACCGGCGCATCAGGCGCCGGCACATCGACCACCGGTGCATTGGCCACTAGTGCATCGGCCGCCGGCGCATCGGCCGCCGCCCCCGTCCAGGACCCCGTCGCTGCTTCCGACGTAGCCGCCGGCACATCGGCCGCCGGCGCATCGGCCGCCGGCGTATCGGCCGTCGCCCCCGTCCAGGCCTCCGTCACTGCTTCCGACGTAGCCGTCGGTGCATTGGCCGCCGCCCCCATCTAGGCCCCCGTCCAGGCCCCTATCCAGGCCCCCGTCTAGTTCCCCATCGATTGGGACCCATACGAATAAGAGCCGTACGTCGCCCCGGAGAACCCCTACGACACCAGCATTGTCGACGACGAGGAGGTAACCCTTTGTTCCCTTATTCTTATTCTATTTCAATCCTTTTTGTGTTAGATCTTGCGTTATTAGGGTTCGTCTGTTCCTAGTTCTATCATTTTGTGTTAGATCTTGCGTTAATAGGGTTTGTCTGTTCCTAGTTCAATCCTTTTGTGTCAGATATTGCATCATTAGGGTTCGTCTGTTCCTAGTTCTAGATCTTGCGTGTTAGATCTTGCGTTATTAGGGTTCGTCTGTTCCTAGTTCTAGATCTTGCATTATTAGTATTTGTGATTTGCTTTTGTTTAAGATTCGGTTAACTTATGTGAGTAATCAATCCCATCCGGTTAATTTGTGCCGATGATGATGAATATTTGGGCACAAATTGATTCAGGGTTTGGTCTGTGAACAATTGGTGTGTACAAATTTGTTGTGCATGATATTTGGTTCACTGACCCAAATCCTGGATATAAGTGTGTCCAATGTAACCGAGGCTACCTCTTTTTTTCATGCTCATATTATCATGCATGATCTTTTGTTCACTCTCTATTCCATCATCGCTGCAATTGACTCCGTGTTTTTCGATCTTTGGTGCTATGTGACAGGTGCAGAGCAGCGACGTCGATAGCGACGACGAGTCCTTCCACACCAAGACTCATCATGTCCTCAGGAGGCTGCAGTCCGGCAATTACGATCGCCACTTTATTGGAGGCATTTACAGGTGCCCCTTCTGCAACAGGAGGCTCTGCGCCACCGACTTCAACTGCATGGTGAACTATGCTGAATCCATTGGCAGAGGCGGCGCTAGAGTTGGAACGACCGTGAACGTGTATGCGTTCATGGCCAAACACAAAGCACTTGGGATTCACCTGTGCAGCCTCCAAGCTTAATCCCATGTAAAATGTCGGAGTAGCTTATGTTGGATCTCGGTAGTACTATTGGATCTATCGTGATCCCATATATCTATGCTATGTTGGCTGCTGTATGCAGCTTATCGTATATTTTCTCTGGATTTGTGCCCTAGATTTCCTACTCCCTCCGATCCATATTACTCTTCGCTAATGTGGTTGTATCTAAACACATTTTAGTGGTAGATACATCCATATTAGTGAAGAGTAATATGGATCGGAGGGAGTAACTGATTGGGTAAAAACGAAGGCAAAAGAAATGAATGGCATTAAAAAACAGAAGGAGAAGCTGCTCTAGATTTGCTACCAATTTGGGCAATCAAGAATGAATGAGATCGAGCGAGACAGAGGAAAAAGGTGCATTGAAAACTGCTAATCTGGGCGAAAGATACCAAAACCACTCGTGCCCACGTCCCGGACCCACATGGCTCCACACGCTACGGCCCCAGCTCCGCTCGTATGACCAAACACGGTCTCGTCCTGTCCCACGCGGTCCCTTTCTACCAGCCCCACACGATGTGGCCCCACATGGCGTGGCCCCACTCGTCAGCATGGAACGGTCAACTAAACGGGAATCCTCCCGTCTGAGCTCCTTCTGAGGGTTTCAGACAAGGGCTTGGGAAAAACTGAGGAAAAACTAATGAGCTGGGGAAAACTGAGTATAACTAATGACCTGAGAGCACGAAAATAGAAATCCCATGATTTAATGAGTGTTATACTTGAGTTTAAAACTGAACCAAAAGAGTAGATTTACTATCATGCTTACACTAATGTTGCTAATAGAATTGTGTGAAGTTTTGTATGAAGTAATTTTTCAAGTGTAGGGAAAGGAGAGTGATGAGATGAGATGAAGTATGGACAAAAGTTCAAGCTTGGGGATGCCCATGTCACCCCAATAAATATCCAAGAAGTACAAGCGTCAAAGCTTGGGGATGCCCCGAGGCACCCCTTCTTCATCGGCAAAAATCAGGTTATCTTGCAAGACACTATATTTTTATTGCTTCGTATTCTATGCGTTTTTCTTGGAGCGTCCTTATTTTCTCTTTCAGTTTTCTTTTGTTTTGTTTGCTGCAATAAATGGTTGGATCACATCATGTTTGTTTTGGAGAGAGACATGCTCTGTTTTTACTGCCAAGAACACTCTAGTTTTCACTCTTTTCGTGTAATGAGTGTTCTCTTTTTCTAGTACTGCATTTAGCTTTCATTTTTTGTCTTGATTTTTGTTCAGATTTTGTTATATCTTTGTATCAAGGTGTTTTTATACCTCTGGTCTATGTTGGTTTTCATCTTAAAGAGTTGATTCAAAAAGGTTGAATGGTGTTGGAAAAGAGAAAAAGTTTCATGCCTATAGTGGTTCAAATGGGAGCTTATTTAGACTGTGGCTTAGACTTTGGCATTTCATGCTTGATGTTATTTTGATAGTATGCTTAGTAGTTTTTGCTGTAGCATGACTTGTCTCAAATGACTGAGATTTCTTAATGTGCCTTTGATAGAATCATGCGTTGTTTTTATTATATGGGAGCATATTATTGTGGTTTTCTCCTTTGATGCTTTATTTCGGGTGACTTGGCGCATGCTTACACCATGTTTGACTTTAACAAGTCACCATAAGCCTCTATTATCATTTGGTTTTTGACTTGTGATACCACTTTATGCTTCAATTAATGATGTTTTGTCGCTATGCATGATTATGGCCGTTATTGCTCTCTTAGTTGGTCTCTCCCAGTCTTTTGCTAGCCTTCATTTTGTACTGAGAGGGAATACTTCTCGTGCATCCAACTACCAAAAACCAAAGTTTTCCAATGTGTCCACCATATCTACCTATTAGCAATTTGCTATTCCAAGCACATTCGTCTTGCTTTTATCTATCCTTCAAATTAAACTTTTTGTGTTATGTGAAAATTAGTTAGTAAAGCTCTCACGAACCTGATGGCACATTTACTTTCTTGCTTTTAATAAATTTTACCATTGTGGCTCTCTTATGTTGACGTTATGCTTGCAAGTTGTAAGTTAGCTCAGCCATGCCGTCATGGGGCACGCTTTCAACATTGAACTTACTCTCATTTAGTTGATATCATGATCTTTTGTTTAGGGATACCTGTGATGTGAAATAAGTTGGGAACTTGTGAGCTCATGAAGTTTGTATATGTGTTAGAGAAACTCCTGGGCCGCTAATCTAAGCCATGCATCATTCATGGTGGAAATTTACAGCATGCCCATAGTGGACATTCGATGACGCATCTCAAAATAAAAAGCTATACCCATGGTAAATAAAAGAGATGCCGAGGTGTTCATTGTCTGTTAGTCTTGTCATTTTGATGTGGGCTTGTTTCCATGTCATCGGGCAAGAGGTACCCCGTTGGCGTTCTCAATGATACACGTATTTTACAATGACAAGAACTTGCTTGGGACCTAAGTCGAGTAGCATGAGGTTTGGGTATTCATACTTCACGGGACATGAGATTTTCAACTTATGATTTGTTAAGCATATGCGTCATAATTGTACTCGCATTAACCTTAACCACTCAAGATGCCTATGATGGGGGCAATGAGAGCTCAAAGCTAGTAAGTATCATAATTTTTGGAGGTTTATAAAACTTGCAATCACTGTTTCCCTCTGTGAAGGGCCTTTCTTTTACTTTTTTGTTGAGTATCCACCTTCTACCTTTATGCACCGTCTAAGAGAGCATAGTTGTCATTCTGAGTATAATGTGCATAGTCCCAAAATTTATTATTGATTGATTCATGATTATGGTTTTGCTTGTTCTTAAATTATTTGTATCTAGTCGACCTCTTAAACTTGAAGGTGTCCTATGCATTTATGTTTTACTACTCCATGAAGGACAAGCTAAAAACCACTTTGCTATGTTTTTCTATATGGTTGAAACACATACTTGACTTTCAATGCATTATTACTCATGATCTTTTGTTTATTTTACTATTCATGTTAGAGTACTTTGATCTCAGCACTCAATGCTTTACATCGTTTGACCAAGATTGTGTTGGTGCATGTCACCTAAAAAATTATTGTTTTGTTATCACTTACCTACTCGAGGACGAGCAGGAGTTAAGCTTGGGGATGCTTGATATGTCTCAAACGTATCTATAATTTTTGATGCTCCATGCTTGTTTATGCACCATTTGCTTTGTGTTTTGTTACACTTCGTGGCGTTTTTATGCATTTTTCGGAACTAATCTATTAACGAGATGCCACCGTGCCAGTTCCCTGTTTTCTGTTGTTTTTGTGTTTCAGAAAAGCTACACAGGAAATATTCTCAAAATTGGATGAAACGAAGCCCGAACGTCCTATTTTTCCTGGACGCGAGACGGAGTCCGAAGGAGAGCTGAAGGGGGGCCAGGGACCAACCGCACCAGGGGGTGGCGCACCCCCCTTGGCCACGCCAGGGGGAGGTGTGGGGCCCTTGGCTGCCCTCTGACACCGCCTATCTGCCTATATAAAGCCTTCCAAAGCCGAAACCCTAAATCAATTGGTGTTTTTCCCAGGAAAATTCCGCAGCGCTGCCGCCATCGAAGTATTTTGGGGGATAGAAGTCTCTATTCCGGCACCCTGCTAGGATGGGGAAGTGCCCTCGGAGCCATCTCCGTCGACTCCATCGCCTCCACCGCCGTCTCCATCGACTTCACCACCATCTCCATCGACGTTGCTATCTCCCATGATGAGGAGGGAGTAGTTCTCCCCCGGGGCTGAGGGCTCTATTGGTAGCTCTGTGGTTCACCTCTCTCTCCCATGATGTGATCTATATGTGATCATGAGCTTTGTATCTAGTTGAATTGGTAGATGCTATTCTTCATATATTATGCTACTCCAGTGCTTTATTATTGTAATCTCCGGAGACACCTTGTACCATGATGTGAAGGTGACAGTGTGCGCATTATGTGTGCCTCTTTGGCTAGTGTCTCTATGATTTGTTGGTGTTTGTTGGAACCATCTAGTGCGCTCAAGGTGATAGTGTGGGACAATCTAGTTTAGGGAAATGCGAACTTTGAGGAGGGCTTCGTAGCCCTACACATGATTAATGTTCGTTATCCATCGAAGAATAGTTAGAATGGCATAGTGAAGATAGATATTTATGTGTTCAATTATGTTATCTTTGTTGAGAGTGTCCACTAGTGAAAGTATGATCCCTAGGCCTTGTTTCTAAGCATTGAAAGACCGTTTACATTCAGTTTTGTTACATGTTTGCTCGCAGCGATATTTATTTCAGATTACATTTACTACTTATAACCATCCATATTACTTGTATTTCACTATCTCTTTGCCGAACTAGTGCACCTATACATCTGACAAGTGTATTGGGTGTGTTGGGGACACAAGAGACTTCTTGTATCGTAATTGCAGGGTTGCTTGAGAGGGATGCCTTTGACCTCTTCCTCACTGAGTTTGATAAACCTTGGGTGATCCACTTAAGGGAAACTTGCTGCTATTCTACAAACCTCTGCACTTGGAGGCCCAACACTGTCTACAAGAATAGAAGCGTTCGTAGACATCACCCCTCAGGAAGAGGGTTCCTACCAAGGTGATGTGATATGCTCCTATTATACCACGGTTGAAATGTTTGTTTTGGTGCAAATAGCATGCCAAGTTATTGTGATGGCACAAAGACGACCGTTGGTCAGACGGGATGTTGAGACACCCCGCTAATGGGTCTCAATGAAGAAAGATCGATAGAGAGTTACAAGATTTTGTAGGTGACGCAAGGAACTTAAGGTTTGGTCTAAGTACAGATGGCTTCAATCCTTTTGGGGAGCAGAGCTCTAGTCATAGCACCTGGCCCGTGACTCTATGAATCTATAACCTTCCTCTTTGGTTGTGCATGAAGCGGAAGTTCATTATGATGCCAGTGCTCATCCAAGGCCCGAGGCAACCCGACAACGACATTGATGTGTACCTAAGACCATTAGTTGATGAACTTTTACAGCTGTGGGCCAATCCTGGTGTACGTGTGTGTGGGATGAGCACAAATAAGAAGAATTTGACCTAAGAGCGTTGCTGTTCATAACCATCAATGATTGGCATGCTCGTAGTAACATTTTAGGACAGACAAACAAGGGATACAAGGCATGCATGCACTATTTATAAGAGACTGAAAGTATATATTTGGATAATTGTAAGAATAATGTGTACCTAGTGCATCATCGATTTCTTGGCAAACATCATACCTTAAGAAAAAGGGCAAGCATTTCAACTGTAACGCAGATCACCTGCCGAAGCCTAAGGAACTTATCGGTGCGGATGTATTTGATATGGTCAAGGATATAAAAGTAATATTTGGAAAGGTTCTTGGCAGACAATCTGTTCCGCATGATGCTGATGGACACACACCCATGTGGAAGAAGAAATCTATATTTCGGTATCTACCCTATTTGAAATTCCTAGATGTCCGCTTTGCAATCGACGTGATGCATGTGACGAAGAATATTTGCATGAACCTGCTAGGCTTCTTAGGCATGTATGGCAAGATAAAAGATACAAAGGAAGCACGGCAAGACCAGCAACGTGTGAAAGACCCAGAAGACCGACATCCAGAACGGTTTCAAGGTCGCGCCAGCTATGCTCTTACGAAAGAAGAGAAGGTCACCTTTTTTTGAATGCATGAACATTATGACGCAATTGCTTCCGGTTGCATTGAGGGGGCTTCTACCAGAAAAATGTTTGAGTAGCCATTGTGAAGCTATGTGCATTCCTCAATGCAATATCTCAGAAGGTATTCAATCCAGAAGATCTACCATGGTTACATAATGATGTGGTCCACTGTCTTGTCAGTTTTGAGCTGGTGTTCCCACCATCCTTCTTCAATATTATGACAAACCTCTTGGTTCACCTAGTCAAAGAGATTTCTATTCTCGATCCTATATTTCTACATAATATGTTCCCCTTGGAGAGGTTCATGGGAGTCTTAAAGAAATATGTTTGTAACCGTGCAAGGCCAGAAGGAAGCATTGCCAAGGGCTATGGAACAGAGGAGGTCATTGAGTTTTGTGTTGACTTTATTTCTGACCTTAAGCCGATTGGTCTTCCTCAATCGCGGCATGAGGGGAGACTGAGTGGAAAAGGCACAATGGGAAAGAAACTAATAATATGTAGGGATGGCCATTCTTTAACTTAAGAACACTACACAGTTCTACAAAATTCCCTCTTGGTGGCTCCATAAAGTGAGGAACACAAGAATATTGTACGCTCCCAAAATCCGGGGCAGTCTGAGTCCATTGTTTTACAGCTCCACGTTGTGACTTTTGGCGATTGGTTGCAAAGACATCTCATGAATGACAATGATGTTGGAGAGCAGTTGTACTTGTTGGCCAAGTCACCATCTTCGACTATATTGACTTTCCAAGGGTACGAGATAAATGCGAATATATTTTACACATCCGCCCAAGATAAAAAGAGCACCAACCAAAACATTGGTGTCCGCTTTGATGCAGCAACCGGCAAAGGGCGAAAGAACATATATTATGGATACATAGAGGAGATATGGGAGCTTGACTATAGACCTTCATTTAAGGTCCCTTTGTTTTGGTGCAAATGGGTCAAGATGACAAGAGGCGGGGTAATGGTGGAAGAGCAGTATGAAATGACAACAGTGGATCTCAACAATCTAGGGTACCTTGACAAACCATTCGTCCTAGCCAAAGATGTGGCTCAGGTCTTCTATGTGAAGGACATGACTAGCAAACCAAGAAAAAGAAAAGATAAGAAAAGGAATACATCATGCGATGATCCAAAGCGCCACATAGTTCTTTCAGGGAAAAGAAACATTGTGGGAGTGGAGGACAAGACAAATATGTCACAAGATTATAATCAGTTTGGTGAAATTCCGCCCTTCAAAGTGAACACTGACCCAAGCATCAAGTTAAATGATGAAGATGCTCCATGGTTACGACACAATCGTCAGCAAGGCACACAAGCAAAGAAATGATGTGTAATAATGTATTAAACATTTTATGTGATGTGTTATTCCAAAATTTGGGTGCACCATAGCATGACAATGAATCTTCACTTTGTGTTGCAAAAAATAGTGATTTTGCAAAGTGTATGAGCAATTCATGATTCTACAAACTAGGGGTTGATAAATCTAAATGAGCAAGTTAATAATGTTTAATAGTTATACAATGAATTACTAAGCCATTTTAGTAACAAATATTGCCTTATTTTAGCATATTTCACATTTTTGCAAAGTGTATGAACACATAAAATGAGCAATTCATGATTCTAAAAACTAGGGGTTGATAAATCTAAATGAGGAAGTTAATAATGTTTAATAGTTATATGAATTACTAAGCCATTTAGTAACAAATATTATCTTATTTTAGCATATTTCACATTTTTGCGAATTGTATCAACACATAAAATAAGCAATTCATGATTCTACAAACTAGGGGTTGATAAATCTAAATGAGCAAGTTAATAATGTTTAATAGTTATATAATGAATTACTAAGCCATTTTAGTAACAAATATTGCCTTATTTTAGCATATTTCACATTTTTGCAAAGTGTATCAACACATAAAATGAGCAATTCATGATTCTAGAAAACTAGGGGTTGATAAATCTAAATGAGCAAGTTAATATTTTTAATAGTTATATAATGAATTACTAAGCCATTTTAGTAATAAATATTTCCTTATTTTAGAATATCTCACATTTTTGCAAAGTGTATGAACACATAAAATGAGCACTTCATGATTCTACAAACTAGGGGTTGATAAATCTAAATGAGCAAGTTAATAATGTTTAATAGTTATATAATGAATTACTAAGCCATTTTAGTAACAAATATTACCTTATTTAGTATATTTCACATTTTTGCAAATTGTATCAACACATAAAATAAGCAATTCATGATTATTTTTATTAAGATGTTTTCAGGACACAAGACAAGCATTAGTTCGTAGATAAATTCAAAATAAGACTAACACAACTGGTTTCACTAAATTTGGATTTGTAAATCTTTAGATATGAATTTACAAAGTTTCTATAAGCATATTTGGAGTATTTTAATTATGTAAAATTATTGGATAACCAGAAAAATATGGAACGAGTGGCATTGGATAGATATTTAAATTTGTGATCTTCAGGATTTTGAATCACTCTATTTCGAGTTGTAGATCTCTCAGAAATTGAAACCAATTTTTTAGTCAGGTTTTGAAATGCCACTTATAAAGCATTTTCAAAACACCTTTTAGTCCTGGTGAGTGGTACAGCCTGGGACTAAAGGTCCTTGCGCGCGCAATTTTGGGCAGTTACCCAAATTGGACCTTTAGTCCCGGGCCTTGTTACCGCCCGCGACTAAAGGGGGGCCTTTAGTCCCGGTTGGTATTACCAACCGCGACTTAGTCGTGGTTAGTAATACCAACCGGGACTAAAGGCCTCCGCATATATAACGCACGCGGGCCCTGCCTCTCCATCTCCGATCCAGACGAAGATGAAGGGCAGCGTATAGACAAAGCTTAGGCGGAAGCGAAGCGTTGCAGCTGTCCTGCCGCCGCCCACGCCGTTGCCTCTGCATGCCACCAACGCCGATGACCACCTCCCTGTGCATAGATGCCACCTCCCTGCGCACCGACGCTGCCTCTCCCTGTGCACCGACGCTGCCAGCCGACCACCTCCCTGCATACCGATGCTGCCTCCGGCCCTGCGCACTGACGCCACCTCCGGCCCTGCGCACGCCGCCGACCATCGATGCTGACAGCCACCGACGCCTTCCTGCACACGCCGCCGGCCACCGGCGCCTCCCTGTGCACGCCGCCAGCCATCGTCTGCAGGTTAGAATTTGTTAGAAATAGAAATTAGGGTTAGAATTAGTTAATTAGTGTTAGAATTAGTTAATTAGGATGTTAATTAGAATTAGTTAGAAAAAGAAATAGTTAGAAATAGAAAAAGTTAGAAAAATGAAATAATTAGAATTAGTGTTAAAATTTGTTAGAATTAGGGTTAGAATTTGTTAGTTTAATTAGGAATAGTTAGTTAAATTTTGTTAGAATTAGGGTTAGAATTTGTTAGTTAGCATATTTTGTTAGAACTAGGGTTAGAATTTATTAGTTAGCATATTTTCTTAGAATTAGGGTTAGAATATTAGGGTTATAATTTGTTAGTTAATTTTTTTAGCATATTTGTTAGCATAATTAGAATTAATTAGAATTGGTAGATATGAGTTAGCATATTAGGGTTAGAATTTTATTATTTAACATTTTATTTAGGAATGTTCTACTTAGCAAATAGATGGTAGATATGAGTAAAAAAATGTCACCTTTATGTACAAAACATATGGGGGTGTTGGTCGGGCACCGGCGCGGTGGGGGAAGAGTTGGAGTTGGTGCGAGGGTGATAGAAAAGAGCTCTGTCACCCTCGCACCAACTCCAGCACTTTCCCCACCGCGCCGGCGCCCAGCCAACGCTCCCTTTTTTGGGACATTGCTCATATGTACATATTGCTATCTAAAATATTGCTTAGCATATAAATGTTCCCTAACTTGTTTTACCTATCTTCAGGAGAGACTTGGACGGTGATGCCGGAGAAGGTGTCGTCCGAGAAGAATTGCTGATGGGCATAATACGTGGTGAAATACCGTATGTGCATGAAGATGCCGGAGAAGGTGCTGGAGAAGGTGCCGAAGAAGGTGAAGAAGAAGACGTTTTGTCATTTTGAACCCTTCCGGTGACGGAATGGACATAGAAATGTTTGATGAAGGGCAAACAGACAATGATGACGACCAGCAATTGCAAACAAACACCGATGGCGAGGTATATTATATTGAGCCTTTGGTGATATGAAGGGAATATGCATACATTTATTAATGACTCTTTCTTTTTTCAACCCTCCGGATCAAGCAAGCTATCTTCTAAACGAGGCCCGAGCCAAAAGTTGAATCCCAATCAAAAGCTGAGCATCGATGTAATCGCTCCAAATGGCAAACCGTTGGAGCCAAAAAAATACGTGACAAAATTTATAAATCAATGCGGAGTGATTTTTAGGGACACCATCCCGATCACCATTCAAGAATGGAACGAGCCAAAGAAGGCACGTGTTGGAGCTAGTTTTGTGGACAAAAGATCCAAAAAAGACCTTTGGAAAAAGCTCATGGAAAATTTCATTCTACCTCTGATCTACTAAAAATTGGATGATGATGGTAACGAAATTCTGGGTGGACGTGAAAGGAGAAGGACAGTCAAAGAGTGCGCTCTCAAGAAGATGGTTGAAGCATTCTGGAACTACAAGAAATATTTCTACGTGACTTTTATCGCAAAACAAAAAACACCGGTATTCAAAGGAGCTTATGAGAAGTTGAGAGAAGAGTGGCCCAAATTTGTGGCATACAAGAAATCAGAGAGAGCCAAGGAAATGTCGATAAAAAATAAGGCAAATGCTCAGAAAAAGACACATCACCATGTTTTGGGGCCAGGCGGTTACAACACTGCAGTGCCGAAGTGGGAAGCTATGGAGGGTGAACTGAGGACTAAAGGAATCACTCTAGGTATAGAGGGATGGCCCAAAAGGTTCAAGCACTGGTGGTATGCGCATGGGGGATCGTTAGACCGGGCAACATGGGAGTGTGTTCATAGGAAGCTAACCTTTACCCCCACCGCAAAACTTGTACATGCAATGGTCGATGCTCAAGCGGGATTGATCCGGGTCGACCAAGAGAACGACGAGTGACACACGCCCTCGGGAATCCTGAATACACAGGACAAACATGAGGCAAAGGCGCCGGTGTTCCATGGAAGGAAGGGTTTTCCCAGCACGAAGACCCGTATGGTTACAAAAGCCGTAAGAGAAAGAAGGATCGGGAGGCAGATCGGATCGGGAATGTTGAATGTGAATTAGCCGACATGAAGAGGATGATGCATGAACTTCGCCAGGGAGGCTCATCTCGGCCATAGGAAGATCTAGCATTGGATATTAATAGCCAGCTGAGAAGCAGCGTGGCTTCCACGGAGGCCCCGGCTGATGATCACGCACGGTCAATTGAAGATGCACCGGGGCCTCGCTACCCCGTGGATGATGTTAGGGGGATGACAGATTGTGAGCTACATCTGCCAATGAAGAACATGTCCTTCAAGGTGGCGATCGGCACTGCTTTACCTTGTCTACCTAATGCACTCCACCATGGGAATCTGATACCAGCTGGCTATGCTCGTGTCACGATGGATGACATAGTCCTGGGGTTTGCTTGTGTCATGGTGGATGGCATAGTCTCGGGGTTTGAGGACGTAGAGATTGACATCCCTACACCTGAAGGGGATGTGAAAATTGGAGATGTCAAGCGCTATGTCATTCTATGGCCAAATAAATACATCAAGTTTCCAGCCTTAGCGCCAAGGCCACCGACTCTGAGGAATCCAAGTCCATCCTCCCCTGATGATCATCATCCACCTACTTCGACGTTGCCCCTAGTCCACCTCAGGCACCGTGTTAGCCAACATCGCCCCCAGTCCACCATCGGTGTGTCAGCCAATGCTGCCCCCCGGTGCACCTCCGGCGCGTCAGGAGAAGCCACCCCCAATACAACTGAGCAGGGGAAAAAGAGGAGTAGGGCTGCTACGCTTAGTAGTACTGATAAGGTATTGCATAAGACCACGAAGATAGCAGGGTCATTGCTAAAGCCTCTTCTCTTGAGAGCAGGTGAAAGGACTTACGAGGAAAACAAAGCGATATCAGACATCGAGGTGAAGGCATTTTTTGCACCGAAAAAGCCTGAGGCCAAGCACACATATAGTGAGAAAGACAAGAAGTGGCTATGGGTATGCTTACTCAACCGACCCAATATAAGATGAATCTTCCATCATACTATGACCGCAAAATTTTAAAGAAAGGTGCCTTGTCTGATGATGAGAAGAAAACAAGTGCAAAAAGCGGGAAACAAATTCTCCAGCTCGAAGAATAGAAGAATCAGCGGTCCCCCTGCTCATAGTGGAATCTGATATCAATGAGGCTTTCAAAGCCAATATGGATAAGGACTACGATTTATTGGACCCCATAATCATACAATCTGCTAAAAGATTGAATATGTCTGTAACACAGGCCAAAGAGATAGCGGCCGGAATGGGTCTCTCTATTCGTCAAATGTTTGGCATTGAAGAAGTGCCAAGGGGTCAGATATCACTGCAATATGTCCTACGGGGGCCTCTGATCAGTCCTGAGGCGGAAGCCGGTCTATCAAGACACATGCGAAATCTGCTCAACTGGTATAAGGTGCACATAAAAAAGAAGAACATGAAACAATATTTTACGGCGGATGTTAGAGAGGAGCATCACTTCAAACCATACTTGATACATATTCAATTGGACGAACTATTTCAGTTATTCAATCAGTGCACCCTCGACAAATCTATCATCGCTTGCTATTGTCTATAAGTGATTTATTCCTGTAATTAAGTCTCTAGCTCAGCTCATTCATTGCTTGTAATATATTATCCTAACTATATTCTTTTTGTACGCTATTATGCAGAATGAAGATGCTCGAATGCAAACAAAGGGGAATGTTTGACGTTGGGTTCATTGACCCATATATTGTTAATGAAATTACATTACAAGTCACCCCAAAGATGTGGAGAATGACCTATACACATTTTTAACCGAGCAAAATTTCAGAAGTGATATTCTGTTTCCTTACAACTTCAAGTAAGTGTTCCTATCTTGTACACATTCTTTTTTGCTTACTCAGTGTTAAGTTTAATTGATGAGTTATGTATGTAAACGTGTCCGCAGGTACCACTGGATTCTGCTAAGAATTCAATTTGACAACTCCACATTTGAAGTCTTCAACTCATTGAATAAGGACCAATAGCCGTGGAAAGACATGAAAGCAATGCTGCAGAAGTAATTTCAATCATTAGCGCACTATATTGGCCTCTTTCATTCATTTCCTGATATCAAGTATTTAATTACTCCTTTGTTCATTTTATTTGCCCTGCAGGGTTTGGACACATTTCAAAAAGAATACAACAGGTCCATTCAAAGATGAGCTAACTTTTAAAATGGCAAAGTCTTTAGAGCAGGAAAAGGGGACAAATCTATGTAGATTCTACGTTTATGAGTACATCCGGTGGTTTACCACTGAGCGGAGAGCTCGTGACGCGAACTTGGAAGTATGTAAACAATATTCACAATTTTATTTTACTACCATGAATTGTGTTGAGTTTTATTCAACTTATATATATCCATATTGATCTCCTTCTTAAAGATGAGGAGGGAGCGGGCGAGGCTCCTACCACAGGAGCACTTACGAGCAATTTAAGAGGAATTGTCGGGATTCCTGATGGGGGAGGTCCTCCATCCAAACTGAGAGCACTATGTGGAGGACGTGGAACAAGATATATAATTTAGTGATCTCAATGTAATTAAATAGTTGTATGTACTACCGAATATGTGTATATATATGTATGGTCGCAAGAGATCGAATTTATATATGCATCAACGTGTAATGTGTATATAGTACCGTAGAATATGTGTACGGAAACTCCTTTGAAATTAAAATGAAACACAATTTAAAAAATAAATGAAATGAAAACACAATATGAAAAAACACAAAATCTTGCCATGGCAGAGAAACACATGATTTCTTTGCCGCGACAGAGAATAAGCTGCCCGCGGCTTGGGGGCTTTAGTCCCGTTTCGTATTACCGACTGGACTAAAGATCTCCTAGCAGGCACGCTCGGCCGAGCGCACATGGATGCCCTTTAGACCCGATTTGTAAGCAACTGAGACTAAGGGGGGGGGGGGGGGTTAGTCCCGCTTTACTAGTCTCGGTTGCGCAACGGGGACTAAAGCCCCTCACCAACTGAGATAAAAGGCCTTTTTCCACTAGTGTGTGCTAACAACCACAACGCAACACACCATGCCACACCACTCTGCAGCATTATTCACATGAAAAAAATGAATTTGTGTGCGAGTATTGGTCTAGCTAAGCCGTATAATAGCATGCTCTCGAGGAATTTAGTACATGAATAAATTTAGTGTCCCACCTCTTGGAAAGTAATGTGGATAGGGACAGAGCTCCGTTGGCTAGACTGGGCCATGGCCCGCCTATGTTTTCTTCTAAAAATATATTTACTCCTATGCATAAGGCTTGGTCCATCAGCAAGCATGCAGTGGCCTGCCTGTTATGTTGAGTGTCCCGTGCTCTCTTTCTTAGTTACTCCCTCTGTTAACAAATATTTTGCGTTCTGGATTTGGTCAAAGTCAAACTTTCTAAACTTTGATCAAATTTATACGAAAAATACAAACATTTACAATATAAAAAATATTGCATTAGAATCTTCTCAAAGCATATTTTCATATTATGTCTATTTGGTATTATGAATATTGATATTTTTTCCTGAACTCTTAGTCAAAGTTTGCAAAAATTGAGTTTGACTAAATCCAGAACACGGCTAAATAAAAATGGAGGGAGTAGTACGCACTAGATCTAGCGATTTGGATCCTTAAAAAAAGAGGTCTAGCGATTTGTAGAGAATCTGAGAATGAAGCATAGTACGATCGGGAAAGAAGAAAGAAGAGCAGCGCCGCCACCCGTAGCTAGTGGATCGCCGTAGCCCTGCAGGTGTGGTCGCACCCCATGGCACAACCACCGCCCGAAGGTCCCCTACTCTTCTCCAATCTCCTAGCTAGGGAGGTTTTTAGTGAAGTTTGCCCTTCAACAGTTTGCTTTGCAACAACCATCTAAATAAAAAATATTCAGTAAATGGCTGAAGTGGTACGGTTTTAAAAATATTTTTTTGTGGTTTTTTAGCTTGGCCCACTCATGATTTTTTTTCGAGCTCCACCACTGAATGTGGATATAAAACCATAGTACTAAGGTACCAACTTATTCCAGTTGGGCTATACACACATATGGCCCTAGTTGGGCCACTTTCTAAGAGTGGGGCACTAATTGCAGAGTATCAGAAAAAAAACAATTTTGTCCTAGAATATTATTGATATACCAATTGTTTGATTTATGTCTTGTTGGATTTAACACTTGCACCTATAATAATTAACATGATTAGTTTCCACATGGTTAATGAATATTTGTGCTTTAATTTATAAATTTTGATAATACACTTTGTATTTATCCAAACTGATACTCTATAACACCAATAAGCCTAAACGGGATTTTAAACAGTGACCCTTTCTTATGACTCATGAGATTTCAATTTTGGAGTAGGCCTGGATAGACTAACGAGTTAGCGTTTGATGGCTAGACACGCCCAAATTATGTAATCCCCGACGTTCCATAAATTTATCATTCTTTTAATAAAAGTATGCGTCTTTTTGAGGTTGTACAATGTGTATGTATGTTGAACCGGTAACACTTCAAAATATGTTTGCTTAATGTTACACTCTTCTTAGTTAAGTTTTGGATGCTCTGAATTTCTTGTAGTGTAAGGGAGTTCTGACGGGCACATCACGTACCACTGAAAGAATAGCGCCGGATAAACCTGGAATAAATCTAGGTAAATACAAACGCCCATGCCAAGTTAAGGACTTGAACCTGGGTGGGCTGGTTCCACCACAGGGAACACAACCATCAGAGCTAAGCTCCATTTGCATCAGGTTTCAAGGTCATATGTCTCACAACTGTATTTGTGGTGATAAGCCCGTCACTCTTCGGTGTTTTGCCAGTCCAGTTTCGCTTGGTGCACATGTTTTAGTGACAGCCGGACACAGTTCTGTTGGGATCAGGACAAAATGCTTACATACAAGAAGAAATGGAGAACAATGCAGGACCAGAAATATTCCAGATTCCACTGATTGATCGACAGCACAGGTTTGGATACAGCATATCGTTTATGACTGTCCTGACCAGTTCCACTATCGCTGCGCTTCCCCGGCCATCGTACAAAAACTTTCTATGGCTGTCCCAAAGGACGGCGACAAACTATAGCTTGTGCTGCACCTGCATACTACCTGGGCCTCCAACTTGCAAAGGAACACTATGCTTCTCAAATGCTCAGAAAAGCTAATGCGATAAGTAGGTATTAGGTACGTGGTTTGTTGTTTGAACTTCATATATTTAGAGTACAGCAACATGTAAAAGTGCAAATAACAATAAGCAATTAGACAGTTTAAACTGCAGATTTGAAACTGCCATAAAACTGAAGTGTCACTCCTCCCTACCTTTCTCAATCAGTTCGGAGTTTTAAATAAACTAATTGGTGCATCAGTTCAATATGTTACCAGAGTTAAGAGGCCCCGAGTTCAAGAAACGGCTGACACACTAGTAATAAAGTTGTGATGGCCTTCATTGATCCCAAAACCTTCTTAATTGTGCCAAATGTGTGTCTTATTAGTCCTGAATATTGGGAACTCAAAGGAGCATTTCCCAGCCAGGTATCCTCCCAGAATTGTACTTGAGTCATCTCTAATGGTGATGGTCTCAAACCTAGTACATACTGATTGCTTCACCTTCACTACCTAGATGTTGGGGGTTGTACACCCACTTGTCCAACCAAGTGAGCCAGACTAACTTCCCCAAGTTCTGCTCACAGCTATTGTTACAATCTTCTCGTTTCTGGTGGCGAACATATTTTGTACTGATAGACTTTTCTTAAATCTGTACCAACTGTTAGCTCATTCTACCGAAATCCATGAATTCGGATGTACAAAATAAAACTCCAGAGGGAAAAAACTTCATGTCTTGTCTTAGTCACAACAAGGAAAACTGCTACATTCCTTGTTTCCTATGAGTTCCTTGCTAACTGATCTTTCTGACAAACAGAACACTTCGGATTGGAATGCAGTGTCAAATGTCAAATCCAGTGAGCTGCAGCAACAGCATCGTATCATGGCGTTCTCTGCCAATTCCAATTGATTTGTTCATCACTGGCCAGCTAGCTAGCTAGCTACTGTCTAAAAGCGTACAGACTTTTACACATCAAGAGTCATTGTTTGATCTCATTGTCACCAAACAGCTAGCAAGCAGAATTAAACATGGAATCTGCTTTTCCTGACAAGTTTGTAGTTTCCTGCTTGACTCATCACTTCGGCCATTACCTCTTAATCAAAGGTAAACACTTGTCAGCTATCAGAAATCTTGAGATCTCTTTTTTCTCCAGGTCAAAAAAGAAAAGAAAATCTGATCGCCCACAACTTGCCCATCATCAGTGCATCATGGCCTACATTGGTCTACCTCTGAGCTCCTTTCAACCTAGGATAAGATATTTGCAACCATCAGAGCCACTTTATTCCAACTACACATCGATTGTATGCAGAAGCGGTGTAGAGCTATGGGAGATAGTGCTGGGGCGGGTACCTAGCTCCAGCAGAGTGGGGGACAAAAATCAAACCGGAGGAATCCGCAATGCCCAATCGTTGTCGATGTTCACCGCTGTGTCGCCGACAGCGTGATCCGGGAGAGCAATGGAAGCGGAGCCGGAGGGTTTTGGCCGGTGTGGATGGTGACATGGAATATCCCTTCTGCAGCATGCTCGTCGACCAGTTGGTGCTGCAGGTACAATACATGTAGTAGTGGTGCACGGTGGTGGTGGTGGTGGAGCTGATGGGGTGTCCCACCGTGCACTAGCTGCTAGCTACAGCTCTGGGAAAGCGAGCACTGTGTGGTTAGTAAGTAGACCAGCTTTGCTGTTCCTGGGCTGCAGCTTCCCTGCCCTTCCCCTTCCCTTGTATGGGGCAGTTCCTTGTATAGGGAATCAATCATGAGATATGCTCCTCTTTGCGGCCATGGTTTCCATGCTGGTATGATGCCCTCGCTTGATCCTTGGAACAGCTAGCTGCACAGTGCATTGCACGTATGTTGCAACTTTTGTGGTGATGTTGAGTCACTTCAGGTACGTGAGAGGGAAGCTTCTTTGGCAAGTGTTGACATCTTTGGCACGCAGAGGGTTTGCAGTCGTCTAGAACTTTATGAACGTAACCGGGACGTGTCTACGCACTAGTGGCCGACGGCGTCGTCCTATGATAATATTGGGCAGCCGCTGGCATATTGGAAAGTCTAGCTAGTTCATCTTGTGGGAGGTGTCTGGGTGTGTTGAACATCTTTGTACGTGTATAGGGTAGGGTTTTGTACGTTGTACCTGCAGTGTCTCTCTTCCCCCTTTATTCATTGGGAGACTAGACCCGGTCACACCCCTGTACCTATATATGTGCCTTGTGCACGATCAATGGAATCATCGATGCACCAAATACTTTCCACATGGTATCAGACACCGTATCGGTCCCTAACCTTAGCTTCCGCTCCACCTCCTAGCCGCCGCCACGGGCCTGCCGCCGCCGCCGCCGCCTCCTGGCCGCCGCCGCCACAGCAGCCCTAGCCGCCGCCGCTCCTCCTCCTCCTCCCCTGGCCGCCGTGCTCCCCTCTCCCTCTACCGCGCCGCCGCCCCCACCTCAGCCGCCGCGCTCCCTTGCGCCGCCGCCCTCTCCTTCCCTCACCATGTCATCGACCCCTACCTCCTCTCGCACCAATCTGTTCGCTGGCCCCGATCCCGCCGTCATCCGCGACATCAACATCCGGAATCGTGTTCCCGTGACCCTCGACGCCACCACCGCCTCCTACCACCCCTGGAAGACCTACTTCTCTCTTCTCTTCCGCGAGGAGAATCTCCTGGATCACGTCGATGGCTCCACCGACTCGCGCGTCATGGCGGCCGATCCCGAGTGGACCTCGATCGACGCCATGCTCATCCGCTGGTTCTTCACCACGATCTCACGCGATCTGTTTCACACTGTCGTCACCGACGGCGATGATGCCGCCGCCGTGTGGATCAAGCTCAACGGCTTCTTCACCGACATCAAACTACAGCGCCGTGTCTTCTTGCAGCAAGAATTCTTCGACTGCCATCAGGATGACCAGACCCTCGTCGTCTCAAGAAGTTGGCGGACGACCTGCGCGACATCGGCTCCAGGGTCGACGATGATCTTCTCCTCAGCACGCTCACCGCCAACCTCAACGAGGACTTCGGCAACGCCGCCGGCAACCTCACCTTGATGGCGGATGCCTCCTTCCCCAAGTTTGTGTCATACTTGAAGCTCGAGGAACGCCGGAGGAAAGGGGTGAAGAAGCGCGCGCAGCATCAGGCCCTGGCCGCCGGCACCACCCGCGGCACGCCACCCACCGCCCCGGCCGCTCCCTGGCCACCGTCGCAGCCTGCTCCGCCACCAGGGTTCTACCCCGCCCCTCCCACTGCTCCCCAACAGCAGCAAGGTGGGCGTCGCGGAGGCCGCCGCCGCGGCGGTGACAACCAGCAGCAACAGGCGCCCGCGGGAGGCCAGGCGCAAGGGGGGCCCCGTGTCTGACCCAGCCCACCCCTCCCTGGTCCTACGGCGCCAACCCGTGGACCGGCGTGGTCCACGCATACTCTATGCCGGTGCCTCGGGCAGCCGCACCGAGAATCTTCGGGCCACATCCAGTCGACTCACCAGGCGTACTTCGCCGGGCCAGCCGCGGCGCCCCCCGGTGCTTCCTACCCGGCCTATGGCGTTGCCCCCCCCCCCCGCCTCCTCCTACCCGGGCTACTACGCGCCACCGACTACTGCAGGCTCCACCGTCGCGCCACCGTCTGGGGGGTACCCTCCCCAGGTGCCGCCGTCGTGGGATCCCGCCCTCCTCGCCGCATTGCACTCGGTGCCGTCCCCCAGCCACTACGAGGGTGGCGGTGACTACTTCATGGACACGGGCGCCACCGCTCACATGACAAATCATCCCGGTAACCTTTCATCTTCCACTCCTGTTCAAACTTCCACTCGCATCACCATTGGCGACAGTTCCTCCTTACCCATTACACATGTCGGTCATAGGTCTTTTCCCTCCACGTCCACTCCTATTACCATGTCTAATGTTCTTGTCTCCCCTAACTTAGTTAAAAACCCCGTTTCTGTTCATCGTCTTACTCATGAGAATCCTATTACTGTTGAATTTGACGCCGTTGGTTTTTCTGTGAAGGACGCCCGTACTCGGATGGTTCTCCACCGCTGTGATAGCCCCGACGAGCTCTACCCAGTGCACTCCACCACCGCTGCCACCCCTCGTCCTGTCGCCCTCGCCACTAGCGTCGACCTTTGGCATGCTCGTCTTGGTCACCCCAACTCCACCGTTTTGCGTCAGATTCTTCAGAGTTTTTCATTCTCATGTAATAAGGCTGAACACCATACTTGTCAAGCCTGCCGTCTCGGCAAGCATGTGCGTCTTCCATTTAGCGAGTCTACCACTATTTCTACTTTTCCTTTCCAGTTGTTGCATAGTGATGTTTGGACGTCCCCGGTTGCTAGCAACACGGGTTATTTATACTATTTGGTGATTTTGGATGATTTTCTCATTATGTGTGGACGTTCCCACTTCGTCGTAAATCCGACGCTCTCGCCACTCTCACAACCTTCTATTCATATGTCACCACTCAGTTCGGTCGTCCCATCCTTGCACTCCAAACTGACAATGGCAAAGAGTTTGACAATGCCGTCGTCCGCCATCTCCTAGCGTCGCACGGCACCGTCCTCCGCCTAACTTGCCCATACATGTCCCAACAAAATGGCCGTGCTGAGCGCGTCATTCGCACTCTTAACGATTGTGTCCGCACGTTGCTTTTCCACTCCAACGTTCCACCTCGGTTCTGGCCGGACACTCTCGCCACCGCCACCCTCCTTCTTAACATCCGCCCATGTCATCCCCACTGGAATTATGCTCCTCATCAGCTCCTCTTTGGCGCCCCCCCCCCCGTCTTACGATGGTCTTCGGATCTTCGGGTGTCTGTTATCCTAGCACCGCGTCCACCACTCCTCACACACTCGCCCTGCGTTCGGTCCCTTGTGTCTTCCTTGGTTACCCTCCCAACACCAAAGGTTACCGGTGCTATGATCCCGTGTCCCATCGCGTGTACACTTCGCGACACGTTTACTTTGATGAGCTGGTTTTTCCGTTTCAGCAGGTACCTCCCTCCAGCAGCGCTGAGGCTACGGCTGCGCCCGCGCCCCCTGCGGCCCCGGCTGCGCCCGCGCCCACCATGGTCTCGGCAGCAGCCCCCGCCCGTGCGCCCGCGCCCGGCCAGCCTTCCGCGCCGCCGGCCGCTTCGCCTCCACCCGCTGCGGCTGAACCTCTCGACGGTGCAGTCACCCGCGCCCGAACCGGGATCCGGCGTCCCAATCCGCGCTACACCGACCCCGAGTACGCCTACGCTGCATCTACGTCGGCGCCGTCTCCGCTGCCCTCCTCCGCTCGTGCTGCCCTTCGGGATCCGAACTGGCTTGCCGCTATGCGCGAGGAGTTCGACGCTCTGCAGCGCAACCGCACGTGGCAGCTTGTGCCGCGACCCCCTCATGCCAATGTCATCATCGGCAAGTGGGTCTTTCGGCACAAGACTCGTCCGGACGGTTCTCTCGAGCGCCATAAGGCGCGCTGGGTGGTCCGCGGCTTTCGCCAGCGCGCAGGCGTGGACTTCACCGACACCTTCGCCCCGGTTGTCAAACCGGGCACGATTCGCGTCGTCCTTCAGCTCGCCGCCTCTCGCGCCTGGCCAGTTCACCAGCTCGATGTGTCCAATGCTTTCTTGCATAGGCATCCCACCGAGCAGGTGTTTTGTCAGCAGCCCACCGGTTTCGTCGACAGCGCCTTCCCGGACCATGTGTGCCTGCTCTCCCATTCTCTTTATGGGTTAAAGCAGGCGCCTCGAGGTTGGTACCAGCGGATGGCTGGCTTCCTTTAGCATCAGGGGTTCTGGTCCACCCGGTCCGATGCCTCCCTGTTTGTGTATCACCAGGGCGACGCCACTGCGTACCTCCTCCTGTACGTCGACGACATCATCTTGACTGCTTCCTCGACGGCTCTCCTGCAGCAGATTACAGCACAGCTCAGCGCTGAGTTCGCCCTCAAGGACTTGGGGGCTCTTCACTACTTCCTCGGCATCGAGGTTGTCCGCCGCGCCACTGGGTTCTTCCTGCATCAGCAGAAGTACGCACATGAGCTTCTGGAGCGTGCAGGCATGCTTAATTGCAAATCTGCTTCCACGCCTGTCAATACGAAGGCCAAAGTATTCGCTGTCGAGGGCTCTCCAGCGTCCGATGCTGCCTTCTATTGCTCCATCGTCGGTGCTCTTCAGTACCTCACGCTGACACGGCCGGATATCCAGTATGCCGTCCAGCAGGTGTGTCTCCACATGCACGCTCCGCGTGATACCCACTGGGCCTTGGTGAAACGGATTCTCCGGTATATCCGTGGCACCATGTCTATGGGACTCACCCTGACGGCCTCCACCGACACCAGCCTTGTTGCCTACTCCGACGCCGACTGGGCTGGGTGTCCCGACACTCGACGCTCCACTTCTGGATACTGCGTCTACCTCGGCCCCTCCCTAATGTCGTGGTCGTCCAAGCGACAGCCCACGGTTTCACGCTCGAGCGCCGAGGCTGAGTACAGGGCTGTGGCTAATGCCGTAGCTGAGTGCTCCTGGCTCCGACAGCTACTACAGGAGTTGCTCTGCGAGGTTCCCAAGGCCATGATTGTCTACTGTGACAATGTCTCCGCGGTATACCTCTCTGCTAATCCTGTTCATCATCGCCGGACGAAGCATATCGAGCTCGACATTCACTTCGTTCGGGAGCATGTCGCTCTTGGTCGTGTTCGTGTTCTACATGTACCCACCGATCAGCAGTTCGCCGATGTGATGACGAAGGGTCTTCCTACCTCGACCTTCGAGGGTTTCAGGTCCAGTCTTTGCGTCACTGGCGCCGCTTCGACTGCGGGGGGGTGTTGAACATCTTTGTACGTGTATAGGGTAGGGTTTTGTATGTTGTACCTGTAGTGTCTCTCTCCCCCCTGTATTCATTGGGAGACTAGACCTGGTCACACCCATGTACCTATATATGTGCCTTGTGCACGATCAATTTAATCATCGATGCACCAAATACTTTCCACAGGGTGTGCGTATGTTGCTACGCCACCGTGAGTTCATGTACATGTCCACACAAGCCCCTATTGCAACTCTAGCAGGCCAACCCATTTCAGATATCAAATGTATTCGTTGTGGTTTGTTTGGGGAAGCCCACAGAGGAAAAGGTGTGTCCGCTCTTGGTTCGTTTGGGGCGGGGGTACACCCAGCCGGCCGGCCGACGCATTTTGCCCCACGCCGCCATGGATGGTGCGCCAAAGTTAATGCCAGCGCATTGCCTCTCAACCACTTTGTTGCCTCCCGTGCAGGCCGCTCGGTTTTTTGGTAGAAAAGCACAGATAGCAAGCAGCCATGCCTCGCTGCAAAATCATGACCTAGCGCGTGAGGGCTACTCGGCAGAGGAGACCGAGGCGGCGATTTTTGCTAGGAGGATGAGGCGGCGGTCAGGCAGGAGGTCATGGCCGAGATGGACGACGATGAGGTCGATGTGCCAGCAACAAGCCATGAGCAAGTGACTCCGCTCGCGTCCTTCGAGACTGCTGGTCACCGGCTCATGACTGTCGAAAGGTAGGCCCTCGAGGGCATCAATGCCCAGAGGCCATTAGACACTTCTCTGTCATGCGGGGCACGCGTTTCCTCTGTGTCGATAGCCCTTCAAGCCCGCAAAGCGGTGGTGGCAGCTAGGCGGAGCCGACGGGCGGAGGTGGATGCGGAGAACCGAGAGATGGCGGCGGATGTGTAGGCCACGAGGGATAGCTAGGATGCAGAGCTAGAGGTAGCTCTGCAATGTCGGAAGGTAGAGGACGAGACCGAGCTGCAATGTCGTAATGTGTTGGACATGTCATTCCTCTCGATGGCTCCAACGTTGTGGTGACCAAGCGGAGCGGCATCGTGGGCACTCGAGGGCAGGGTAGAGCGCCGGGAGAGGGCGAAGGAAAATGACGGTGAGGTCTGTCCCTCTGGTCACGGCGGGGCAAAGGACGGCAAGGAGTAGACCGGTCTAGTTGTTATTATTAGTCTATTAACATTTAGGTGAAATGAAGCTACTTACTTTATTTTTGTGTCACTTACTTCCAGGCCAAGAGGGTAGGCGCGGACAAACGAGAGGTTTGTGGCATATTCATGCGGATGCATTTCCTCTCCAAATTTGGGCTAGAAATGGGTTCTTGTGGACGCGTTTGCGGCGCTTGGTCCATTTCAGTCGTGCCGCTAGGCTGTATTTTTGGTGTTCCCCCTATTCGCTTGGAACGAAACATACCAGCTTGGTCCATTTGGGTCACACCGGTGGGGTTGTCCTTACTTCTAGTGTATTTGAGTATAGCCAAAAAAATGGAGGGAATTATCTCGGATCTCAAAAAATTCTTCCTTTAGTAAGCTAGGTTTAGTTAAGATAATCCCAAAATATTCTCGAACCTTGTTTTTCTAGATTAAAAGTTGTCCACCATAGTAATATAGGCCTTGTATACTTTTGTTGCAGTTCTATCCTCAGGCCTTTTTTACTTCTACGAGTGTATTCGAGTGCTTTTAAGGTGATTAGAGGAGATTATCCCAAATATAAGAAAATCCCTAACAGTTTTTTTTACCAAGCTGGGTTTTGGCGGGATAATTTTGGGGTATTCTCAGAAGTCTCCTTATTTCTTGTCTAGATTAAATCTCTTCACCACAGTAGTGTATTTTAGGAGAAAAATGTTTGAAGGGATTGAATGGAAGTGAGACATTTACTAAATCCTCTCCCATCCACATGAGAGAATTAGTAAGAGCATAGTTAGGCAGCAGCAGGCAGTAGGCACGGGGGGTCCTGTACGCCGCCTTCTGCGGCACGGGAGCGTCGCGCCGCACGAAGGAACCCAGTTGGTGGGCCGGCCCATTTCCGCGTCTTCTTCTTTCTTCTCTCCTTTTTCTTCTTTTTCTCCTCGTCTCCGCCACCGATCGGGCCGCCGCCGCCGCTGCCGACCGTCGAACCCCCCACGATTCTCCCCTCTCCGGCAGCCTCCTTTCCGACTCCGGCGAGCTCCCACCCCCCTCCCCCACCCTAAGTTTCTGAGCTTGCTCCGCCGCCTCCACCGCGGCCAGCCACGGCGTCGGCGGCTTCGTGGCGCAGCGGCATCCTTCTCCGGTGACCGCCTTCTTCCTCAAACTCCGGTGGCCGCCTTCTTCCTCACCTCCGGCATACTTCCTCACCTTCGCCGACCGTCGCCGAGCCTGACTCATCACCGCACGCGTGACTGCAGGGGTACGCGGCGCGAGGCGTTTGCGCCGCAGAAGGCGGCGTATAGGAATTGCCGTAGGCACTCCTTGACCTAGCAGCCAATCGATCTGGGCCTGATCTTTGAGGCCGGGTATTCGATCATTCACCATGCATGGTCCATCCATGGCCCACCCGGCCAGCCGTCGGAATGGTGTTCGATAGCTTTTTCCAGTAGTCGCGCATGTGCACCTTCATTCGGGACGGGTAATACGGTTTAGCGGTCGTACTTTTATCACTCGTCACTGATGTGAAGTCAGCCCACGCCGTCTTCTTTCCGGGAAACTGATCGTTCAGTACAAAATCCCTCTTCACAGACAGTTGACAAAAAGTGTAACCGTTGCCATTCATCAGCGCTTAGTCTAGAAAATCGAGTGCAAACGAAGAAAAGAGGTCCCGTGTTGGATGACCACATATATCCTTGTGACGAGTTTTTTACTGAAGCTGGCAGTGTGATCTTCACGAGGGCCCCAACTTTAGCCCATGTCTCTGAAGTATTGTACTGTATTGTGTTGTTATTTATTTTATGTGTACATTTTTTCTTATGTTTACCCTCTCCATCCATTGTAAAATATACACAACATTTTACACATTGTAACATTTCTAAAGACTTTTGTTTGTAGATGATTGAGTAAAGAAAACTTTTTGTCAGGATCATCGGCATATATAATGACCAGAAGCCGATGGCTCTGGATAAAACCGTCTGCATATAGGACAATATGCCGACAACTTCGCCAAAAAGTCTGTCAACAAACACCTGCCATCGGTAACTTGGTACAAATGTCGAGGGCGCCATTGTCGGCATATCTAGAACCATCGGCAAAGACCCTAGCCACCGGCGAGTCGTCGGCTGATGGGCGCCTGACAGCGTCATGTGTATGCTCAGCTCTAACGGAGGCCCTCGGTATATGCCCTATGCTGGTGGTCGCCGTCGACATATAATTTTTTCCTGTATTATTTTATTATTATTTTCCCTGCATTATTCTTTTTAATTTTTTTCATGATACTATTATTACATAGTACTATATCACATAAAATGATAAAATATAAAGTTTTTTCTTAATTTCGTATGCTCGCATTGTAGGGTCACGTGCATAGAAAATAAAAAAAATCATCCTACACAAACCACCAAGATCTAAACATGTAGATGCAACAACAAAGTTAGATCTAGATTGAATTTACCAAGCAATGCAACATCTTAAAACCTATGGTAGTCCGGTGTTGCTCATGTTTTGAAGGTGGCAAAGGCTTGCACATCTTAATTTCACCATCTTACACGAAATGTTCAGATGATGTGATATCGATGTAATATATGTTTGTTTTTTGGTGGGATCTTGGTTTCTTTACTTGAGGTATGGCACCATTGTTGTCACAACAGATCAATCTCCATTGGCCCCAACGCGGTTAGAATCATACCTAGTTCTGAGATGAATTTATTTAGCCAAACGCCTCCAATGCTTCTTCCAAAGCAGCTATATACTCTGCCTCTTTTGTACATTATGTAGGGCTTGTTTGGTTCCCAGCCACAGTTTGCCAAGCCAAACTTTTGCAGCCACAAGTTGTTTGGCTTGTGTTTGGTTTTTGCCACACATGTAGTTTGCCACACTTCATTTATTATATGGCCCACTTGTCATAGAGTTAATTTTCTTGCCAACTCTTGCCAAAGTTTGGCTTCCAATTTCTTAGCCACACTTTGTGGCTGCCATACTTTACTAAACTTTGACTTGGCAAAGTATGGCGGGGAACCAAACAGGCCCGTAATGTATCTTGCTTATAACTTTTCTAGCTCACCGCACCTGCGTTTAAAGTTAACACATAGCCCAATTGGCTAATTAAATGAAAGGATTTCGAAGCAAAATTTTGCTAATTCGATAAGAATTGTATTCTTTAATTATTTCTTTATTTTTATTACTTAATTTTAGAATTAAAAAAATTTATTCTAATGGATTTTATTCTTTTTCTTTGGATTCAAAATAGTTGAAAAAACATGCATCGGGGTAACCTTTTATAACGAGCTCATTTTCATCTCCATAGCCAAGAAACATATCCATAGTTCTTCGTAAGAACTTTTGGATTCTTTTCACTACTTACCAATACTTTTCCAGGTCACCCAGATATCTGATCATAGCACTGATAGCATAGGACACATCTGGACGTGTACATATAATAGCATACATAATTGATCCGATTGCAAAAGCATATGGAACCTCGTTCATGTATTCACATTCATTAATTATTGAGGACATTGAGTCTTGCCTAGCGACTTGCCAGGTATCATCGAAAGAATCCCCTTCTTGGAATCTTCCATTTGAACCATTTCATGACTTTACCTAAGTATGTACTTTGGCTAAGCCATATCAGGCACTTTGATCTATCTCTATAGATCTTGATGCCTAATATGTAAGCTTCTTCCCCAAGTCTTCAATTGAAAACCTATTTTTCAATGAATCAGTTTAACAAAAGGTATATCATTTCCAATTAACAAAATGTCATCTACATATCAAATTAGATATGGCAATGCGCTCACACTTATACTGTAAACATAAGCCTCCTCATCGTTCTTGATGAAACCAAAACTCTTAACTACTTCATCAAAGCAAAAATTCCAACTCCATGATGCTTGATTCAGTCCGGAAATGGAACGCTGAAGTTTTCATACCTGTCATGCACTCGATGGATCGACAAAAGCATTTGTTGTATCATGTATACATCCACAAATGGCATTTACTTTAAGAATGTCATTTTGAAATCCATCTATCATATCTCTTAACTGAATTATGCATCGATTTGTAGGATAATCCGAAGAGGCTTAAGCTTTGGTATGGGAGAGAATGTCTCATCGTAGTCAACTCCTTAAAATTTGGGTTCAATCTTGTTTGGTTCAATCTTGTTTGGTTATAAATGTTTTACATAAACATCAGATCTACAAGTTTTAGAAATTGGTAGATTGGGTTTCTTCCTGTTCCATAACTTAGTGGTGTTATTTAAACATATTATGATGGTTCTCTATTCGGTGAAGCCACATTTTCTAAATCGTATCCCCAAAATGGCAATGACAAATCGGTGTTTTTAGATAAAGGCATCATCGATCTCCATGATGTCCAGGAAGGTTCGACTATGCCTCTCGGACACCTTGCGTTGAGGCTTCCCGGGCGGCATAAGTTGTGGAACAATTCCACAACTCTTTATATGCTTGCTAAACTCGTAAAACCTTGTTTGGTTATAAATGTTTTACATAAACATCAGATCTACAAGTTTTAGAAATTGGTAGATTGGGTTTCTTCCTGTTCCATAACTTATTGGTGTTATTTCAACATATTAGGATGGTGCTCTATTCAGTGTAAAAGTCACATTTTCTAAAGAGTATCCCCAAAATGACAATGACAAATCAGTATTTTTTTGATAAAGGTATCATCGATCTCACAATGTCTAGGAAGGTTCGATTACGCCTCTCGGACACCTTGCGTTGAGGCTTCCCGGGCGGCATAAGTTGTGGAACAATTCCACAACTCTTTAAATGTTCGCTAAACTCGTAACTCAAATATTCTCTTCGATGATCCGATCGTAGAAAATTTATTTCTTGTTACGGTGAGTATCTAGTTCATGCTGACATTTCTTAAACTTTTCAACTGTTTCAGATTTTGGTTTCACTGATATTACCGTAGCGACTATTGGACAGAGGATTATAAATAACTAAACATATGCAATGGCATAATTAAACACACACACTTAGACATAAAACGGTGTGTGAGATGTCTACCTAAACAGAGACGACAAAAATAACTAACCCTTTGGAATGTCATCAACTTCATATATGGTTTCTTTAACAATGTCTTACACAATGTCCTAAAAATTGCAAACAGTTACTTACCCGGATCGTGTGTGATGACACCACTATCGCACCTGGTTTTGCCTTAACAGTTTTCCCTGCATAGTGATGGTCCGTATTTGGAACAGGGCTTTCGTCCCGATTTTTATTTAAGCACCCACCAGCATACAAGGATCAACTGCAAGCCACCAAAAGAGAAAGTCTGTTGGGGCAACAACGAGAACGATACAACTCCGACAGGGTGAAGCTCAGCAGCTAGACGTCGTACATAGATGGCGTGCAGCCACCAGGAGGTCGTCAAGCATGCCGCCTAGCCGAGCTCTGTCCCGCTGCCTACACAACAGGTGCCACTGCTGGTTCGATGTTGCAAGCCGCAGACCGATATATGTACTAGTGTTTCCTTAACGAATAATAGGGACACGTCATCTTGGTACCATGGAATTTGATGCAGACATATCACCGTCCTTCGAATCGTGGCTATATCAATATCACCGAAAAGCAGCAACAATATACTATCATACACAGTGCACTTCTGAGAATAACATGAAGTTAATGATCATTACGCATGATATACTGTTGGGCATTGACCCGCATAAGATATCTCAATGTCAACGTCTTACCGATGTGTGTATGACTAATTAAAAACATTGTTTCCTCGCTGATCCCCGAAGAAAAAGAAAAGAAAAGAGGACCACGTTTTTCAGATTATCAACACTTGAAATTGGTGATCCGTTCCTTTCAAAAAGTAAAATCATACTATCATCCATGTATTCAAAACCAGTCAATCTCGATCTGGAAATCCTAGCTACCTGTGGGCCTTCATGCACGAGAGTCACTCGAACCGTGACTGGACATGCACCTTGCAGGCCATGGTGAAATATCATTGGCCTGCATTTTAACATCTTACGTCAAATTGGAAAGACGTCATTTTGTACATCAGCCTGTAATTGTCAATCGAAATATCGAAACGACAAAATTCACAATAGTCTCTGTATCTGTGTCATGGTTACCTTTATTTTGTGACGTGGGAATTTCTCTGTAACCGCAGTCAAATGTATGCAGGAACGGTATATCCATAATTTTCTCCAATACGCGCCTGTACTTCTAGTTCAGTTCTTGATGATAAGATCTACTTGTGGATTAGCTGATGCAGATCATGGCTTCACTGGACCTAGATGACTGGATAGAGATACAGGCAGCTAGTAATGAGGCACATAGACAGCAAGTGTAGTTGTTTCTGTTGTTTGCCTATCCTTGTAGGCTAGCTTAAATGTCAAGAAAGAGCATAAACTTTTTGGGAAACGACAAGGTAAATATATATATATATATACTAGTTTTTTTGTAGAGAGTTGCCAAGAAGAAACAGAATGGTATATGGTGTGCATGATTTGATAAGATCAGGAGGTAGTGTATCCCTATCTGTCCTACTAGCTAGCTGGTTCTCACAAAGCAGCCAAAATAATGAGGGCATGACCTCTTTCAAAGTTTGTGGGTGCTGTGTAACACAGGAAAAAGGAAGCTACTCTAATCTCCACAGCCCATCATAATTAATTAAGCCCAAAACCGTGCAAATTGTCGTGAAACGACACATATGAATATATGAAGAAATGCGCATAGATCAAGGAAACATCTGCACTTCTAATTAATTTAGCAGTGATAGTATGGAAGGGCCCACACACACCATTGTTTGCTTAGGTGAGTAACACGCCGTGATATAGGACAGCTGCCTAAAACGGTGTTTAGCTTCAAATTGTAGACATCTGCTGCGTTTTTTCAACTACAAATGTTAAGTCTGATAAATCTCATTGTGTCGCTTGCTGATGGGTCAATACTTTATGTTATATCGTTTTCTTATAGTGTTTCATATAATGGAGTTGGTTATTTTTTCTAAATGGGCGGGTCAACGGCCTCTGAATCAATAGCTGCACACATCCTTCATCTTTTATGTAGTTTATAAATCAATGTATTACTCCCTCCATCCCAAAATATAAGGCGTCTAAGCTTTAGTCAAAAGTCAACATATTTTAAGTTTGACCAAATTTATACATAAAAATATAAATATTTAAAATACCAAATCAATATGAATATATTCACCAAAAAGTATAGTTTCTCAAATGTCCATTTGATATTGTAGATATTTATATTTTTTGTATAAACTTGGTCAACCTTAGAAGATATTGACTTTTGGTTAAAGCTTAGGCGCCTTACATTTTGAGACTGATGGAGTACATCTTAAGCACCACATAAGGCCATACATGAATGAATCATCAAAAAATGACTAGCATATAGAAACTAAACATGATTCAATCTACTAATATGCCGCCAACCAGCTTGAGTGTAAATATCCTAAGAGACCATCAGCATACGGTTGTATCTAGTATCCATAAGTTCAAGCTTATTCGGTGGGAGTAGACAAAACCAGAGTTGGATCCAATGGGTAGCCATACAGATAATCTGCAAAAAAAATAGTGGAGTTTGGTTAAAAACTTAGTGTATAGCTATATCATTTTAGGTCATGTGTAGTTCACTGATACTCTCTTATATCTGTAAATTATGTGTGATATATTCACAAACATCTAAACTTTTTGCCTCCGATAGATCATCAATCTTGCATCAGGTCTCATGGGGACACTAGCATTGAAGTATGTCCATTCGGCTTCCTCCATGTCCCACGACCTGGTGAAGATGTCTCACTTTGATTCTGTCTTAGCAGGATGACTGGATCACTCAATGTAGTCCCCCTTCGATACTCCATAGTTTTATTGAACCTAAAGGAAGTAGTGGTTTTCGAGGGAATCATCGAAAGAACCTTTCCTTGTTTGTTCCTTACTTATAAGGTGTTAACAAAGCAAGGAAAAATTAAAGCAGTAGTTCAGGAAGTCTATGGGGGCGCTCTCGTGGTCAAATGATGGAGGTAGAAGGGAGACCTAACGGAAGCGGTGGGGGTCAAATGATTGTTTTAATGATGAAGTACGAGGAAATATGAAATAGTGTGTCGGTTACTATTTCCACTTAGTTTTTTGAAATGGGATGTAATACACCTGTCTATGCATCAATTGATGCACATAGACTTATTTATTATTCAGTTTAGTAATCAATTATTACAAATCACAGATCACATAAAGCTGATACATGTATAAACCAACGAAAAATGACTAGAATAAATAGACCAAACGTCATTCAGTCTACTAGTATGGCACCATTCAGCCCGGATGTAGATATGCTATGCGAACATCAACGGACGGTTGCATCTAGCAGTCGTATGATCCCGTGGATCCACAAGGAGAATTAAGGACTACTGCTAGATCCAGTAAGAAACCATACGGATAACCTGCAAAATGATTGTACCTCCAACCCTATTAAAAAATATTATTTCTACATTTCCAAATAGACCAACATAAAGCTAAAATTGCTATGTGTTAGAGATCTTGTATATTTGTGACATTGGTTGGTGGATGGATATTAAAACTCAAATAAACAATGCGCCAAATAAGCTGCACGAATGGACTTGAGAGAAGTAAATGCTCAAAGATTTCCTCTCAGTCACAATAGCAATAGGTTTTACACCCATTCCATCTTTTTTTTACCATTCCATCTTATTTTATCAATATTATCTTCTATGAGTAACAATTTTCTATTTAGGAAACACATGAATTTGTTTATCTTTAGTGGTATCTTTAATTTCCATACACTTGGTATATTCCCTCTCTTTAAATAGACCATCAGGCGTATGTATAGGATTTCTCTGGGGCGGGATAATGCATAATGTTTTATTTGACAACATGGTCCTTCATATGTGGTGAAGTAATCTCAAACTATAGGGAATTATGCTTCTTTTATCGGGAATATAAGGCCTTCTCCAGTGCATCACTTCTTAGCGCGATATGTTAGGTAGTGTTGTATTTTAAGAAACAGCCTCTTTAATGCATTGTTTTTTAAAAGTTGTATCATTTTAATAATTTTAGGCTCACATGCATTTGATTTGCCTAGCAATGCTTTTTTCCTATGGCTACGTGCAAGAATTTTATCTTAGCTAAGATACAACAACAGTCTCTTTCTTCATTAACTATAGTGCTAACTCAGCAATTTGTCTATGATACCATGGTAAGAAACATGCATTGGAGAATGCCTAAAGCATTTCATAATGGGGATTTCTTATATTTATATCCTAGATACTACCCCAGTTTCAATGAATAAGAATTATAGTTTTTTGGAAAGTCAAACCATGTAAAGTTTGACCAAGTTTTTATAGAAAATTAGTAACATGCAAACTACAAAATCAATATCATTATATACATCCAAAAAAAAATTAATATGATATCTATAGAATATAATATTTTTTATGGATTTTCAAAAAGTTTGGTCAAATTTTAGTTGGCTTGACTTTTAGAAAAAAATAAGCCTTATTCATTAAAATGGAGGGAATACAACTCTTGCAAGGAGTCATAGGAAAAATGCATTACTATCCCAATCTAATGAATACATGTCCCTAAAATAATTAAATGTACATACAATCTTGAATATACAATGCATTTGGGTAATTATCTCTTTAGATACAAAACTATCAGGGATAGCGCGCTAAGATACATTGCATTGTGAAAGGCCTGTCGAATCCAAGAGAACTAAAAGATAGTGGATAAACTTTACATTGAGGCGAGACTCTTCATATGCACCTGCACTTTTGTATTTATTGCTCAAGAATATACATAGCAGCAAAGAAAAATCATATGTAATGGTAATTATAGGAAGGAAAGTATATTAACATAGTGTGGAAAACATACCATGAGCAATCAAGTAATTTTGGCAGGGTACTTGCAAAAGATACAACATACAAAAGTAGGAATGCCGGTGGTGAAGAAAATGACAAAAGTGGTGAAAATGCAAAATTTTATCATGAAATAATCCTCATCGAAATATTTTTAAAAATAAACCAGTTGCATGGCGCCTCAGTCAAAGGCATCATGCCTTCATCCAATGAGTTTGTCGACATTGCCATGGGCCCACACTCATAAGTCTAATGCACCAGCCTAGTGAAGGGTTTCTCAACATAGAAAACAAACTAATTCCTACAAAGAGAACATAAACCAAGATTCAATCTACGAAATGTAAGCAACAAGAGGGAGATTAGATCTTCATACCCTTGCAAATTCATACATCGAAAATTTTCTTACGAACAAACAACATGGTTAGTGATAAGGGTATGACTACCAAGGCCCACGAAGTTAGTACCCCTGAGGCATGTTCGGGTAGTGGCCCATGATAGATAAGCCGATAAAGACTTGTATTGTAATCTATAGATGGTAAAATAATTTGTATCAAACCCGACCGGTTCCTCGGGACCTGGCCACCTATAAGTAGGGGTCGGGAGAGGCCGGCCAGGGACACATCGAATTGAGCTGAGATTAATCCCAAGTTTACTTTCGATACACAATATTAGCCTTGTTTGTCTGAAACCTTACCTTTGAGTTCATCCAACGTCCTCTCCCCCGATCCTAAGTCCATCACATTGGACGTTTGCCGAGTTAACCCTCATCACAAACGGCACCTCCAAGATGTGCACACGTACGGCTCAATGAACATCTCCTACTTCTTGGTCCAGCAAAATGAGGGGAGGTATATGGGATGGGAGCATGGTGGTGGTTCTGGTGGATTTCCTGCAGGGCTTCGCTAAGCGACTACATAGGAGGAGGGAGAGAACGGGGTTGGTGGCTAGGGTTGGGAGAGCAATGCCTCCAGCCCTCATCTTCCTTAATATTTGGGGCATGGAAGCGTGGCCAAGGCTATCCCTGGCCTCCAAGTATGCCCCCTTAAATCATGAGCGCCCCACAAAACCTTTCAAAAAAGGGGCATACACCTAACCTTCCATATAAGAGGAAGTTTCAGGTTTATCCCTTTCCTTGGCCACATGGGACATGGAGGGCTGATACGTCTCCAACGTATCCATAATTTTTGATGCTCTATGCTTGTTTTTATACCATTTGCCTACTGTTTCATTACACTTCGTGGCACTTTTATGCATTTTCTAGAACTAACCTACTAACAAGTCGCCACAGTGCCAGTTCCATGTTTTCTACTGTTTTTGTGTTTCAGAAAAGCTACACAGGAAATATTCTCGGAATTGGACGAAACAAGTTCCTAAAGTCTTATATTCCCCGGAAGCTTCCAGAGATCCGAAGAGGAGTCAGGGGGGGCCACGAGGGCCCCACACACCAGGGCAGCGCGGCCCAGCCCCTGGCCGCGCCCCCTATGTGTGAGGGCACCTCGGTCCACCTCTGACGATGCCCCTTCGCATATAAATACCCCCCGACAGAAAAAACCTAAGTACCCGATCAATTTTCCAGAACACATCGCGATCCGCCGCCGCCATCGACGCGAAGATCGGGAGGGTCCAGAAGCTCTTCCCGGCACCCTGCCGGAGAGGGGAATCTCCACCGAAGGTCTTCTTCATCACCATGCTTGCCTCCGGAGCGATGAGTGAGTAGTCTACCTTGGACTATGGGTCTATAGCAGTAGCTAGATGGTTGTCTCCTCCACCATGTGCTTCATGTTTAGATCTCATGAGCTGCCCTACATGATTGAGATCACCGTTATGTAATTCTACATGTTTGGTTTGTTGGGATCCGATGAATATTGGTGCTATGATTGAGTTGCTATACTGAAATATATCTTATGTTATCTCTATGTTGTTTATGATCTTGCATGCTCTCTGTTGTTAGTAGCTATCTTGGCCGAGTAGTTGCTAGTGACTCCAAGAGGGGGTATTTATGCTCGATAGTGGGTTCATGCCTCTATTTAATCTGGGAGAGTGACAGAAACCTCTAAGGTTGTAGATGTGTTGTTGCTACTAGGGAGAAAACAACATTCATATGCTCGAGGGCATATGCTTTATTTACATTACACACTTTGCTTAATGCAATTATCTGTTGTTCGCAACTTAATACTCATGGGGTGTTCGGATGATATCCCCGCGAGTGGATTATTAGTCATAGATGCAGTTGGATGGCGGTCTATGTATTTTGTTGTATTGCCCAGAGTAAATCGCATAGTGATCTTCTCGACATATCACGTTTATCTTTATTATATCAATTGCCCAACTGTAATTTGTTTACCCAGCATGTGTTATTTATCTTATGGAGAGACACCACTAGTGAACTGTGGACCCCGGTCCTATTTCCATCATATTGCTATCACCTATTTACTTTACTCGCACTGTTTACTTTACTCGCATACTATTATCACTTTCCACTCGATACGCTCATACCCTTTGTTTCAAGCAAACCGGTGAGATTGACAACCTCATCGCAAGTTGGGAACGAAGTACTTGGTTGTGTGTGTGCAGGTTCCATGTTGCTGCTCGCAAAGTAAAGCTTGGACGAGGTGCCCTATAAATTGTCCGGAGCTGTCGTGAAGCTTGCAAGCATCACCTTCAGTCGTATTGTCTGCTCTTCTCCTGATCGACATACCTTGGTTTCTTAACTGAGGGAAAACTTGCTGCTATATTCATCAAAACCTTCTCTTGGGGTTTTCCAACTGGCCGGTCATTTACTACACATCTTTCATACTATCATCACCATGCCACCAACAAGTTTTCTGGCGCCGTTGCCGGGGAAGAAGTGGAAGACCTCTGCAAGGGGAGTTTTTCGCACGCACATCCTTTACTTTTTTTATTGTTTTGCTTTACTTTATTTATTTTTACCTGCATTGTTTTATCAAAAACCCAAAAAAATTAGAATCCTTGATAGTTGTTTTTACTTGCTTGCTTTTAGTCTTGTTAGAATGAGTAATCCTGAAGTAGAAGTTCATAGTTTTAAGCAACAAGGGGGAGAAAGTTTAAAAGATGCTTGGTACCGTATTAATAATGCCCATCATAGGTGTACAAAAAGCACTCTACCACGATCATCCTTAGAAATTTTTATGTTGGTATATCTAGTTGGAATAGGTATGTTCTCGATACTCTTACAGGAGGTAATTTTCTGGGTACTCCCGCTGGAGAAGCATGCACTATAATTGAAAGTTTAGTGGGAATATCACCTATTCATGTTGCTAAAACCGAGACCACCTTGGAGGAGGTGGTAGAAAAGCTCAGCTCTTTAGAGAAAAGTTTGCCAAGTATCCTAGAAAATGCTAGCCGATTAGTGAATTAATAGAAAATATTGGTAAGAGAATCACCGTTTTAGAGGCTAGCACTACTCTTGATAATCAAAACTTAAGGATTGGTAAACCAGAGAAGTCCATGGAAACTCTTAGTTTAATCTTCTCTTCTCTTAAATTTAAGAAAGAGAAAGTGTTTGTCGGAAAAGAGCAAAAATTTATGTATGTTCCCAAGGTTTCTGCGCTTAAACCTCAACATGTTCTTAAAATTGGTAAGACTCTTAGTTCCACTAAGGGTGACTTGCAGGTTGAATCATCTTTGGGAACTTACAAAGAGCCTACTGAGGTAATTGATGCTTCATCACTTGATGTTACTTGATTCGCAATTTTCTGCGTCTAGCTCAAAGGCGTTAAAGAAAGGCACTCTTGGGAGATAACCCAATGTTTTCTTTTCAGTACTTTTTCTTTTATTTGAGTCTTGGAAGTCATTACTACTGTAATGACCTCTCCTTATCCTTTTTATTTCATTGTTGTGCCAAGAGAAGCCTCTAATTTGAGTGAGGTAAAGATTTGGGGATGTTGCTGTCCTGAAACTGTTTTGGTGCTGCACCGTAAAAATTCGTGAAAATTCTCTGTATATCTTTTGGACCTGTTATTTCTTGTGCATATGCCCCTGGTTATATCCAAACTTTCATTAGTTTAACACTTTTTAATTTGAGCAACAAAAAACCCCTCAAAAATTCGGCCTTTGTCAGCTGTTCTGTTTTGACAGATTTCTGCCAATATTTGTGTGTGCCGCTTTATCGCTTTCTTTTGAGTTCTTTTGATCACGGAACTTTTGGGGAAGTTGCTACAGTAGTATATACTTTATATGTGGTGGTTTTGGGTTGAAACCTGAAGCAAAAAGAGGTTGATTATATATTATGCCTACACTAATGTTGCTAATAGATTTGTGTTTAGTTTTGTATGAAGGAAGTTTTCAAGTGTAGGGATTGGAGAATGATGAGATGAGTTGAAGAATGGACAAAAGCTCAAGCTTGGGGATGCCCATGCATCACCCCAAGAAATATCCAAGAAGTACAAGCGTCAAAGCTTGGGGTTGCCCCCGAGGCACCCCTTCTTCATCGGCAAAAATCAGGTCACCTTTCAAAACACTATATTTTTATTGCTTCATGCACTATGTGTTTTTTCTTGGAGCATCAGTTGTTTTAGTTTTATTTATTAGTTTAGTTTTGTTTTCTGCAATAAATGGTTGGAACCCAATAAATTTCTTTTGGAGAAGTTGCTTTGCTTTTCATTTGCCAAGAACGCTCTAGTTTTCATTCTTATCAAAAACCGAGTGTTCTTCGCCTTGATTTGCATTCAGAACTTGTCATATCTCTTCATCAAGGTGTATTTTTGCCTCTGATCTTTATTGGTTTTCATCAAAAGAGGTGTCTTAAAAATTTTCAAATGGTGTTGGAAAAGAGAAAAAAGCTTTATGCAAAAAAAGTGGTACAAGAAGGAGCTTGTGTAGACTGCGGCTTAGGCTTTTTCATGTCATGCTTGATGTCTTTTTGATAGTATGCTTAGTGGTTCTACTGTAGCATGACTTGTCTCAAATAACTGAGATTGCTTAATGAGCCTTTGAAAAAATCATGCGTTGTTTTTATTATTTGGAAGCATTATTTTGGTTTTCTCCTTGATGCCTTATTTGGGTTGACTTGGCGCATGCTCACACATGTTAGACTCATACAAAGTCGCCAATAGCCTCTATGATCATTTAGTTTTTGACTTTTGATGCCATCTTATGCTTCTTTCAAATGTCGCTTTGTCGCTTTGCATGATTATGGCCATTATTGCTCTCTTAGTTGGTCGCTCCCAGTCTTTTGCTAGCCCTAGCCTTGTACTAAGTGTGAGCTCTACTCGTGCATCCAACTCCTAGAAACCAAGTTTGCCAAAGTGTCCACCATACATACCTACTAGCAATTTGCTATTCCAAGTAAATTTGACTTGCTTTTATTTTCTCTTCAAATTAAACTCTTACCAGTGTTATGCAAAAATTGGTCAGTGAAGCTCTCACGAACCGGAAGGCACACTTTACTTTTTCTTGTTCTTAAATTTTTTACATTGTCGTCTCTTATGTTGAGTTGTTATGCTTGCAAGTTGTAAGTTGGAGACTAGCCCAACCATGCTGTCATGGGGCAAGCTTTCAACATTGCACTTCTTATTTGAGTTGATATCGTGATCTTTTGTTTATGGATGCCCGCGGTGTGAAATGAATTGGGAATCTTGCGGGGATCATGGAGTTTGTATATGTGTTAGGGAAACGCCTGGGCCACCAATCTAATCCATGCATAATTCATGGTGAAAATTTTCAGCATACCCATGGTGGACATTCGACGACGCATCTCAAAATAAAAAGCTAAACAAATGGTAAATAAAAGAGATGTCGAGGTGTTCATTGTCTGCTTGTCCTGTCATTTTGATGTGGGCTTGTTCCATGTCATCGGGCATGGAGGTACCTCGTTGGCGGTTCTCGATGATACATATATACTTACAATGACAAGAGCCTTGCTTGGGACTCTAAGTGGAGTAGCATGAGGTTAGGGTACTCGTATTCATGGGACACGAGGTTTTCGACTTATGATTTGTCAAGCATATGCATTATAGTTGTTCTCGCATTAACTTTAACCATTCAAGATGCTTATGATGGGGGCAATGAGAGCTCAAAGCCGGTAAGTACCATAATTTTTGAAGGTTATAAAACTTGCAATCACTACTTCCCTCTTCGAAGGGCCTTTCTTTTACTTCCATGTTGAGTCACCACCTTCTATCTTTATGCACCATTAAGAGAGCATAGTTGTCATTCTTAGTATAATGTGCATTATCCCAAAGTTTTCATTGATTGATTCATATTGTTGGTTTCACTTGTTCTCAAATTATTTGTATCTTGTCGCCCTCTTAAACTTGAAGGTGTCCTATGCATTTATGTTTTGCTCTCCATGAAGGACAAGTTGAAAACCATTTGTATGTTTTTCCTTATGATTTGAAAACACGTTTGACTTTCATTGTTTCATTTTCATGATCTTTTGTTTGTGTTCATTTTCGTGTTATAACATGGTTGCCAAGTTTATATTGTCAAGATTATATCTTTCATGCCCATGTTTTAAGTTCTTTTGATCCTAGCTCACAACGCTTACATATATGATTAAGATTGTGTAGGTGCATGTCACCTCAAAAATTATTTCTTTTGTTATCACTTACCTACTCGAGGACGAGCAGGAGTTACACTTCATGGCACTTTTATGCATTTTCCGGAACTAACCTACTAACAAGTCGCCACAGTGCCAGTTCCCTGTTTTCTGCTATTTTTGTGTTTCAGAAAAGCTACACAGGAAATATTCTTGAAATTGGACGAAACAAGTTCCTGAAGTCTTATTTTTCCCGGAAGCTTCTAGAGATCCGAAGAGGAGTCGGAGGGGGGCCACGAGGGCCCCACACACCAGGGCGGCGCCGCCCAGCCCCTGGCCGTGCCCCCTATATGTGAGGGCACCTCGGTCCACCTCTGACGATGCCCCTTCGCCTATAAAGACCCCCCGACGGAAAAAACCTAAGTACCCGATCAATTTTCTAGAACACATCGCGATCCGCCGCCGCCGTCGACCCGAAGATCGGGAGGGTCCAGAAGCTATTCTCGGCACCCTGCCGGAGAGGGGAATCGCCACCAGAGGTCTTCTTCATCGCTATGCTTGCCTCCGGAGCGATGAGTGAGTAGTCTACCTTGGACTATGGGTCCATAGCAGTAGCTAGATAGTTGTCTCCTCCACCATGTGCTTCATGTTTAGATCTCATGAGCTGCCCTACATGATTGAGATCACCGTTATGTAATTCTACATGTTTGGTTTGTTGGGATCCGATGAATATTGGTGTTATGATTGAGTTGCTATACTGAAATATATCTTATGTTATCTCTGTGTTGTTTATGATCTTGCATGCTCTCCGTTGTTAGTAGCTATCTTGGCCGAGTAGTTGCTAGTGACTCCAAGAGGGGGTATTTATGCTCGATAGTGGGTTCATGCCTCTATTTAATCTGGGGGAGTGACAGAAACCTCTAAGTTTGTAGATGTGCTGTTGCTACTAGGGAGAAAACAACATTCATATGCTCGAGGGCATATGCTTTGTTTACATTACACACTTTGCTTAATGCAATTATCTGTTGTTCGCAACTTAATACTCATGGGGTGTTCAGATGATATCCCCGCGAGTGGATTATTAGTCATAGATGCAGTTGGATGGCGGTCTATGTATTTTGTTGTAATGCCCAGAGTAAATCTCATAGTGATCTTCTCGGCATATCACGTTTATCTTTATTCTATCAATTGCCCAACTGTAATTTGTTTACCCAGCATGTGTTATTTATCTTATGGAGAGACACCACTAGTGAACTATGGACCCCGGTCCTATTTCCATCATATTTCTATCACCTGTTTACTTTACTCGCACTGTTTACTTTACTCGCATACTATTATCACTTTCCACTCAATACGCTCATACCCTTTGTTTCAAGCAAACCAGTGAGATTGACAACCTCATCGCAAGTTGGGAACGAAGTACTTGGTTGTGTGTGTGCAGGTTTCATGTTGCTGCTCGCAAAGCAAAGCTTGGATGAGGCGCCCTATAAATTGTCCGAAGCTGTTGCAAAGCTTGCAAGCATCACCTTCAGTCGTATTGTCTGCTCTTCTCCTGATCGACATACCTTGGTTTCTTAACTGAGGGAAAACTTGCTGCTATATTCATCAAAACCTTCTCTTGGGGTTTTCCAACTGGCCGGTCATTTACTACATATCTTTCATACTATCATCACCGCGCCACCAAGGGCTATAGCGCCTTGGCCCATGTAGATCACTGGGGTGCCCCCTTACATGTCCATGTGGGTCTTCCAGATAGGTGGTCTCCACTATGGAACCATTGAAACCTTTTAGAACCTTCCTGGTACAATATTGGATAACTCCTAAACTTTTTTGGAACCATAAACTAGAGTAGATTGAGATTTGGTGGCATTCGTTTACTTACACCAATAGATAATACATTGTAAATAGTCTATTCGTAGCACTGCATACCGTATCTAATTGGTATTTACATGTGTGTTTGTATTTGCAGTTGGACAAGTTGTTATGTAGGACAACATAGGAAGTCGGTATTTGTGGTACGCAAATGCTACTGTAGGTCTAGATGTGGGAGCATTTCCTATTTGGGAGATCCCAGCCTTTGGGAGACGATGCATGTGACAATCATGTTGAACCAGAGTGTATGCCTACATGGTATAGGTGAGGCTGGTTGATACGTCTCAAACGTATCTATAATTTTTGATGCTCCATGCTTGTTCTTACACCATTTGCTTAGTGCTTTGTTACACTTCGTGGCTTTTTTATGCATTTTTTGGGGCTAACCTATTAACAAGATGCCACAGTGCCAGTTTCTTGTTTTCTGCTGTTTTGTGTTTCAGAAAAGTTACACAGCAAATATTCTCAGAATTAGACAAAACAAAAGCCGAACATCCCAATATTTAACGAAGCTTCCAGAAGACCGAAGAGGAAACGGAGAGGGGCCAGGGGCCAGCCTTTGGCCATGCCGCCCTATGGTGAGGGCCCCCTGGTCCACTTCTGACGCTGCCCCTTCGCCTATAAAGACCTCCTGACGGGAAAAACCTAAACACCCGATCAATTTTCCAGAAACACATCGCGGTCCGCTGCCGTCGTCGACCTGAGATTGGGAGGGTCCAGAAGCTCTTCCCGGCTCCCTCCCAGAGAGAGGAATCGCCACCGGAGGTCTTCTTCATCACCATGCTTGCCTCCGGTGCGATGAGTGAGTAGTCTACCATGGACTATGGGTCCATAGCAGTAGCTAGATGGTTGTCTTCTCCACTATGTGCTTCATGTTTAGATCTCGTGAGCTGCCTTACATGATCGAGATCACCTTTGTGTAATTCTACATATTGTGTTTGTTGGGATCCGATGAATATTGGTGTTATGTTAAGTTGATGTGCTGAATATTATCTTATGTTATCTCTATGTTGTTCATGATCTTGCATGCTCTCCGTTGTTTGTAGCTATCTTGTCCAAGTAGATACTAGTGACTCCAAGAGGGGGTATTTATGCTCGATAGTTGGGTTCATGCCTCTATTTAATCTGGGGGAGTGACAGAAACCTCTAAGGTTGTAGATGTGTTGTTGCCACTAGGGAGAAAACAACATTCTTGTGTCCAAGGACATTCGTTTTGTTTACATTACACACTTTGCTTAATGCAGTTATCTGTTGTTCGCAACTTAATACTCGTGGGGTATTCAGACAATATCCCCGTGGGTGGATTATTAGTCATAGATGCAGTTGGATGGCGGTCTATGTATTTTATTGTAATGCCCAGAGTAAATCTCATAGTGATCCTTGTGACATATGCACGTTATATTTATTCTATCAATTGCCCAACTGTAATTTGTTTACCCAGCATGTTGTTATTTATCTTATGGAGAGACACCACTAGTAAACTGTGGACCCCGGTCCAATTTCCTTTATATTGTTACACCATTTTACTTTTACTCGCATTATTTACTTTCTCACATACTACTACTGTTTTCCACTCGATACGCTCAATCCTTTGTTTACAGCAAACCGGTGAGATTGACAACCTCATCGTAAGTTGGGAGCAAAGTTCTTGGTTGTGTTGTGTGCAGGTTCCATGTTGTTGCTTGTGCAAAGCAAAGCACTGGACGAGGCGCCTTATAAATTGTCCAGAGCTGTCGCGACGCTAGCAGATATCACCTTCTGAAGTATTGCCTTTTTCCTACTGGTTCGATAAACCTTGGTTTCTTATTGAGGGAAAACTTGCTGTTGTGCTCATCATACCTTCCTCTTGGGGTTCCCAATTGGGCGGTCATCTACATCAACACCGCACCGCAATCAAGCTGTTTTCTGGCGCTGTTGCCGAGGAGAAAGAAGACTTCTGCAAGGGGAGTTTCGCATGCACATCCTTTACTTTGTTTTTTGTTTTGCTTTACTTTATTTTTGCTTGCATCTTTTTTATCAAAAACACAAAAAAATTAGTTTCCTTTATAGTTGGTTTTTATGTCTAGTTTAGTTGCTACTACTATGTCACCCGAGGAAATGATCTTCACTTTCAAACAAAAGAGTGAGGAATGTTTCAAAGAAGCTTGGTCTAGAATTTATGATTGGCATGGAAAAACTGAACCAAAAATAACTTTTAGTTTGCTTCTTAGTTGCTTTTACTTGGGACTTGCTCTTTGTTATAGATATGCTTTGGATGCTACAGCAAAAGGAGATTTCCTTCATTGTGATGGAGATCAAGCTTTCAATATTATAAAAAAGTTGATTACAATTTATAGCATACCAACTGATTTTGATTCCTCTCTTGTGAGCATTTTTAATAGACTTAATACTCTTGAGACTCAAACTGCTTGTTTGAATAATTGCTATAGTACTTTGCGCGTGCATTTTGATTATGTGCCAATAAATTTTGAACCTTCGAGTTGGTACCCTACTGTAACATCCTGCTTTTAGTTAATTAATATTAGGAGTTGATTTGTGCATCATGAGCATCATTTATTTTCCTAGAAAATTATGCACAAAAGAAATAATTTGAAAACCCTAATATATGCAACTCTTTTTTTAAAAGATGCTCTCAAAATGGTTTATAAAGTTTGCAAGTGGTGTTTAGATTATTTCAAAGTGACCAAATTAAAACCTGTTGACCTTTGCTAATTATTAGGGAAGCCCTAGTTAATTTCTTAAAATCCTAGAAAAAGTTTCTAACAACAAATATTGCCAAATATTCACAGTTTGAAAACCTCCCAGAAATCTCCTTTGCCCAGGGGGCTTTTTGCAAAGTCTGCACTTTGTCTTCTTCGTTGAGTTACAGGAGCTGCTGCGTGGAGGCTCCAGGAGACCACAATGCCACCTCCTGCTCGCCACCTCCTGCTTGTCCTAGCGACGATGCGACCCCCTCTGGAGCACCGCCTGCACGCCATGACGCCCCCTTCGTTTCTTCCTCTCCCTGGCCTCACTGCTTTTCTTCCCCATCGGCCCTCTCCCTCTCTCACGAGAAACCTCCCAGTAGTCTAAGCTCGACGCGTAGCGCCGCCGTCCCGTGCTTCCCCCAGCCCCGCCGATGTGCTGAGAAGGTCCGCGATGCCTCCCCCTTCCTGCCCGCGAAACGAATTGAGCCGTGGTGGCCGGAGTCACCGCCACCATCGCGGATTCCTCACCGGAAACGGAGCTCTTCGCCAGCCAAATTTGTTGCCGCCGACCATCCTCCGGCCAAGCCAACACCACCGGCGCATTCCCGGTGAGCTCCCGGTCCGGCCGCCCCCTTTCCCCCTCCTTCTTCCACGCCGTAGCCGCCGCCATGGCCGGCCGTCGGAGATGCCTGGGAGCCAGTTGTGCTGGGCGTTGCCCAGCCGACCAGGCCAGCCTAGCCTCCAACATGGTCCCTCGGGCCCCTCTGGTCAGCGGGCCTGGGTCAAAACGACCACGGTACCAAAAAGTTCCTGCAGCCTTTTGCAATTTCAGAAAATAATAGAAACTTGCAAAATTCATAGAATATTCCATGTTTGTCAGAAAAATGCAAATGACCTATCAAAATGTTCAGAAAAACATGCTCTACATTTCAGTGATCAAAGCATGCATTGTTTAGCAACTTTGAACCCTGTCTAAATTAGAAGAACATAATCGAACCTTTCATAATGTGCGGGGTTTATGGAATTGTAATGTTTTATGCATTCCAACCCCATTTAAATTGATGATCCTTTCATAGGGGTTAATTTCAATACTCTTAATATGTCATGTAATCATCTTTGCTTGTGCATCAATGCATGTGTTGATTGTTGTTCTTTATTTCCGGTGTTTGCTTCTTCACAATAGAACACGAGTCCGAGATCGAGTGGACAACATTGAGGACCAATACTTGTCCATGGAGTATTATTCAAGAAGAAGAATCCTGAAGATCTATTTCTATTCTTGGTTATCAACGAGCAAGGCAAGCGTCTGATCCTATGTTTTCAAAGTGTTTCAATTTCTGCTATTTATCGCATCGATTCAAATGTCTTTTATCGGTAGTTAGAGTTATCCTATCTTATGCATGCTCTTGTCGCCTAAATTCCCTGATCCACTGCTCCTAGCATAACTAGGTCTCGCTTGTGTGCATTGCTAGAGCCTTTATATCTGTTATGCTTAGCCAAGCTTAGTTGGTAAACTCTGATCCATCTGATTGATGAATCCAAGCTGTGAATCAACCTAGTATGAGGTTGACGTGGTATGATCAGTGAGTTGTGTGATTAAACATGCTAAAGGCTTGGATGAGCCACCATAGGGGATGTGGTTATTTGACTCATTCTTGCCGACCCTAGGACCCGAGTTCTCGCCTCTTGAACCAAGACTGAGCGTACAACCACACGAGGCCCTATAATGGCACCCTCTCGACTAACTAACTTGCCTAGTCTGTTCCATGAGTCACATAGATCGGGATTTCCATTTGGCATACGCATTGAAAAGGCGTGGAAAAGGTTTTCAAAGGTGCATCATACAGGACGTGGCCAGGGTGAAGGATGTTGCGGGCATTGAACTGGATCCCCTGCGCACAACCTTAAGGACTGACTTCAGGACTTGACCCGTTACGGCGGAACAATCCTTAGGGCGTGACTCATGGTCTAGGCGAAAGTAAGGTAAAGGTCGTGGTCGACCACCCTCTGCCGGCTTTCCATGGAAGGGAGCTAATGATTCTGGCACTAAGAGTCGGTTGGCACGTGTGGGTAAAGTTGTGCACCCCTGCAGGGTTAAATCTTTTTGAAAAGCCGTGTCCACGGTTATGGACGACTTGGGAACGGACGTGATGATCATAGAGAACTTTAACCTAATTGTAAAACTTGGAGAACAACGTGTGCTTAGGATACTTCCTCTCGGGTTGAAAGAGGGGGTGATCCTAGTTGAAAGGTTCAGCTGAAGTTGATTTGGTGGATTTGAATTATGAAGTTGACCGGCGGATTTGAAAGATGCTACAATTGCTCGGTGGATCTAAATAGTAGTTATTGCTCGATGGAGATAAGAATGATGGTTCGGTGGATGTCTCAATGATGATCAAAGATATCGCTCTCTTATCCCCTTTTAAATGGTCTAAATAGATGAGCCTCTCTTCTTCCTGGTTTATACAAACAAAACTTGCTTTATGCAAAGAAACTCCAAAGAAGGCCTTTCTAGCCAACATGTAGCTAATAGGTTAGTAAGTCTTGCTGAGTACCTTTTGTACTCAACCTTGCCTTGTTGATATTTTTGCAGCAGTGTAAGTTTACCATCGAAGGTTCCAGACGACATCGACATCGACGAGTAGCTTGGGGTTCCCAGGCTGCAGCCTGGAATCTATGGATTGGGACGTCGCCGTTATGCTTCAGGCCTCTTAGGCCATTTGGTCTTGCTATGTCTATTAGCATAACTTCACTTTCATTGATTGATGATTGACAGGTCAGTGACCTCTGCTTGTAATTTTCTTCTTGCTCTTTTAAGAGCTTGCTATATTACTTTTGAGTTGTAAAGTCACTGTTGTGTTACCGATTCCCTCACTGTAAGGCTCTCAAGCTCTCGGTTAGGCTTATGTCAGATGAAGGTCTGGATTTGTCTAGCCTTGATCCCGGTGGTCCCCATAGGCTTTGGTAGCAGAGCAGGTCTGTCTGTAGGAAAACCTTGCTATTGGTCGATGTTGAGTCTAGTGTTTGAGAAACTATTTGGAAGCTAAAAAGTATCCAAGAAAACTCTAAGTAGGCTTCTTTTTACTCCTTATCTGGTATCGCTCTAATTCTGAGTCACCGTACCTCGAGTTGATTTGAAAAGTTTGGCTATCTTCTCTCGTCTTTCAAAATCTAGGTGCCTTTTTGGCAGGCCGTTTAACCATTTGACCTAGGGTTGAGTTCTCTAGAGTCTGTTGTGTGTTCTTTGCTCTGTCTTTCTCTTGTTTTAGTTAAGAGATTTCTTTCCATCATGATCTCGCTACTTTGTGGTTCCATATCATTCTGTTCTATGCTACGAGCCTTCTTTCGCCTTGTATGCCTCCTTCCTATTTGCTTTGGTACTTAAAAAGCCATACCTTGTTCTGGAAGCTACCTTTTTGACTACTACCTCATAGTGTTCTTTGTGTCACTCAATTAGTAGTTACTCCTTTCTCTTTGTTCTAACCCTTCGACTTGAACCAAAGGTCCCGGATTGTGCTGGATTCCAGTACATGAAGCTGGCCTTTAACCCAAGATCCATTCCGTTGAACCCTTTGTGTTAATGATACTACATTAACTCAAAATGTCTAATTCCAAGCTTGTGGTTGTCGTCGTGATTGACTCGCGGCAACAAAGGTCTTCCTACCACTAGCTATGGCAGAGGTTCTCTCATGGAACCAAATGGATCATGACCAGAGTTCTCTTAGTGAGTCTCACATCTATGTCTGTGACTCTGCCACACCCTCCCTTACAGCATTGGCTTACAGCATCTACATCCCAGGATCCTCCTGAAGGTCTTCCTCATCTTTAATTGCCTTCTAACCTTTGTCTGCTAGTTAGCAGCCAAGTTGTAATTATGCATTGGATTATTTTGATGCATTTCACTCTTGTGGTTCATCAAGATATTTCTCTTTGAAGTGTCTGGAAAAACAAACTCCCATACCTCATCCATTTCTAGGACCAGGTCAAAGTGTTGTACTCCGTAGAATGTGAGGTTCGCACCTTATGTTCTATTCTACCTTAGGGTATCGCACTCTTTTACACAAAATGGCCGTGCTGAGTCTCATGGCCTTATTGATGAAGTGATGCTCTTACACATCCTTACTCATCCATCCTCCAAGCTATTTGTGCTTGGAATGTTGGGTATGCGAATTGATGTGGCCATCTCATATTCTTAGCAATTCTTAATGCTTCCAATCTAAAGGACATTTGCATCATTCCTAGCTTGATTGGTTACCCGATCACTAAGCAAAGTTTGATTGTGTTCCCAAGTCCATAATTCAGGCGCACCATCTTCGGTCAAAGAGTTAGGTTCGTACCAAAGCTCTTAAAGGCCAAATTGTTTTGCCTTAAAATTCAAATTACCTCTTGAACTAAGTGACATATCGGTGGTTTGTGATATTCTAGATGTCTTTCTAGAAGTATCACCATGTTGCCACATGACCGTGTTGTCAAGTTCATGAGTAAGCTGATTCTCTGAATCGCTCCTTTCTCCAAGAATCTATGTTGGATATCCTAGACTAGTTGGTTGAGCTTAAACAACAACTTGGAGAGTTGAAAGACAAAAGCTCTATCTAACTTTGTTCCTTTCCTAAAGGGATGTCTAGCTTGTTTGTATTGAAGCGAGATGATATCTCCTCTTTGGATATGTTATCTTCCCACCTTTGATTTGAGGTTGGGCTATCGTCAAATCAAACTTAGTCCCAAGGACTATCTTGATGATATTTCTACTTGTGATATTTCACTGTAATACGCCTTTGGTCTGACCAATACTTTTGTCATGTTCATACAACATATGAGTCATCTTCTTGGAGTATCTTGATAAGCTTTTTGTTAAGCCCATTGACGACATTCTTATCTTCTCCATGTTTGAGGAGTTCATGTTGAACAATCGACACTAATGTTGGAAACTTTTGAGAACCAACTTCGTGTCATCGCAAAGCATGTGTTCTGGATGTTGGAAGAGTTTTTTTCCCTGGTTCATGTGCACTTGCTGAAAGATGTTGTCGTGGATGATCCTTGATACTTCGCTAGTCAACGTTGTTCCCTTCCCTTTGTCTATACCCGAAGTTTTGATCATCTCACACATTGTGTGAATTCGTCAGCCACCCGAGGACCCCAAACTTTTGAATCATGTTTGTAAGCAGTCTCTTCATGCCAAAGAGTTGGATCCCAAGAAAGAAGTTATCCTCCCGTGTTTCTCTGAATCTCTGTTGTCTACTCATCCTGGTGGTGTGAAGTGAATCATAATCTCTTGCAAAGATTTTGATAGACCCGGATGGATAAAGAGGTTCCTCTGTATCTGCAACTATGTCGAAGAGCTACTATAAATTTGGAATCAAAAGTTCTTTTGTTGCATTACTCGAGTGTGCTTCTGCGAGTTGGCCATCCTTAAAGAGTGCCTCATCATGGTATCAAAGGCAATTCAACTCCTCGCTACTTTGTCCCTTCGTATTTTTGTCAAGCGTGGAACCATTGCCTACCAAAGTTGAAACTTCTTCAATTTCCTCTGTCTCCCTTGACGTGTTTCATGCTATCATCTCAATAGATGTTTACAAACACTCCTTCCATGAGTTGACCGTGAGATACTCGATCTTCAAGAAGATCCATCCTTTTAGAGTTATTCCCTCTTTCCTTTAGTGCAGCTGAGCAACAATGTCAAATGAAGAAAATGAAGCTTCGTGAGATCGTGGATCAAACTCTTCAAGAAAGAAGATCATCATCGGATCAACAAAATTGTTGAAGACTAGTGTATCCTTGTTCCCTTCTCTCTTGTACTACCCGAATCTCGGGACAAGATTCTTGTAAGGGGGATAGATCTGTAACATCCCGCTTTTAGTTAATTAATATTAGGAGTTGATTTGTGCATCATGAGCATCATTTATTTTCCTAGAAAATTATGCACAAAAGAAATAATTTGAAAACCCTAATATATGCAACTCTTTTTTTAAAGATGCTCTCAAAATGGTTTATAAAGTTTGCAAGTGGTGTTCAGATTATTTCAAAGTGACCAAATTAAAACCTGTTGACCTTTGCTAATTATCAGGGAAGCCCTGGTTAATTTCTTAAAATCCTAGAAAAAGATTCTATCAACAAATATTGCCAAATATTCGCAGTTTGAAAACCTCCCAGAAATCTCCTTTGCCCAGGGGGATTTTTGCAAAGTCTGCACTTTGTCTTCTTCGTTGAGTTACAGGAGCTGCTGCATGGAGGCTCTAGGAGACCACAATGCCACCTCCTGCTTGCCACCTCCTGCTTATCCTAGCGACAAGGCGACCCCCTCTAGAGCACCACCTGCACGCCACGACGCCCCCTTCCTTTCTTCCTCTCCCTGGCCGCCCTGCTTTTCTTCCCCGTCGGCCCTCTCCCTCTCTCACGAGAAACCTCCCAGTAGTCTAAGCTCGACGCATAGCACCACCATCCCATGCTCCCCCAGCCCCGCCGACATGCTGAGAAGGTCCGCGATGCCTCTCCCTTCCTGCCCGCCAAACGAATTGAGCCATGGTGGCCGGAGTCACCGCCACCGTCGCGGATTCCTCGCCGGAAATGGAGCTCTTCGCCGGCCAAATTTGTTGCTGCCGACCATCCTCCGGCCAAGCCAACACCACCGGCGGGTTCCCGGTGAGCTCCCGGTCCGGCCGCCCCCTTTCCCCCTCCTTCTTCCGCGCCGTAGCCGCTGCCATGGCCGGCCGCCGGAGATGCCTGGGAGCCAGTCGTGCTGGGCGTTGCCCAGCCGACCAGGCCAGCCTGGCCTCCAACGTGGTCCCTCGGGCCCCTCTGGTCAGCGGGCCTGGGTCAAAACGACCACGGTACCAAAAAGTTCCTGCAGCCTTTTTCAATTTTAGAAAATAACAAAAACTTGCAAAATTCATAGAATATTCCATGTTTGTCAGAAAAATGCAAATGACCTATCAAAATGTTCAGAAAAACATGCTCTACATTTCAGTGATAAAGCATGCATTGTTAAGCAACTTTGAACCCTATCTAAATTATAAGAACATAATTGAACCTTTCATAATGTGCGGGGTTTATGGAATTGTAATGTTTTATGCATTCCAACCCCATTTGAATTGATGATCCTTTCATAGGGGTTAATTTCAATACTCTTAATATGTCATGTAATCATCTTTGCTTGCGCATCAATGCATGTGTTGATTGTTGTTCTTTATTTCCGGTGTTTGCTTCTTCGCGATAGAACACGAGTCCGAGATCGAGTGGACAACATCGAGGACCAATACTTGTCCATAGAGTATTATTCAAGAAGAAGAATCCTAAAGATCTATTTCTATTCTTGGTTATCAACGAGCAAGGCAAGCGTCTGATCCTATGTTTTCAAAGTGTTTCAATTTCTGCTATTTATCGCATCGATTCAAATGTCTTTTATCGGTAGTTAGAGTTATCCTATCTTATGCATGCTCTTGTCGCCTAAATTCCCTGATCCACTACTCCTAGCATAACTAGGTCTCGCTTGTGTGCATTTCTAGAGCCTTTATATCTGTTATGCTTAGCCATGCTTAGTTGGTAAACTCTGATCCATCTGAATGATGAATCTGAGCTGTGAATGAACCTAGTATGAGGTTGACGTGGTATGATCAGTGAGTTGTGTGATTAAACATGCTAAAGGCTTGGATGAGCCGCCACAGGGGATGTGGTTATTTGACTCATTCTTGCCGGCCCTAGGACCCGAGTTCTCGCCTCTTGAACCAAGACTGAGCATACAACCACACGAGGCCCTATAATGGCACCCTCTCGACTAACTAACTTGCCTAGTCTGTTCCATGAGTCACATAGATTGGGATTTCCATTTGAAATATGCATTGAAAAGGCGTGGAAAAGGTTTTCAAAGGTGCATCATACAGGACGTGGCCGGGGTGAAGGATGCTGCGGGCATTGAACTGGATCCCCTGCGCACAACCTTAAGGACCGACTTCGGGACTTGACCCGTTACGGCGGAACAATCCTTAGGGCGTGACTCATGGTCTAGTGAAAGTAAGGTAAAGGTCATGGTCGACCACCCTCTGCCGGCTTTCTATGGAAGAGAGCTAATGATTCTGGCACTATGAGTCGGTTGGCACGTGTGGGTAAAGTTGTGCACCCCTGCAGGGTTAAATCTTTTCAAAAATCCGTGTCCACGGTTATGGACGACTTGGGAACGGACATGATGATCATAGAGAACTTTAACCTAATTGTAAAACTTGGAGAACAATGTGTGCTTAGGATACTTCCTCTCGGGTTGAAAGAGGGGGTGATCCTAGTTGAAAGGTTCAGCTGAAGTTGATTCGGTGGATTTGAATTATGAAGTTGACCGGTGGATTTGAAAGATGCTACAATTGCTCGGTGGATATAAATAGTAGTTATTACTCGGTGGAGATAAGAATGATGGTTCGGTGGATGTCTCAATGATGATCAAAGATATTGCTCTCTTATCCCCTTTTAAATGGTCTAAATAGACGAGCCTCTCTTCTTCCTGGTTTATACAAACAAAACTTGCTTTATGCAAAGAAACTCCAAAGAAGGCCTTTCTAGCCAACATGTAGCTAATAGGTTAGTAAGTCTTGCTGAGTACCTTTTGTACTCAACCTTGCCTCGTTGATATTTTTGCAGCAGTGTAAGTTTACCATCGAAGGTTCTGGACGACATTGACATCGACGAGTAGCTTGGGGTTCCCAGGCGGCAACCTGGAATCTATGGATTGGGACGTCACCGTTATGCTTCAGGCCTCTTAGGCCATTTGGTGTTGCTATGTCTATTAGCATAACTTCGCTTTCGTTGATTGATGATTGACAGGTCAGTGACCTCTGCTTGTAATTTGCTTCTTGCTCTTTTAAGAGCTTGCTAGATTACTTTTGAGTTGTAAAGTCACTGTTGTGTTACCGATTCCCTTACTGTAAGGCTCTCAAGCTCTCGGTTAGGCTTATGTCAGATGAAGGTCTGGATTTGTCTAGCCTTGATCCTGGGGGTCCCCACACCTACGGTAAAAATCACCATTAGTGGTGAAACTTTTCATGCTCGTTGTGATATTATGTCTGAATTTTGTCTTATGCCAAAGGATGTTTATGAATCTTTGAGTCTTTGGAAACTTTCTGAGGGGGGAGAAGAAATTTCTCTTACTAATAATGCCACTATATTTACCATTGGAATTACTGAAGGAGTTTATACAAAATTTCTAGGAAAAATGGTATCTACTGATTATCTTGTTATTGAATGTGTAAGAAAAAGACAAATCACGCTTGGAAGGTCTCTACTAAAGCTCCTAGGCGCTGTTATAGATGTGGGAAGAGGCACCATAAGATTCATCTCTCCACCTTGCAATAATCATGTTTTCCCTAAAGTTAAGAGCAAAGGTAAGAGTGGAAGGCGTAAGGCGCCCGTTGACCCTAATGCTTCATCGCTTGATATTACTTGATTCGCACTTTCTGCGCCTAGCTCAAAGGCGTTAAAGAAAAGCACTCTTGGGAAATAACCCATTATTTTACTTTCAGTTCTTTTTCTTTTATTTGAGTCTTGGAAGTTATTACTACTGTAATAACCGCTCCTTATCCTTTTTATTTCGTTGTTGTGCCAAGAGAAACCTCTAATTTGAGTGAGGTAAGATTTGGGGATGTTGCTGTCCTGAAACAGATTTCGGTGCTGCACCGTAAAAATTCGTGAAAATTCTAAATCTATCTTTTTGACCTGCGATTTCTTGTGCATATGCCCCATGCTATATCCAAACTTTCATTAGTTATACACTTTTTGATTTGAGGAACATAAAACCCTCAAAAAAATCGACCTTTGTCAGCTGTTCTATTTTGACAGATTTCTGCCACTATTTGTGTTTGCCTCTCGATCGCTTTCTTTTTGAGTTCTTTTGATCACAGAACTTTTGGGGAAGTTGCTACAGTAGTATATGCTTTATATGTGGTGTTTTTTAGTTGAAATATGAACCAAAAAGGGGTTGATTCATTATTATGCTTACACTAATGTTGCTAATAGAATTGTGTTAAGTTTTGTATGAAGGAAGTTTTCAAGTGTAGGGATTGGAGAATGATGTGATGAGTTGAAGAATGGAAAAAAGCTCAATCTTGGGTATGCCCACGCACCCCAATAAATATTCAGGAGGTACAAGCGTCAAAGCTTGGGGATGCCCCCGAGGTACCCCTTCTTCATCGGCAAAAATCAGGTCACCTTTCAACACACTATATTTTTATTGCTTCATACACTATGCATTTTTCTTGGAGCGTCTTTACTTTAGTTTTCAGTTTTGTTTTGTTTTGTTTTCTGCAATAAATGGTTGGACCCTAACAAATTTCTTTTGGAAAGTTGCCTTTCATTTGCCAAGAACACTCTGTTTTTCACTATTATCGTTCAACGAGTGTTCTCTTTTTCTAGAACTGCGTTTAGATTTCATTTTTCGCCTTGATTTTTGTTCAGATCTTGTTTTATCTTTATATCAAGGTGTATTTGACCTCTGTTCCATGTTGGTATTCATCAAAAGAGTTGTTTCAAAAAGGTTGGAATGGTGTTGGAAAAGAGAAAAAAAATTATGCAAAAAGTGGTACAAAAAGGAGCTTGTTTAGACCGCGGCTTAGACTTTTGCATGTCGTGCTTGATATCATTTTGATAGTATGCTTAGTGGTTTTTCTGTAGCATGACTTGTCTCAAATGACTGAGATTGCTTAATGAGCCATTAAAAAAAATCATGCGTTGTTTTTATTATTTGGAAGCATTAATTTGGTTTTCTCCTTGATGCTTTATTTGGGTTGACTTGGCGCATGCTTACACATGTTTGACTCATACAAAGTCGCCATAAGCCTCTATGATCATTTAGTTTTTGACTTTTGATGCCATTTTATGTTTCTCTTAATGATGTTTTGTCGCTATGCATGATTATGGCCGTTATTGCTCTCTTAGTTGGTCGCTCTCAGTCTTTTGCTAGCCCTCATTTTGTACTGAGTATGAGCTCTACTCATACATCCAACTCCCAAAAACCAAGTTATTTCAATGTGTCCACCATACATACCTATTAGCAATTTGCTATTCCAAAGTACATTTGACTTGCTTTTATCTATCCTTCAAATTAAACTCTTTTGGTGTTATGTGAAAATTGGTCAGTAAAGCTCTCACGAACCTGATGGCACACTTTATTTTTCTCGTTCTTAAATATTTGACATTGTGGCTCTCTTATGTTGAGTTGTTATGGTTGCAAATTGTAAGTTGGAAATTAGCCAAACCATGTCGTCATGGGGTAAGCTTTCAACATTGCACTTCTTATTTGAGTTAATATCGTGATCTTTTATTTATGGATACTCGCGATGTGAAATAAGTTGGGAATCTTGCGAGATCATGGAGTTTGTATACGTGTTAGAGAAACGCCTGGGCCACCAATCCAAGCCATGCATAATTTATGGTGGAAATTTACAGCATGTCCATGGTGAATATTCGACGACACATCTCAAAATAAAAAGCTATACCAATGGTAAATAAAAGAGATGCCGAGGTGTTCATTGTCTGTTTGTTCTGTCATTTTGATGTGGGCTTGTTCCGTGTCATCGGGCATGGAGGTACCCCATTGGCGGTTCTTGATGATACGTGTATACTTACAATGACAAGAGCTTGCTTGGGACTCTAAGTCGAGTAGCATGAGGTTTGGGTATTCGTACTTCATGGGACACGAGGTTTTCAACTTATGATTTGTCAAGCATATGCTTTATAATTGTACTCGCATTAACTTTAACCATTCAAGATGCCTATGATGGGGGCAATGAGAGCTCAAATCTAGTAAGTACCATAATTTTTGAAGGTTTATAAAACTTGCAATCACTGCTTCCCTTTGCGAAGGGCCTTTCTTTCACTTTCACGTTGAGTCACCACCTTCTACCTTTATGCACCGTCTAAGAGAGCACAGTTGTCATTCTGAGTTTAATGTGCATAGTCCCAAAGTTTATCATTGATTGACTCATGATTTTGGTTTCACTTGTTCTTAAATTATTTGTATCTAGTCGCCCTCTTAAACTTGAAGGTGTCCTATGCATTTATGTTTTGCTATTCCATGAAGGACAAGCTGAAAACCATTTGCTATGTTTTTCCATATGATTTGAACACACCTTTGACTTTCATTGTTTCATTTTCATGATTTTCCTTTGTGTTCTTTTTCATGTTATAACATGGTTGCTAAGTTTCTTCTATCAAGATTATGTCTTTCATGCCCATGTTTTAAGTTCTTTTGATCTCAGCACTCAATGCTTACATAGATGATCAAGATTGTGTTGGTGCATGTGACCTCAAAAAATATTCTTATTAATCACTTACCTACTCGAGGACGACAGCTACTTGGTGATGGCGCCAGAAAATTAGCTGATGGCGACCAGTTGATGTGGAAGCAGACTGTCCTTGTGCGTGGTGAATAACCAGCCCGTTGGGAACCCCAAGAGGAAGGTATGATGAGTGTAGCGGCTAGTTTTCCCTCAGTTAAGAAACCAAGGTTTAATGTCGGTCAGGAGAGGAGAGACAATGACGACTGAAGGTGATGCGGACTGGCTTAGTAACACTCCAACAAGGGCGCCGTTAACGATACTTGTTGACTCGTCTTCAGCCAGTAGCAACGCAGAATCTGCACACAACACAACCAAATACTTTGTTCCCAACTTGCGATGAGGTTGTCAATCTCACCGGTTTGCTTGAAACAAAGGTTATGAGCGTATCGAGTGGAAAGCAATATAGTATGCGAGTAAAGTAAATAGTGCGAGTAAAGTAAACAGGTGATAGCAATATGATGGAAATAGGACCAGGGTCTACAGTTCACTAGTGGTGTCTCTCCATAGATAAAATAGCACATGCTGGGTAAACAAATTACAGTTGGGCAATTGATAGAATAAAGATAACGTGATATATCAAGAAGATCACTATGAGATTTACTCTGGGCATTACAACAAAATACATAGACCGCCATCCAACTGCATCTATGACTAATAATCCACTTGTGGTGAATCAATCCGAGAACTCCACAAGTATTAAGTTGCGAACAACAGATAATTGCATTAAGCAAATTGTGTAATGTAAATAAAGCATATGCCCTTGAGCATATGAATGTTGTTTTCTCCCTAGTAGCAACAGCACATCTACCACCTTAGAGGTTTCTGTCACTCCCCCAGGTGAAATAGAGACATGAACCCACTATCGAGCATAAATACCCCCTCTTGGAGTCACTAGCAACTACTCGGCCAAGATAGCTACTAACAACGGAGAGCATGCAAGATCATAAACAACATAGAGATAACAAAAGATATAATTCAGTACAGCAACTTAATCATAAACACCAATATTCATCGGATCCCAACAAACCAAACATGTAGAATTACATAACGGTGATCTCAATCATGTATGGCAGCTCATGAGATCTAAACATGAAGCACATAGTGGAGAAGACAACCATCTAGCTACTGCTATGGACCCATAGTCCAAGGTAGACTACTCACTCATCGCTCCGGAGGCAAGCATGGCGATGAAGAAGACCTCCGGTGGCGATTCCCCTCTCCGGCAGGGTGCCGGGAAGAGCTTCTGGACCCTCCCGATCTTCGGGTCGACGGCGGCGGTGGATCGCGATGTGTTCTGGAAAACTGATCGGGCCCTTAGGTTTTTCTCGTCTGGGGGTCTTTATAGGCGAAGGGGCGATGTCAGAGGTGGAGCCAGGCTCCCTCACACATGGGTGGCGCGGCCAAGGGGCTGGCCGCGCCGGCCCTATGTGTGGGGCCCTGGTGGCCCCCCTCCTACTTCTCTTCGGATCTCTGGAAGCTTCCGGGTAAAATAAGACTTCAGGAACTTATTTCGTCCAATTCCGAGAATATTTCCTGTGTATCACTTCTGAAACACAAAAACAGCAGAAAACAGGAAACTGGCACTGTGGCACTTCGTTAATAGGTTAGTTCCGGAAAATGCATAAAAATGCCACTAAGTGTAACGAAACAATAGGCAAATGGTGTAAAAACAAGCATGGAGCATCAAAAATTATAGATACGTTTGAGACGTATCAACGAGCAGGAGTTAAGCTTGGGGATGTTGATACGTCTCAAACGTATCTATAATTTTTGATGCTCCATGCTTGTTCTTACACCATTTGCTTAGTGTTTTGTTACACTTCGTGGCATTTTTATGCATTTTCCGGGACTAACCTATTAACAAGATGCCACAGTGCCAGTTCCCTATTTTTTGCTTTTTTATATTTTAGAAAAATTACATAGGAAATATTCTCAGAATTGGACGAAACAAAAGCCGAACATCCCAATATTTAACGAAGCTTTCAAAAGACCGAAGAGGAGACGGAGAGGGGCCAGGGGCCAGCCTCACCACCAGGGGTCGCAGCCCAGCCCCTGGCCACGCTGCCCTGTGGTGAGGGCCCCCTGGTCCACTTCTGACGCACATAGTGGAGAAGACAACCATCTAGCTACTGCTATGGACCCATAGTCCAAGGTAGACTACTCACTCATCGCTCCGGAGGCAAGCATGGCGATGAAGAAGACCTCCAGTGGCGATTCCCCTCTCCGGCAGGGTTCCGGGAAGAGCTTCTGGACCCTCCCGATCTTCGGGTCGACGGCGGCGGTGGATCGCGATGTGTTCTAGAAAACTGATCGGGCCCTTAGGTTTTTCTCGTCGGGGGGTCTTTATAGGCGAAGGGGCGATGTCATAGGTGGAGCCAGGCTCCCTCACACATGGGTGGCGCGGCCAGGGGGCTGGCCGCGCCGGCCCTATGTGTGGGGCCCTGGTGGCCCTCCTCCTACTTCTCTTCGGATCTCTGGAAGCTTCCGGGTAAAATAAGACTTCAGGAACTTGTTTCGTCCAATTCCGAGAATATTTCCTGTGTATCACTTCTGAAACACAAAAACAGCAGAAAACAGGAAACTGGCACTGTGGCACTTCGTTAATAGGTTAGTTCCGGAAAATGCATAAAAATGCCACTAAGTGTAACGAAACAATAGGCAAATGGTGTAAAAACAAGCATGGAGCATAAAAAATTGTAGATACGTTTGAGACGTATCAAGCATCCCCAAGCTTAACTCCTGCTCGTCCTCGAGTAGGTAAGTGATAACAAAAGAATAATTTTTGAGGTGACATGCACCTACACAATCTTGATCATATATGTAAGCATTGGTGAGCTGGGATCAATAGAACTTAAAACATGGGCATGAAAATATAATTATGACAATAAGAACTTAGCAACCATGTTGTAAACATGCAAATGAACACAAACAAAAGATCATGAAAATGAAACAATGAAAGTCAAACGTGTGTTCAAATCATAAGGAAAAACATACAAATGGTTTTCAGCTTGTCCTTCAAAGAGAGCAAAACATAAATGCATAGGACACCTTCAAGTTTAAGAGGGTGACTAGATATAAATAATTTAAGAACAAGTGAAACCAACAATATGAATCAATCAATGAACTTTGGGACAATGCATATCACACTAAGAATGACAACTATGCTCTCTTAATGGTGCATAAAGAAAGAAGGTGGTGACTCAACACAAAAGTAAAAGAAAGGCCCTTCGCAGAGGGAAGCAGTGATTGCAAGTTTTATAACCTTCAAAAATTATGGTATTTACCGGCTTTGAGCTCTCATTGCCCCCATCATAAGCATCTTGAATGGTTAAGGTTAATGCGAGAACAATTATGATGCATATGCTTGACAAATCATAAGTTGAAAACCTCGTGCCCCGTGAATACGAGTACCCAAACCTCATGCTACTTTACTTAGAGTCCCAAGCAAGGCTCTTGTCATTGTAAGTATATGCATATCATTGAGAACCGCCAATGGGGTACCTCCTTGCCCGATGACATGGAACAATCCCACACCAAAATGACAGGACAAGCAGACAATGAACACCTTGACATCTCTTTTATTTGCTATATTGTTTAGCTTTTTATTGTGAGATGCGTCGTCGAATGTTCACCATGGGTATGCTGCAAATTTCCACCATGAATTATGCATGGCTTAGATTGGCGGCCCGGCGTTTCCCTAACACATATACAAACTCCATGATCCCTACAAGATTCCCAATTCATTTCACACCGCGGGCATCCATAAACAAAAGATCACGATATCAACTCAAATAAGAAGTGCAATGTTGAAAGCTTGCCCATGACAGCATGGCTGGGCTAGAATCCAACTTACAACTTGCAAGCATAACAACTCAACATAAGAGACCACAATGTCAAATTTCTAAGAACAGGAAAAAGTAAAGTGTGCCTTCCGGTTCGTGAGAGCTTTACTGACCGAATTTCGCATAACACTGGTAAGAGTTTAATTTGAAGAGAAAATAAAAGCAAGTCAAATTTACTTGGAATAGCAAATTGCTAGTAGGTATGTATGGTGGACACTTTGGAAAACTTTGGCTTTTAGGAGTTGGATGCACGAGTAGAGCTCATACTCAGTACAAGGCGAGGGCTAGCAAAAGACTGGGAGCGACCAACTAAGAGAGCAATAATGGCCATAATCATGCAAAGCGACAAAGCGACATTAAAAGAAGCATACGATGTCATCAAAAGTCAAAAACTAAATGATCATGAAGGCTATTGGCGACTTTGTAATAGTCTAACATGTGTGAGCATGCGCCAAGTCAACCCAAATAAAGCATCAAGGAGAAAACCAAAATAATGCTTCCATACAATAAAAACAACGCATGATTTTTTCAAAGGCTCATTAAGCAATCTCAGTTATTTGAGACAAGTCATGCTACAGCAAAACCACTAAGCATACTATCAAAAAGACATCAAGCATGACATGAAAAAGCCTAAGCCGCAGTCTACACAAGCTCCTTCTTGTACCACTATTTTGCACAACGCTTTTTCTCTTTTCAAACACCATTTGAAATTTTTATAAACACCTCTTTTGATGAAAACCAATGAATATCAGAGGCAAAAATACACCTTGATGAAAAGATATGACAAGGTCTGAATGCAAATCAAGGCGAAAACGAAAACCAAAAGCAGTAGCAGAAAAAGAAGAACGCATGATTTTTAATAAGAGTGAAAACTAGAGCGTTCTTTGCAAATGAAAACGAGTACATCTCCTCCAAAGAAAATTTGTTGGGGTCCAACCATTTATTGCAGCAAACAAACAAACTAAACAAACTAAGAAAACTAAAACAACTGACGCTCCAAGAAAAACACATAGTGCATGAAGCAATAAAAATATAGTGTTTTGAAAGGTGACCTGATTTTTGCCGATGAAGAAGGGGTGCCTCGGGGGCATCCCCAAGCTTTGATGCTTGTACTTCTTGGATATTTCTTGGGGTGATGCATGGGCATCCCCAAGCTTGAGCTTTTGTCCATTCTTCAACTCATCTCATCATTCTACAATCCCTACACTTGAAAACTTCCTTCATACAAAACTAAACACAATTCTATTAGCAACATTAGTGCAAGCATAACATATAATCAATCCTCTTTTTGCTTCAGGTTTCAACTCAAAACCACCACATATATAGCATATACTACTGTAGCAACCTCCCCAAAAGTTCCGTGATCAAAAGAACTCAAAAGAAAGCGATAAAGTGGCAAACACAAATATTGGCAGAAATCTGTCAAATCTGGACAGCTGACAAAGGTCGAATTTTTGAAGGATTTTCTGTTGCTCAAATCAAAAAGTGTTCAACTAAGAAAAGTTTGGATATAACCTGGGGCATATACACAAGAAATCGCAGGTCCAAAAGATATACAGAGAATATTCACGAATTTTTACGGTGCAGCACCGAAAACAGTTTCAGGACAGCAACATCCCCAAATCTTTACCTCACTCAAATTAGAGGCTTCTCTTGGCACAAAAACGAAATAAACAAGATAAGGAGTGGTCATTACAGTAGTAATGACTTCCAAGACTCAAATAAAATAAAAAATACTGAAAAGAAAACATTGGGTTATCTCCCAAGAGTGCTTTTCTTTAACGCCTTTGAGCTAGGCGTAGAAAATTGCGAGTCAAGTAATATCAAGTGATGAAGCGCTAGTTACCTCAGTAGGCTCTTTGAAGGTTCCCGAAGATGATTCAACCTGCAAGTCACCCTTAGTGGAACTAAGAGTCTTACCAATTTTAAGAACATGTTGAGATTTAAGCGCAGAAACCTTGGGAACATACATAAATTTTTGCTCTTTTCCAACAAACACTTTCTCTTTCTTAAATTTAAGAGAAGAGAAGATTAAGCTAAGAGTTTCCATAGACTCCTCTAGTTTACCAATCCTTAAGTTTTGATTGTCATGAGTAGTGCTAGCCTCTAAATTGGTAATTCTCTTACCCATGTTTTCTATTAATTCACTAACGCGACTAGCATTTTCTAGGATACTTGGCAAACTTTTCTCTAAAGAGCTGAGCTTTTCTACCACCTCCTCCAGGGTGGTCTCAGTTTTAGCAACATGAATAGGTGGCATTCCCACTAAACTTTCAATTATAGTGCATGCTTCTCCAGCGGGAGTACCCAGAAAATTACCCCCTGTAAGAGTATCAAGAACATACCTATTCCAACTGGATATACCAACATAAAAATTTCTAAGGAGGATCGTGGTAGAGTGCTTTTTGGTACACCTATGATGAGCATTATTAATACGGTACCAAGCATCTTTTAAACTTTCTCCCCCTTGTTGCTTAAAACTACGAACTTCTACTTTAGGATTACTCATTTTAACAAAACTAAAAGCAGATAAGTAAAAACAGCTACCAAGGATTCTAATTTTTTTGGGTTTTTGATATAAAAAGCAATGCAGGTAAAATAAAATAAAGTAAAGCAAAACAATAACAAAGTAAAGAATGTGTGTGCGAAGAACTCCCCTCGCAGAAGACTTCTCTTCCTCCCCGGCAACGGCGCCAGAAAATTAGCTGCTACTTGGTGATGGCGCCAGAAAATTAGCTGATGGCGACCAGTTGATGTGGAAGCAGACTGTCCTTGTGCGTGGTGAATAACTAGCCCGTTGGGAACCCCAAGAGGAAGGTATGATGAGTGTAGCGGCTAGTTTTCCCTCAGTTAAGAAACCAAGGTTTAATGTCGGTCAGGAGAGGAGAGACAATGACGACTGAAGGTGATGCGGACTGGCTTAGTAACACTCCAACAAGGGCGCCGTTAACGATATTTGTTGACTCGTCTTCAGCCAGTAGCAACGCGGAACCTGCACACAACACAACCAAATACTTTGTTCCCAACTTGCGATGAGGTTGTCAATCTCACCGGTTTGCTTGAAACAAAGGTTATGAGCGTATCGAGTGAAAAGCAATATAGTATGCAAGTAAAGTAAATAGTGCGAGTAAAGTAAACAGGTGATAGCAATATGATGGAAATAGGACCAGGGTCCACAGTTCACTAGTGGTGTCTCTCCATAGATAAAATAGCACATGCTGGGTAAACAAATTACAGTTGGGCAATTGATAGAATAAAGATAACGTGATATGTCAAGAAGATCACTATGAGATTTACTCTGGGCATTACAACAAAATACATAGACCGCCATCCAACTGCATCTATGACTAATAATCCACTTGTGGTGAATCAATCCGAGAACTCCACAAGTATTAAGTTGCGAACAACAGATAATTGCATTAAGCAAATTGTGTAATGTAAATAAAGCATATGCCCTTGAGCATATGAATGTTGTTTTCTCCCTAGTAGCAACAGCACATCTACCACCTTAGAGGTTTCTGTCACTCCCCCAGGTGAAATAGAGACATGAACCCACTATCGAGCATAAATACCCCCTCTTGGAGTCACTAGCAACTACTCGGCCAAGATAGCTACTAACAACGGAGAGCATGCAAGATCATAAACAACATAGAGATAACAAAAGATATAATTCAGTACAGCAACTTAATCATAAACACCAATATTCATCGGATCCCAACAAACCAAACATGTAGAATTACATAACGGTGATCTCAATCATGTATGGCAGCTCATGAGATCTAAACATGAAGCACATAGTGGAGAAGACAACCATCTAGCTACTGCTATGGACCCATAGTCCAAGGTAGACTACTCACTCATCGCTCCGGAGGCAAGCATGGCGATGAAGAAGACCTCCGGTGGCGATTCCCCTCTCCGGCAGGGTGCCGGGAAGAGCTTCTGGACCCTCCCGATCTTCGGGTCGACGGCGGCGGTGGATCGCGATGTGTTCTGGAAAACTGATCGGGCCCTTAGGTTTTTCTCGTCTGGGGGTCTTTATAGGCGAAGGGGCGATGTCAGAGGTGGAGCCAGGCTCCCTCACACATGGGTGGCGCGGCCAAGGGGCTGGCCGCGCCGGCCCTATGTGTGGGGCCCTGGTGGCCCCCCTCCTACTTCTCTTCGGATCTCTGGAAGCTTCCGGGTAAAATAAGACTTCAGGAACTTATTTCGTCCAATTCCGAGAATATTTCCTGTGTATCACTTCTGAAACACAAAAACAGCAGAAAACAGGAAACTGGCACTGTGGCACTTCGTTAATAGGTTAGTTCCGGAAAATGCATAAAAATGCCACTAAGTGTAACGAAACAATAGGCAAATGGTGTAAAAACAAGCATGGAGCATCAAAAATTATAGATACGTTTGAGACGTATCAACGAGCAGGAGTTAAGCTTGGGGATGTTGATACGTCTCAAACGTATCTATAATTTTTGATGCTCCATGCTTGTTCTTACACCATTTGCTTAGTGTTTTGTTACACTTCGTGGCATTTTTATGCATTTTCCGGGACTAACCTATTAACAAGATGCCACAGTGCCAGTTCCCTATTTTTTGCTTTTTTATATTTTAGAAAAATTACATAGGAAATATTCTCAGAATTGGACGAAACAAAAGCCGAACATCCCAATATTTAACGAAGCTTTCAAAAGACCGAAGAGGAGACGGAGAGGGGCCAGGGGCCAGCCTCACCACCAGGGGTCGCAGCCCAGCCCCTGGCCACGCTGCCCTGTGGTGAGGGCCCCCTGGTCCACTTCTGACGCTGCCCCTTCGCCTATAAAGACCCCCCGACAGGAAAAACCTAAACACCCGATCAATTTTCCAGAAACACATCGTGGTCCACCGCCGTCATCGACCCAAGATCGGGAGGGTCCAAAAGTTCTTCTTGGCACCCTGCCGGAGAGGGGAATCGCCACCGGAGGTCTTCTTCATCGCCATGCTTGCGTCCGGCGCGATGAGTGAGTAGTCTACCTTGGACTATGGGTCCATAGTAGTAGCTAGATGGTTGCCTTCTCCACCATGTACTTCATGTTTAGATCTCGTGAGCTGCCTTACATGATCAAGATCACCTTTGTGTAATTCGACATGTTGTGTTTGTTGAGATCCGATGAATATTGGTGTTATGTTAAGTTGATGTGCTGAATATCATCTTATATTATCTCTATGTTGTTTATGATCTTGCATGCTCTCCGTTGTTAGTAGCTATCTTGGCCAAGTAGATACTAGTGACTCCAAGAGGGGGTATTTATGCTCGATAGTTGGGTTAATGCCTCTATTTAATCTGGGGGAGTGACAGAAACCTCTAAGGTTGTAGATGTGTTGTTGCCACTAGGGAGAAAACAACATTCTTGTGTCCAAGGACATTCATTTTGTTTATATTACACACTTTGCTTAATGCAGTTATCTATTGTTCGCAACTTAATACTCATCGGGTGTTCGGACAATATCCCCGTGGGTGGATTATTAGTCATAGATGCAGTTGGATGGCGATCTATGTATTTTGTTGTAATGCCCAGAGTAAATCTCATAGTGATCCTCGTGACATATGCACGTTATCTTTATTCTATCAATTGCCCAACTGTAATTTGTTTACCCAGCATGTTGTTATTTATCTTATGGAGAGACACCACTAGTGAACTGTGGACCCCGGTCCAATTTCCTTTACATTGTTACACCGTTTTACTTTTACTCGCACTGTTTACTTTCTCGCATACTACTACTGTTTTCCACTCGATACGCTCAATCCTTTGTTTACAGCAAACTAGTGAGATTGACAACCTCATCGTAAGTTGGGAGCAAAGTTTTTGGTTGTGTTGTGTGCAGGTTCCACGTTGTTGCTGGTGCAAAGCAAAGCACTGGACGAGGCGCCTTATAAATTATCCGGAGCTGTCGCGACGCTAGCGGACATCACCTTCTGAAGTATTGGCTTGTTCCTACTAGTTCGATAAACCTTGGTTTCTTACTGAGGGAAAACTTGCTGCTGTGCTCATCATACCTTCCTCTTGGGGTTCCCAACTGGGCGGTCATCTACACCAACACCGCACTGCAATCACTGGTCGACGATAGTGGCGGCGGGGCACATGGGGGCAACTGGTAGCGGGGGATGTGTGTGTGGGGGAGGGGGTAAGATGGTCTGAGGAAGAGGAAGTAGATAGGGAGTTAGGCCTCTAGTGTGGGGGGATTGGGTTGAACAGTTTTATTGGCTAAAATTCAAAAATATGACTCCCCCAACTAGGGCTTCATCATGCTTACACCGCTTGGAGCCCTGGACTGTGGCTTCACGCTAAGAATTATGGAAACCCAGACCGAGGCGTCATACTTATGCGTGTGGTACTAGAGCAACGACCACCACCATGTCATAAAATATATGAAACTTTGACCAACGCACCATGTTATTGAGCATGGTGCTCTGATGCTAGCAACTCTATTCTTTAAAATGCCACTCGTTGAGACTCCGAGCGCAGAGTGATGGAGCAAGAGAAGTTTTCCCCACAATGGTGACTCGAGGTTATTATCAAACCCCCGGGGAAGCCTGATGTTCGTTCATTTTCCTCGCTCTTCAAACACCCTACAATAGTGAACAAATAGCTTTGCGTCCCCAACTAACTATGGTGGTGATAAGCCCCAAGTGCAGGGGATGGATGTAACTCCTCTCAATGTGGAAGTATTGGGTATCGAACATCAGGAGCAAGAAGGTAAAGCTATTTACTCTCTCATACTAGAGTGTCACAATTCTAGTTTGTTGGGGTTCTGTGCAAATAAAAAAATTATGTGCTATGCAACCCCGAATTGCCCGAGGACCTATCTGTTAGTAATGCTGTAACGGTAGGAGTTTTGGATACGTACCCTTGAAGACCGAAATGTGCGGATTACGCTCCCGCACAAGTGTTGATGTCGAAGACATCGTAGCCGACCTCAAGGTTGCGAAGAACTTAGCGCAATGACTTCGGCACCGCACGAGCGGAGCCTCCGCGTACTCGAACACGTACGGCGACCACGATGACTCTCGGAACCCCGTTTCTAGCCGAGATGCGGAAGTTGATGGCTTTGGACAGGGATTCGGAAACTCCACAACATGATGGCGTGTCACGGTGGTGATTCCCTTATCCTACGCAGCCCTTCGAGAGGCCACGCGGGAGTGAGAGAGGCAGAGGGCGGTGGCCAGGGTGTGGCCGGCGTACCAGGGAGGTGGTAGGAGGCAGCTAGGTTGGAAGGGCTCGTGGGAATTGAGTTGTGTTGACTCTTCCTCCAGGGGGTTTATATAGTGGGGAAGGAGGGTACCCTTACCCCTCCACCAAGCCACCAAGGGCGGCAGCCAGGGAAGGAGAAGGGGCCGGCGGCCAGGGCTAGGAAACCCTAACCCTGGCCGGCCTGGGCTAGGGTTGGGGCGCCCCCCTTTTTTCTTTTCTCTTTTTTACCCTAATGGGCTTCTTTCACCAAATCAGCCCATTTAATAAATAAAAGCTTTATTAATTATTTAATCAATATTAATTCATATAATTAATATTAATTAACACATAATTAATTCCCAGCTATTTCAAAACACTTCCGGACTCCTTCGAAACCATTCCGGAGTCCACCGAAACTATTTTGGATTTCACCAAAACCATTTCAGACTCCGCTGAAACTATTTCGGACTTAGTTGGAACTATTCCCCTCTCTCATATATCATCACACGATGTTTCCGGATTTTACCAAAACATCTCAAGCATCATGATCCCTTAAGCGTGTTACCCGATGGTTCGAGAACGCGACAGACATCACCGAGAACTCTTCTCCAGTAAATGATCTTCAGTCGGATCATGGAAATCCATGAAGACCCCTGTGCATTCTACAAAGGTCTTTCAGTCATTGAACCGTAAATGTCAACAAGCTATTCCCTTTGCTTCGCTGATAGTAGTAATGCCTAAGATCTGATTGTCGGTATTCGCCAATACTTGGTTCGATCTTATTACCGACAATGTTGTTCAACACATCCATGATAGCACATCTCCGTGACCTAGTCACATGCTGTGCAGCATTGATGTGTTCTCACCGAGTGGGCCCAGAGTATCATATCTTTCATGCATATGAGCAAATCCCGCTCTTGGCTATGCTCCTCTACCTACCCCTTTGGAGAGACCCAAGAGACACCTTTTCAGTCAACCTGTTACGTGATGACGGTTGATGCAATTAGAGTTTTCCTCCATAAATAGTGATTATGCACTAACCTCATGGTCTAAGGACTAAGCTGCGACACTTATCATCTTGCAACGTGAACATCATGACACGATCTTGTTGCAAATGATTCTATGGGTAATGTCCATCATGACACTATCAACAAGTGGCATGATCTCATTGTCAATCGGCTGTAATGCACCATGATTGGGAAATCTCAATCATCAATTGATCAATGAACCAGTAATCCTGGATATTACCGGGGACTCCTTATCATTTAATACTACACCTATGTCAATGTTTCCAATTGACATAGTTCTAGCATAGTACTAAACTATTATGAACCTAACAGAATATGCAAATAAGTCTAATATTATTTTCCTCTAGGTCATAACTCCTTCACTAAGGACTAAGTTGCGACACTTCTTCATATTGCAACATGAACATCATGATACAATCTTGTTGCAACAGAAACAGTGGGTAATGTCCATCATGGCATTATCAACAAATGGCATGATCTCATCGTCAATTGGCGTAATGCACCATGATCGGGAAACCTCGATCATCAGTTGATCAATGAACCAGTAAACTAGGATTTAATACTACACCTATGTCAATGTCTCCGATTGACATAGTTCTAGCATAGCATTAAACTTATTATGAACTTGACAGAATATGCAAATAAATCCAATATTATTTTCCTCTAGGGCATAATTCCTTCAGTCTCCCACTTGCACTAGAGTACAAATAATCTAGCTGTATTTTGTTTACCGATCCCGGAGCATATCATCCATATGGTCCTTTGGTCATACATGCATGTGATGACCTACCTTTAGCGATCTGCACATATCAGATCTTTATATTCTTTGCAACTTGTCAATTCATTATGACTTCCTATCATCATCTCATGATGTTTGTTTAAGTTTAATGTTTGGTAGAAGAGTGAGACTTTGTATTCTAGTTTTGCAATGGTTTCTGATTAATCTTTGATTTTCTCATACACCATGCTAAACAGATACACACTCATCTAGAAGTCGAACTTTCTCTAACCAAGCATTATACTTGCTACTGTCAGAGCAGCTTTCAATTCATGTAGATAAATTGAAATCGCCTAGATACAATCTCAATGTCCCAATCACGCTTTCATTGCACTTAGTCTTTGATGGAGTTAATTTCACAAATTTTGGAACCAAGTGTACGCTCATTTTTCCACAAATTCCTATTTAGTTCTTTCACAAGAGTTCATAGGATAGGCTTTTCCTTAACCTAATGATTCTCCTATCATTCTTTTACTTAGCCTTTCAACATTTGAACTTGGGATGCATTGTTTGTCTTTATGCAAAACATGGTTTTAGATAGCACAAACTATGAGACGCTTCTGTCAACCATTATTGAGTTTAAACTCAATATTTTATATAGTCATTTAGTCAAAACCTTTTGACTTTGTTCATCCTGTACTTTTAGAATTATGGCTAACATACATTCACACTTAATGCTTTTAAAATTTTCTTTTGAAAATGATGTCAATTTCACCACTTATTAATTCTAATTAATAATCATGATACGAATGCACTTATTTATAATATGTCATTCACATAAATGAATTTGTCATAGCTCCCACTCAGAATATGTACTCTTACATACAAACCAAGCTCCCACTTAGAATATGTACTCTTACATAAAATTATGAGATTAAAGCTATTTTTCATTGTTCCCACTTAGTTTAATATAAATAGGTTTATCCCGATAATTTTGGACTACTCCACAAGTCCTTTGATTCCTAAATCAAACCGAGATACCTTAAATGTGAATTAATTCAAAAATATGTTAAACATTGCCATACCATAAACTGATTTAAGAACTTACAATTTTAATAACTATTTTGAATTTGAAGACTTTTAAACAGCACTACACATTGTAGTCAATCTTATGAATTGTCTAAACACATTTTAAGACAAATTGTGTTTTATGTCTTTTTCATTAAAGATTTATTTTCTTCTTCATAATCCGATATTATTTTGAAGAATTAAGTAATACAATTTACTTAATAAGATTGAGTAACAATTACCTCTCAAATAAAATCTTTAATACTAACTCTAAGTTATTTTCACATTTAGGTCAGCAATCTTTTCTTCATCGTTCATAGGTATGCCTAGTTTCAAAACATTGACAAGCAAATCATGAATTTCACTTTGCAAGTCAGTGCAATTTTAATTTATAAATTGTATTTAAATAAAGGACTTAATATTATGATCTCTATCATCAATTCCTCTTTTCTAATATAGACCTTCGCTTTAGAACTTATTCTACTGCGCTATTCTGATATTATAAAGATTAATTCAATTAGTTTAATTGATCCTTTATTTTCTTCCATTTAACACCTTTACCGAGAAAACATTTTCTCTAGAGTGCACCAAATTTTCTTCAAGACCAAATTTGCATCTTTTGGTTTTTAGAAGATAAGTCTTTAATCTTATAAGGACTTTTATGAAGAATTCCTAATTTCGAATTATCACAATAATCTGGAATCTTTTATAAATTACACTAAAACTCATATAGTATTATTTATATGGCTTCCTACTTATTTCAAAATTGAGTTTATTTTAATGTGACACTTTAAATGATAATTTTGCCACTACATATGATTTATTTCTTTAATAAATAATGTCTATTCAAATATGAGTTTAATGCAAACTTTTCAACAATTTGAATTGTTTAGCATTATTATTTGTCGAACTCATTCATCAAATTTCTTCCAAATCATAAACTTTTGAACTTAGTCATTTTTGACCGACTCAAATTTGACTTAGCTCAAATCCTTCTTTATTCTTTATTAAACTATTTGTACAATTCAAATAATTTAATCCTGACTTAGTAATTCGAATAATTACTAAATCTTTAATAAAGAATTTTTGCGAAATAATGATTTCTTTAACTTTATGAAATACTACACATCTTTTATGCATAATATCAATACTTTTGAGTTTTACACTTTAGCACGAAGTGTTTAAAACATTTCAAATAAATGAAGTGTGGATCGTATGTGAATTCGATCAAATATCAAAGAATCATTTAATTTCATTGATACAAAATTAATAAAAACATACATGTTATTGATACAATTCCAAACATATATTCAATTTCATCGCTATGAAATTCACAAAAGTATTGCATAAAAGAACTTAAATCATTTATTAAGCGCGGATAGTAAATAATAAAGAATTTAATCATAATATTATGAATACTTGCAATTATATCAACAAGAATAAATACGAATAACTTTATTCATAATCATCCAAAAAAACTTTATTCATAGCGAAAAAAACCACTTTTTTATTACACACGAATAAATTTTGTCTCATACATTTGAGACAATCACAAGGTCTTAAAACTGATTACAAAACTTTATTCAAAATCTAAAATTGTACATAAATGTCAAAGAAGATCGGGGCCAACAAAACATCAAGCATGTCCTCTCTAGGGCGACGTGGACTCCTCCATGAGTTCTTCAGAATGCAGCTCCTAGTTTCACAATACTATAATTAGTATCTCATACTTTCAAAAAACTGCACAAACATTTACAACATTGTTAGCTAGGAGGCACCCTTGCCTCCACTTTCAAGGACCTCACCCTTGCCACCAGCTCATGAAAAGTTACCATTTCACCTCCCATTACAAATTCTTTGATGAAACTACTATAGCTAGGAGGCAACGAACGAAGAACTGCACCATTGTCCAAAGGGTCCGGTATCTCATGATCAAATTCCAGAATAAAGTGCCTATGAATTTGATGCATCCTGGCCAGATGTAAGCCCACACTGGTGTGTTCGTCTATCTTGAGCACATGGAACTCATCTAGACGATCATATATCATTAACCGCACTTGAGATGCAAAATGATGCTTTAGATCCCCAATCATCGAATTGGGTTCCATGGAGTAAAACCAACCCCTCATCTCGGGCTCCATAGAACTGAGGATCACAGATCCAGCTAAGGTGTAATAATCCCGTCTATCACAGAATGGATTGTGCTCAGCCTCATCTGCATCATCATCCGATTCCAGCCCCAATGGTTCTATTATCATAAAAAATGCATTGGATCGCTTGAGCGAACTCCTTAAGTTTTCATATCACTCTATGAAATTCGACCCATCAGGCTTAAGTGGCTCTCCCTCAAACAAAGCAGTGAAATTGATATGGGCATTCATCACAAATTTGCAAAGATATAAATACTAAAGTTCATAATATGAGTTCAATTTTTATTAAATAATTTAACTGTGAAGAACTCCCACTCCGAACAACATCCCTAAAATTGTTCTAGTGATTACATGGTCCTTATTCACTATACCGCCCCCGATCGCCACGTGAGGTGATATAACTGCAAAGGTAGATAGTGCTTATGTCAATTGCACAACTTTGCGACCCATGCTCGACCTTTTGGTCTTCCTTGTTCCGAGGCTATGTCTGTATATACTAGACTTGCCAATTTTAACCTTAGTGTATTGCACGACACATACATGGCTTGTACCCACACCGTATGCAAACTTCGATATGTTTGACCCTGATCATCACGTGAGGCTCCATAAATAAGAACTTTATTGGTGATTGCACACGTAAGGGAGAACATAATTCATTGGAATTTTGATTAGGGATTTTCTTGTCCTATGCTACCGTCATGTATCTAATACTAGCACAAGCAAGAAATCACAAAAAACATTAAATGTAAATAGTGCATGATATGATATGGCTTCTTCATCGACGTGCTTGATCTCCATCGAGCCTCCGGCATGATCTCCATCCGTCTACCGGTACGGTGCCAAGTCCACGGTGCTTGTCGTGAAGCCTCTAGATGTCCAACATAACTTACCGTTTAACCATATCACATCACATGTACCACTGCAAAACAAAGATAGATGTTTCCACTATGTTTGCAAGTTTTACGTGACTTCTAGGGCTTTCGTGCAAGAACCATTTCTTACCTACGAACATGAAACCACAAAGCTGATAATCATATTGTTGCTTTGATTTCCCCATTAAGGGCCATCCATTGTAGATGTCATATCCACTATAGTTGAAGAAACTAGCACCCGACTAGCCACTTTTATACGGTGCATGCCGTATGTCAAGCGTGAAACCAGTCTCATGCAAAACGCGTAAAGTCGGTCACGGGCCACTTCAATCCAACCATGCCATAGATATCAACAAATACATGTTGGAGGGTAAAAATAAGACGATCAACGCCCGCATCTCCATGATGTGTTCTAACCGTACAAGCATATTATACATAGATCCGGCTCTGATACCACTATTGGGGTTTGGTGCAAATAACAAAAAAATTATGTGCTACACAACCCTGAATTTCCCAAGGACCTATATGTTAGTAATGTTGTAACGGTAGCAGTTTCGGATATGTACCCTCGAAGACCGAAACATGGGGTTACGCTCCTACACAAGCATTAACGATGAAGACGATGTAGCCGACCTCAAGGTCATGAAGATCTTTGAGCAATGACTCCGGCACCGCACGAGCGGCGCCTCCGTGTACTCGCACACGTACGGCGACCACGATGACTCCCAGAACCCCGTTTCCAGCCGAGATGCAGAAGTAGACGGCTTTGGACAGGGATCTGAAAACTCCACAATACGACGGCGCATGGCAGTGGTGATTCCCTTCTCCTACGCAGCCCTTCGGGAGGCGATGCATGAGTGAGAGAGGCAGAGGGTGGCGGCCAGGGTGTGGCCGGCGCACCAGGGAGGTGGTAGGAGGCGTCCGGGTGGAGGGGCTCGTGGGGAAGGTGTTGTGCATCTCCTCCTCCTGGGACCCACTTTATATAGTGGGGAGGGGGTGCACCTTACCCCTCCACCAAGGCAGCCTAGGGCGGTGGCCAAGGGGAGGAGTAGGGCAGCGGCGGCCAAGGTAGGGCTGGCCGCCCCCCAGAAACCCTTACCCTAGCCGGCCTGGGCTAGGGCTAGGCGCCCCTTTTTTTTCTTTCCCTAATGGGCTTCTTTCGGTAAATTGGCACATTAGATGAAATAATGATTTATTAATTATTATCAATATTAATTTGCATAATTAATATTAATTCACTCATAATTAATTCCCCGCTATTCTGAAACACTTCCGGACTCCGTCGAACCATTCCGGACTCTACCAAAACTATTTCGGAGTTCACCGAAACTGTTTTGGACTCTGCCGAAACTATTTCCGACTTAGTTGGAACTATTCCCCTCTCACATATACCATCACACGGTGTTTCCGGATGATACCAAAATGTCTCTAGCATCGTGATCCCTTATGTGTGTTACCCGACGGTTCGAGAATGCGACAGACATTACCAAGAACTCTCTCCAGTAAATGATCTTCAGTCGGATCTTGCAAATCTGTGAAGACCCCTATGCATTCTACGAAGTTTTTTTAGTCATTGAACCGTAAGAGTCAATAAGCCTTTCCTTTTGCTTCGCTGATACTAGCATTGCCTAAGATCTGATCGTCGGTATTTGCCAATACCTAGTTCGATCTTATTACCGGCTAACGCTGTTTACTCGTCCGTGATAGTCCATCTCCGTGACCTAGTCACATGCTTCCCAACATTGATGTATTATCACCGAGTGGGCCTAGAGTATCATATCTGTCATGCAGATGAGAAAATCCCGCTCTTGGTTATACTCCTCAACCTACCCCTTTAGAGAACCCAAGAAACACCTTTTTAGTCACCCAGTTACGTGATGATGGTTGATGCAATTAGAGTTTCGTCCAGAAATAGTGATTATGTAAAAACCTCACGGTCTAAGGACTAAGCTGCGACAATTCTTCATATTGCAACATGAACATCATGACACGATTGTGTTGCAACAGAAACTATGGGTAATGTCCATCATGGCATTATCAACAAATGCCATGATCGCATCATCAATTGGCGTAATGCACCATGATCGGGAAATCTCGATCACCAGTTGATCAATGAACTAGTAAAATGGGATTTTACCGGGGACTCTAATCATTTAATACTACACTTATGTCAATGTTTCCGATTGATATAGTTCTAGCATAGCATTAAAGTTATTATGAACTTGAGGGAATATGCAAATAAGCCCAATATTATTTTCCTATAGGGCATAATTCCTTCATGGTTATCTATGCACTGCACAAAACAAGGAAACAAGTGAGATTGATTTGGTGATTTCAAGAAACAAAGAAACAAAACAATGAAAATAAAAGATGTCCCAATCCTCAACAACGAGAGGACAAGACTAAGGTAGTGCTCTTAAAGTATCAAAGGACCCCGAGTTTATGGATTCTCTTGATCCCCCTCTCTCCTTCTCTTTCTCTCCCAACAGTGGTAATCATTGATAAACAAGCACACACAATTGTCATGCTATAATGGTAAACTTTCGTATAGGCAACACATCTGAAGACATGAAGTTGAGAACAATGTACCTTAAAGGGTGCTCATCACCTAGCTGCAATTATTTTCACTTGGCCCAAGTACACGTTCCCCTTAACCCCTAGACATGAAGATACAAAAGGATAATTTGTGATGTACTCCCTCCGATCCATATTACCTTTCGCAAATGCAGACATATTTTAGTGCTAGATACATTCGTATTTGTGAAAGGTAATATGGGTCGGAGGGAGTATATTATTTGTTTCCCAAAATGTTTTCGCAGTTTGAAACATATTTCACCATTGTTGAAGCAAAATTTGTTCTATCGAAGCATAGAGATCATGATTTATTTGGTACATCAATTGCTTGCAATAATTTGTGATAAGAAGATAATCCAAATCAGGAAAAATTCGCTATATTTATTGGTCCACTTCTGCTCATGGAACTTATTGTAGTTCAAGACAAACGATTTTTTTTTACTATATTGAAGCAGGAGATCATGCGTTATTTGTTACATTAATTGGTTGAAATAATTCATGATACTATTAAGGGTTTGATTTTAGAAGTTATCTGCTACATTAATTATCCAAAAAAAAATTTGAGAGTTTTATCCAAAATATTTAGTTGTCTACTTATTTGTTTCCTACTCCAACCTGCATGTATTTTCACAGCTTTTCCGATCTGGGCGATCAGGAGATATGAAGAATATGTTGCCCTAACACCAACTCAAGGTTTTCCCCTGGACTCATCATGCTGCTTTTTCGGCCTATTGGGATTCGGGGGCGACGCCGATCGAGCTAGTGTGTGTGCCTAGTGATGGCAATAATACACTATCCTCCGATCCGCCGAGCTGTGGGGACAACAAGATCCTGGACCCTCCCCTTCCTTCTCTCAAAAATACACCACGCGGCCGCGCTCTCTCCCTTAATTTCTCCCTCTTTATTTCGCCGCTCGATCAATAAGTAGAGAATCTTTAGCGTAGGATATCTCTTGATTGTCAGCATCGATCCCCATCCTTCCTTCCTTCATATAAACTTCCTCGACTCGATCATGGAGGCCTAACCTAGTAACCTGCACCCATCTCAGCACAACAATCCCCTCTCCCAGAACCCTCTCTGTCTCTCTCTCCGAAGGAAGAAGAAGAGCCTTCAAGGAAGGAGAAGACGAAGGAGAGCCTCCAAGGCGCGCGTCCCCTGCAACGTCTCCAGCAAAATTTCTGGATCTTCAAGGCCGGGGCTCCTGAATAAGGTGAACTTTTTCTCTCTCTATGCTTACCTGCATGCCATCGCCTGCATGCGCACGCGTCTTAGTTCGCATCGCCCGCAGAGGTCTTAGACCCCATGGTCCATGGAGAATTACAGAATTCAATCACCTGTAGGATCATTGCGGCTGGGCACATTCTTTTTGTTGGCAAACAAGAAAAATATTTCTGAACCGAAAAACCAAACTTCCTGGTCTGTTCATCTCTTCCAAAATACCATCCCAATTGCTAAATAACCAAATCCATTTTTTGGAGTTTTTGGTGTTCTTATTATATATTTTTGGAGCCTTTATTATGCATGGGTACAGTTGGAAGGCGCAGAAACAGTTCTCTCTTCTGGCCTTTTCTTTATATATATAATAGAAAAAATGTATCAGTGAAGTTCATCCGTTCTGGAAAAGTACGTGCAATGATGTTTACTTGTCGTCCACATGTAGCAACATCCTTCTGTCCAATCTCTAATTTTCCTTTCAATTGCCACTTCATATTTATGAGAAAGAAACGTGCAAAAAAAATTATTTTCCATTTCCAGTTCATACATTTAATACTACTTGTACTGGTTAGTTCTGCCGATCGAGGCAGGAGGCACCAGCTGCGAAACATTAAACCCATGTGTCGCATGGTCCTTGGTTTTCCATCCATCATGCAACCAACCGCCTCCTATCACTAGCTCATCTCCATTGAACCTGGCATTTTCTGTACATTTCTTGCTAGCTGCGCTTGATTTTTCAGTCCACATCGATCTCCAACTACTTAATCAGCGAGTTCATTCGGAATTACGAAAAAAGCTGCATCGCAGGCTGGAAATTGTGCATCTACTATTCATCCCCAGTTATGTGTATGGGAAAGAAAATGAGCTCAAAATCTGCATTTTTTATTGTAGGTACTCAGTATAGTTTTTTGACAGGGGTACTCAATATAATGAAGTTCCATATTCTCATGTAGTTAGATACTGACCATGGCAAGGGCTGCACTTGCACCCTGAGGCCTGCATACATAAATGGACAGTGAGATGATGCCAAGTTGCCAACATCTTGTGCAGAAAAGGGAGGACAACAAAAGGAGAGGAGGAGGAAGAACAAGGTAGCAACAAGCCATGCATACATGCATGATGGGGCCTTGAGCTTGTGGTGGTGCCTGAGGTACTATTTCATCTGAAACCAGCACACCAGCACAGAGCATTAGTGCCATGCATATATCACCACTGTTTGTTCCCCGGCCTTTTTCAAGCCACGCTGCAGGCAGTGCAGACCTCTCTCTCTCTCTCTCTCTCTCTCTCTCTCTCTCTCTCTCTCTCACTTCTGAATGTTTATGCTACAAGCTGGAGTTTGGTGCATGATGAGGCTTCAAGGGACATGAGTTGCATGGAGGCCCCATATGTCTTCCTTAATGCTTTGATGCTTTGGGCACCCAAGAAAATACTACACACACACATAAAACTGACACAAATGTTGACATTTCAGGGCCCCCGAATTCCCACAAATCTTGTTCTCTCTTGGATGTTTTTTCCCTCTCCTGAAAAGCTTGCATTAAAGTATCTGTGGTTTCACCATCAACCTAGATTCAACCCAGTATCTAGGTATCTCATCCCTCGCTCCTTTGAGGAAAATCTTATTTACCTTATCTTGGATTTTTTGCTTCCTTAAAAAGCTGCCTCCCACAGAACCTGTGTCACTAATGTGGCCAACACACTGTCTTTGTATTGGATGATGAGTGTGCTCACAGGTCACATCAACACAGCCTCAACAGAGAGGTGAGGTGAGCCTAATCAAACCACAGGACCCCTAAAATGCCACCATGTGTGCGTGTGTGTGACCAGTTGTGAAGTCATGCTTGCATAAACCCCAAGGGCATGCATACAAAAATGTTCACGTCAACAACATACATTTTTTTTCAAAGATACTCTGAAGGTGAAAGGCTGCTGAGAGCTACTCACAAAGCTAGGAGAGAGTAGAGTAGCTGCTATAGAACACACACACGGTACAACCTGTGGTCCTGAAAGCTCCTATCGCTTAAGAGTGTATATATATTAGCAGGGACCTGAGTTTGCCTTTTCTCTAAAGGAGATCAAGGGCCACATTTTACCAGGAGCTCAAGCTTTTTAGCTGTCAGATCTCAAGGTTTTTTGGGTTTCTCTATAGTTCATCAAGGTACGGATTCACTTTGATTAGCATGATGATGATAATGATGCACTGCATCTGTTTTGTTTTTCTTGAGTTCTTTGTTTTTCTGGCCTAGCTACATTTGCTGATCGTGCCTCTTGTCCACATGTTTATGTTTCCTTCCGCATCAAGTTTCTTGATGCTCAAAATCAACCGCTTGTTTAATTTGGAAGGACTTATTTGTTCTTCTGTTCTACGGTTCTACCCAAGATTGTGAAAACAAGCCGTAGCAGTAGCTATTTGAAACCTAGGATATTGTATCGTAATTATATATCTATTTTTGTTCTAGGTTCTTACAAATTGTAATCAAAATGAGTTTACTACAGAAAATTTATACCAACTGTAAATATCCTTTTATCTCAGTTAATTTTATCGACGTATGTTCAGTAACGCAGCGCATCTGTAGCAGATTAAGAAGTCCTTGACAATGAAGTACATGAAGCTTGGGACGAAGCCTGACACATTCTATACCGAACAGGCCGTCAGGTAAATATTCAACATCTTTGCAGTTAAAATTCATATCTTCTGGGTGCAACATGTTAAGAGAGAGGTTACCGATTCAACATTAGTGTCAACAATTAATACAGGGTTTACTTGTGGCTTGGCAGGTCAGTAGCGTCAGACATACCTGCTGATCTTATCATACATGTCAACAATACCAAGTATCAGCTGCACAAGGTATGTTTGCTCATAGATGCAAAATTAGCCATCAATTTAGTTCTTCATTTCGTATATTTTTCATGGAGTAGTACTAAGTAAATAGCTCTTGCTTTCTATTTGAGAATTTTACGCATCCATGCACATGCCATAAGAATCATTGCCTCAAAAGTAGTTAGAATAATAGGTCAAGTGAAATGCCTTACGCTGTCAGATAATCTGATGCAAGGAACTTCACCCCTGAAAAGATTTTGTTCCATATCCGAAATGCAAAGTTGACAAAAAAACGAAGTCGGCTCACATGTTAACCTTTAGCATTTTCTTTCCTTAAGAAATGTCACCAGTGGCCTAATGATGATATGTACGAAGGTGCCTTTACTAAGCCCATCGCCGCTGGCAATGATTAGAGTGCATCGTTCAAATACTAATCATGATCCCAAACCGACTCTATCTTTGTTTAATTATTCTTTTCAAATGGCATACCTACATTGGGTTTGGGTTCATAGGACTGAGGATCTGCTTTACCAAGATTGTCAAGGTTCACATACCAAAAGGAAGCATAATCAATGTGTGCCGCTCCCTTTTCAGATTCACGCTTCAAAAGCTTCTTCTGAATAACATCCAAACCTAGCCAATAAGGTGTTAAACAAGTATTTTTTTTATTTTACATGAGGTGATACGCAAGTTTGTAGAATAGAGTGAGGTTCTCTCTAGTCCTGTCTTCTGACTCTGAGTGTCACTGGTTGGTGACTGACAGGGGCCTTAGTGATGCATGTGCACAGCTCCGCTTTGGCTCTTGCTTGTTCATGAATCTTGGTTTCGGCTAAGATCCTAGGGTTAATTGTGCAATAAGTGAACACGAATATGCAATATGGATCAGATTCAATTCAGCTTGTGTGTTTGAACCCAAAGAACAGGGGGCATAATTGTCAGTAGAACTCCAAGGTCTCCAGCTGTGATCCCAACTTACTAAAAGAAGTGTAAACATAGTTGTGTATCCTTTAAAAACTATTGGACCATGATTCCATCTACCTTTTGCATTTGAATTTTGAAAAAAAAATTGTGACTGAGCATTGAACTCTTTTAAGGACAGCATAACTGTTGAAGTAGACACAATGAATTTGAAGAACAGATCTATTGGTTTCATTTTTCTGTAGAAAAGGAAAACTTCAGACAACATTTGGCCTCTTGCCCAACTATTACAGCAAGCTTTTTCCAGATTTCATGATTAAGATCATATCACACCTAAAAGCTATAAGAGTTGGAGAATTGGAAAATGCTAATCTTCACACTTGAGTAGAAACTGTAGCCCTGTAGGGAAGCTAGAAATATTGGTCCTTTCCCCTTTCCAATGTCCAGCCTCTTGATTTCAGGTGTTTTTACCCTGTAGTTCCCCCTTCTCCTCAAGTGCGGCCTGCTGCAGCGCCTCTGCTCCGACACCGACGATGGTGAACCAGTGCCGGTGGCGCTCCACGATATCCCAGGCAGCGAAGAGGCCTTCGAGATCTGTGCCAAGTTCTGCTACGGCATCGCTATCAGCATCAGCGCCAGCAACTTCGTGCCAGCGATGCTGGCGGCCCGGTTCCTCCGCATGACAGAGCACGTCGCCAAGGGGAACCTCGTCGCCAAGCTCGAGACCTTCTTCGACTCCTGCGTCCTCCAGGGGTGGAGGGACTCCATCGCCGCGCTCCAGGCCGCATGGCGGATCTCCGGCTGGTCGGAGAGCCGCATCGTCCAGCCGTGCATCGACTCCATTGTTGAGAAGATCCTGCTCCCACCTTCAAAGGTTAGTTAGTTTGTGATGGTTGTGATTCATTCTTCATTTGGCGCCAAAATTTGAATGGCTCGTGTCATTTTGGTGTGTGCAGGTTGCGTGGTCGTATACATACACGAGGCCGGGGTACACGAAGAGGCCCCACCAGTCGGTGCCCAAGGACTGGTGGACGGAGGACATCTCGGAGCTGGACATCGAGGTGTTCCGGTCGGTCGTCTCCACCGTGCGCGCGGCGCGCATGCTCCCTCCGCCGCTCATCGGCGAGGCGCTGCACGTCTACGCGTGCAAGCACCTCCCGGACCCGCTCTACGGCGCCAGCGCGCCAGCCGTCAACGGCCAGGCACAGAGCTCCTCAACAGTAGCGGGCGCCGAGGAGACGATCGCGAAGCAGAGGCGCGTGCTGGAGACCGTCGTGACCATGATCCCCGGTGACATGGGGTCGGTCACCGGGCGGTTCCTTCTCCGGCTGCTGCGCGTGGCGAACTATGTCGGCGCGTCGTCGTCGACGCGCGCGCAGCTGATCCGGCAGGCCGGGTCCCAGCTAGACGAGGCCAAGGCGGTGGACCTGCTAATCCCGTTGCCGTCGGACCCGCAGGCGTACGACGTCGGCGCGGCGGAGGCCGTGCTGGAGCACTTTCTGGCGCAGTTCCAGCGACCGGCAGCGCCCGACGAGCGCCGGCGGATGAGCGTGGCCATGGAGAAGGTGGTCAGAATCTTCGACGAGTACCTGCAGACGATCGCGCTTGACGGAGAGTTCCCCATTGGCAAGTTCATCGACCTCGCCGAATGCTTGCCGGACATAGCCCGGAACGACCACGACGGCCTCTACCACGCCATCGACGCCTACCTCAAGGTAACAATCTAAGAACAACGTATGCTAGCTTTTTCATGATACCATCTCGTCTGGTCGATCGATCGAATTTGGTTGCCCGCGCGCGTGCAGGAACACCCGGACCTGAGCAAGGCGGACAAGAAGCGGCTGTGCCGGCTCATCGACTGCCGGAAGCTCTCGCCGGAGGTGCGGGCGCAGGCGATATCCAACGACCGGATGCCGCTGCGCACCATCGTGCAGCTCCTCTTCGTCGAGCAGGAGAGAACAACAGGCGCGGGCGGCAGCCATGCCCATGGCGTCGCGCCGCCCGACCGGGCCTTGGCCGATGCCGTCTCCAATCTCACAGCCATAGACAGAGAAGAAGAACCGACGGCCACGGACCAAAAGTCGGACTTGCACCGGCCACGGCGAGGCGTCCGTGCAGAACGGGCGCAGGGTGAAGCGGCTGCAATGACGAGGTCGCTGTCCGCGTCGACAAAGACGCCGGCGAGGAATGATAGGGCAGCGGAGGAGAGGGGAAGCAGGCTGAGGAACAAGTGAAGTGTAAATGCAAAAAGCTTCAACAATTGATGGCCATGGACGAGCTCCGGATGAGCGGACATGGGACATGGCCAATTTCTTCCTTCTGATACCGGCTGGCTCTTCCTTCCCAATTTGTTGATACATGTGATTCTTATCATTTTCATTTTTTTTTACCTCACTTGTTTTGATTTCAGTGCATCCAATTTTTTGGGTGCGAAATGTGAGGGGGGCATCCGGGTTAAGAAGGGTAGTTTTTTTGTAAGTAAATGGATGGGAAATAATAATTAAGTGGCTATATAATCATACAATCTAGGGTAGCTCACTAATCAAAGGTGTCCATGCATGTTCATCTCATTCTTATTCTTCAGTTGCACTATTTAGTTCTTGAGATTTATGAGATGTTCAACAGATCTTTATATCAATTTGTTCACCAAAAATATACCTAGCCTTAATTTATTTCACCTTTAGCTCAGAGTCCACAAATAAATGAGGCTTAGTAGGCTTACACTACTTTATGAAGGTGATGAAGACACCTATCTTTCTAATATTTTAGATAGAAGAAATGTTTCTTCTATCTAAAATATTAGAAAGAATTTTGCTGATTTATTTATTGCTATATCCAATTTATGGAATTGATACACCATTTAATTGATATCATTTAGCAAAATGAAACACAGCATATGCATCCATCTTTCGGCTCGAGAATTTCACGGGATAGAGATATGGTATGACGATAATGATGATGTGGAGGATTAGGAGGACGACAATGATGATCATGAAACAAAATACAAAAAGCATTGACATCCAATGTGCAAAGGCTAGGGAATCTTAGAGACCGAGTTTGCATGGATTCGTAACATCCATTCTGATTGACTTCAGGTCTACTAGAACCCTTTGAGGCCTCATCTGAGGTGGTACTTGGAAACTAGTTTTAAGTTTATACAAAAACTATATTGCGTACTGCACATGTTCTGCTTTTTAAATACCCAAATAAGTATACGCATAACATTTTCCCCTCTATTTGTTACATCTCTATGCGCAATTCAAACATTACATTTTCCCAATATTTGTCACATATCTATGCATAATTCAAGAATAAACATTTTGAAAACTTAGTTCAAAACATAAAGTTCAAACACATAGCTGAAAAAATAGTTTAAACACCCAGCCCAAAACGATTTCAAAATATGGAGGTGGTGGCAGCCTGGCACGCGTGAGAGCTCCGGCCTGACCTCCCGCCACAGGGGATTGCATCGGCTATGTGTGATTGCTCGGCATTACACCCACATCCCCACGAGGGCATGGCGGCATCTGGAACAGCGACGAGACGTGATAGATGCAGAGTAGGAGAGAGGCAACTATGGCGAGGTGGGGAAGGTAGGAGATGGCGCAACAATTTTGCGCAGAAGCATGGGAGCCTGCAGGATGCGGGCAATGGAAAACTCCCTTGTGGCCACGATTTTCGCTCGGAAGCATGGGAGCCTAGAGGCGGGACACGGTGGATCCAGATGAAGGTGGAGGGGGTGGCGATGGCGCGGTAGAGTGACACGGGCCAGGAATGAGAGGCGAAAAGTGAAGCAAATTTCCTTTCTGCCACTCATTTAGTATTTTTATAGTGCGGATAACTCTCGTGATACCGTAGTAGCTATTTTTGGGGTAAACTAAAAAATGAGTAGGAGGGGGGTTGAGTATCTGCTAGATCATGATTTTTCCCACATACTGAAAAACAAAGTCTTTATATTAGACATATGCCTGGGTGTTTAGCATGAGGTAATATAGGAAACATGGCCCCTAAAAATCTCAAGTTGCTTGTTGACGAGGTTCAACCCCGGCAATGCCCATGCTTGAGGGCTTTCGAGACATGGAGCGCTTGTGGGATCCGGCGAACTCGACGGCGATCAGACAACACAGGGAGACACAGGTTTTACCCAGGTTCGACCCCCTTGTAGGGTAAAGACCTACATCCTGCTTGTCTGACTTTATTGATGGGGTGGCTACAGTGGTGGTGTTACAGCGATGGCGTAGATTGGATCTAGCCAAAAACTGGAGAGCTCTCGAGAATTCGAGCGCTTAGGTGTATGGTGGTGAAAGGCGTCTAGTCTTCTCTTGGTTCTCCCTCCCAACCTTTTATATGCGAAGGTTGGGTCTCAGGATTGTTCTCCATGACAACTTCGTACAAAGACGGTAGGTAAAACCCTAATTGAGTCCTAATCCAACTAGGTTTCTTCCTTCGAGTCTTTGCCTTGTATGTCAAGCTTTGCTCCTGGGCCGCGCTAGGCTATTCCTTGTGGGCCTTCCTGTCCCTTCGGTCGATGCCCTTTCTGGACCGAAAACCAGGTAGGCAAATATCAAGGGCCCACAGGTCATTCCTTCGTCAGTAGCCCCCGAGTGCCTGGAATAGTCAAAGACTATGGCAGGGACTCTAACTCCATTATTTCGAGTCCTGATTCGATCACGTATAACCTTTTTCGCCCTACCTGTAGAGACAGAAAGGCACAACATGCATACGAATGGTTTGCTAGTAAAGTTAGTCTATCCGAGTAAGCTCATTTCGAGCCTCGAAGATGCATAGATTTATTGATAGAGGGATCGGCATAACCAGTCTGAGACTCATGTCGGGTCCAGTTAATTGCATAGTCGCAAAAACATCGGTTAGCTTACTCAGATTCGAGTCCTCCGACTCGAACCCGCGTGGGCTGGCGTTACTTCGACCCGAGCCACGTGTGGACTTATCAGGTCGAAGCCCAGTAATGTGTAAGGCACTCGATGCGTCCATCGATGCAAGACTTCATACCACATGTATAGAAAATTCTCTCAGCAGAGCGCGTTTGATGCGATTACCGGGCCATCAAACTAAGAACAAAGTATGCTAGCTTTTTCATGATACGATCTCGTCTGATCGATCGAATTTGGTTGTCCGCGCGCATGCAGGAACACCCGGACCTAAGCAAGGCGGACAAAAAGCGGCTGTGCCAGCTCATCGACTGCCAGAAGCTTTTGCCGGAGGTGCGGGCCCAGGCGATATCCAACGACCACATGCCGCTGCGCACCATCGTGCAGCTCCTCTTCGTTGAGCAGGAGAGAACAACAGGTGCGGGCGGCAGCCATGGTGTCGCGCCGCCGGCCATCGATGCCGTCTCCAATCTCATGGCCATAGATAGAGAAGAAGAAGAGTCGGTGGCCACGGACCAAAAGACGGACTTGCACCGGCCACGGCGCGGCGTCCGTGCAGAATGGGCGCAAGGTGAAGCGGCTGCAATGATGATGTTGCTGTCCGCATCGACAAAGACGCCGGCGAGGAATGATAGGATGGCGGAGGAGAGGGGGAGCAGGATGAGGAACAAGTAAAGTGTAAATGCAAGGAGCTTCAGGAATTCATGGCCAGGGATGAGCTCCGGATGAGCGGACATGGCCAATTTCTTGCTTGTGATGCCGGCTGGCTCTTCCTTCCCAATTCGTTGATACTTGTGATTCTTATCATTTTCATTTTTTTCTCACTTGTTTTGATTTTAGTGCATCCCATTTTTTGGGTGCCAGATGTGAGGGGGGCATCCCGGTTAAGAAGGGTAGATTTTTGTAAGTAAATGGATGGGAAATAATATTTAAGTGGCTATAATCATACAATCTAGGGTAGCTCACTAATCCAAGGTGTCCATGCATATTATTCATCTTATTCTTATTCTTCAGTTGCACGCCAACGGCTTGAAGCTGTCGGCATAGGGTGATATGCCATCGGCGCATTGCTAGCTATGCCGACGGCTATCGTCGGCATAACATCATGAGCATAGATCACGTCAGCTCCTCCCATATGTTCGTCATCGTAGCTCGATAAGACAACATCTTGGTGCGGCCGTCGGTGGCCTCGGACATCGACACAGCAGGTCTGACGGGAGCTAAGGAAATGGCCGTCAAGGCTATTGACAAGGGTATAGCTAATAGAGCCCGTTAGTTGAGTACCCCTGAGGCCCGTTAAGCTAGGCCCAATTGTAATGATAGTCGAGATACGAGTTCTTACCGTATGTCGATATTGTAATCTGTATCGAACCCTACCCGATCCTCGAGACCTGGCCACCTATATATAGGGGCCAGGAGGGGACGGTGTAGGCCAGATTGAAAGCAAGCCAGGTTGAACACCCAAGTTAACTTTTGATACATACTTATTTCGACTAACTTTACCTTCGAGTTCATCCGACGCCCTCTTCCCCCGATCCTAAGTCCTTCATCTAGGACATTTGTCGAGTTAACCCTCGTCAATTGGCGCCGACCGTGGGGATCTTGGGCGTTGGAATCATGAATTCGACAGCTTTTTTGCTTTTAGCCAACAGCAATACAGAAGTCGATGAAAATCAAGAGATGGAGTTAACAATCGGAAGTCTAAGCATCTTCATCGGGCCATTGGGTTCATCTCGCCTTTCAGATCCGACGAAACAAGATCCGTCGGCAAGTGTGCCTGAAACAGTAGCAATGATGGAATATTCCGAAGGCTCTTCCAGCGAGGTAAACTCGCCGGTCAGCTTAGAAGAAGTGCAAAAAAGAAAAATCACAGAAGACAACGAAGCAATGGAAAATTTCAATGCAGGAGTCCAAATCGAAGATCTCATGATCTGCCTCGACGACATCTCAGACAAGTCAACAGAGACGTGGAAGATAGGGTTAGAGCTTTCTGAAGATAGTAACTCGATCTTCTCAAGCTATAACAGCAACATCGGCAAGCAATGCCAGGTGCTTGCCATCGTAGGAGACAATTCAGAAGAATTTGACGAAAACAACAATCCAGTGTTAAACCCAGCAAATATCGACAGAGGAGCAAATCATCTAGCAGAAGGGCAAACAGCAGAATCCCTCACAACCAGGGAAAAAATTTGACTATCAGTCGACGAATGGAGAATAATAAGAGAAGCCGTAGAACACGGCACGCCAATACCATCAAATTCTAGCAAAAACATGCTTTTGGGGTATCATTATGCCCTAAGGCAGCAGGCAAAACAACTAGCAAAGGAAAAAATAGAGATACAACAAAGAAAAGAATCAGCCATTGCAGCTAGCAATGCCGCTCGCAGAGCACGAAGCGACGCATCACACACTAACGCAAGGAGAAATCGTCGACATGGTTCAAGGTACGAAAACCTCGAGTACTCAGAAAGGCAAAGCATCTCCAAAAACCTCGACTCGTCCTTCCTATCGGTCGACGAGCAGGGGAACATTGTACCAAAAACCCCTGAAGCAGCACTAGTAGCAGCATAAGCATATCTGCTTACAACTCGACCAAGCCCAGGGGATCCTAGGGAACATATGCATAAAGCAGCATTAAACGGACTCAACATGGTCGGCCACAAGTTATCAGCAAAAGGAGAGGAAGTATATCACCACAAGGAAGCACACAAGCCAAGGTCGCCTCGCCGTCACAACAGTCCTCGGCACAGAAGTAGTAATCAACGATCTCAATCGCCGTCACCAAGACAACATGGAGGAACCCGAAGATCTCGATCTCCAAATGGAAAGCGCGACTATGAAGACGACGAAAAGGAGATGGGAGCATCGTGCTTTACCCGCAGGGTTCGCACTACACCAGTACCCAAGGGTGAAAGGACGAGATGTCGCCTAGAGGGGGGGTAAATAGGCGTTTTAAAAACTATTACGGATTTGGCTTGTAAGAATGCGGAATTAAACTAACGTTTATTTTACAAGCACAAAACCTAAATAAGCTAGGCTCAACTAAGTGCACCAACAACAACTAGAGCTAAGCAAGATAGCACAAGATATAATTCACAAGTGATAAACAAGATATAAGTACTTCAAGCACGATGGCTATCACAAGGAAATAAACTCGGGTATAGAGATAACCGAGGCACGCGGAGACAAAGATGTATCCCGATGTTCACTTACATAAAGTAAGCTAATCACCGTTGGAGAGATGCGGGTAACCACGAAGGCCCCCGAACGCCACGAAGGCCCACCTTCTTCTCCGAGTCCCCCACGAAGCTAGGGACCCCTTCTTATGGTTAGCTTTTCCTCAACTCCGGAGATGGCAAGCTCCACAACCACTTCACAACACCCACGAAGGGGAAGCCCGGGCCTCTTCACAATCTTCCACGAAGAGGTCACCGAGGCACCAACCGCCAAGCCAACTAGGAGGTCACCCTCCAAGAGTAACAAGCTCATGGTCTCTCACTCGAACAAATCGTAATGGAGAGCTCAACACTATGCAAGGATGCAAAGCAAGAACACAAGGGGAAGTGCTCAAATCCTTCTCTCCCAAATCCCACCAAGGCAACAAATGCTATGGAGGAGTTAGAGAGGAAGAACAAGGGTGGAGGTCAACCAATGACCTCAAGATCTAGATCCAATGGGTTCCCCTCACTTAGAGGAGGAATTGATTGGTGGAGTTGTAGATCTAGATCTCCTCTTCCAAATCCCTCAAAAATATGCAAGAATCATTGGAGGGAAGAGAGAGGAAGCAAGCTCAAGAGGGTCAACAATGGAGGAGTATTTCGAGCTCAAGAACCCTAAAAAATTTGGGGAAGAAGACCCCTTTTATAGTCCTCAAAGGAAACTAGCCGTTTGGGGCGAAACTGGATTTCCGGTTGAATTCCCGGTTGGACCGGAAATTTCTGGTTGAATTCTCGGTTGGACCGGAAATTCTCGGTTGAATTCTTGGTTGAATTTCCGGTTTAAACCGAGCCAAAACCGAAAATATAAGAAAACAGTTCTGCAACTTTTTGGTTGATTTTCGGTTGAATTTTCGGTCCAAACCGAGCTAGGAACCGGCAGAAAAAGCCCCACGAAAAATGCGATAACTTTCACATCCGGACTCTGATTTTAGCAAACTTGGACTTTTTGAAAAGCTAAGAAAAATATCTATCCAATGAACCACACAAAGCCCAAGAATTATTAAGAGGTAAAAAAACAAATAAGGAGAGGTGAGAACCTCCCATAGGAAAGAACCGGTAAAACCTCCAAACCCAAAAACGCAATAAGAGATGCATATGAAATCCGTTTTCAATGAACTTGGACTTGTTGGAAAGCTAACAACAAGATCAAGAACCTCACATAGAAAAACACCAATAAGCAATAAAGTAGGGAGAAGCAAAGTATGCAAAGGATTGAGCTCCCTAAGACGATGTGATCAAGTTACCCAACCGAAAGCCCCTCTTGATAGTGTGGCTATCTATCCTATAACCCGGTCTCCCAACAAACACCTTGAGACCGGTAAAAGGAAAACCTAGCAAGGACAAACCTTTGCCTTGCGCACCCCGCTTGATCTTGATGATGATGCTTCATGCTTCCGTCAAGCCGAAATGCTTCACTTGATCATTGTTGCTTCGTGAAGACTTCTAATAAGCTCCCCCATACACCACTATGGGATACCTTCACTAAGGCATTTCTTCACAATTCCATTATCACCAAATAGATGACAAGCTTCAAACATATGATCTTCTCGAGATGCTTATCTTGAAACTTGCACTTTGCAACCTTGATGGCAACCACCACTTGATGTCATCCTTTCATGGTCTATATGAAATCTCACTAGTGATGCATATCCATGACACAATACCTAACCCACATAGACAACACAAACACACATATGTAATGGGTTAGTTCACAAAGCATAATTGACAAACCATACCATATCACAAGACCGATTGGTCCCATGTGGCACATTCCTTATGCTTCATGTGTTGACCAAACTAGAATCCAATCTTTGATCTTTGCCTTGGTCAACCTTGAATCTTCTCATGCTCTATCACAATATTTTGAGCCACATAAAGAATTCTACATTTGATTGCATGCTCTAGGTATTAGTCAATCATATCTCAACTCATGAGACCATCATGACCTCAACATAGAGCCATATCTTGAATTCTTCTCATGTAACCAAACTCTCAAGATCTCGAGACTCCTTGGCTTAGCACATAAGCTAGAGCATGGATTACTTGAGTTCTACACAAGAACTACATCTTTATTTCTTCTTCTTGATCATATTGGATTCATCTCTTCTATTCAATGATCTTGATGCCAATACTTAAGATATATCATTATCTTCATGGCATCCAAGCTTTGAATCAAACACATAGACTTCAAGCAATTTCTATGAACAATTCCTTCACAAAAAGCTCAATGAAAACATTAGTCCATAGGGATTGACATTAATTACCAAAAACACACTTAGGGGCAATTTACCCTTACAATCTCCCTCATTTTGGTAATTGATGACAATCTCAACAAGAGGGTTTATATAATGAATGATAGAAACTAATATGCAACTTATCCGAGAATAAATTGCATACAAGAGGTTGTATTTGATATGGTCAAGTAACACGAAGCTACTACCGCATATCAAAATGAATTGTACTCACATAAACTACAACAAATATGGTTGATGTGAGTGCAACCAAAATATATAGAGCAAACTCCCCCACAATATATGCGCGTGTGATGAACTTGAATTTCATTGCATACATTGTCAAGATAAACCTTTGATGGAGTTTACACTATATATTCAACCATGCAAAACATCTAACAAAGAAGAGATGCATGAAAGGCAAATACTTAAGCACAACCAAACTTCAGTATAAAAACCATTTCCCTTAAACCCTCTAAACTTCTCCCCCATTGGCAACGATTGCCAAAATGGATGAAGGAATTTAGAAGGCCAATATAGTATGAGTTCCTCCCCAAGATGTGTATTTCTCATAAAAATGAGTGAAATCATATGCACTTTTCAAATTAACAATATTTGGAGGAAGTCAAACCATATTGAGGATCAAGGATTGCAAAAAGATGACATAGAAGGAAGCTTCAACGAATGAAGCAAGCAAGCAATCAAGAGACCCAAAGAACCAATTGGACACAAGAAGATGTGATGATAAGAGCTACAAGATGCTTTAAATGAAATAAGGAAGCTCCCCAAGGTTCATGAATAAATTTGATTTTTTGTTGCAACTGAATATACTATGCACAAACTTGGAATCCTCACTCCCTCTATATCATTTAAAACAAAACATGAGCATGAGAGAATACAAAAGGATCAATACGCTTATCAAAGAGAACTTTAGTCCAAAAAGATTCACGAGATATGAGTGCGAGAAGAAGCAAAAAGAATAAACAAGCACTCATAAATCAAGTTCTTACCAATGCCATCAAAAACCAAATGAATAAGAAAGATGGTCGGCAAAGAACAAGGATATCAAGGTAAGATATTAACACTTCTATGCATATACATTCTAAGTGGACAAAAAATCATGATGAACAATCCACAAAGGAACATGTATGCACAAGAGGTTAGTTGAAATTAAGGAAGACATGATATCCAAGAGAGAGTCATAGAATATACCAAATAGCTTTGCTAGAAAGCATATATAGCTCAAGGCTCCATTTTCCATTATGGTATATTAATAAACTCCCCACGCAAAATCATCAAAGTCATCACAACTAGCAATAAGGGATCAAAAGATAGTCGGGATGCTTTGAAAGGCAATAAGCATAATAAAGAAGGGTACAACTTGCAACATTATCTATATTGCACATGAGAGAGCGATGAGGAATTAATATGCAATAAATTGCTAAAAAGGAATATTTGGGATTGGTGAATCATAAACATGATTTTATATACTTCCCATCATATGCAATCATCTCAACTTGCTCACATATGAAATAAAGATATTTCTTTATAAGACCTTTGCAAGAACCGCAACATTTGCAAATAAATATTATCATGCCAAGAACCAACCTACAAGAGTTGGGATGCTAGAAAAGTATGCATGAATGTTATACTTGTTACCGAGATAGCAATGGTGTGATGTAGTAGATAAGAGTTCACCGATCATCCTAGCTTGGCTCCAATAATCATATGGTGATAACACCTTCCTTATAAACGAGACAAGCATCCATTGCATCTCCAATGTACCTAAGACACATTCAAGTACATCTTGGTCCCCAAACTTATTGGGTCCAAAGTGGTTAGACTAACCACATCTTAGCCATTTAGGATTTGATGGAGTATAACATATATATTGGATCAAAGAAAGCTACTAAGATACAAATTTAAGCATAGAGAGAATATGCATGCACCTATCTTTCAAGATCCAAAGAAGATACAATTTAGACAAAAACACCAAGAGTACAAGTAGGTATAAAAGGTGTGGTAAAACACATTTGTTGTCCAAATGATATCAAAGGAACAAATCAACAAATGATTTATTCAATAAAATTCAACGAATGAACCTAACAACTCATTGAGCAAGAAAGAAATATATAAAAAACACACATGATCAAATATTTATCTCATTCAAGCAAATAAATCATAGAAGAAGGAATAAGATAACTAACTCCCAAAAGAGCAAGGTTCCAACAAATAAACCAAACCCTCTACACTTTTCACAATGACACAAGTACCAAAAGAAAAAAAACTGTTTGTCTTACATCAACACACACTTGATGGGGATCAAGAGATGAGACAAAGTCAAGCAAAAAGATCCTCAAGAAGGCAATAAGACAACGGGAGTAAAAAAAATTCTTGGCAAGAAATATGGGCAATAAGAGGCAAATTCCAAGGTGAAGATGATCTAGAGGAATTACCACGCATATATATACGAATACCAATTGTCAAAGACAAGAAGTTCATATTGGAATTATTTTTCCGATGGTGTTTTGCAAAGATATTCAAGATCAACTTCACAATAAAAGGCATATGGTTAAATATTCAAATTAAGCACCATGCACGAAAAAGGATTCTTGGTAGCTCCAAAAATAGTCAAACAATCATGCAAAGCAATGATTAGAGTAACTAGAAGCAAACGGCTTCCTACTTATGATATATATATAAATATGTTTGAGTGAAACCGCACCAAGAATTCTTACTCAAACCAAGACAAAAGAAATGAGCTATAAAATCTTTTAAGAGAGAGCGGAGCTTGTTTGAGCAAACATGCCACCTAGGAACAAGATAATTAACAATATCAACACTAAGTGGCAATACCTCAAAAGTTCACATTTCCTAGGATTGTGATATGCACAAGGCATATTACTCCCCCATAATGTGATATTCAATTCTTTACTACAAGAGGCAAATAAAATCCAACTAGAGATAATTGATGGAGATATAGAATTTGAATTTCTTATGAGCATGGCGTACCACATAGAGACTAGGTAATCTTGCAATATCAATACTAAGTGGTATTACTCATGTGCACGCATTTATAGGATTGTGAGGTGCCCATAGCAAATCACTCCCCCAAAATGGGATGTTCCATTAATCACTCAATAAGAGCCAAATCAAATACCAACAAGATGCATTAGAGGCTCAAAGCAAACACACAAGTATATGATGTGCCAAACAACCAACACCTACTTGAATACACATGATAAGTAGGTATAAGGAACAACATATAGAAACACATACTTGGTACAAAACCAAAACATGCAAAGGGGCAAGTAACTTTTATAAAGAGGTTAAGTACAAGTTACCGCAAAGAGGCACATTGGATATAAAATGATAGTGTCAATGACTTAGCTTGATGAAATAAAATTAATGAAGATCCCTTAATTCTTCATGAGGTAGCCAAGTCTCCAATGCCCTCCACAAACACCTATTGATCAAGTTTTAGCTTGTTGGTCCCCAACCAAGTTGGGTCCTAAGAGGTTAGTCACAATAGGGTTGGCAACCCAAATGGTCCTTTTCTTGGCACCACTTTGAGTTCCAACAAACTTGGCAAACACATTACCATCCTTATCTTTCCTAAGAGAATAATCATCATCAACAATTATAGGATTAGATAAGGTACCGCTTAAGCATGAAGAAGCAAAGTGCCCCTTCTCACGACAAATATAGCAACAAGTGCTTCCCTTTCTCTTCTTTGTTGAATTCTTGATTTGGGAAGCTTCATCTTGTTTCTTCTTGGGAAGTGGCCTATCTTCAACTTGAGGTCGTGCTTGAGCTTGACCTTGTGGCCGCTTCCCTTGTTGCTTCTCACTCAAGTGCTTCTTCTTCAATGGGCAAGATCTCACATGATGCCCGTCAATCTTGCACTTGAAGCAAACAATCTTGGCCAAATTCTTGACTTGGTCTTGGCCCTTCTTCTTCTTGTTGCTCTTGGACTTGTTCTTGTCATTGGAGTTGAATCCAAGTCCACTCTTGTCATTAGGGGATTTTTGCACACTCAAAATATTATCAAGTGTGGATTTCCCTTCATGACGCTTCTCCAAGTCTTTCTCCAAACTAGTGACTTGGGCCTTGAGCTCTTTGATTTCCTCTACAAGGTTAGTAGTAATACAAGTACTAGAGGAAGTAGAAGCTTCATTGTTAGAGCAACAAGGCATAGCAAGTAATTTATCACAAGATGTAGCAATATTATGCCTAGACAAATTACTAGGACAACCACATGGTAATATAGCATTTTGGTTCAAAGTAGTGCTAATGTCCAAATGAGGCTCACAAGATATTTCCTTAGTGATACTTGCCTCATGAGCTAACTTTAGCCCATTATAAGAGATTAGGAGATCCCCATGAGAGCCCGAGAGCTTTTCATGGCTTTCCTCCAATTTCTTATAATTGCTTGTTAGCAACTCAAGTTGAGCCCTTAGCTCAACATTCTCCTTTAATATAGATGCTTCACAAGAAGTAGAGTTAGTAGCACAAGCATCATTCATAGATTTAGCATTAGCAAGCTCACAAGATTTAATAGATTGAGATAGGGAAGATTAGTATGCTTCTCTTCGGATAGCTCTTGCTTGAGGAGATTGAATCTCCGTTTCCCCTCATTAACAAGGGAGTTCAATTCCTTAATGGTCTCCTTGTGTTCAAACAAGGTTGCCATTAAGTGTTCGACTTTAGCACGAGCATCATTATTACCACGAAGAGAGGCATACACAATTCCCATCTCATGCAAGAAAGCTTCATTATCATCATCATCGTCATCATCATCATCACTCTCATCATAAGGAGATGTGTCGGGATTCAAAGTAGGAGTTACCTTTGAACCGCTTGCCATAAGGCACATGTGAACTTGCGTAGATGATGATGGAACATCAATAGAAGCACATTCTTCATTTTTGAGTGTAGTACAACCTCTTGCGAGATGTCCATACTCGTGGCATTCATAGCATTGCCTTCTCTTGATAGAAACCTTCTTGGTTCTTCTATTGATTTCTTCTTTGATTATGTGACCCAATTTTTCTTTAATTTCCTCTACATGGTTAATCATACAACAACTAGAGGAAATAGAATTATTTTGAGTATGGTCACAACTAGAAACAAGCATATCATCACAAAATTTAATCAAGCAAATTCTAGGAGATATGCAAGGACCTTTAACACAAGAATGAGTAAAGAATTTATTGCAAGAAGTGTTTAGGTCCAAACTCTCTACACCATTAGGATTTATAGAAATATAATCATTGGTGCAAAGAACAAAGCTACCATCATCACATACGATTTCTCCACTCACCATATCATTACCTTGTGAAGCGTCACATGTTGGTGAAGTGGAAGAGATTGAACGACAATCACGACCGGATGTGGAAGCAACTTGGAGCTCTTCATGATGTGAAGGTGAAGAGAGCTTCTTGGGTTCACTTTCAACCTCAAGAGAAATGGACCCACCAAATGACTCTTCTAGCTTGGTCCATATCTCATGAGACGTCTTGCACTTTGCACATAAACTATGGAGCTCACAGACAATAAAATTTCATTAGATACTTGAGCTTCAAGATGTAAATTTTTCTCATCCTCAATAGATAGATTTTGAAGATCCATCGGAGGAGAAAAACGTACATCTAGAAATCGCTCTATATTTGGACACAAAGTCCGAAGATTAGAAAGCATGCGATTTCTCCATAGCATATAATTTGTGCCATCAAAAATAATTGTGTCATTGTGCACTAAATAACTAGCTGACATCTTTACTCTCAAGGCGGTGAAGCCTAAACAAGGAGAGACCTTGCTCTGATACCAATTGAAAGGACGAGATGTCGCCTAGAGGGGGGGTGAATAGGCGTTTTAAAAACTATTACGGATTTGGCTTGTAAGAATGCGGAATTAAACTAACATTTATTTTACAAGCACAAAACCTAAATAAGCTAGGCTCAACTAAGTGCACCAACAACAACTAGAGCTAAGCAAGATAGCACAAGATATAATTCACAAGTGATAAACAAGATATAAGTACTTCAAGCACGATGGCTATCATAAGGAAATAAACTCGGGTATAGAGATAACCGAGGCACGCGGAGACGAAGATGTATCCCGATGTTCACTTACATAAAGTAAGCTAATCACCGTTGGAGAGATGCGGGTAACCACGAAGGCCCCCGAACGCCACGAAGGCCCACCTTCTTCTCCGAGTCCCCCACGAAGCTAGGGACCCCTTCTTATGGTTAGCTTTTCCTCCACTCCGGAGATGGCAAGCTCCACAACCACTTCACAACACCCACGAAGGGGAAGCCCGGGCCTCTTCACAATCTTCCACGAAGGGGTCACCGAGGCACCAACCGCCAAGCCAACTAGGAGGTCACCCTCCAAGAGTAACAAGCTCACGGTCTCTCACTCGAACAAATCGTAATGGAGAGCTCAACACTATGCAAGGATGCAAAGCAAGAACACAAGGGGAAGTGCTCAAATCCTTCTCTCCCAAATCCCACCAAGGCAACAAATGCTATGGAGGAGTTAGAGAGGAAGAACAAGGGTGGAGGTCAACCAATGACCTCAAGATCTAGATCCAATGGGTTCCCCTCACTTAGAGGAGGAATTGATTGGTGGAGTTGTAGATCTAGATCTCCTCTTCCAAATCCCTCAAAAATATGCAAGAATCATTGGAGGGAAGAGAGAGGGAGCAAGCTCAAGAGGGTCAACAATGGAGGAGTATTTCGAGCTCAAGAACCCTAAAATTTTTGGGGAAGAAGACCCCTTTTATAGTCCTCAAAGGAAACTAGCCGTTTGGGGCGAAACTGGATTTTTGGTTGAATTCCCGGTTGGACCGGAAATTTCCGGTTGAATTCCCGGTTGAATTCTCGGTTGGACCGGAAATTCTCGGTTGAATTCTCGGTTGAATTTCCGGTTTAAACCGAGCCAAAACCGAAAATATAAGAAAACAGTTCTGCAACTTTTCGGTTGATTTTCGGTTGAATTTTCGGTCCAAACCGAGCTCGAAACCGGCAGAAAAAGCCTCAGGAAAAATGCGATAACTTTCACATCCGGACTCCGATTTTAGCAAACTTGGACTTTTTGAAAAGCTAAGAAAAATATCTATCCAATGAACCACACAAAGCCCAAGAATTATTAAGAGGTAAAAAAACAAATAAGGAGAGGTGAGAACCTCCCATAGGAAAGAACCGGTAAAACCTCCAAACCCAAAAACGCAATAAGAGATGCATATGAAATCCGTTTTCAATGAACTTGGACTTGTTGGAAAGCTAACAACAAGATCAAGAACCTCACATAGAAAAACACCAATAAGCAATAAAGTAGGGAGAAGCAAAGTATGCAAAGGATTGAGCTCCCTAAGACGATGTGATCAAGTTACCCAACCGAAAGCCCCTCTTGATAGTGTGGCTATCTATCCTATAACCCGGTCTCCCAACAAACACCTTGAGACCGGTAAAAGGAAAACCTAGCAAGGATAAACCTTTGCCTTGTGCACCCCACTTGATCCTGATGATGATGCTTCATGCTTTCGTCAAGCCGAAATGCTTCACTTGATCATTGTTGCTTCGTGAAGACTTCCAATAAGCTCCCCCATACACCACTATGGGATACCTTCACTAAGGCATTTCTTCACAATTCCATTATCACCAAATAGATGACAAGCTTCAAACATATGATCTTCTCGAGATGCTTATCTTGAAACTTGCACTTTTCAACCTTGATGGCAACCACCACTTGATGTCATCCTTTCATGGTCTATATGAAATCTCACTAGTGATGCATATCCATGACACAATACCTAACCCACATAGACAACACAAACACACATATGTAATGGGTTAGTTCACAAAGCATAATTGACAAACCATACCATACCACAAGACCGATTGGTCCCATGTGGCACATTCCTTATGCTTCATGTGTTGACCAAACTAGAATCCAATCTTTGATCTTTGCCTTGGTCAACCTTGAATCTTCTCATGCTCTATCACAATATTTTGAGCCACATAAAGAATTCTTCATTTGATTGCATGCTCTAGGTATTAGTCAATCATATCTCAACTCATGAGACCATCATGACCTCAACATAGAGCCATATCTTGAATTCTTCTCATGTAACCAAACTCTCAAGATCTTGAGACTCCTTGGCTTAGCACATAAGCTAGAGCATGGATTACTTGAGTTCTACACAAGAACTACATCTTTATTTCTTCTTCTTGATCATATTGGATTCATCTCTTCTATTCAATGATCTTGATGCCAATACTTAAGATATATCATTATCTTCATGGCATCCAAGCTTTGAATCCAACACATAGACTTCAAACAATTCCTATGAACAATTCCTTCACAAAAAGCTCAATGAAAATATTAGTCCATAGGAATTGACATTAATTACCAAAAACACACTTAGGGGCAATTTACCCTTACAAAGGGGTTCAAATTACCTCATGATCAACAAAAGTACGACGGATCACAGGAACCACAATCGTGGCTCTCAGACTATCTGCAAGCAGTACAAATATTAGGAGGAACCAAAGAAACAACAATGCAAAGTCTGCAACTACACCTCACCGGCGCAGCAAGGTCATGGTTGAGCAAACTAGAGAAAGAAACCATTGGGAGCTGGGAAGACCTCACAAAGCAATTCACAAGCAACTTCCGGTCGACATACAAGCGGCCAGCATCAATAGAAGAAGTCAAAGCATGTGTGCAACAACGTGACGAAACATTATGGGCATACATCCAAAGATGGAGTCTTATCAAAAACCCAGCAGTCGAAGTTTCAGACGAAAGAGCAATAGACGCGTTCATCATTGGATTAAGGCGAAGAGACCTAGTCGAAGAGATGGGAAGAATTAAGCCAAAAACAGTATCAGACCTCATGGACGTAGCAAATAGATTCGCAGACGGAGAAGACGCATGCAATAACAAGCGTACGCGATCTCCAGAAGATGATAGGAGAAACAGACACGGAAGTCAAAGGAGACGATCCCGCAATTACGACAATTATGGCTCCCATAGCCAAGTAGCCGCAGGGTACAAGGACAACAGCTATCAAGGAAGTGATCGCAGAAGCTCGGGATATCAAAGCTACGGAAAAGAGGACTATAAAAAGTTTCCCACGAGAGAATCCAGAGAGTACAACCCGTCGCCAGAAGACATGCTCAACGGACCTTGTCATATACACTCAGCGTTCGTCGATGGAAAGCGAGTATCCAGGCACACAATGAAAGATTGCACAACATTCTTGAAACTACAAGAGGCAGCATTAAACAAACAAACCGAAGCAAGGTGACAAGGATACGAAGGAAGCAACAAACCTCCCACAAATCAGCAAGGGAACAGTGGAGCAACTCAAGGACAAGACCAGCCAAACCAGGGACACGATGACGACGAAGGGTACGTTCCATCTAAGGGACACATCACAGCAATGATACAACCTGTGCCTAAGTCGAACAAAGAAGAAAAGAGTATTACTCGACAAGTCAATCTAGCAGTCACTTCACCTCCAGCTACAACAGAATATCTACACTGGTCAGAGCTGCCCATCGAGTTCAACAGGGAAGATCACCCTATAACAGTACCTCGGCCGGGAAATGCACCTTTGGTACTCAAAGCTCAAATCGGCGCATACGATGTCGACAGAATATTCATGGATGCAGGAAGTGGAATCAATCTGATATATGCGAAAACACTCAAAGCAATGCATATATCATTAGAATTCCTGAAGCCAACAGATTGTTCCTTCCATGGGATCGTACCAGGAAGTGCTAATTATCCACTAGGTCGAATAGCACTCAACGTTTGCTTCGGCAACCAGCAAAACTATAGAAGAGAAAAGCTAGACTTCGAAGTCATGGACTGGCCATCTCAGTATCATGCGATCCTCGGACGACCCGCGTTTTCGCGATTCATGGCAGTGCCTCACTATACATATCTGGTACTCAAAATGCCAGGACCAAGAGGAATAATTACAGTAAAAGGAAGTTTCGAAGTCTTAGATCTCTGCGACAGGGAGTTCCACAAGATGACGCAAAACTTTGGCATGACAGCCAACTATGCAGGGAAGGCGAAAAGCACGACTACAGAAGGCGTCAAGCTACTCGAAGGACGCGTTGCGGAGCCCGAGATGAAGAAACCACGAGTAGGAGCGTCAGGAGAAGACAAAGATACAGGAGAAGAAGAGAATGCCATGACGGCATAAACATCAAGAACAACAAAATAGAGTAGAAGAATAAGGCTGTAAAAGCCACGAGTTAAACCAGGGGTAATGCCCTCTAGATCCAGAACACAGGTCATAGGCTGGATCTCTTGGGTCACCCCATGTATCTTACATTACAAGTATAATAAAGACAAAACGTTCCTCATATTCGAGTTTACGAGTCTTTCAAAGGGAAAATGCGGCAAACGCACGAATCATATAAAAACGCTCTGACAATAAATTTCAGACATAAAGTCGGGAAATCATAAAACTCTCGCGTTCCGCATAAGTATTACAACATCGGGTTGTCCGAATCGTCTACACCTAAAGGGTCTAAGTAGTGATACTCGCGGAAAAACATGGCATCTTCTTGCAACAGCCTGGCTATAATTCGTCGGGCAGGCTGCAAGGTACTCTCCAAGTGTACTCGAAGGCTAGCTCCACCTGGAGGATAGCTCAGCGACATAGAACTATAATTAAGTCTTGGCTTCCACTTGCGTATCCATCCAAGAGCAAAATTGGCACCTGCCACTAAGTTCAGCTCTATCAATCGATGAATTCGCTGGCTGGATCTAAAAGTATCAAGAAGCAGTGGGAAAGTTGCAGGCAGAGGATTGCGAGGAAGCATAACAGAGTGCATAGTTACGAGAGCTCTTCTGTAGCCATCAACTGCCTCGCCAATGTGTTGGGCGCGGTCCTGAAGCAATACAATAGCACTCCGGCGTCGAAGATCAGACCACAAAGTTTCAACACCGGCGGACATTTTTTCCAGAGCTGCATTTCGTTCGGTGACCCGACGATCCTCAGCAGCGAAATCCAAGCAAGTACCTATGACGAGAAGGGATATCATAAAGACAGCAAGTGAAGCAAAAGGGAAAAAGATAAGTCGAAAGAAAACTTACATCGCAACATCTCGCAGGCTAACTCGATAATACCAAGGACAAAAGAATTACATTCCTCATAATGCAAAATCTTCGCAGTCAAGCTTGACACTTTATCATCAAGAACAGACACCTGCTTCATCAAACCAGAAAGTTTTGCTAGCTTTATCAAAAGCCATCTGAGCTTGGCGTTTGGCTAAAGTCAAGCGAGCCTCAAGATCAGAAATCCTTGAAGAATACTCTGCGCATTGACTGCATCGACTAGGAGGCGACGAAATCGTCGAACCAAACGTGCGGGCAGAGGAAGGAGCAGGCCCGCAAGTCAAAGGATCATTGATGTGCATCAACTGGAAGTCAAAAGAAAAGAAAGGAGAAACATTTCAGAGAGACAGTACAAGACTTCATAAGAAGGAAATATATTTACATAAGTGCAAAACCCTTTGACTAAGATTCTCGGGTTGCACGCGACTAAAGGTTTTTACATTCAAAAGGATAAATAGAAAACTACAAGGAAGCCGAGTCTACGCCACCTCAGCATTTTGCTCCGTGGCAAAAGAAGGCATGACAAACGCCTCGCCAACAGTTGATGGAGGCGCAGGATCTTCCGCCGCTGGAGGCGGCGCAGTAGATGTCGCGGAGGCTGCCGAAGGAGAAATAGTCGCCACCAGGGCAGGCGCCAACTTCTTCGCCTTCTCAAAGAAAGCCTTCATCTCATCGCGGTTGCGGCCATGGGGAGAGCTCACTTTCTCCCAGTCGAAGTCCGCACCATGCGCATAAGAAAGTGCAATAGCACCCTCAGCACCACGCTTCAGAGAAAGCCCCTTCAGCTGGAGGGTGGGGTCTTCAGTTGTATCAAAGGCCTTGGCAAGTTTCGCCAAGTTGTCCTTCGGAACCTCTGCCTTCTTCTTCGGCCACAACCCGATGAACAGTCGTGATAGAACGCGGCTAACCAACTCAAAAGTCTCCTGGATAGATATCCAGTTTGCCTCGAGTAGGTTAACCGCAGTCATCAGAGGATCATCGCCCGGTTGCAGGGACGACGAAGATACCCCAGTAAATCCTACACAATAAAAGAAGATAGAGGAGAAAAGGAAAGAAAAGTGTCAGCAAGTACAACAAATGCAACAGAAGTTGAAATAGAAGACAAGGCGAAGTACTTACCTTCAGCAGCAGCAGACATTGTGCGAAGACGCTCTGCCACGGCTTGCTCTCGCTGAGCATGCTCCTTGTTGGCATCGGCTAAAGCTTTTTCAGCTTTCTTCGCGTTACCAAGCGCAGATTTCTGCGACTTCTCAGCGCTTGCTTTAGCAGCGGCCGCAACATCATAAGCCTTCTGCGAAGCACTGAGCTCGGCCTCCAGCGACGCAATTCGAGCATTGGCTGTTGCTAGAGCAGCTACAGAAGAAGACGAAAGGAAGTCAGATCAACAACAAAGGATAAGCACAGAAGAAAAGTAATGACTGAATGTCAAAGTGTACCTTCGGAAGCTTTCGCAACCTTTAAGTACTCAGCACATTCAGTGCCCAAGGCGACGAATCTCTTCAACAATGCCTGGGAAAAAGGGCGTGTAAGAACATAAATGTATACAAAGAGAGCAAGTCAACAGAAGTTACTTACATCACTAGGAGAAATCGTCGATGCATGAGCCTCAAGAAAAACATCGGTTTCTTTTGCCTTCTTCGAGCGTTTGAGGTTTCGAGTCACAGGAATCTTCTTGACAAAAGCCCTGGTAACCCTCAGCGCAACTTCTTGCTCGACAGGCTCATCAGCAGTCACAGGTGAAGTCGAAGGAGCAGCTGTAGCATCTTTTGGAGGCTCCTCATCATCTCTACAAAAAGAAAACAAGTTATGTACAACACGACAGAAACAAGGCAAGAGCGGTGCAATTGAAGAACTCGAATAAAGCACTTACGATGCCAGGAGGTCGAAGTATTCCATATCTCCTGCAAGAACAGGGGACTTATCAGCCGCTGCAGAACTCGAAGAAGCAAATTTGTCGACACGCTTCCTCTTCTTGTCGACACCAGTATCTTCGGCGAGCAAAGGAGGAGGCGATGTCGATGAACTAGTGTCTTCTTCTGATTCTTCGGCATCATCTCCGTCCTGATTTTATTCAGCCTCGGGGCTTCAGATACAGAAGAGGCCAGATCACCCGGAAGAGGCCCTTCCTCTAGAAGAGGAGGGCACGAAACAAGGAATTGGTGCCCCTGCGCATAAACAAGTCAGCAGAGTACAAAGGCAAAGAAAAACACAAATCGAAGTAAACAAAATTCGACAATAAGTGAACAAAAAGCAAGCAGATACATACCTCAGGTAGAGGGTGCACGGAGTCGAAGTAATCAGCGGTCAAATCAGCAACCGCATGTTCCTTAGTGAGCTTGGTGAGGTTCCTGACTCGCTTGTCGACATCTTTTTTTTCATTCAAATCTTCAGAGACGCGAGTAGGATCCTCCAAGCCAGAATAGTTCCAAAGCTTGGTTAGGCGGTGCTGCAGGGGTTGAACTCGGCGTTGCACAAAGAACGCCATGAGTTGAATACCCGACAAAGCGCCTCCTTTGCCTCCTTTCAGAGCTTGAATGCGAGATAGAAGAGGAAGAACTTGTTCTATTTCTGCATCTGAGGGAAGCGCATCCCATGACGCCAATTTCTTCACTTCCTGGGAGGCATCGAAAGGGGCTAGACCATATTGGTCTTCAGGAGAAGCTTTGCGATCTTGGATGTAGAACCATTTGGTTCTCCACCCCTGGACAGACGCGGCAAAAGAAAATTCGAGGTACTGCGCCTCAGGGCGAACGAAGATTACGGCTCCACCCAATTCAGGTTTTCTGGACAGAGCAACATTGGGGCGAAGCCGAAAAATTGACCTCCAGAGAAGAAAGTGGGGCTCAATGCCCAAGAATGACTCACAGAGAGTCACGAAACAGGCAATGTGAAGGATGGAGTTAGGTGTGGGCTGGTGAAGCTGCACACCGTAAACAAAGAGAAGCCCATGAAGAAACTCGTGGGCAGGGAGAGAAAAGCCACGGAGAAGGAAAGCAAGGAACATTACCCGAAAGCCGCTCGGGGGCTACGGGATCCGCTCAGTACTGGGGAACTTGATTTAATCAGAGCTGGAGATGAGGCCATCTGTCCTGGCCTTCTCCAACTCCTTCTTCGTGATGGCAGAGTGCATCCAGCTGGTGGCAGAAGATGTCTTGGCCATGGTGTTCTTGGTGGCTAGGTGCTTCACGCGCATCTAACGCGACGCGCTCGGGGGCTATGCACGAGTGGAGGAGGAAGAAGAGATCGGCAATGGAGGCGGCGGAGAGAAAGAGCTGGTAAACAGTAAAATCCCCCACTATCCCCTTTATATACCTTCTCAGAGAAGGATCGTGGGCTGAGACGTGGCGCAAAGAGCGGAAACGGCAGCCCACTAACGGTCAAAAATTGCGAAAATTACAGTGCTGCCCATAAAACGGTTCGCACTCATACAGAATGACGTACTCATTGATGTCATAAATAAGATGATATAAGAAAGGGCAAAACTAAGAAGGATGGCGCCGACAAGTGCAAAATCTATAGACAAGACTATACACGAAGGACTTTCGATTATAGCCTTGGGGGCTACTACTTTCAAGAATGTTGAATGCAACTTCTAACTGGAGTGGTGGACGCGTATTCGACGATAGGTTATCATTAAAGTATTTCAAGTTGAAGTATGATGGACTATATTATATTTGAGCCTATACTCGAAAAAGTATTTTTCGACTATAGCCTCGGGGGCTACTCCCATCGGGAGCGCTGAGCGCGCACCCGACGATATTCCTTGGCAAGCATTGGAACATGTGAAGTGGAGGAGTGTTACTCCCATTGGGAGCGAGTTTTTATGGTTATATAAACCCGAATATTTTCAGTCAAACTTTGACTGCGACATGAGATTCTCGAGTTGCGTTATCGCAACGAAACTTGAATGCCGTGATTTATCACGAAGGTAAGACCCCGGGATCCGTCCTGTGTGGCCTGGTATACGCACATGGATGCGCTCTACTGGTATGTATCCATGTCTACGACGTGAAGAAAATCCTGGTGGACGCACTGGGTACCCTGAGAATCACTGGGATTCATTCTTTGTAAGTCCTAAATGCGGCAAAAGAGTGGGTTTGACCGGTATCCCGAATTCAAATCTAAGGGGATTGAATTTGAAGTAGGTGACAAGTATCTGTTCCAGCAGTTAACTGACCTCTTGATCCGTCAGAGTTGTCAGTCTTGTTCATCAAAACCCCTTGCGAAAAATTATCATGAAAATAAGTCGAAAGACCAAGTCAAAGATTTTAAGATATGAAGAACTCGAAGAATTGATCAAGTCGAAGATTTAAAGATTAGAGATTTAACCCGAATCTGCAATTCTGGTAGAATCTCAGGGGCTACTGACAAGGGTATAGCTAATAGAGCCCGTTAGTTGAGTACCCCTGAGGCCCGTTGAGCTAGGCCTAATTGTAATGATAGTCGAGATACGAGTTCTTACCGTATGTCGATATTGTAATCTGTATCGAACCCTACCCGATCCTCGAGACCTGGCCACCTATATATAGGGGCCAGGAGGGGACGGTGTAGGCCAGATTGAAAGCAAGCCAGGTTGAACACCCAAGTTTACTTTTGATACATACTTATTTTGACTAACTTTACCTTCGAGTTCATCTGACGCCCTCTTCCCCCGATCCTAAGTCCTTCATCTAGGACATTTGTCGAGTTAACCCTCGTCAGCTATACCGACAGCCAGGCCGTTGGTTGACCTAGCACGTGAAGGCGACTGGTGGCGTTCCTGGCGAAGCTATGTCAACGGTTGTGCTGTCGACTTACCTCTGCGTTATGTGCTAACGGCCAGGTTGTCAGCCCAAAGTGACCACGTGGCGACGCCCTGGAGCCGGGCCTAGGACCAGCTAAGCCGACTGCTAGACCCAAATCAAGCCGTGGGCATACCTCTTATGCCTAGGAGTATAGCTAAGCCGACGGTCGGGCTCGTCGGCATATCTCAAGCTAGGGTGACGGTAGCCATCGTCATACCACCACGTGCCGAAATTTGGTAGCTTTGCGCCGGCCTAGCAGCTAGCTATGCCAACGACTTTGCCATCGGCGCCATTCCTGCAAATAAAAAACCCTAGAATTCATTCGGTATATTCAAGATGCATAAGTATCCCACAATTCATCACATACACACTAATAACCTCGGAAAATCACCGCATCCACAAACATATGAACATCTCACCAAATCTCCATATAAAACAATAATAATCAAGTCACTAATTCATTACACATAGTCCAAAGGATCACAAAACACATAGTCCACATCTCCATATGGTCATGGCACCACGACAAGTTCACATGATGTTATCAAACACGAGCACGACAAATTCATTAATATATTCCAAACGATCGCAAAACATATGTTCAATACAAACCGGTCAACAACAGACTTCGAGCACCGGCACAACACAAACATGACCGTTGAGAGCATCATCACTAAAATATGAAGTAGAACCATTTAGCTTGGAAATTGTTCCAAGTCAAAGTTTTTGCATGGAAAAATTGTTGAAGTATGGCTTTCATGCTAAATTGAGCATTGAACAAACCTAAATAGCAAGCCACGGGGTGAGCCAAGGGGAAAATCATGAGGCAAGGCAGAAGCACCAGGAAGAGGACCACCAAGATAAAGCAGGGTGATAGGGGGTGACTCAAGGGGCATGGGCGAGCACGAGGCAGAAGCACGACCGATGTGGGAGTTGTGAGAATGAGCGGATTCCTACACAGTTCATGTTTAGTACAATCAAATGTAGTCACTTCCGCTAATAATAAGTGATGGTCTATATATGTTTAGGTTTTGCTTACCAGAGTCCTGGGGCGCAGGTGGTGTAGAACTCACGTCTCAAAGGCACCACTAGGTGGTCCGTCTTCGGTGGTGGACGAGGTCCCACATCACGCCTATCTGCACCGCCAGAACTCATATAAGCTACCATCGGCTGCAAGTTAGTTTAAATGTCACATGTTGCAAAGAGAAAAGTTAAAACTAGTGCAAGTGAAACTTCTCTTGGCTAGAATGGGCAAGAAATGACCTCTTGGAGCACGACATTGTATGCCTCGTGAGCTCTTTCTGTCTCGCGGTATTCACCCATGCATGGTACTCGTCTTCAAGCTTATCGAAGGCTTCCTCGTAAACCTACAGTTTGCATAATGGATGTTATCAACGTAGCCAACTAGCCATGCAAGAGAAGTTTAGGTTTTTCTTACCTAAGTCCTTGAGGTGTAGGCAGACTCACGTCTTGAAGGCGCCTCTGGGAGCTCCGTCTTCGGTGGCGGATGAGGTCCAACATATGTGCCGCCAAAACACATATAAGCTACCATCGCCTGCAAGGCTGCAAGCACTACAAGAAATATGTTGACTAGTGACCATCTCATAGTGACCATGAAAAGATTGGTCAAAGATTTATGACCAACTCGCATCAAATGGTTGTAAGCCGTTTGGGAGGGTCCAAAGCCTCGACCGTTATGACCAATTTAGTCCAAAAGGTCATAATGTTCAGACACAAATTGGTCATAACTTACATAATAGGATTTAGCACATTATTTTTAACTGCTTTTCTGCCATTTACGACCAATTTAGATGATCATAACATCATAACGACTATGACTGGGCGTCCATCTCAGCAGTCTTGCCTACATGTTAACGTCTAGGTGTCATTGATGCTTATTTGTCAATGCTCTGACATGTGGGACCCATTGTAAGAATAACACAAATATTGACTTGTTGACTAATATGACATGTAGGTCCTAGTAGAAGCAACCCCACCACCCTAATAGGTGGGTCGCAAGCACCACACTAATATGCCATCATGCAGCTCCTCTTCGTGGAGCAGGAGAGAACAACAGGGGCGGGCGGCAGCCATGTCCATGGCGTCGCGCCGCCTGACTGGGCCTTGGCCGATCCGTCTCCAATCTCATGGCCATAGACATAGAAGAAGAACCGGCGGCCACAGACCAAAGGTCAGACTTGCACCGGCCACGGTGGGACGTCCGTGCAGAACAGGCGCAGGGTGAAGCGGCTGCAATGACAAGGTCGCTGTCCGCGTCGACAAAGACGTCGGCAAGGAATGATAGGGCAGCGGGGGAGAGGGGAAGCAGGCTGAGGAACAAGTGAACAAAAAAGCTTCAACAATTGATGGCCATGGACGAGCTCCGGATGAGAAGACATGGGACATGGCCAATTTCTTCCTTCTGATACCGGCTAGCTCTTCCTTCCCAATTTGTTGATACATGTGATTCTTATCATTTTCATTTTTTACCTCACTTGTTTTGATTTCAGTGCATCCAATTTTTTGGGTGCGAGGCGTGAGGGGGGCATCCGGGTTATAAGAAGGGTAGTTTTTTCTAAGTAAATGGATGGGAAATAATAATCAAGTGGCTATATAATCATACAATCTAGGGTAGCTCACTAATCAAAGGTGTCCATGAATGTTCATCTCATTCTTATTCTTCAGTTGCACTATTTAGTTCTTGAGATTTATGAGATGTTCAACAGATCTTTATGGAACAAAATGAATTTATTGACTTGCAAGTATCAATTTCTTCACCAAAAATATACCCAGCCTTAATTTATTTCACCTTTAGCTCACAGTCCAAAAATAAATGAGGCTTAGTAGGGTTACACTACTTTATGAAGGTGATGAAGACACCTATGACGATAATGATGATGTGGAGGATTAGGAGGACGACGATGATGATCATGAAATAAAATACAAAAAAGCATTGACATCCAATGTGCAAAGGCTAGGGAATCTTAGAGACCGAGTTTGTATGGATTCATAGCATCCATTCTGATTGACTTGAGGTCTACGAGAAGCCTTTGAGGCCTCATTTGAGGTGGTACTTGGAAACTAGTTTTAAGTTTACACAAAAACTATATTGCGTACCGCACATGTTCTGCTTTTTAGATACCCAAATAAGTATACGCATAACATTTCCCCCCTCTATTTGTTACATCTCTATGTGCAATTCAAACATTACATTTTCTCAATATTTTTCACGTATCTATGCATAATTCAAGAATAAATATAAACATATTAAAAACTTAGTTCAAACATAAAGTTCAAAAACATAGCTGAAAAAATAGTTCAAACACCTAGCTGATTCCTAGCATTTTCCTTTAATTTTTGAGTAAATTTCAGCTTTTACCCCCTGTTTTCAATTTTTTGACGCTAATAACCCGATTTAGAATGTTTTCATCCAAATTATCCCATTTAGCAAAAGTTTGCCAATTTTTACCCTCTCTGGAATTTTGTGAGCTTTTTGACGGTTGGGTCCTAGTCGTTTGGTTCTATTTGCGTAGAGGGTTAGGAGTACAGATCGATCTGAGGGCATTCTTGGTAGTTTAGAGATTGCACGTAGACAAAGGGAAAAGATTTTGGTCTCAGATTTCTTAGCAATGCCATCATAACATGCTTTATTTCAGTGCACAACAGGCCGTGAGACTAGAGAGTGATTTTGGCCAAAGTTACTAGCAGAAGTTGTATGTACTAGATTACTGCAGGATCATGTTACAAAAGTATGGATAAATACTTGGTTATGGATACGTGTTATACTTTCATCCCATGGTCTCATTTGTGTTCCCATCAGACATGTCAATTTCTCTCCGTTTTTAATTATATAAGAGTGCAAAATCAGATTCAGACTAACCACCATGCACACTTCAATAAAATACAATTATGTTCAACACTTCATTTATTTGCACGTGTACATGACGATCGGGACCCAGCCATCCAAAAGCTCACAAAATTTAGAGGGAGTAAAAATTGGCAAAACTTTTGCTAAATGAGGTAATTTGAATAAAAACTTGCTAAATGAGGTAATTAGCATAAAAATGAAAATAGAGGGTAAAAACTAGAATTTACTCTTATTTTTTTTAATATTTATATATCTAGACATCTTTTAGTGTATAGATTTTTTTTACTAAATTAAAAATATCTTATATTTTGAAACCGAGAGTACCAGTTTTGGTTAGCATTTCCAAAGATTTGACAGAAATGTTGCTCCAGTAGACCAGTACAGCCAGACTGCCAAAGGTGGCTCTGGACTCTGCAACCCTGCTCCAACTCCAACGATGGCACCGACGCAGAAGAGCAAAGGCAAGAATACCAAAAGAAAAACCAAAACCCCGTCTTTCTCCACCTTGGTGGTTCCTTCCCCGCCGACGGTGGATCCCCAGGCCGCGGCGGCGGAGACGGCATCGATCGAAGTCCTCAGCGAGTTCGTCCTCGAGGACATTCTCCGCCGCCTCTCCCTCGCCGACCTTCTCCGTGCTGCTCTGGCCTCCCACCGTTGGAGCCGCCTGGCCTCCCACTGCCTCCCTCGTGACCCTCCCCTCCTCGGCTACTTCTTCCTCCCAACCCAAGTCCCTCCGCCGTTTCCCGAAGGGAATCCCAAGATCGTCGACGCCTCCTCGACTTCGCCCCGGACGCCATGGTTTGGGTCGTATTCAGTAATACCGTCAAATTATGCTTATTTTGGAGGACCCATGGTTTGGGTCGTATTCATTAATACTTATCTATGAATCCTTTCCAATTTTAGTTTTCCTATTATTTTATTCTGCCTTGGTAGTTTGCGGGGTTGGCCACTTTGGTAGTTTGATGGTCAAATTAATAGTTTGAATTTGTATATCTACTATCTAGTTGTTGTTGAACATCTTGAACTCGGATAGTGTAAAACCGCAAACCCTGTTGCTTAGAAATTTGATTCTTTCTCTCATCTTGCCTACCTTCAGCAGGCAACACAATATTCAAATTGCAAACCACTTAGGTCCAAACCCTGTGTTGCTAAGAATTCGGATAGTGTAGAACCTTGGTATCACATGATGCATACATGTGTTAATTTTTTTCTCGTGGGATTTGATGCGGCATATAAATTTTGGTATAAGGAGTGGAGATTTGTTGAATTGCACTATTTACTTTTGTTGCACTCGCATTTCTAAAATGTTGTGATGCTTTTGTACGGTTTAACACCTTCCTAGATATAGCATTATCTATTAAAAAATGTTGCTATGTGGGGGTTAGATATGCTGTCTTAGACGGGCAGCTCAGATCTCACGAAAAACTGATCTTGGCACTTGGGCACCAGTGAGCCTTTATTTTATTTTGCAAAATTTAAAACTCAAACATCTTGGTCTCCACAGATTCTGCCGAAAAATATATAACTAGATATGTTGGTCCTATATATAGACTGACATTTGTTTTCTTCTATGGCCCAACTCAGAACAAATTTTCGACCGAAACCCTGCACGGATATACAGACCATGGATACACATTCCCTAAATAAATTTTGAATTTTTGAAACTCAAAACTACAATTTTCAAAAAGAGGGTGTGGCCGTGTGGTTGGTCCTTTTCTTTTCTTGCGAACATGTCCGTCCTGCTCCAACATAGCCACTCTCTGCATATGGTGGAACCCACGTGTCAGTGACTCAAAGTCAGGTAAAAGTCAGAATTGGCAAGTTAGAGGATCCGGCTCCGCCAGAGAGGTAGTCTGGTTTCTCTGGAACCCTCCTGCAACTCCAACGATGGCGCCGGCGCGGAAGAGCAGAGGCAAGAAGACCAAAGGGAAAAACAAAATCCCGTCTTCCTCCACCTTGGTGGTTCCTTCCCCGCCGACGGTGGAGCCCCAGGCTGCGGCGGCGGAGACGGCATCGATCGAAGTCCTCACCGAGTTCGTCCTCGAGGACATTCTCCGCCGCCTCTCCCTCGCCGACCTTCTCCGTGCTGCCCTGGCCTCCCACCGTTGGCGCCGCCTGGCCTCCCACTGCCTCCCTCGCGACCCTCCCCTCCTCGGCTACTTCTTCCTCCCAACCGAAGCCCCTCCCCCGTTTCCCGAAGGGGATCCCAAGATCGTCGAAACTCCCGCCGCGTTCGCTCCCCTCGACGCATCCGCCCCGCGCCTCTCCCTCGACTTCGCCCCGGACGCCTTCCGCTTCTTCGTCTACGACTCGCATCAAGGCCTCCTGCTTCTTGAACCTAGCGATACGCACAAGCCCCCCAAGGGGATCCTACCCCGCTTCCTCGTCCTCGACCCGGCCACCCGCCGCCGCACGGTCCTCTCGCCACCGCCGCGCGAGTTGGTGCCCGATGACCGCCGCTGGCGCAGCTCAAGGTACTACGTCGGCTCCGCGCTTCTCTCCCGCACGCACCCGAGCAAGCTCTGCTTCGAGGCCGTCTGCTTCGCCATCGACGGAGGGCACCCTCGCGCCTGGGTCGCGTCCGTCGACGACGGCAAGTGCCGCTGGCGCGCGCTCCCGCGGGACGAGCAGGTCCTGGTCAATTTCGACCCCTATTGGTTCGAGGGACGCCCCGTACACGCCGCCGGGAAGATCTACTGGCACATCTGCTACTCCTGGCGCCTGCTCGTGCTGGACCCTTCGACACTCAGGTTCTCCTACCTGCCGGTGCCGGACGCGCTGTCCGACTACAACCACAAGTACCGCGTCGGGGAGACGCCCGACGGGCGGCTCTGCTTGGTGACCGACGCCGAGCAGCAGCTGCAGCTCTGGGTACGCGGGGAGGGCAGGCGGAGCGACAACGGCTGGATTTTGGAGAGGAAAATCGTCGACTTGCTCGTGCTCTGCGACATGATGCGTGGCCTGCCCGTCGACCCCAAGCTCAGGACCCTCTGCGTCTGGCCCAGCGACATGGACGCCGGTCGCACAGGGAAGGTGTTCATCAAGACGTGGGGATTCGGGCGCTTCTCCTTCCACATGGACACCGGCAAGATGGAGCGCCTCTCGACCAAACGTGGCAAGGAATATGGGCACCCCATCTTCCCCTACGTCCTCGCATGGCCGCCCGCGTTCCTGGCGCTGGCACCAGAGAACTGAATTTCAGGTAACTTATAAGGCAGCCCTCTACTCTTAATATATGGTGTCATTTCTGTGCAGAATTGTTTTGCTTGGAGTTAGTTTGTTGCGTGTGCACAATACCATACCTTCGGAGTAGGCTACTGGAACTTGGAAGCACAAATCTCCATCCTTTCTAGGATTTGTAAGGTTATAGGGATCTCCTTTTGCAAGATACTGAAGCGATTGTGCTCAAAATTATAAGGTAGGAGCGAGCATCTGAATTATTAAGTCTGTCTTAGAGGTTTTGATCACAGTTTTGTTAGTTGCTAGTGGTATGATGAGCGATAATGACACACTTGATACTCCCCTAATTTGTGCTGCATAGTTCATAGTCTCTAGTATCTACACATGATCGTTAACCTATACTGCCGTTCTAGTTGTATTTGTCATTCCGAAGCTTTCCGAATTACAACCTCAGAAATATTCGTACACATCAATTTCCTGGATGCTTCCAATGTAGTTTGATGTGGTGCATTACAGTCCATTTTCCTTGGACCGGTTTTATTTACACTATGCTGAAGACATTTTGGCATGAGGACAGACGTAACGTTTATCTAGGTAACATGTTGCTATGGCAGTTAAAAGAAATATTATGCTGCTATGGATTACAATGTTTGTTCTGATATTGCAGTTCTGTGCATTAGGTTTGCTATTTAACCTCCCATTCAAGCTGATTTCATTTTGATTTATTATTGGTAGTTTTGAGGTTATCCACAGAGAAATAAAAAAATACAGGGTGACTTTTATGCTTGGGAGTTTAGTGAGCTTGATACTTTGATAAGCTTGTTGCAAGTTTGTGGCTATACCATTTAGATTCTGTTACTGAATCCTATACCTCGGAAATCAACATCATGTAACCATGTTATCGTAGTTTACACCTTAATGTGTTTTTTTCTTTGAGAGATGGTTCTTCTTAGGTAAAAAAACTGTCCTTGTTATTCGCATTAAGTTCTATATTGTCGGACCAATGTTACCTTTACCTTCTCTTTTCTTTACGATTTACAAGGATAAGGAAATCTAGAAAGGATACTACTGGTGTTAAACATGCATATGATTATGCATTGCCGTTAATTGTTTAAGCACCTCGTAGTCCTGCCTCGATGTATAAAATCAATTGATGATTTTGTTTGGGGACTTCTAGTCTGGAAGATAGTCCATCTTTTTCAGCTTCCTTTTCATGATACCCATGACTTTCAGTTTATCTGAACTGGTGCAACGCTTCTGAAAGGTCTTTAACAGAAAATCTTTCATTAGGTGAGTGAGTATTCCTTCCGTGTTTGAATCCAAACACAACAGCCACATGAGCTTAATGTTCCGGTTACAAGTCAGTTTGATATCTTGCTACTTGCTTTTCTGTTTTCTTCATAAGAAAATTCTAGTTCGTTCTGTTGCAAATTTGGTAGCTGATACTTCTGTCACCTCTATGTTTCAGAGCGTGTGGTGAGTGGTGACTTCTAAAGGAATTGGAGCAAGCTTGTTTGAAGTCAGCTGGCACGCATCATTTCGTTTATGGGCCACTCGGCTGGCGAGAAGCTTCGAGTTTTATTTCCTGGATGGCACTATTTAAGCAGCTTGTTGATGCTATGTTATCCACTTATCATTTGGACTTGATGTTATTCAGGGAGGCATGCTGCCAACTTATGCTTTTTGGGCGAATTTTCTCTGTTGGTTGGTGATTTGTATCAGATCATTCTTAACAGCACTGCAGTGGGCTCCATATTGCTGACTACAGCTTGTACCATTAAGAGTTGTATCCCAGTAAGAGTCCCAACTGCTTGGACCTCATATTCTCCTATCCCAGATTTGCAAGAAACTCACTTGAAAATATTTGTAAGCTAACACGGTGGATGGGGTCGATGGTGGCACTGCTCAGAGCGTGACCCTCCGGGGCGCAATGTACACCGTGGTGAAGCTCCTTCGTCGATGCCTCTCCGGACTGGTTGGGTCCTGCTGTCTACTCGCCGACTCCTAGGCGCTTATGAGTTTGCAGTACGTTGATCCATTGGCTCCTGGGTCGGGGTCGGCTTCCGGGATCTTCTTCTTCGGGCGTGACGCGGTCCTTTGGCTCTGTGCCTCGTCCCTCGCCATTCTTGGTGGGTGGCGGTGCAAGGCAGGCCTTCGTTGTCGTGTGCTATGGTTGGCGTTGTAAGCCGTGTATCGTGTGGTGTTGCGTGAGTTGTAGCCAGCCTTGGCGTTGTTTTCGGCCATCTTGGCCTCTCTTCTATATGATTAATACACCTGCTAGGGTGTATTCTCGAAAAAAAAAACAATCTGAACTGGGTTTTGTATTTTTGTCACATGACATAGTCCAAACAGCTCCATGCACAACACATGGGGTACATGTACGAATTAGAGATACGTTTCCTGTCATGTTGCGCCAAGGCTTGCAAAATCTGCATATGATAGGATGCACCATATAACTATCGTATGTGATTTATGATTCAGTGAACCCCTCAAACATATACAAGTGGACATGCTAGTTAATTTCTATACACCGTCACACCTAATTTTCCCTTGATGAATCCTAGAGGCAGGATAGGTTAGTGCTCTGTTGAAACAAAATGTCACACTATTTGTGTGGTGCAAATCACTCACACTAATTTTAAGGCGTGTCACACACTAATAGTGAGCTAAAACTAACTAACATAACTCCCGCATGTAAGTCGCTTCTTATTATATACATGTGAAGTTCTTTCCGCAAGTATTTCACCTGGTTCAATATTATGTATGCGATTATTAATTTTAGTTGTACTTGTATTGAGATCTTGGAGGAAACCAAAATCATCGAGATCCATGGGTGGCGCGGGAAACACCTCATATTGTGGCTACAGGCCTATTCCTATGCCCATAGTGTCACCAAGACTCGTCGGTGCTGCGGCCACCGTCGGGCGACTACATCGTGGCAAACATCTTCGTTAACGACCGAAGTGTATCCGTCTTTGATCTCGTCTTCACCAACAGCACCTGCCCGAAGGTAGCCGGTCGGAATGTCACCCTCATGTCAGGCTCGCCGCCACCGATATCGCTCACATCAAGGAACATCAACATCACCTTCCTCCTCACTTGTAGCTTCACGGAGATCTCCGTCGGGCACCTAGTCCAGTGTGTACAAAAGGGACCCTATGATTCCAACGTCCTCCGTGGTGGCCATGTTCCATACGACAAGGTCGGGGCAGTGCAAGCAAGTTGTCATCATATCTGATTTCGGGTTTCCTCTTGCTCATTGTAAATTCCTCCATAGTCCCTATATAAAAGTCCTTTGACCTCATAGAGTTTTTTTACAATCAGTAGTACTCTCTCCGTTCCAAAATATAAGATATTTTAGCTTTTTTTACACATGTATATCTATATGTTTTTTAATGTGCAGATTCACTTATTTTGCTTTCAACCTATACACTAAAAATGTTAGAAAAAAATAAAACATCTTATATTTTAAAATGGAGGGAGTACTATCTTCCGCATCTGGCAGCCCAACTCGCACAAACGCAGAGCCCCTTGGCCCGCACAGAACTTAACGTACGCTGCCCTGGCCTGGTTGCGCTACGTTATTCTACGTCTTCTTCGGCCTGGTGGCGCCTGCCTTGTTCTACGTCTTGCCCCGTGTGAGACAGGAGCCAGCCGTCCGCGCTAGGGTTAGGGACCTAGGGCCGCCGCCGCCGCCGGCCGGACCACCGGAGCTTCCGCCGCCGCCTCCCCACCTCTGCAGATTAGAGTCCCCTCCCTCGTCACCGCGCTAAAGTCGCCTCAGCAGCCGCCGGCGCCAGCGCTCTCTCCGCCGCTATCAAGTACTCTCTCCATCTCTCCTGGGTATTTATTTGGTCTCGTTGAAATGTGCTTGTTATATAATATTGCTAAACTTTTACATCTCCAATTTTTTTTTATCTTGTCTTGTTTAGTGCTTGTAGTGTCCAACCCCTAAAATGCCGCAGTTAGTAAAACTATCAAGAAATTTTACAAAAATATCCCCTCACTAGTACTATGCAGTAGTTCAATTGTTACTTTGTGATGAAGAAACTTGCAGCTTATACTGCCATTTTGAGTAATACTTTTGCAATAAAGAAAGTCATCTCTGAGCAATTATTTGGTGCCAAGTATGTAGTTGTAGTTAGCATGTATTGGCTGTTCGTGCACTGGAACAATCAGAGTAATGCAGGTCAGCTTGTGCAAGCAGACCCAGCTGTTGATCTTCACTGAAAATAATGCCCAAATGGTTTACTACAATCTGTTCTTAGGATACTGTAAGCCCAAACAGATCTCAAATCTTTACTACACTTTATATCTGCCATTATGTAACTGAGTTCTTTTTGCATTTAGTTCTAAGAAATAATTTGTGGTCTACGGGCGATGAACTTGGGATGCTTTGTGAATATGTTAGGCACGGCATGATCTGTTTAGGGGTATGTTATTGCACTTTATGTGTGTATATCATGAATTCACAGTTACTTAGAGTCTTGGTTGCGCAACCTAGGTATCTCCCGTTCGAAAATATGCATTGCCTATATTTATTTATGGGACTCCTATTATATACTCCCAGGGGTACATACTCCCACCTGTTTAATGGGTTGATTATACCCGTTGGCTAGCAAAAAGGAGCGTGAAAAAATATTAAATAGTTTCCTTGCATGCCAACTACTCCCATAAATAAGGGATCGGATCATCCGTGCTAATTTCTGCTTCTGAATGGATAACACCGTGCATGTAGTTACTAGTTAGCTTGGCAATGATTAACAAATTCAAGAAAATTTCATAGTGGTATCGAAGTGGTATACCAAACAGTTGCTTGCCAACTAAGGAGGTATATAATGCCTACGAAATATATACCACTTAGTTCTAAAAATGGTATATACTGGTTCAAAGTCAAAGTAGTATATACCTTTTTCCAAAAGAGTATATACCTTTTTTCAAAGGAGTGTATACATTTTTCCAAAAGAGTGAATCTTTTTTCTAGGTAGTATATACCTTTCCTTTCCGATCAAGTATGATCATCTGAAGAGAGGTATGTCTATAATAAAATGGAGTACATTCGTCTAGAATATGAGTATCTACCTAGAACCGGAACAAGGGGTATGTCCAGCCTAAAGAAGTATTCTACTCATCCAAGCATAAGTGTACATTTATAGAAAAAGCAGGATACAAAATTTAAGTAAAAGTACATACACAGATATGTCAGCTTTCATCATATACATGACTTAATCGATTGCAGAGCTGCTAGCTAGTTCCCCACTACTATTAGCTAGCTATGGCATGCATACACAGACACAGTACAGGCGTACAGCATGCAAGAGTTCAGCGCATGAACTATATTTGGATCGGTCACCATACATGAAGGTGCTTCAAAATGCTGCGCTGCGGCGGGTGAGGAGCAAGATCGACTAGATCGCTTGTCGGTGTGCAGCTGCATCTCTTCATCGACATCGTCATTGTCCGGCGTCATTTAGCTGCCTCTAGCCGTATGTCATCTCCGTCATTGAGCCGCCCTGGCCGCATGTGGTCGCCATTGTTGGGTAAACAATTCGTCTCCGGCATCGAGCTGCTGGCCACCGGTAGGTTTGCCGATCTGGTAGCCGCTGGACTGCCCATACCAATCGAATAGCAAGAGATGATTGTAGAATAAATAAGAACAGTTCATTAACCCAAGTTGTATAAATCGATGCAAGAAATTCTCACCAGCGCCGACGCCCGCGTCTCTTCTTGGTCATCGTTGAGCCGACGTTGTCCGCAACTCCGACGTCGTCGAACCTCCATCATCGGCGTTTCGATTCCCTTACGGTCGAGCTGCCGTCGTCCACCCGCGGCTCGTCGCCATCGTTGTTGCCCGTCGATGTCCAGGTCTCGCTTCGTCGTCGAGCTGCCAGGGGCGGTTCTCCTCTCTGCCGCCATGGACGGGCCATCTCGTCGAGCCACGGTGCTAGCCGCATGCATGGCTTGGTATTGGTATGTGTCCATCTGATCCTGATATCACCCAGCAAACTTTTAAACGAAACGGGATCCATGCAAAGAGATAAAGTCGGCAATTAATTAGTCATAATACAATTAACAAAATCCTAACTGGGCATGACGCATGCCGTAGGTAGCACATATGAGTTGTCAGGCGGTGGGAGTATGTACTCCTAGGTGTACCATCTAGTTTTCCTTTATTTATGTGTATATATCATGAACATCCTACTGATGAAGAAAATTGCTCAGTCCGAATAGACACTTGTCTAGGAGTTGCTCTCTCCATGATGATAAATAAATTCTCAAGGTTTAGAGCATCTCCAACAGAAGCGGTAAATTTTGGCCCTGTAAAAGCAGTTTGCAGCGCGCTGGATCCACTTTTAGCGCGTGAGCCCATGTTCACCTCCAACAGAAGCTCTAAATTTTAGGGCTGTAAAAATGAATAGCTGTTGGTGCGCGCGTTTGCCTTGTATTTTTGCCGCGGGCTCTTTCCTGCGCTGTACATATAGCGCCCGAGATAGCGTTTTTGCCCCGCGCTCTTTCTTACAGCGCCGGTTGCAGCATCTGTTGGAGCAACAATTTGGACCTCCCCCACGCTAAACTAGCCGTTTTTTTAGCGCAGGCGCGATATACAGCGACTGTTGGAGATGCTCTTAATGATTCAGTTGGTAACTGCAATTTGCAAATAACTAGTTCTGTGGAGCAACATTTGGAGGGAAAATTACTCACAACTGACAGATTAAACTGTGCCAAAGATTTCTAATAGAACATGAATGCCCAATCTTTTAAGCAATGTCTTGTTTCATAGTATGTATATGCTTTGGTTCATTTTGTACAGAGTTGTTTTCTTGTAAATGTAAGTTTTTTTCTTCCCATGATCATCCATCGTATTTTTGCAACTGATTACATGGATATCTTTGTGGCAGAGTAGACCATGTCTTCAAGAGCACGAGGAGGTGTGCGCCGTGGTGGGGGGCAGGGCCGTGGGAGAGCTGCTGTGACAAAAAATTACGTGGATTACCATGAAACATCTCTACCTTCTTCTCCGAGTACCATTTCTGATAGAGAGGACAATGTCGAGTTCACTCTGGAACAAACCACTGTGGCTTCTTATGTAGGACCTGTGGAACCTGCATCCAGCACACTACTGAACCCTAAGATTAACCACCGTTCCGATGCTATTTTTGGTGATCAGGTTAACCTAAGCACAATAAATGCTGTCTTATGTCATGGATACAAGTTGCTAGAATGCAAATAAGTTTTGCAACATACGTATAATACTGAGTTCTATATTATTGCAGGCCGTGGAGCAGTTGAAACTGCGTCACCACAAACCATTAAAATTTCATGAGAGATATCGTCCTTATCTGAGGGATGCAGGACTTCTTGGGCTCTCACAAATTTGCCAGAAAATGCCTCAGTTGGATAAAGCCTTGATTACTGCTCTTGTTGAGCGTTGGAGGCCAGAAACTCACAGCTTCCACTTGGCTTCTGGGGAGATGACAGTTACACTTCAAGATGTTGCAATGTTGTTTGCTCTTCCTATTGACGGACGCCCTGTTTGTTGTACTACGGATCATGATTATGGGCAGATGGTCGTTGATTGTCTAGGTCATGATCCAAGAGGTCTATCAATGCCTGGAAAGTCCTTCTTGCATTACAAATGGCTGAAGAAGCACTTCTATGAGTTACCAGAAGGGGCTGATGATCAGACAGTACAGAGACATGTTCGAGCATATATCCTGAGCCTCTTATGTGGGGTGCTCTTTCCAGATGGGACAGGAAGGATGAGTCTGATATATCTTCCACTGATTGCTGATCTTTCTCTTGTTGGAACATACAGCTGGGGCTCTGCCGCCCTCGCCTTTCTATACCGAGCTCTTTGCTCTGTTGCCTCCTCCCACAATATCAAGAACATAGGTGGCTCATTGCTTCTCTTGCAGCTTTGGAGTTGGGAGCACTCCCATGTTGGCAGGCCATTGGCTCGGTCTTCCCATTCCATGGAGACAGAAATCCCACAAGACTTGCCCCCAGTTGGCTTTCGTTGGGTGGGTGCTCGCGCACAAAGCGAGAATGCTACTCGCTGTCTTAAGCAATACAGAGATGAGCTAAACCTGCAGCGAGCAGACCAGTTGAAATGGGAGCCATACATGCTCATTGAGTCGTCGAGCTTACCACCTCTCTGCACAAAAGATGCTGACCTGTGGATTACTCAAGCACCGTTAATAAATTTTCCTATAGTTGAGATGTATCTGCCTGAGCGAGTGATGCGACAATTTGGGCTCCGCCAATGCATCCCGCCACCTTTTCGACCTACGCTACAGACATTGCATCGTATTAGTCGACGTGGTAGAGAGCGTGAGAATTGGGAAGAGACTCATCATGAGTATATTCAGGAATGGGAGGCACGGCGACATCGCATATTTCGGGAGGCTGAGCAATATGATTTGTCATCTTATGATGAGTATCTGCAGTGGTACTCCGGAGTTACACGGAGGTATCTTGTGCCATCAACCAGTGATGATGCTGAAGCAGGACTTTTATCTCCACCAGATGATTCCTCTGATCTTCAATACAAGGCCAAGTCTCCTATGATCCGCAAAGCGGTAAACCCAAATTATGCATTATGTTCATATGATTAGATCCTGCAATTGACTGAACTAATATTTATCACCAGATAAAATTTGAATTGTTCAAGTAGGCTATGCGTACTGAATTGGTGCTGAACATGAATTCTTTCATGTAGGTTGATAAGCTGCATGGTATGATGAAGAAGGCCAAGACAGCCATGACATCCACAGCTGATACGGCCACACAAGCCTTAGTTTTTGAATTTCTGCACGGTTTTGAAGATGTGCTCCATGATCTTGGTGAGATGAAGGAAAAGAGTGGCCCAGAGGCTTCACCTTTTGGTTCAGCTGTTCACTCACATGTTGACTCAGCTGGCACCCATCATGAGTCTCTACTTTTGCACGAAGCTGAACAGAACATTCTAAGTAACAATCAAGAAGTTCAATACCAGGAAGATGAGGACCTTCATACAGTGGAGCATGCTACATTGGCCCTTGAACCTATGGATGAGGAAAACCACTGTTCCAATAATTTGTTACTTGGTGTGGAGGAAAATTACGACTCAGCTTCATTAGCCATTGAGAATTGTGAGACAGCAGATTTTATCATTCCACAGCACAGTGAGGATGTTGATCAAGCTGGACATCCTGCCGAAATGAATCATAGTTTACTGGTGATGGAACCTATGCCTGTGAGCGAGCAAAACGATGGTGTTGACTCAAGCACTCAAGGCGCCGAGCCATACGACTCGGCAGTGGAAAATGTCGACTCAAGCACACGATGTGCCGAGCCATGTTTTCCACAACAGAGCGTCGATGTCAAACTGGAAGCAGAAGTGAAACATACGGATGTGGGGAAGAACAGTTGTAGTGGTGCTTCTTCGTCCAACCCTTAGTTCTTCCAAATGCAAAGCAGACAGATGGCACTGATTCCGTCCCTACCGAGCCATATTGATCAAGTTCAGTGTCACCTATATGCCATATTTTGGAGGTTTAACATGAGTACTCTTGCTGGTGTTATTGGGTTGTTATGCAGCCTGGTTCACGTTGGGTGATTATCTACCCCAATCGACACCCAGGTTCTATTTATGTTGTAATCATGTGGAAGCTTGCATATCCCTTCCTAACAAATATCTCAGGCTGATTCTACTAGTGTATAGATGGAAAATTGAAGGTCCTTGCACGTTGGAGCAACAGCTTGTGGCGCCGATGTCTGCTTCTTTCAGCACACTGTAAATCTTTTGGCTCAGCAGGGCAGGAAAAAACAGCACCCATCTCCAGCTTGCATCTGGTCGGCCTGTACACCAATGTGCAACGACACCACCTAATTTTGGATGATTTTGAGTTGCTTTTAGTGATTGCATGTAATAATGATTTCCTTATGGTTTGGTTCTGGTACCAGTCTTGTCAAGTTCATTTCGAAGTCTTTCTCTGCATTGAGTTCCTTTCTGTAGGCATACATAAACAAAATATCCATATGTCCAAAGAACCAGACCGATCGGTTTGGCCTGCACAGTCACATGCTGCTCCACGGACACAAAAGCCGTCGTCAACAAAACACGCACGATCGATGGACAGACACGCCCTGGTGGACAAGCATGCATGCACTACCGGAGAACAGTGTTTTGCCGTGCCCGCACGGCAAAGGCACCAAAACGCATGGCAACAACACTGCCGAGCGTCCACGCACGGCAACGCAGGCACGGCAACGACTTGTCCTCTCAGGAGCAGACGCGGGCGAGAAGGTGGACACGACTTGTCCTCTCTTCTGTTTTTGCCACTCTATCTTGCTCTCTCACGATTCAGTGCCACATGCAACAACCTGTGGGCAGTTGAAGAAGAGCCCAGAAATTAAAGGCAATGGTTTTCATGCTTCCTCGATCAGTCCTCTCTTAAAGAAACATCTTAACCGTTGATGCGAACGCTCGATCCACCTGTGAGCTGTCATGTCGCACATCGACGTACAGTAAGGGACTAGACCAGAAAAGCGTGTAGAGCACACCAGTGTTTGTCACTTTGTCCCGCGCGCGGTTGGAAAAAAACTCAAAAATGAGCATTGCTGGAAGAGAACGAATATTTTATATATTTTTTTTAGAATTAAATTTTGTAATCTTGAAGACATCTCACGTATCTCTACCATGTACTATTTACTTCTATAAATATATGTGACAACCAAAATATTGTTTAGAGATTCCTTATAAGCCTAATTTGCAAAAAGAAAAGATTCCTTAAGCCTAATTTGGTAAACAAAACTTGAAAATATTTATAAAGACAGTGTGGGTAGAGTTTGCAAGATTCCAAAGGCAGTATTTTAGTATTTTGGCAGCCTACCAAACAAGCACAAAAATATTATGGACTGCCAAAAAATTCGTAGGGAAAAATTTGAGCACCAACCAAACGTAGCCTATGTACATCATCAGCATCATATGAGGTGGTTATATGTACGTAGCTGCAGCCATAATTTTTTATTTGAAATAAGGTAAAAGATTTACTATTTTTATTGATTAAGAAGAAGAAAATTTGCCCGGTTCATTAAGGGGAATCGGCCAAAAACTGATACAGATGCGCCAATATCTTCATGGAGTGCGACCACATTGGACATTACCACCGGCCGACCTGGACAAATGCCAACAATCGGCCATACACGTCAACGGAAGACAGCTCCAACTTTGACAACGAGCTTTGGAAGAGAAATATGCTAGGCTTGTTGTCGATCGAGTCCTCCGCCATCCACTAGTTGTCCATCATTGTTGCCGCAAGGCATACTCCACCGCAGCTCCGACTTCACAGCAACATCGCGAAGCATAAAATAAACTCATTGGAGACGTCAAAGACCGACTAAACAAGCCTGAGCCGCAACCCAATCTCCACTCACAGCATCATCGTTGCCAAACTGTCCGCAGCGTCCCTGGCCAGCAACCTCGGCCGCACGCCCTCCAACCTCGGTCCCCAAGCAAAGTTGACTCCAAGACGATGCCCCCAAGAAGGAGAAAGATGCAAACAAGTGCCTCGGTCACCCGATCCCGAGGATCTGATGTTTCCCTCTGGAGTAGAAACCGCGGAAGACGGACGCATGGACTCCTCGACGATGCCTCCAACAAGGTCATGACATTCACAGACATCACCATCGCCAGTTCCGGCCGAGCAAGAACGGAAATTTCTTCTGGAGCCGTGAACCAAAACCTTCCGAACCGGCCGACACATGCTTCAACCACACGTCCACACCGGCCACCTCCCCTGCCAAGCAACGCTGCCGCACACTTACCTGACTATCAGTTCACTCATTTTTTACACCACACGAGCAAAAAACAGCATTGTAATGTTCTGTATACATACACAATAATAATATGATAGTAATATGCAGGTGGATGAAAAATAGTAGACGAGGAGACCAAGAACAAGAGCAAACGAAAGCAATCCAGAGATGGGTGTTACCGATCGAAACAACAGCAGACGAAAGCAAGCGTCGCATACACTCACGATACAAGCAAATTAATCTTCCAAGTGTAGCCACATCATGCATGATTCATCCGCGCCCTTCCTTCCATTTGCTGACTAGTGCCGCGAGAGCCCGGTGCTGCGGCCCTCCCGGTGCCAACGCCATCGCCGCCCCATCCCGCAGTAGCCCGCGCTGCGGTCCTTGTCGCTGGGGAAGTGCACCACCCACAGGAATTTTGCTCGCTGGCCTCCAGCCCAGCCGCCAGCTCGGCCGTCTGCTCCGTCGACAGCGTGCCGCCGCTGCCGAAGGACACGTACAAGACCGAGCCGTCGTCCGGCAGCTGGTCATCCAGCCACCGTAGGGCGTAGGCAGCTGTGCTTGCCGTTGCCGGCCTTGTCGGAGAGTACCGACCGGATGAACGGACCCACGGCGTAGACCGGAGGGTAGACGCCTGCGTCCGAAAGCTCTTTGAACGCGACCAGCGTCTCGCGCTCCAACGCGTCCAAGGTGTTTACGATGAATCCGTCGGCGAGGAGGTAGTCGAGCCCCAGATCGATCATGAGCGGGTACACGGGGTCGGAGCGGTTCTGGACAGGCTCGACGAGATCGCCGCCGTGCAGCGGTACGCACCCCGGGAAGAGGATGACGGGCTCCGGGAGGTCTCGGCATGTTAGCACATAAACCCTGTCATTCAGTTTCGTCAGTAGCTGTTAGCTGTTAGGTTTTTTCAGATTCAGTAGACTAGACAGTTTTCGAAAACTATCTGATTTCTGTCAGTTAGGTTGTTTCGTCAGATAAGGCTAGGAGGCCTGGTCGTTGCCTGTAATGATCGAGGACTGCTTCTGTGGGAGCACGATCTTCTCGTGGGATGGCGCGAGAGATATGGATCGTGGATCACACACGTTTGTAATCTCGCAAATAAAAGGAATAGAACCCAGAAAACGCCGGGCAGTTTTACACGGCACAAACTCTGAGTCTCTGAACTTTTTCCTTCGTCTACCTCGCGTGAGAGAGAGATTGAGAGAGATCCTAGACTACACGGCACTCGCAGGTGGTGGTCCTGGCGAGCTCCGGGGTGTAGAGCAGCGAGGCCAGCGTTGTGAGGTTCGAGGTGAAGAAGACATACCACGGCACGCCGAGCTACTTGGCGACCGCGAGCGCCGCGGGGCAGAGCATGTCGGTCAGGAAGGCTGCGACGCCGGAAGGGGGGTCGAGGTGGGAGCGGAGCAGGTCGCGGAGGTGCGGCAGCGTGCGTTCCACGACGGTGAATATGCGAGTAGCGATGTGCGCGTCGGCGGGGAGGTCGTCGAGGGGCACCTCCGGGAGCGCGGCCACGGAGACGCCCGGCGGGAGGGAGGCGAGCGGCGAGTCGTGGGCGGGCGAGGACAGACTTGTGTAGGTCACGATGGTGGCGGTGAAGCCGTGGTGAGCGGCGAGGCGCGTCGCGAGCTCGGCCACTGGGAGGACGTAGCCCGCGCCGGGGCTCGTGAGCAGGACGACGTGTGGGGCATGCACCGGCACCACTGCCATGATTGCTGATCGTCTCTTTGCCAAAACTAACTACACCAGCCCCAGCTCGTATGTCTCTGCGTATGCGTTTGCTGTGCTGTGTTCTGCGTCATACGCATACAATACAATTTATATAAGAGCATCTCGCCGCCCGTGCTATACAAACCACTAGTATAGAGCGTTGGAGTTGAAATTTGGTCCGCGCTGGCGCGATAAAAAAAATTGGTACGCGAGACGTTTTGTGCTATCTTAAGCGTCAAATGTTGGGCATCCACTGCAACGTGCGGTATCATTTTACAAACGCGCGAAGAGTCAACCGTTAGAAATATTCATTCATGCTCGCGCCCTCTCTCTCCCCCCATTTCGGCACCAGCGCCGCCCCCGCGCCTGCTCTTGCCAGCTCCGAGCGCGCCACCATGGTGTACCGAGCCGTCGCCGCCACCGACAGGTCTACAAGGGCTGCGCCTCCGCAAGGTCGATTCGGCGCTGCGGCTTCGTCATGGCGACACGTCATGCTGCCCGCTGCGGTGCGCTGACCACTGGCGATCATGTCCTCCTTGACCCGACTCATAACATGGTGCACCACAGGTGTTCGAGAAATCCTCACAAGATATTTGCCACACCGACGCGCCTATTCTTCTTGTTGTTCTGCGTCATATGCATACTGGCCCGTCGATGGGGCAGCCCACCGCGCTGCTGCATGCATGCATCTCCTGATCAGGTTGCAGGCAGCCGGTAATGCATACATGCGCCTGGTTCTCTGCGTGAAAAAAATGTCCGCGAGATGACAACAGTGCAACTTATATAAGCACACGTGCTTAACAAAATGGTTAGTTTATTTTTGTAAGCACCTTCTCTAAGCACTCCCATTGTACATGGCCTAACAAGTAATGAAATGGAGGTGGTACTTGGGACCTAAATTTACTCTTTCCATTTAAGTACCGTACGATAACATGTCTTAAAGCTATATAATTAAATAAAAATATGTTTAAAATACTTTAATTGTTGAAAAATTAAATATATAGGGCCTCAAATTTCTGGAGACGGCCCTACAGTGCAACTTATATAAGCAAAACGTGCAATATTCTAGCGAATTCTATTCTTTCTTCCCATTAGCCCACCGATGTTGGGGAAAGATCGATCGCTCCATGCTCGCTCGCCCCACGCTCCCTCTCCTCCCCGCACGCGTGCCTCTGCTCGCCCCGCGACTTGTTGGTGCACTAGCTGTCGGTGGTCTGCTGCCTCTCTCCTCCGACCGCGAGCCCGAGCCTCTCCTTCCCCCCACGAGCACGCCCCTCTGCTCCTTCCCCTTCTTCCTCATGACAGCCTTCAAGCTTATCAATGGCTATGGCCACAAAAGCTCTAAATTGGAGGGCGTTCTGAGCCCAAAAGAGATGAGCAACTAGTGCAATGGAACTGGGTCGTCTTCTCCAACGCTGATGGGCTCCGATGAGTCGGATTCATGGTCGACGAAGCCGAATCGGCGAGATCTGGTCTGCAATGGACAAGTTTTCCTGTGCTTTTTATTCGATGTTGTATAGGTTAGTTATTTTTGTAACGAATGTGTAAGATATTAATAGAGAAAGAAGTGAGCCTAGCTCACATGGTTAGGGAAATGGATGTACAACCCAGCCACCCAGGTTCAAGTCCCCACGGACGCAGATTTGAGTTCTTATTATTAAAAAACACTGTAGCGGCTTCCCCTACCGTATTCCTTTCAAAAAAAGTTCTTAATAGAGAAAGCATATACGAGATGTTACAATGTTTTTACCTAGATCTGGTCTGCCATGGACAACCTTTTTCAAAATGTAACAAACTCATACTATTTTTGTTTGAATAGCATACTCAAGATGATGCAGTGGTTTGCTACAAGTTCCGTGTTCTTATATTTTTTCAGTGATGTTCTGAAATGTTGCAAACATTTATTTATTGTTGTTGTAATTATTTGTGTTTTTTGTGTAAATAGTTGTTTATTTTTGTTGTCAATCATTTTGGTATGAAACAATGTTGTTATACTTTTTCATCGTCACAAACGTATAGTTGTTGTTGTAATAGGGCATTTTTTTTGTTCAAGTAGTTAATTATTTTTTTATTGTAAATCAATCTACGACAAAATAGTAGTTTTTCAACTAATTTTGTAACATTATTACTTTTTCAAAATGCTAGGACATGTTTGTTGTAATAGAATATATTGCTTATACGCGCGATTGTAACATTTTTATTGTAATACTGGTTGACACAAATCTACCCGTCGAGTGGATAGGGTTAGGACCACGGATTGGTTTTTACAAAAAATGCAAGGGGCTAATATATAAGTTTTAACACAAATCTACCCCTAGAATAGGACTGCAAATTATTTTCATGAAAATCAAATGGCTAAAATGTAAAACTATATCACGGCTTGTTCCGATCGCGATCGGCCATTTTTTGGCCAAAAATTGGCTGATAGACGCCTAGCGCTGTATTTTCTAAAACAGATCATGCACCGTGCCCCCAATCATCCGGGTGTGCATTAGAGCGATGGTGGTTTATTAGCTTCTACTAGCACACCTGCCGGTAGTTGCACCTATACCTGGGCATTAATTCGGGCCAGGCCGGGCCAAGAAAAAGCCCAACTCAGTATTCTGCGGCCCAGGCTGGCCCAGCCTGACTGTCGGGCCGCAAATTCCTGCCCATGCCCAGCCCGTCGGGCTAAAAAACCATCAGGCCGTCGGGCTGGGCCTTCAGTAAATCATCATTTTTTCCTACCCAAGCCCAGCCCGTTACTCTTGTCGGGCCAAAAAATCCTGCCCAGGCCCGGCCTGACAGCATGCTTTGGCCCGATGGGCCGGGCCATTTTTGGGCCGGGCCGGTCGGGCCGGGCTTCCCATGCCCAGCTATAGTTGCACCAAGAGAATAAATGCAACCCAAAATTTCTCCCAAAATCAATCGGCCTGCATAACCCTGCTCTTTGTTCTTCTTTTTTCATCACTAGGAAATATGTCTGTGCGTTGCTACGGAATGTTTTTTAGTAAATATTATTTAGTCCATGAAATTTTTTACCATTTGAAATATATTGTTTCCACTTAAAATTTTACCACTTGAAATATATTATTTTTCTTGTCGATGAATCATTTTTAATGGGGACACTACAATCGTGAAGAAACTTTTCAAAATATGATTTTGTTAATTCTGTGGTGTCTAGCATTGTCCATAAATCTTAGTTACCTAAAATTTCATTTTAGATAGTTTGCATATTTAGTGAAATCTCAGATCTCAGACACCTAAATTTCATTTTAGATAGTTTGCACTTTTTTGTCGTTAATTTATATCCATAGGGACGTGTGATACTGCTTGTTCACCCAATGGTTTACACATTTAAATTTTAGAAAATTGTAGGCCAAACAAATATAAACTGGAAACACATGTTTTAGCATAAACTCATCAATCAGGTGGTCCATTGAATTATTAATTATGCTTGAGATCGTTCATTCACTGCAACTCTGCAAGGACATGGACGCATAATGCATTACCGGATCCTGAGTTCTGAATCCTGAGCTCCGCGCGCGCATGTACTAGAAGTCAGATTACTGCAGCGAAGCACGCGAGAGAGGGCCATGCTCAACAGACAGCTAGCTCATATCCTTGTCCAATCTAACCCAACCTCACTCCCCCTCCTCCCGACACGCAGTAACTGACGTGCTTAGTTTGGTATCAACCCTTTCAAGATAACTACTTCCTCTGATCGGAAATAACTATCGGTAACTTAGTACTCCGTACAAACTTTGTACAGTACTAAGTTAATACAAAATCACCGACACTTATTACCGTTTGGAGGGAGTAATTTTTTGTTGGACACCACTCACGCTAAGTAGAAATACAACTAATACAATCACCGAACAAGAAAAACGCGCAAGATCCATCTAGTTAAGTTTATTGGCAGAGCATACCGAAACATGGTTTCAGTCAGAACTCAGAAGAGCAGTTTGGGGTTAAAGTTAGAACTGTGCAGTGATGGTTCATGGTTGGAGTGAAATTATGAGACTTGATGCACATCTTTGCACAGAATCTTGACTCCTTCCTGCAATGGTCAAGCAAAATTTAGTATTTTTTGTACACTAGCGTATACCCTTGCTATTTGCAATTCTTGCTGCATGTCTTACATGACCCATGTGCATAGAATCTAACTCTGGTCATATGTCTTGCTTTCCCTGCATCAACACTTGCATGCTCTAGAGAAAAACTAGAACCGGTGTTGAAGAATTGTGCACTGCATTGGATATACCTTGTGCGGCTACACCAATGTTTCTCTGATGGCTTGTCTCACATATACCAGTGAGTCAGCACCTGTGACTTATTTGACGTCAGGAAGTATGCTGGAGCACATACTTCTGTGTACCATGTATTGATAAAGATAAACCATCAAATAAGCCACGCCACACCAAGTGATTGTTTGACATCGCCAGGAACAACCATGGCAGCCTCTACCAATAACACCAGTTTGTGGCTTCAATGGTGTGACGAACTGTCAAATGAATATTCACTCATTTCAGTAAGATTTTTCTGCCACACCCAGATAAAGAATTATCTGAGAAAACTGGTGCAACAATGAGAATAAAAAACATGTAACCAATCGCTTTCATCACAAAATCTCTACATCATGCTTAAATCACAAAATCATTACATCATGCTTACATATGTAGTCACCGCGTAATCCACTCTCATCGTATATTCTCACCGAGTCATCCACTCTCACCGTATATTCAGACCTGAGACCTCGCCTATCGGTTACAGTATATCCACACCATCAAAATCTGATTCCCCTCAAAATTCAGGAACACTTTGCAGTTTGCAAGCATAAGCAACAACGCTCTTCACAGTTCACAACCAAAAGCTAAAATAAGAGTTGCTATTGTAGACTAACGTATCACAAAGTTGTCACAATCTTAATCCTTCCCAAGCAAGTGTCAGTGCCTATGCCAATGCCTTTTTCTAGAGCTAATGTCACCTCTCATCTTACCTCTGATCTCAAGAATTCTGGAGGCAAAACAGATGTAACCAATGATGGCCATCGCATACAGCACTCTATAAGGTGCCAATGCCATGGAGCTAACAAAGGAATAATAGCCAGCTACGAGGTAGAGAAAGCTCAGCCCGACTTCATGTCCTCTACTTCCGGGTAACTTGAAAGACATACAGCTGGTAGCTGGTTGTGATCCAAAAAGGCAATGCAGAATAACACCAACACAAAGTGCAGAATCCACAAACCAGGGAAATCTCTGGCCCACACCGATTCTCTGTACAGAAAAAACAGAAACAGATTTCAATCACATGAAAACAGACAGGTGATCTACTTCAGTCTGCAAACTTATGTCATCACTGACGAAGCAAAAAGTAATGAAATGGCAACACTGAGGAGTTTGTCCAAAATCGTTCAGATAGGTACGAACGACAAACCTGTAGCCAAGCAACAAGCGAAGGCACAAACATGAGCATAGCCAGAAGATGTAGAATCATGATCCCATGCCGACAGTCGAACACTTCTAGCTGGCTGTCAGTAAAGCTTTTAGCAGCCGTTGGGCTATCATCCATTGGCAGAAGTTGCTCGAGCCCATCTTGTTTACTTTTGGATAGTAGAATAGGATTATTACCCATCTTAGATTTATACAGGTCCTTTTTCTGAGCGATATTACGGAAGGAAGCTCCTAAGAAACTGTTAAACCACCAAGGCACCCACTTCATTAGTAACTATTGGGGTTTACATATGTAATGATAGATATAAATGATACTACCTCCGTCCCGAAATGTAAGCCTTTTTAGAGAGCTAACTTACATTTCGGGACGTAGGTAATACTAGGTCACTACATTCAGGATGCCTCTGCAAAATTAATTCAAGTGCATACTATGATTCTATATATATATGCATTTAAAACGGTGGTGCAGGAAATGCAAGTCAAGTACATTTTTCTGAAAAAAATCTTTCCTACACCATAAGAGCGTGCATACAGAAATGAAGGCGGGAAATTTACTCCTACAAATACTGGAGTAGAGATAAACAGTGTCCAGCTCCAGCAGCCACTTCCCGTCCACCAAAAGTTACTGACTAGTGGGCCATCTGTCCACAATGTACACCATCTTGTTTTGTGGTTTTTCAGATTATATAATAAGATTACTTTATGCTTTTTCTGTTTGACATTTGAATATTTTTTCTTTGGTCTAAGCAAATCATAGTGGCTATCACCCATCAAATTTCTTTGGAGATCAATGTGTCATCTGATTGGTTTACTGTGTTACTTGGGTAGCAATAAACAGGCACAGAGCTAGTAAGAATAAACAAGCCATTGCAATTTTAGTTCACATGCATTGTAAGCATAGCCTTATTTGAAAAGCAGACACATTTCTAATTCCAGTACAAAATGAACTCCTGCGCAATTCCTGCATTCAGACAAATCCATGTAACTAAAACTAGCGTGTATCAATATAAGTTAAACTGTACCTGCAGAGGGCTGAATGAGCATGGAGCGAATGTGAAAGAAGTAATAGACCAAGACCAATTGCGGGATGAACAAAGCAGACAAGAGAAATTGTAGCAAATGCTACAACTATATTTGTATTGTTCTTGATCATCTGCACAACCTTTTTCATAAGTTCATCAGTTAGTATCTGAATATGAGCATCAACAAAACAAGATATATAAATATCTGCATACACGCTCATACTTCCATGAGGCACTTACCTTGAGAGATTGAAATGAGAATGAGAAAGCGAGAAACTGGCGAATATATGGAGATTGACTACCGTCTTCCCATGATTGCCAACTGCATACCATTATTACAAGATAGTTAACAGAAATATTGTGTATGGTCTGTTTTAAGCGCACATACTAGTTTCAGAAACTTCATATTAGTATTAGTATGCTACAAAGCTCAGTAGTTTTACTATGAGTTTATCCCTTGTGGAGAACCAAATGCCAAGGATGCAGAATATGAAGTGAAAGATACAGAAAATATTGCATAAAAAAGGCAATTTCTTAGAAGGTTCACTATGGATAAGAAGAAAATAATTTGATTCCATGAAACGAAGAATAGATAGGTAATAACCCTGAAGAAAAAATGTATAGCTACTGTTAAGTCCCTAGCCTACTCAATACCACAGCTCTGACAATCTCAAGATACTACTCTGCACTAGAAACAAGACTGGGCAGTTCTGGAATCAAATCCCGTTTTCCTCACAGATGTTCTGATACTTAGATGGGGAAGTAAAAGCTAATATCGTAAGTAATATTACAAAATCAGGATACACAAGTCCAGTGCATCAAACAACAAAAGTATCAAATATTGGTCTACTGTATCGTTAGTCAACCATTATCCTCCAAACAGAAGTAGGAAAAGCCAACTTTACTCCATTAAAGTATCATGTTCGTACATTTGACCCCCTGAAATTCATATTGGCTTATTTTGCCCCCTAAACTTACAATTCCCTACACAGGTAATTATACGATTTACCACCATAAAGAACCCCTGCTCAACCTCCCTGTCTGGTGGTTTCCCTAGCTTCGTCTGCTCAACCCCAATCAGCTCCACACATGCAAATGGTAAAACTGCTTCACTCCCAGCATGCTCGACAAACTGTTGAGATTAGCAATTCTTTTCCAACAACATAGAGCAGCAAAATGTCATACGGTGGATCCATGGAGGAACAAGAGGGAAGTGCACCCGTATCCGCACAACATTACAGACATCTTTGATGGTGCTGTCCAGCATGAATCTGTGTGTTTGTGCGTACGCGCCCAGATGCGTTGGCTTCTAAACCGGAAGCCGAGCTGCGTGATGCATCGATGAAAGCCAAGCCGAATCTAACACGTGTTTGTTGCAGGCTCCACGTGGCAGCGACAACCAAGCCCAGATTGTTTGGTCACTACGGGTGAGGTCACGACTTGGGTCCAACTCGATCAAACTAGGGAGAAGAGGAGAGAAAAACAGGAGGGAGACGAACCAGGGAGTATGAAAAGGATGCCTACGTGGCAAAACCAGCCTCGGGAGATAAATGATCTGGTACTAAAAATTAGAGGGTTAAATTAGATTCTTTGTAATTTAGGACTTCAGGTTGTTAATCGAACAAATGTGTCCATGCAGTAAAGTGGACATTTTCATATATAAATAAATTAAAGACTCCTAGCTTTTGAACAGTATCTGCATTGTGACAAAAACAACAGAAGAAATATAAAGACTGATATGAATAAGATATATTTAGTGTGTACTAACCGTCTTTTGACGAAGACATGTAGAATAGCCGCCACATACAGAATCAATTTCGAACTTAGTATCAACAAAATGGTGAAACCATTAGCAACTATATAGCAGATCACTGTAACAAACAAGAAGGTCCCAAATCGAGGGTTTTGCCCGGTAGTGAGAAGCAAAAAGGCAAGGAATAGAAGTATCGGCGCAAAGCAAAGGAACATCAACGGGCTTGACAGTTTCAGGTTACTCTCTACAGCTGACAGAAGAGATGGCACAGAACAATCACGCTCCCATGCTGATGATTGCCTCATCAGGCCAAACAGTACTACAACAATCATGAAACCAAGAATCTGCAAAAAACAACTGTACTCTGAGAAATGCATCATAGGCAGCTATTGCATAGGAACAGATGATAGTATAGCAAAAAAAAACTAAGTTTTCCTCAACTGCATGTGTAATATGCAAGCCCTGGTTAATATGATAAATACATATATACACGCCCTATTTAGTAACATACTATCCTCAAAACATGACTCAAAGACAGAAATAAGGATTATATGCTGCAATCATGCATATAAGTATCCTGCACAAGAAGATTACCTCAGATGAGTACAACAAAAAGAACCTGCTTGTTGCAGCACCAAGTGAAGCGCGAAGACTGACTTTGTATGAGCAATGCGGGTCAGCCTACAAAATTTGAAGCAACCTAAATTAAGTATTTGGTTCATGTCTAACTGTGGTCAAGTACAGACATACTTGAGAAATGCATGGACACCCCAACAACGTTATGTGTGATTATATGTTAGAAATGAAGATAACGATAATAAATTATTTTATATCTTGAATTTTGGAGATTTTAATATGTGTGAAATGTTGTGCATGGCTAGTGGGAACTAGGCTACCGGCATCACCAACATGCAGGCCTGGCAACTGGCAACACAACCCTGAGTGCAGTGAACAACATCGCAAGCATAGAGAATGGTCGGGTGGTGACCATGGATGACAGTCAATTCACGACAACAGTAAGGCTAGGTGATTAAAGCGGGACAGTTGGTGGCACTGACAGCATTATCGGCATGTCAATGGGAGGTATAAAAAAGCTGAGCACATCAAGTTTGTCAGAGTTGTGATCCCGAACCAAAGCAGAGATTTTACGGTAGGATCGCGAATTATATGATCAGTGTAGAATCGAGAAGCAAAACCTAAAATCAATGTAGAATCAACAGGATCGGTCAGTCAATCTAGGGTCATAGTCTCGTAGATTTGTATAAAAACAATAATGGCTAGCCGTGCACTGCTAACAAGAAAGATAGAACACAAGGGATTAAATCCATTTGTACAGTGGTAATTTAGAATATACACAAAAAATATATAAGCAGGTGCAATAAAAAGTTAAGCGCCACAAAATCCAAAAATATTTCCATAAAAATATGTAAGTTTCCATTATCATTAGTGAGCTCAATTCCACACCATACAATTAAAAGGCACAGAAAATAAACTTTACCAGAACTAGTACAGTAGTTCTCTCAGCCCCTTGATGTGAATCCCAAGTAGCAGGTGACGAATCAACCACTACAGCCTCAGAATAGACATTTGGAATAATCTGTAGGCCTGATACCGAATCCCAAGCCAGGGCAACAGGTGGGAAGCACCTTAGCTTACAAAGGTCTGCAATGCATACATATGAATTGTTATAAAGTGGTAAATGCTTATCAAGCCAAAAAAGAAGTACTTCTTCCATCAGCAAATAGTGTACTTCTAACTTTTTTCCTAAGTCAACTTTTAAAAAATTGGTCAACTTTATAGGGAAAAGTGGCATTTATAACACCAAATTGGTATCATAGATCCGTCTTGAAATGTTGTTTCATAATATACCAATTTGACGTCATATATGCTGCTCCTTTTTATATATAATTGGTCAAAATTAAAAAAAATGACTAAGTACAAAGCTAGAAGTACACTTATTCATGGACAGAGGGAGTATTACTTAATCAGGTCCAACATCCAATATACAGGCTGATCAGTCTACAGACAGGCAAAGATGTTATGTCTTGCAGAGATCATAACAGGCAAAATAAAATGCATACTGGGCTTGTATGAGCTCTTATGTATGCGTAAATCATAATGGTCGGATAGGATGCATACTGGTTGTTTATTAGTTGTTACTATGGCCAATTTAAGTATTAAGAGAAAAAGAAAGTTGAAGAGAAGCAGTTGCTCACTGTTTTTATCAGCTTCAATTTGGTCACCAATATTTTTTATTCCACATCCAGCAGTTCCCAGTGATAATATAACAGGTAGAAGACCAAGGCTGACAGAAAACGACAAGGTTAAAGCCAGTGGATGATCCTCCTTCAAAAATATTTCCTGGAATCAAGACATCCATGTTTCAGCTCATTTTGTATCATATAGTAGACAACATTATAATATATACTCTGTTAAAAACTGATTAGTAATTACTAACTTCAGAAGAATAGCTAGAGCGGACAATCTTGCCAACAGAAAGTGCACTTGTTCCTTCTGCTGGATTAAAGAACTGGCCCACTGCCATAGAAGCCGCTGGGGGAGGTCTGCCTGAAATTGTCTGGATACTAAAGATTAGAACAATAAGCAAACAAAACACTTACAATGTGTAACTATTGATAAAATTTTATAACCACAAGGAATACTACAGGCACATGAGATGCAGTCCACTCCAAACTAAACCGATGGATTTAGTTTTTCTTTTGGCACATTTTACCAGATTTATGCTATTATTCACAAATTTACCAGATTTATCTATGAGGCGTGTATCCACCTCCGCCACGTTAACTCCATACCACTCCACCACAACCTTGGCCACTTCCCCCTCGATCCATCCACGCTGGTCCTGTAGGTGCACAGCGGGTGTTTCCCTGCACAGGTGCCTGGCAAGACCTGTCAAGCTCATTGCTCATGGCAAAGTGCCTTAAATCTTTGCCGAAGCACCACCCAAAGCTGCGTCCAGTACTTCGGTGCACACATACATATCTGCACCCCACCTGCTGCACAGGCCAACTAATCTGATCTCTTCATAACTAGATAACCTTTTATCTTTTTTATTTGACCTAATCCCTGTCAATGCCAATTTTGTGTGTGCCAGCCAGCCACAATGCTCTGGCCAAGTCCATGATACTATGATTTCCAATCCATTAAAAACTCTAGGTTAGTGGTTCTGTCATATGGGGTGGGCTCATGGACATGGACACAAGAACTTGAACTACCTACACCTTGCCTGCTTCAGAGGATATTATACATAATGGGATGTATTTCTTACTAATTAATGCAGCAAACTGTATATTCATATTCAAGTCAGACATATCAAATCAGCAATGAATTCAGATATGCATAATATCATGTATGTATCATTTCCATAGATAAGAACATTGTGTGTCGCCCTCATGTTTGGGGAGTATAGGAACCTAACTAAACCATTGAGTAGAGAGTCCAAAATTTTCAAGAACCGCGTCTATGACTTTATTTTCGCAGAACCAACTTTCTGGTGGATTCTATGCGTTCTTACTCTTTCAAGACTTACAGGTTCTGAATCAAGTAAACTAGAGATAGGTCTCACTGTTCACCTACAACAGACAACTGAGCTCAGCTTGTTCGCCATTGTCTGGTTAATATGTTGTTGTCTGGCTAATATAGAAGATTTTTCAAAGTTTTTTTCTTATCCAACATGAACTTGAAAACACAGTAATCGTATTTATACTTGCATGTCTGATGTACAAAAGCTAGTGTGAGATTTATCATACTAAAAGAAACCAATAACTGGTTGGTTTTTCTCTTCGGCTGGGTTAAAAATATCCGAAATTCAAGTAAAAATCGCAAACTTATCTGTTTATGACAAAACCTTACCAAGAGGGCTTGCCTAGGAATCATTCATTATTTCTAGGAACATACGTTTTACTGATTTAGGACTGATACTCTCATTGGTGACCCACCTGGGCATGCTTTTGCTCTGCTCCAGGCGGCCAAGGCAAGGGGAATGAGTGAAGAGGGAAGGGGAATGACGCAGTGGGGGAGCCGCAATGGGAAAAGGAGCGAGCAAGCAGGCAAGCAGCGGCAGAAACCCATGTTAGATATACGAAATTCCACTGACAGCATCAAGAATATGACCAAACCACAAGGTCAACCGCCATACTGCTCTCCTCCAATCCACCCACACCCAAGCAGTAGGCAGATATGCTGACTCTAGACAAGCCCATACAGCGCCAGGCCATAGTCAGCCAGACAGTGAAGGCTGGGCATGGTAAAAACAGGCACAGGGCAGGGTCAGCAACCAAAGCAAAATGAATTGCCAAGATGTAGCCCAAAACACTTCGGGCAGACAAAATTTTAAGAACTCCTTCCGGCACCAATTAAGTTGTAATAAGACCTAACTGAGCCTGATCTCACAGAACACGTTAATGAGAACAAATGTATGCTTGAATAGAAGACTTTCGTCACAATATAGTTCTAAATTTTTTTAATTCACTGTGTTTACATACCCTAAGCTTAAAACAATGTTTTTATTTGCAGAAGTAACAAAATATTTTACTTACGAAATAAGGATGGATTTAATTCAAAGCACACTACTCATAAAGTTAACTCACAAAGGAAAATAATGTAGTTGGTCTGCCAGAAAACATTCTATAAGAGAACAGGAATGGTTCAAGGTAATACCGGTCGTGATGCCACCGATATAGTCATAAAATGGAAACCACTCATGTCTCCTGGACTTAGCAGAAGAAATGCAGAAGGAGGTGGTTGCTCAGTTTGGCTCCCAGGTTCTACCTGCTCGACAAGCAAAACCGATAGCAATGTGCCGAAGAGAACAGATGGTATGTTACTTGCAATGGAATAAGGCAAATTAGCAATGATAATAGAATGACCTATTGTATAATGTGTATAAAAGTGACATTGTTAAGAAAGAAATCGCTGCACATGTGTAATTGAGAAAACGACAGGAAGGAGGAGCTGTGCAATGTACATGGCACAATATATATAAAAAATCTATACAGATGAGTTAATAGAACTGAAAATTTGAGGTGCATTTCTTATGTAGTAGCCTAACATAATATAAGAAAATAAGATACAGATGTTACAGTTAATGGTTTAAAGACAGAGCAATGTTGGGAACAGAATAGTCATTTGGAACATCTGTAGCGTACACACAAACAAGAAGCCATTACATGAACCAGAAAGATGGAGGATGCCAGCATGTAGAAACATGAGAAGTGAACAGTTAGAAATATTACCTGCTTTGGTGCAGGTCCTGCTGGGATTTGGACCATCTTCGAGGTTACCTCAACTATCTTTTTACTGGCAGGTATTTCATTTTGGATGGACGAATGATGCTTTTCTGGCCACAGGTGAATTCTCACTCCAGAACATGGAGCAAGATTTGTAACAAAAACAAAGTGTCCTCCATTTGAACCCTTCAACAAGACAACAATTAAGCGGTCAAAGTTTATTCAATTATTAGGTGGGTGTGTTAAATTATAATAAGGTGTCTGAATAGTAAGCACAACTCTGAAAAAGTTACAATGATCGAGCAGTAGTAAGACAATTTCACCTACCAGCTTTTTGATATCTAACCATCTTCTCCTGCCATCCATTGCTAAAACAGTAACCAAATTTGACTGGATATGCAGGTCCTTTTCAAGGCCATCACTTGTCCATGGAACAGATGGTGGGCAAAAACGTGAATCATTTTGCTGCAATTCTACAGAAAATATGGTGTTATATAAAAACAAAAGACAACAAGAATGGTAATCAGTATTCAATTGTGCAAACGACAAAAGGGAAAGAATTTGAGTCATACCACCAGCACCCTTGCTATCACTAGCAAGAAGATTGGATGGTTGAGAGCCTGAAACATGATTCATCCAGCTCAACGATTGAGGAACTGCGCTCTGGAGCATTTTCGCAAACACGAAAACTCTTTTTTGTGAACTCAAAAAAGGCTGTCGGTCCACAGGATCTATCATGCTAAGAAGAGTGTGTGCAACCTGAACAAGGTTAAAATCCTCATAAGTATGGTATATTTCATTAAAAGCACTTAATGCATTTTAATGAATACAGTTTCAACCTGTACAGCTAACTGATTGCACCAGAGGATAGATTGATGTTCCATGGATAGCCAAACATTCTTCACACTGGAGCTTCCTACCATAAAGCCATGAGTAGAAGGTACAATGCCATCCAATGAGGCCAACCTTGACCTAACCTGAATCGAAATAAATGGAAATTCAACATTTGATTGGCCTCAACTTTAGAAGATTTAGTTACTGCCACAATTGGTCACTCAATGCTACACTGTAGCCAACTAACCATGCATAAATCGAGGATCTAAAAACTCATGTGTGATCATTGTGGCATTGAATCAACAACAAAATCATGTGAAAATTCTTATCTTATAAGCAACTTTTACAGTTGAATAAGTAATGAAAACTATCAGTATAAGTAAAGACAGTTTAAAGTGTGCATACTACGATTTGGTGCAAGAATAAAACTGATTGTACTTTATATGCTGCAAACTGAAAATGCAGTTGTAATTTAATATTCTAAGAATACTCAAGATTGCCAGCAAAAAAAATATTACACGTATGAGTCATACCCTGACACTGACATGTTCATAAGAGGCATTGCATCTACCACAAAGATATAATGGTGAAAATGATATGAATATGGATTTCATAATCTCAACCCACAATATTACAGGCATGGTGTTCTAATTTTTGTGAGAATTTTGCTGTATCCAAATACTAGCAAAGAAGGCCATCTTGTCATTAAAGAAAACATAGATTGGACATAACCAAATGTGCATTAGATTAAGTGATCAACTATATAAATGGAAATACTCTGGCAGCAAAAATAATACCTGATAATCATGGATGCCGCCTGATACAGAAACAACTACGACATTTGAGAGTTTTGGACTGCTTGTAAGTGACACTCCTGTCCTGTACCCATTTCTCCATTCTTCATTGACATGGGAGAAAAACTGACCCAGGGATGGCTGCAGAGCAACAGGGGGATACCTGGATAAGCAATCATTTGACAAGACGAGTAAGACTCTGCTTGCCCACCCTGTCAGAAGCAACACAAGAAACAGAAAGTACCAGAGAGAGAGAGAGAGATAGAGGGAGAGAGAGGGGGGGGGAGAGAGAGAGAGAAAGCGTACTGGTGTGGGCTGGAGAGCGTTAGTATAGTTTCGACCGCTGCTTTCCTCAAGCCCGGGTGGACAAGAGCTGCTCGAGCTACAAAACCACCCATTGAATGTCCAACTAGTATAACACTAGATGGCAAGTTACCAGTAGATCGAACACCATCCTTTGATTGTGCCACATGAGACTCCTTGTATTGATCAAGGATCTACAAAACACAGAATTGCATATTCAATAAAATATATTGGTAAACAGTAAGCATTACTATATTCATACTTCATAAAACTAAAGACATACATAAATTAGTTGCCACTAGAAAGAAATTGTGTGGCATTTGTTTGCAAGAACATAATCATATCGGACATTTTGAAAATTCAATGCGGTCGAAATTGACCTACTTGTTGTGGACGAAAATATATTTTTGATCCTTTCATAGTTACTGCTTCTTTTTCCATTCATAGGGTTTATTTCGATTTGTTGAGAATTAATATAAGGCTTTGACAAACAACTACTTCCTTAATATGCTGTTTACATGGAAAAAAAATCACATTCATAAGCAACGAGATCAATCTTATGTTATATAAAATTGCATACTAATGTAGTAATTGTCGGTCAAAGCATGTTCTACATTTTGCGACTGAGGGAGTAGGACTTCGGCTGAAGGGCCCATTGCACTCTATGCTAACAGCCTAGGATCATATACTAGTTGGAATCAGTTACCCACTTACCCTATGGATGGCATAGACAACATATTCTGTATGCTCCTCGAGTATACGACCATCCATCGCCGAGTGCTCTCCTTCAAGATCAACAGCAAACCAATCTAGCATACGGCCATATTGTGAGGGAAGGGTAAAGTCTTCCAGTCCAGATGCACTAGATGCTTCCCGGTAGAAGGAGGGCTCAAGTGGACCATTTTGATATGCCCGAGAAGATTCTGCAGCCAATGAGCGAACCTGGATTCATAGCAGGATAACAATGAGAAAGAATGGTAATATTATCAGTAACAATAATACAGCAATGACAAATTATGTGGGCCCCATTTCCTTGCTAGAGTAAGATCGAGAAATAAATAATTACAAGGTACAAGACAGTAGAGGACATGCAGTTCTGTTCAGTCCTCTAATCTATTCATTTGAGGCTAATCCACTACATATCTAGTGTTACATTGTTCTTGGCTTCTTATGACTCATGAGGCACTGCTCATGTTCAAAGATTACTACTAGCATCTATCATAATTGAGGTTACAAGTATCAATGCTTCATTGTCATGACATGTATACTGCAAACGTCAAAGCAGGCCTTTCACCTGCTTGTAGCTTCCGCCGTTGCCGGGGATGAAGAGCACCGGCACGCCGTCCAGCTTCCTGATGTGCTCGTCGAAGTCGATCTGCTTCCACCCCTCGTGGTAGAGGAAGAGCCCGTAGCGGTCGAAGGAGACGTTCTTGGGCGCGGAGATGGGGATGTAGGTCGGGTACATGTAGGTCATCTGGCACCCGTTGGGCGCCGGCCGCAGCAGCCTGTTGAGGGCCGCGAGCGTGATCCAGGCGGAGAAGAGGAGCACGGACCCCAGCCGGCAGTTGCCGCCGAATCCACCCATGGGACCGCCCGGGGATCGATCGGTCAACAGGAAGCTAGTACTAGTGTCGCTCACGAGCTCGGCATCGAGCTGCGGAGGACGCCGAGGGTGTAAAGAGAGGATCTTGGGCTCGGGCTCGGGCTCGGGATCCGGGGACCAGCGATTCCCGGGGAAAATGCCGCGACCCGCGGCTCGTTCTGCTCCGCGGCCGGGGCTCCGGCCGACGCGAGGGGACTCCGGGGAGGAGGAGGCCGGGGTGCGGCGGGATCAAGGGGCGGCGGGAGGATGGCGGAGATTTGGAGGGGACGGGCGGCGATGCGGAAACGATGGGTGCCACTGATTTGCAAGAGGGAAGAGAGAGTTGGGGTTCTGACACAGTGGCCCACCGGCAGTGGCTTGTCGGATCGTAGAGCCGCACGAATGTTGATGCGGAACGAACGGCCGGCAGACGAGGAGTGGCCGGCCGGCTGCCGGCGGTGCACGTCCGGGGATTCCCGGGCACAAAATGTTCATGAAAAATGATCTCGGGAAATTATGCACACGTGAGTGAACTGCATTTGGACTTGAAAGTATTTTAAAGTTTTCTTGAGACGCCATAGATTTTGAAAACTTTAGTTTTAAATTGAGGTGTTTGGCACTTCGGCTACACTAAAATGCCACGGTTTTAAAACCATGGTTTCTTTAAACCTGGATTTTTTTTCACTGTATTAAAGAAAGAAGTCCGGACCTCTTTTTCTGAAACTCGTGGTTTTAAAAATCGATGGTATCTCTTGCCCAAACCATGAAATATCATGGCTATGAAATTCTTCGACTTAACTAAAACCGAGCTGCCAAAGTGAGCCCTGACAGGCAAATAAATACAGAGCACTTGTAGGGTCTTTCAACTTGCTTTGCTATTTCAACCGTTGTGTGTGTGCCAGATATTATTTATGGTGCTTAGTCGCTTAGACGGCTCGGATTTCTACAAATTTTGATGTTTGTCTATACCTGCCTATGCAGGATTATAGACACATCCCGGTCCACTTTTAAGCTACCACTCTATCAATCATAAAATTAAAATCACTCCTACTTTGTGCGAAAAATCAAAACAGAGGTCAAGCTACATATAGCCTTTTATTTTTAAACATTCTAAATTCATATTTTAAAGTTTCAAAAAAATCAAAACAAAACTCTAGAGGTAGACAATGATGAATACTACAAATGTGCAAATCTTTATACAAACAACTTTGTATCATAGGCTATAGAAAATAATAAAATATGTGAATTTTGTCATTTTTGTGTATCCTAGAATAAAAGGTACTCCCTCTGTTTTAAAATATATGATGTTTTAGTCGATTATTACCATGAGAAAGTATCCAGTGCAAACACATCTTCAATGGAAACATGCAAACTCAGACACGGACTGTTGGATACAAAATGTACTACCGAGATAAAGTTGGAACGAACCATTGCAACTTTGTAAAAAGACGCCAGCTTGCTAGATACATATTTGAATAGAACCCTTCCATAGTACTCTGTCCTCTCAACATGCCCCAAGAAAATTGCACGCTTTAAATGTTGTAAGAGCATCTCCAACAGTCGCTCTAACCGACGATGTATCCAAAAAATGACTAGTATAGCGCGCGGGAGGCGCAAATTGATGCTCCAACAGATGCTGCAACCGGCTCTGTAAGATGGAGCGCGGGGCAAAACGCTATCTCGTGCACTATATCTACCGCGTCGGAAAGAGTGCGCAGCACAAATCGCGCGTAGGAACAACTATCCATTTTTACAGCCTCAAAATATAGAGCTTCCGTTGGAGAAGAATATTGTAATATCCCAGGATTAGAGGTTATAAAATAGAGGCAACAGATGTGTGCATTGCATTTCATGTATAGAAAATCCGGGTAATTTTTGCGCATTTAAATAAAACATGTTAAAGTGATTGGAGTTTCACTTGAGTTGATGGAATTGAAGTAGCTCATCAACTAGAGCGCGATAAACTTCGATATGACCTTTGATAAAATCCTTGTTTTGGGTAGTGATAGTTACAACAACTAAAAGAGAGTTAAGTGAGGAAAAACTAAAATGCTTGACACACCATTTTAGAACCAAATATGTATTCACACCTAGATCATCATAGTATTCTTTAAACCCTACTTCTTTCATGCTAAAGAAGTCAACACAAGTCTGATTCTTAAATCATGATCCATTCTATATTCTTATGTCCTAATCTATTGAGACCAAATGTGAGAAATGGAAAGGTTAACTCAATGCCAATTTGGTTATTAGATTTACCTTAATTTTAGGTGGGATAACTTAAGAGCATTAGAGCCATTCCTAGAAAGGTCAACTAGGAGACTTTAGCTATGACTCAAATTCTAATTAGGTTAAGTCATTTGATATAGGGGGTGATCACATCATAAACCCTAATTCTGGTCTAGACTAGAACCATACTTAGGAAGTAACCAATACTTAGACTTATGGAGTTATGAAGTGGAGTATCCAATATGAATCACACAAAGGGGAGATTATATCCTTAATCTCAGAAGGTTGGCTCAACCTATAATAAACCCTTGGTAGAGGGAGTTGATGAAGGAAATAAAATGGATTTACTATGGGAGTTGATGAAGGAAATAGTATGATCATGTCAAGTACATGATTATGCTTGCTGATGAAGATAACTAGGTTAGTCATGAAACCTAAACTGATAAGCAGATATCATCCTAAGACCCATATCATAGAATACACATTGGAAACCTTGATCTGTGTACAAGTTTCCATAGAGAGAATCATCTGGATATAGGTTGAGCAGATCCTAAGCCTTGACCTAGAAACTTGTTTAGTCTATAGAGTCTTTGTTGCATTGATCACATTTTAGAAGGGACACTATTTCCTTGGTGAGTGTTATAGCATTCCATCCAATGCCATAACCCCTTATTCATTTACTTGGGGATTCATTCCTAAGTATCACTCCAACTTATGCATCACTATGTGGTCATAAGATATATCTATTACCATGCCCTAACCTTAAATTTAGGTATTATGTTCCAACCACAATCCCTTTAAGTTATGCAACCAAGTCTTTTACCTAGAGATCAAACTCATTCTTAAGAGTACTTTGACTATGGTCTCTAGACACTAAAGTCTTTCCTATGAGACATCATAATCTATCCCCAATTAGTAGAAGTAAATAATCTAGAACCATTAAAGCCTTGGCATGACCATGGGGCAAGATCATGCTAGTAAGAAAATTGGTGGAAATTAAACATGAAATCATGTTCATATGCTTAAGACAGGAAAACCAAAGGTAGGAGTAACCATCTATAGTAAATATATTTTCAACCAAATACAAATAGTGATGCTACATAATCACCTAGCCGGTTATTCAAGTCCTAGTTAATTATTTCAAAAACATAGAATTGTGCTTTCCACCTAGTTCTAAATAGGAGGGTTAATAATTGATAAACCATATTTAATTATTGCCCTTATACACCAGATGCATGGTAATGTTTCTACATCTACTATCTGTTGATTCAAACCTAGCAAGGTATTTCAAATACTCCACTAAAGCTAATTGGAATTATCCAATCAAGATTCACAATAAAATCCTAAGGATATGTATTATATTTTATGTGCAAATGCACATATAAAATTTATCTAATTCTATGTGTTGGATTAGAAGTGTCATATTCATATTTGATAAGTAATTTCAAACTCAAAATCCTGCAAAACTAAGTAACTAGTTTAAAACCTGCAAAACAAATTAACAAATCTGAGTTAGAAATGTGAATAGAAATTGAAATTAGAGAAAAGAAAGAGCATAAAAAAATAGAAGGGAGAAACCAGACCGCAGCACAGCAGCCACAGCCGCAACTGGCCCAGCCCAACTTACCCTTTCGCCGTCTTCAACCTCGGGACGGAGGCAGCTCGGTGGAGCACCTCCAGACACCCGATCCACCGCCGGAGAGTGGACGCTTCCGATGAAGGCCGCCGACCTCATCGCATCTATAAAATGTCCCTAGGTCGCCGCCAAACCCTAGCTTCGCTTCGGTCTCTCTATCTTCCTCTCTGATCTCGCAACCTCATCGGAAAACTACCACCGGAGTCCAACTCCACCCCATCGATTGAAGCCACCCCGGTGATCGCGGTGTAGTCCAGGAGATCCGCCATGACTCCAGTACCTCGTGTGTCGAGGGAATCGAGCAGGGAGGGCCGGAGCTAGGCGAGACTACTGGTTCCCTTTCTCCGGTCATCACCGGATTTCTTACAATTAAGCTCGCCGCTGTCGCCAATCAACATCTTCGACCATCCGATAAGCATCAGGGTGAGCATACAAATCTCAGGAGCTACCTATTGCATCGAATCATCAATCGTAGCTCGAGGAGCAGTTCGGCCGCCGTGCGCCGCCACAGAAGGGTTCGCCGGAGCTCGCTCCGGTGACCTTTTCGAGGGGGCGCCGCTGCTATATGGTTCCTCGCGAAGTTCTGGTTCGAAATAGCCTAGCTGCGCCTCTCCTGGGGTTGTAGATCATCGCCGCCGTCGATGACCGGCCGCCGGCAGTGAGCTTCCCTGGCCGGTCAAATATTTTGACCTGGTCCACTGCCAATGTGGCAGTTGACGTGGCCAGGCCCACTAGTCAGTGAGTTAGGTTAGATAGCCTTCCGGTATGAAAAGTTATTCCCTGTTAATTAAATTCTAGAAAATGTTTGAATCTTAGAAAATTCAATTCTAATTCAAATAAAATCAGAAAAATGTGAATAATATACCAAAATGACCACAAAACATAACCTATCTGTTTAACCTGTAATCTTGAATACTTATGTGAAATAATTTTGAACCAAATTTAAAAACTTGATTAAGTAGTATTTGAATTTTGAATTTAAATTTAACTAAAATAATTTGAATAAAATTTTCAAATACCAAATAAAATTTTGACAACTTCAAGAATGTTATGTCAATTAATACTTCATTATTTCAAAAATGTAAATCATATACTTTACTATTAGGATTTAAAACCCAAAACTATTTTTTTCTAAAAACAAATTTAATATAGCAAAATATGGGAAAAATCATAAACTTGAAAAAGAATTATTTCCTAACTCTAACCTTGTTTCTCCAATGTTTGTTTCATTGAAAGTTATTTTGAAAACTAATAGGACAATCTTAGAACATCTAATATTTGACTTAAAACTTCAAAATTATTTTCTTAAATTATAAGAAATTAGGATAACTCCTAATTAAGGAATAATTTGTATTTAGACTTCAATCTCAACTATCATCCACTAACTGAACCTTGCTTACTTAAGACTCATATTCCATTGTAAGAAGTGCCTGAATCACATTGTTGATCATTAGTAATTGAATTTCAAAATTTAGCAATTAACAGTAAATGGAATTGTGCTAGTCTTGCCATACACCTCAATTCAACCATGATTGGTTATATTTGATCATCTATTTTACTATGGTATACCTTAGTCAACTAACTAATTGCAACACCTTTGTTGCGACTTAAAAACCGTTACCTTTCTGACATCACGTAATCACCATTCCTTTAAGTAATAAATATCCATTAAGGTGTATGTTCTTCAAAAGTAATTCTTTTGAAGAACATATCACGTAAGCATCACCTCAATTCCTATTCCCTAAATTTAGCAACGACATACGCATGTTAAGATTATTAACAACCTTGGAATCAACCATAAAATGGTTTACCTAAGCACTACTGGCTCATGAATAACTACTTGAGTGCATATGCTAGTTTAGATTACTATCAATTATAGAAACCACTATTCATGGTAATAACAATCTAAACTATCTTGAATGTCCATGCTTCACTAAAACCCTTTTAACATAGAATGAAACTTAGCTTGTTCTCCTGGTATGCTCATCTATTAACTACTCTTTGGTTATGATAGAATCATGCTAACCACTAGAACACTAAACCTTAGGTGTAGTGCTTCTAATCAATAATAAACATGTTCTTCAAATGTTATTCGTTCAAAAGACATTGAATGTAAGTAACCAACTATTCCATTAAGCTTGAACATATATAACTCTATTTGTGTCTTAAGATTGTTGTCAACCCTAAGACTAATTGTGTATCCCTATCTAATAAGAATTACTTCAGCTTTGCTTGTCAATAACCAGCTACTTGATTGCTAATAACAAGATACCACTTAAAAGTGTTACTTTCAAGTCTTCACCTATTGCTATACCTATCCTCTGCAGTAACTCTTGTTTTAAGCTTTATTTTAATACTTTGAAAGTTTGTCAGTCAATCAATAATCCTTAACAACCTTGTTGTGGAGTGAATCTAAAAGTGCAACTCATATAAAGAAATCATCACAACCTTATGTACTAAACCATCGGGGTTAGGTTACGCTTAGAGCAATGCATAGCATATAATTTGCATATCATGTTGCAGTTCTTTTAACATCATCTTTACCAGATGTTGGTGCTATTTCAATATTTGGATTTCCTACGTATCGAAGACCTTGACTTGCATAATCTTGCAGTCAAAAAGGCAAGTTTATCTTGCTCATATCTCTTGATCGCACTGGTTTTGAAACTTCTTGCAAAATGTTGACTTCAAACTCTAATATTTCAAAAAGGATGGAAAACCTATTTTCATAAATAATATGACTAGTGGTTATCGACCAGTGGCGATAACCTAGGAGGGCTGGCAGGTGGAACCACGGTAAGATTGTGGTGGTGGAGGTTCCACTTGCACGGGAAAGTTAACCTAGGAATAATTACCAATGCCACAGTTATTTTGGCGCCGTAAAAACCGTGTCGTCCAAGAGACTTGGAATGGGACGGGAAAGTCTGCTGTATTTTCTCTCATTCGCATGTCAACGGGCAGCCAGTTGCCGGTCGCGGTAGATCTTGTGAGACTACTTGCATATGGGTGGGACACCTAAGTTCTCGCGGCACTGGTGTCTATGATGGTCCGCAAGGGACGCCTAGGTACTTCATCGTTGGGGGTGAATATCAGGGGCACAACCTGCTTGCGTGAATTGGGTGGGCATGCGTTGTGCGGAGAAGGCAGTGATTGGCTTGGATCAATGACTGGGCCCCACACCAAGGAAGTGTGGACGAGCTCATGACTCGGTTGTGCAACAAGGCTTTGATCTCTTTTGGAAGGACACACCTCTGCAGAGTATAAAATGATGTGACATGTTACCCCTTGTTCCGGGAAGGAGCTGCGAACGCGGCAGGAAAGGTGCTCTCAAGGCACTAATACCCTGTGTTGGCAGTTGGGCATAGTTTTCATAAGTAAAAGCAATATTTCAAGAAACTTTGATAAAACCTTGCATTGGCCTACGACTCTTTTGGGTCCATGGCTTTAGTTAGTGCATATCACACAACTTCTTTCTAAAGAAACTTGCTGGATAACGCTCGTTACTCACCCCAATCTCTTAAACCCTTGCTAGACTATGAAGAATTAGATTGAAGGCAACCCAAGGAGGCAACCTCAAGACATTAAACATGAAGAAGAAGCATTCTATCAACGTCATGATTATCAGCGGAGTCTACAATTGTGCGAAGCTTGATGGAAAACTAGAATAGGGTTAGAAAGGAACTAGTTTCCTAATCCTAGAACCTAAGTTGCTAGGATATTTCTCTAGCTAACCAACTGCATTAGTTGTAGTTTAGTTTAGTCTTCATTGTGTTCTTTCTCGATTGTAGTCGCCAGGACTAAACCTCTACCTGTTGAGGAGGTTCTGAAGATCTTCTGTATGCTGAAATTGTAATCCTATAGACATACTGTGGACCTGCGATGTTTCTGTTGTACCACTCTGATGGATGTAATACTAGTGAGACAGTGTTTCATTAGTGTTATGTCAACGACTTGCATACTACACATGCAGTGGTATGCTGGGTCACCACAAATATGGCCTAACGCGCGAAACACAGATGGAGCGTGTTGCAAAGTGCTTCGAGATGCTCTAATGGAGACGCCACACCCGTACCAGATTTGGGGCATTTCCTCTCAGACATGATCCATACAGCATTCAGCAGACGCATCCAAGATTTTTTTTGATTTGTTTCATGGATGATTCAACAGGAAGAAACACAAACATCTATAACCAAAATTTGAGTTCAAGAATCATACAAGAAATCTATTATCATGATTCTTACAAGGAAGCTGATGTTTCAACGGAAATCCATAGGAGATACACTAGAGCAACAATGATTCATACGAGATTTGTCATAATATCAACAAGTCTTTCTCAGTTTCATAGAATGAGACGCAAAATAGATCGAGTGGAGAACAAAAGAAAAACAAAAGCAAAAAAAAGCGCCATGAACTGATGACGAGGATGTCGACGGTGTGGCGTAGTTCCTCCGCTCCCGGGTCCTATCCGCCCCACCTCCTCGTCGGCGCCGGAGACGACCAAGATCTGCTCCTGACGAGGCCCTCCCGCCGAAATCGTGGCATCCCTCGTCGCGTGCTCGACGGCCCCGGGTCCTAGCAGGTTCTGGCAGAGGAGGGAAAATGGGAGAGCTCCGGCGTCGTGTTGGGGCGGAGCACGGCCGTCGCCGCCACCACTAACCCTAGCTCCACTGGTTGGAGCAGTTGTGTGCCCGTGTATTTCATTTCAGGTCGGGATTGGGGACTGGTCCAGATGAGAGAGAAGGATGTGAGGGAGCTTTATATAAATTTAGAAAGCAACGAGTAAGAGCGATCTGGACGGCGAAAATTTGATCGGACGGTGGTTTCCATGTTTCCACTAGAAACCAGTTTCCACCGGATACTTTCTCCATTGGCATGCATACATGTAGATATCTTTTAGTATATAGGTTCACTCCTTTTACTTTTAACCTACACACTAAACAATGTCTACATACATGCATAGCAATGATCGGCTAAAACATCTTATATTTTAGAACGGAGGGAGTAGTTCATATTGAGATTTTACAGGTAGTAGTATTCACTGTTAGCTATCTCTAGAAATCTTTAGATATTTAAAAATGAAAGCTACATGCAGCTCAATCTCCATTTATCCACTCTGTATCGAATCACTACAAACGTTACAAGTTAACTCCGGCAATGCTAGAATGAATCATTAAAAAATAGAGATGTCCACAACATCCCCGACACGACTCATACTATAAGTAATGTACGGTAGTTAGATGAGGCATGAGGTACGTGCCCTCACTATAAGGATAGCCACGAAGCTAGAGCACCTACGATGGTTGTTTTAGAATTATAACCATACAAATGCACAATAAATATTTTAAGGAGTCACGCATATATATCCACATAAGATGGACTCTTCCACATGAACCTAGTGGATACGTGCACCGCCAAATATAGAAACGGAGGACTTGGACGATAGTATTAATACTGAGTCTGAGTCTACATATTATTGCTTCTTCATAACTTGCAAATATGGGCTTGGGATGCAACAGGAACTTATCCAATCCAATGGGCTCAAACAGGTCTTCATGTTAGTTATGTTTTCATCATAGTTTGTAATTCCACACCACTGAAATCCGCTGCCTAGCCATATTATCGCGTCCTCGAGCAAAATCTCATCAGACTGCGGAAGAAACTGAGGCGATGGCAATCCTGGCCGGCCTGCAGTTGTGCATCGATCTGGGGCTTCAGCAGGTGACTTTGCACTCTGACTGTGCTGCGGTTGTTGGTGCTTCTAGCGGATCTTTTCCAAACCATTCTAGAATTTGGAGCGTGTATGAGAATATCTCTGATGCTGCCTCAAGGATACCTGGGTGTCTATTCCTTCTAGTATTGCTGAACTCGCCTTGTGCAATGCTGTAAATATTGCTTGTGAGTAATATATGAGAGCTTTCTCTCAAAAAAAGAAACCCGCTGCCTGGCCTCCAGTATTTTCCGTGATGGCGGGGGCTGTTTTGGCTTCCATGTGCATATGCTCCCATTATTTGAATGTAATATTTGACACATTTTGAAATGTTAAAAAAATTCAAATGAAAAATTCACACGTACGTCTTCACATGTTGTGTGTGCACAAAGTCGTTTTACGAAAAACCAACTTATCATTTGGCCTACGTAAAAAAGACAAATTTTGATGCTAAAAAGAAGACATTGTATCATACATGTTTTGTCTTTTTTACACCGACCACGTGCAATGTCATTTTTTCGCAAAACTTTTACGAACACATATGGATTATGAAGATGTACATGTGAAATTTTTTGTTTGAATTTTTTAACACTCAGAAATATAATTTTTTGGCATAGGGAGCATATGCACATGGGAGCCGAATTGAATTTCCGTGATGTTTGTGCATACATACAAGACCTGACCCCAATGCATTTCGATCCTATTTTAAGCTGCCCTCTATGGAATCACTATAGCGTGACAAACTATGGAGGTCAAACTTCAATACGAATGTCAATACACAACTATGCCATATACTGTAGTACTATTATTTTGCCACGGCGGCGGATGGTATTTCACTAACTTGGTGCAGAATAGTACTCCCTCCATCCTGGTTTTAAGGGCGCAATTCACAAATCATGCAATCCCAAAATACCTCCACCTCTTAGGCATATTAGCATTTAAGGTGTTTAATTAGCAGCTTTGCATGAGCAGTTTTTTGCATTTCCAAGACCAAACAACCAATGCATGCACTTTCTTATTAATTAATGGGTCTTTAAATAAGGACAAAGAGCCAAATCTCATCACCAATCATAGATCACCTAGGGCTAAGAGATTTGCAAATTATGCCCTTAAAACCGAGATGGAGAGAGTACAAACATTGAAGTGGGTCTATACTCTGGTTTGCATTATTTCGAAATACAAGCGTGGTGCAAAGTGCAACTAATGACCTATTAGCATTCTAAAATCGCAATTTACTCTTACAAATCAAATACAAAATAATTTATCTAATGATCAGAAAGAAACAGGTATAGAAATTGGACAAGCCTTGTGATGGATACATCTAATCATTTGTCATGTCGATGTTAATGTACTCATCAGGGGTTTTCATGCTCAATGGTCATCAATCACCGACTTTCGCTAGTACCAAACCACTGATTAAGAATCTGAACAAAAATGGAATTTAGAACTCTCAACGTTCGTCCACCACGTGATGTAGGTTGTGGAGGAAGATAAGGCCGAACAGGATATCTGATACTATCACCCATTTCATACACAAGGCTCAGAGCCGGCATACTCATAGAGTTGTGCAACACGGGTATCCAACTATATCTCCACATATCTTAATCTAATTTGAGTAGTATACACAATGATCACATACATCGATTGTCAACTGGAGATTCGGTAGCTGAACTCATCGAGTAGACAGGCATGGTACACCATTATTCAGTTCTTGTACGCTATGCCAGATTTGTCAATAAATAAGCAAACACTTCTGCCAACTTCTTAAGAAAATGTAAATGAGTCAGCACAGATTGAGTCTAGCTTCTTTCTCTTGCACTGAAAATGTTAAGGGCTATGACCGAAGCAAATGTGACATAGTGAGTTAGTGACATGCTGAATCATATTTTGATTTTGACTGATGCCACACTGAAACATTTCTGCACACATAATCCCACATATTGAACCACAGTTTAGCATTTGGAGTGGTTCTTCACATGATGGCCTAACTTAGGTGGTGCACGCCTATACTAATTTCATATTCTGCACTCGGCATCAACCAATCAGCCATACTTAAAATGTAATGGTGCTCGTGAAGTTACCATAAACTATACAAGCGACCTCAGTCTGGTGTCTGCAGTCAAAAACATGGGCAAGCGGACAGACACCACCAGAAACGGGATACAGCACAGCAGAGATCCACGACAGACAGACCATGGGTAGATATATCAGCAAAGGGAGGCCTCGCCGGAGTTGTAGAGCAACTCGCACTTGTGGTGGGCAGCGCGGAGCTTCTTGTACTTCTGCACGAAGGTAGGCAGGTCCATATCCTTCTCCAGGAACTTCTGGTGCAGCTCCTCCGACTCCTCATCCAGCTTAGCAATTGTACCTGGGCAAAGCACGGAGGCAACGGAGGTGCGGGTGTGTCAGCGATGGGTTTGTGTAAAAAGTAGTACTGTAGTTGCTTAACTCCATGAACTGGTTTACAATGAAAGCAACCAAGCACAACACTGGGTACATCGCGCTCCCAGCTGTAACACTGGCCACTTGGTAAGTACACTAGTGGCGGAGCTTAACACAAAACCATGGGCGGGCCAGCTAAAGGGAATCATCAAAGATAGTGGCGGAGCTTAACACAAAACCATGGGCGGGCCAGCTAAAGGGAATCATCAAAGATTTGTTCTCGAACATTCTAATCCTCTAAGTGGAATTGGAAAATTGAAGAATAAATTTGGAAACTTTGGAAAATTGAAGAATAAATTCCGTGAGCAATCTATGTTATCATATTGCTAGCTAAGGATTTGGGAAAACAAAGAAAAGTACTGTGAACGGGAATTGGAGATGAGTAGAGCTTGATTCGGTTGTAGTGCCGCATGCCGGTTATTTAACCTCCAGCCAGTGCGCCCGGCAATCCCCTGGTCGCTCAATGGCTGTTTGCGACGGCGCGGCACTGCTGCTTACTGTGCCGGCCTTCCTCCACCGATTCCTCCTGATTCCCCTTTGTTTTTCTAGTGCTATTGGTAGACCTAGTGATGGAGAGGCCTCGCCATGGTCATGGCTTAGCTAGAATCGAGGAAACTAATGAGAGTACGGAATTGAAGGCAGCTTAGCGGGCGGGCCGCAGGCTAATGCGTGCTAATGGGCTGGACCTCAGATACATAGGCAGTCAATTTCCTTTTTGCCAAAAACCTGGGCGGGCCACGGCCCAGTTAGGCCCCAACGAAGCTCCGCCAGTGTACACTAGTGTGACGCATGCATGGTAAACATTCAGATGCAGGTAAATGTGCATGAGTGTGCCGTACTTATGTCATCATATCCAATTTCAACTTGCAAGCCACAAAGTGAGGAGCCACAGATGAGAGTATGCAACGAAGAGAACACAGGAATTGCAGAAGCAGATGTTCAGAGCACTTACTTCGCAGCTTGTCGAGCAGTGCAGCAGGAGAATAGGACTTCATAATCTCATCCCTCTGCCTTTCCAAGTCGGCCAACCTGTTGTCAGCAGCCGCTAGTTCTGTAGTTCTTATTATAGTGCACTGCACAAACCACAAACGCGACTAGAACTTAAGGGGGAATTACCAAGAGCAGATAGGAAACTTGCACAAATCACAAGAGTAAGAATGTTGTTTAGTTTTTATAATGTTTCCAACTGATTTCGATTAGTTACAATTCCTTGAAAAACAGCATGACTAGCTGTGAACTTGAGAAAGAGTTGAACAATACTAAACCTGATTCCTGAGCTCTGAAATACGTTGCTCCCTATCCAAATTTTCTCCTGTAAATTCACCATAAACCCGTATTATTCCATTAAGAGACAATCAAAAGGCCTTTGTACTTTAGGCAACACTTTATATGGAAACACCAATAATTAATCTGTAGAAATAGAATGAGTAACTAACTTGCAAGCTGCAGTGTCTCGCTTCTAAGCTCATCGCGTAACTGAACATAAAGAGCCACAAGTGAGAAAACCAACAAGATCATTCGTAGGAATCTTTTAAGTAACTATTGCCAAGATCTAGCATTCAGGTAACTCATATATTTTAAATTAACCACAGTCAGCAACAAATATAAAGTAACTCTAAAAATAATCGACAAAATGTCATCTGAACTATTTAATAAGAACACATAGGTACAAAGAGAGGGTTCACTCTGAGCCGCCAAGGCTCAAATGAACAGCTCCAATATGTACTGTTTATAACGCGAATTCATTCCATTTATTCAATTTATGTCGTAAAGAAATAAAGCTCACAGAAATTTCTGCAGTTAAAACTGGAAGGAAAGAACTTAGCACAAAAGAAGTAAAGAGTGACGTGCTAAATTATATGTCCAATTATGCTAAAACAGAAATACTATCTAAAACAAACCATGGGAACCATTTTTAACAGTTAACAACCCAGACTAACAATTATATTAGAGCCAACAGCAAGAAATTACATTACAAAAAGTAGCTATCAAGTAGAACAATACTTTAACTATACCTACCTTGTTTTGGGTTTTCACTTGATCGAGTGAATTGAAGAAAGCATTATATGCCTCTTTGTCTCTTAACAGCCTTTGCAATTCATCCACACTGCACCAATGGAAAAAAGTAAGAACAGTATAGTACAGCATAGTTATATATTCCAAACTACTATGCATCATATCACCATGTAATGGTCTGTATAAAGGAATAGTGTGCAAATACACACATGGTAAACATATGGAGATTAGAAAACATGAAACCACCATGCATAAGTGCTCCTTCGAAATTCCGTAGCATCTGGTTTGACTGAAAAACTTAGATAATCGAAGATTTTATTCACTCTTGCATGGTCCATCTTATTCTTATCTCTGCAATGCCGCGGTCATTTTGAAAAAGAGATTGTATTTTCATGCCCGACTTATTTCAGATATTAGAATGCCCACGTAGCACAGACCAGAACATAGATGAATCATCTGACTTTATTGGGTAATATTTGCGACATTTTCTCATTAGAATATGCAGAGGCGATGTTGCCGGCGCAAGAAAACCAACAAACCAAATTTGAGCTTGTTTACCAATAGTGTTATTGTCTTGTAATAACTTCATATAGATAGTAAAACTGATAATTTTTGTCCTTGTAAATAAAGATATTGGTTGCAATTTATAGACCACGATAGATATCAGGTAAGGTAAATATGCAATAGGCAAAACGATACAGGCAGTAGTGAAGGAAAAGAAGGTCAACAGCATACCTCTTATCCCTCAAACGAGCAATTATCCCTGCAGCCTCAGCTGGAGATGGTTGGGCACGTGATGAAGAGTGTGGATGATCTGAAGTTCTTTGATGTGGACTAGCACTGGAAGAAGTGGGCGTGGATGGATGTGAAGATGAACCTACCACCGAGGAAGGGTACCAAGATTGCGTAGATATGTCCTGGAAATTAGGTTGAAGTTGCTGCTGCCGCTGCTGCTGCTCCTGAGAGCTGCTGAGAGCATTCATTCAGCAGAGCCAAAGAAAGTAAGCAAGACAAGTAAAAAGTTTTCAAAGCAGGCTTAAGACAAAATATAGTTTCAATTCTGATATACTATTCTTATAATTTAGTGTAACAGAAGATCCAACCATAGGAAATGACATAATAGTAGCTAGCCTAACTCTCTTTGGCTGTCAATGAATGATGTTTTGGAGCAAAAGTGAGCAGAATTCAAGAACTTGTTGATTGTACAGTTTTCTTAGAAACTAAGAACTAGGCACCCCCACACAGCCTGGTAGCTGGACTGAACCACTGGTAGATAACTTAGATTGAACTGAAGACTTATTTCATTTGCAATATTCTTCAGCATTAGGTTTTGAACAATACAGGGACATACAAGAAAAGATTGATATAAGCTCTAGGAGAATGAGAAATGAATGGCACTTATATTTACACTAATTTCCAATGTATTTGGTTTATGAACAGAGACAACTCAATTCACAGAATAGACAAACATCCGCTTCGAGAAATTGAAAGCTGAATGACTCCGATATGAGAATGGACAATTACACCTAGATAATTTGTTGATTTTCAAATGATGTTAACCTACCCGAAAAGAGGAATTCTCCAGCTCATTGCACAAAATCAACCTGCATCAAAGAGAAGAGAATGTGTTATGTAACTTGAAATGTTTGAACCCTCTTCTATGAAGAACGGAGTTAAGATATAAACAAATTTTGATGGAAAATAACTTTTCAAAGGTAGTAATTAACAGTGGTGACAGGATGCTAGTATGTTCTTGAGAACAAGGAAGAGACTTGTGTGCCACATCATTACAAACAAGAAACTGACACAGACTAGAAAACTGCATCCCAAAACAAACATTTGATTAGATTCACAATCCCATGCTACATCACATTGAATTTCACCACCCCAGCATTCAAATTGCCAGCAAATGCACTTTGCATACAGGAAGGTTGGGATTAGAAGTCGACCAGCACTTTGTTTACAGCCTAAACATTATCCAGGCATTCAGTAGCTCCCCAAATCTCACCTTGAAGATTTCTGTAGGGGTTCGAGCCGTGGAGCTAGTTGGAGAAGAGATGTAGGACGGGGACGGCAGGAACTCGGCGGAGCTCCGGCGAGAGGAGAAGGCTTCGGGGTCAGGGGCTCGGTCGTGGCGCGGGACGGCGTCGATTGGAGGGGAACGAGATCAGAGGCGGGGGTTTCCAGGCTCAGGGTTCCGTTCCTCCCGCCGGAGGAGGGCGGCGATGCCGGTCGCCGGTGATCGACCGGGGAAGCGGGAGGTGAACCCTAACGCGAGTCGTTTTCTGTTCGTTCGCTATGGGGCAGAAAACGTGAGATTTGAGCCGGATCCGGCCCAAACACTGCTGTTCGTTCCGGCTCCAGCTTCCACAGCCGGAAAGCTGTTGGAGCCCAAACAAACGGAACCAGTAATTGTCTGCAGAAGATACGCCAGATTCGATATAAGGACCAAGCTAAGCAACAGGACTGCAGTTGTACACTACTTGTACTATCCAAATTCAAGATGTTCAAATACCGCTAGATGGTAGACATGTGTACCGGTAGATGATAGACATGAACTGAAGCTATACTAGTTTGACCATCACGGTGGCCAAACTCTCAAATTACCAAGGCAAGACATAGCTACAGGAAAGCCGAAATCAGATAACCATTACTGAATACGACCTTACGACACAAACCATGGTCATCCAAAAAGCATAATCTGGCAGCATGCCTCCCTGAATAACATCCAAGTCCAAATGATAAGTGGGTAACATAGAATCAACAAACTGCTTAAATAATATTGCCATCCAGGACATAAAACTTCAAGCTTCTCGACAGCCGAATGGCCCGGAAATGGAATGATGCGTGTCAGCTGACTTCAAACAAGCTTGCGCCGATCCCTTACAAGCCACCACTCACCACGTCGTCTGAAACATAGAAGTGACAGAAGTATCAGCTATCAAATTTGTAACGGAACGAACCATTAGAATTTTATGAACAGAACAGGAGAGCAAGTAGTAAGATATCAAACTGACTTGTAACCTGAACATTAGGATCATGTTTCTGTTGTGTTTGAATTCAAACCCGGAAGAATTACACACTCACCTAATGAAAGATTTTCTCTGGAAGACCTTTCAAAAATGTTGCACCAGTTCAGATAAACTGGAAGTCATGGTATTACGAAAATAAAGCTGAAAAAGATGGACTATCTTCCAGACTAAAAGTCCCCAAACAAAAATCATCAATTGACATGGCACCAGTTCAGCTGAAAAACACTCATTAAGGTGCAAACTAAGATAACATGGCACATGATGCTGATTTCCGAGGTGTAGGATTCAGTAACAGAATCTAAATAGTCGAGCCACAAACTTGCAACAAGCATATCAAAGTATCAAGCTCACTGAACTCCCAGCATTAAAGTCACCCACTCACCCTGCATTTCGAATTCTAAGGGTAACTTCAAAGCTGTTAATATTAAATCGAATGAACAAGGACATCAGAGCCAGTGGGCGGTTAAATAGCAAACCTAATGTACAAGTCTGCAATTTCAAATGAACATTGCAATCCATAGCAGCATAGTTACCGAGATAAACGTTATGCTCGTCCTCGTGCCAAAATTACTTTCGGCATGGTGTAAATAAAACTGGTCCTAGGAAAGTGGCGTGAAGGGACTGTAATGCATCACATCAAACTTCATCTGAAGCGTCCAGGAAATTTATGTGTACGAATAATTCCGAAGTTGTAATCCGGAAATCTTCAGAATAACAAATACAACTACAACATCGGTACAGAGACTAGAGACTGTGAACCATACCGCAGAAATTAGGGATGTATCAAGTGTGGCATTATCTCTCACAGCACTAGCAACCAACAAAACTGAACATCTAAAACAGACTTAAATATTGGGATGATTTTGAGTACAATCGCTTCAGTATTCTACCTATCTTGCAAGAAGAGATCCCTATAATAACCTTACAATTCCTAGATAGGACGGACATTTGTGCTTCCAAGATCCAGTAGCCTACTCCAAAGGTAATGCGCATACTTATACGGTATTATGCACACGCAACAAACTACTTTAAGTAAAACGGTTCGACACAAGAAGTCAAGAATGACACCATGCTGATGAAAGAGCAGAGGGCTGTCTTATAAGTTACCCTGCTGATGAAAGTCATCAGTTCTGTGGTGGTGCGAGGAACGCGGGCGGCCATGCGAGGAAGTAGGCGAAGATGGGGTGCCCGTATTCCTTGCCGCGCTTGGTGGACAGGAGCTCCATCTTGCCGGTGTCCATGTGGAAGGAGAAGCGGCCGACTCCCCAGGTCCTGATGAACACCTTCCCCGTGCGGCCGGCGTCCATGTCGCTGGGCCAGACGCAGAGGGTCCGGGGTCGACGGGCAGGCCACGTGGCATCCTGTCGCAGAGCACTCGCAAGTCGACGATCTTCCTCTCGAGAATCCAGCCGTTGTCGCTCCGCCTGCCCTCGCCGCGTACCCAGAGCTGCAGCTGCTCGTCGGCATCGGTCACCAAGCAGAGCCGCCCATCGGGCGTCTCCCCGACGCGGAACTTGTGTTCGTGGGCGGACAACGCGTCCGGCACCGGCAGGTAGGAGAAGCTGAGTGTGGAAGGGTCGAGCACGAGCAGGCGCCAGGAGTGGCAGATGTGCCAGTAGATCTTCCCGGCGGCGTGTACGGCGTCTGCGTCGAACCAATAGGGGTCGAAATCGACCCGGACACCCTCTTCCCGCGGGAGCGCGCGCCAGCGGCAGTTGCCGTCGTCGACGGACGCGACCCAGGCGCGAGGGCGCCCTCCGTCGATGGCGAAGCAGACGGCCTCGAAGCAGAGCTTGCTCGGGTGCGCGCGGGAGAGAAGCGCGGAGCCGACGTAGTACCTTGAGCTGCGCCAGCGGCGGTCGTCGGGAACCAGGTCGCGCGGCGGCGGCGAGAGGACCGTGCGGCGGCGGGTGGCCGGGTCGAGGACGAGGAAGCGGGGGATGGTCCCCTTGGGGACCTTCTCGCTCGGCTCGAGAAGGAGGAGGCCCTGATGCGAGTCGTAGACGAAGAAGCGGAAGGCGTCCGGGGCGAAGTCGAGGGAGAGGCGCGGGGCGGATGCGTCGAGGGGAGCGAAGACGGCGGGAGTATCGATAATCTGGGGTTCCCGGTCGGGGAAAGGGGAATGGAGTTGGGTTGGGTGGAAGAAGTGGCCGAGGAGAGGAGGGGCGCGAGGGAGGCAGCGGGAGGCCAGGCGGCGCCAGCGGTGGGAGGCGAGGGCAGCACGGAGGAGGTCGGCGAGGGAGAGGCGGCGGAGAATGTCCTGGAGGATGAACTTGGTGAGGATTTCGATCGACGCCGTCTCCGCCGCCGCAGCCTGGGGCGCCACCGTCGCCGGGGAAGGAACCACCAAGGTGGAGGAAGACGGGATTTTGTTTTTCCTTTTGGTCTTGCCTCTGTTCTTGCGTGCCGGCGCCATCGTTGGAGTTGCAGGAGGGTTCTAGAGAAACCGGGGTCTCTCGCTATGTTGGAGCAGGATGATACATGTTCGCGACAAAAGAAAAGAAATGATCGTCAGCCTTCTTTCATCTTTATCTCTAGATGCTATGATTGATGATCTTGTCAGAGACGGAGATAGCGCGGCTGGCTGCGGCGTTGCTAGCGAAGACGAGAAAAGGACCTAGCCGGAGCCAGAGGTGGTGTGGCTGGCCGCGACGTCACCAACGGAGGCAAAGAAAGGAATTTAGGGTTTCGGGTGCTGGGGTCTTAGGGTTGAGGGTACAGAGGCTCGCCAGAGTTTCTTCGCCGGAGTTAGGGAAGGTTTAAAGGAAGGTCGGAGCAGATCTTAGGGTTTAGGGTGTGGGAGCTCGCTGGAGTTGAAGGCGGGGGGCTGGAGGAGGAAGACGAATGATCTCTATTTAGAGATCAGTCGCATGACGCCCCCTTTTCAAAATTGGTAGGGCGTCTAGTCCCCACCCTCGGAACAACATTAGAGCATCTTTAGTGGAACTCGGATAAAGCGAAATCAAACTGTCGCATATTAGATGATTTGGAAACTTTGTTTGTTGTACGATAAATGTTGCACGAAACCAGATGTTGAATAAGCTGCATTTTGATAAAACCAAAATAGCTCGCCAGAACCAGTTCCCTACATGAACTAAATTAACTAGAACAAGAACTGAACTACTAGTAGAGTTAGAAAACATATTTAGGGTGTTCGTGGGGCAATGCTTCTCCACATCTCTTCTACTTATATATGGCATCGATACATGTACAATACAACGTACGTAACATATGGTAGACCAACTCATCTAATACACCCCTCAATCTAAATTACTATTACGTACAAGGTTTAGATTTGACTTGAATCGGTCTAGTATCTGCCATGTGGCTGGTTTAGTAAACACATCAGCCAACTGATCACTAAAAGAGATGAATTTCACCTGCAAGGCTCCTTCAGCAACACACTCGCACACAAAGTGAAAATCTTTCTCTATGTACTTCGTTTGAGCATGGAAAACAGGATTCATCGTTAGGTAGATAGCTGAAAGTGCATTTCCCGCCTAATTGATTTTGGCGTTTGTTAACAATACATTATCTATTAATCGTGTGTGTTGATCTTTGTAGGATTTGAATCTTACATGCACAAGATATTGGGTTTTCTATATATTACTATTTTTCATAATCATTGATCAAAGGAAATTCTATGGATGGTGGTATTTAAGAAGTTTGAAGAAAGGCAATCTGCATTTTCTAGGCCAGGCCGGCTATAGCCGGTGTGCCTACGATTTTGGCTAACAATGAGGCAAATGCCTCTCTGCCTTCAACCGGATATTTGTCCAGCTATTCCTGGCAGAATAGCCGGCCTGGAATAGCAGGCCGACTTTAGCCGGTGTCCAAATCGGCTTTAGCCGGTGTGACCGGTTTTAGCCAAAGTTAAGTCCGGCTTCAGCCGGACCTCTCGAGCAGGCAACGGTCAAATTTTCTGGGGGGGTATAAATACCCCCCCCCCCTTCTTCTTCCTCAAGAGCTGCTCATCCCAAGCTTCAAGAACTCCATTGTTAAAAAGTCACAAGATCTCCCCCCTCAACCCATCAAAGCTCTTGTTCTTTGGAGAATCGAAGGAGGAGGCCTTGATCTACATCCTCACCAAAGCGATTTACTTTCCCCTCTCATTTGCTTGAGGGATTTGTGTCTTGGGTTTCCTTGGAACCCTAGACCTTGATTTGTGTATTGATAAACTTGATACTTGTTGTTTGAAAGCATTGTGTTGTTCTTGGGAGCCTCCAATTCGGTTGTGGATGCATGCCCCAAGCTTGTAAAGGTCGATTCTGTCTTGAGGAACCCCTTAGTGGAAAGTGAGCTAGCCCTTTGTGGCGAAAGCTTGCATGGGAGAATAGGGTGAGCCTTTGTGGTGTTGGTTAGGCCTTTGTGGCAACCACACCCCTCCAACATAGACGTACTTCCCCTAAAAAGGAAGGAACTACGGGAATAACATCCTTGCCTCTGTGTGCTCCACTCTCGGTTACTTCTATCCTTTATCGCCTTTACTTGTTGTATCTTATCTAGCAATTTTTTTTGTCAAGCATAAATTGAAAAAGAATTAAAATTTGAGTAGCATCTATTCACCCCCCCCCCCCTCGAGGTGCCCTTACGATCCGTTCAATTGGTATCAGAGCCTCGGCTCTTAATTCGGGCTTGACCGCCTAAGAGTATGGGCACCGGGGATAGTGAGATGTCGGCCATGCAAGTGCCATGGTTGATTTCAAATCTTTGGAATCTACCATGACATCTCAAATGAACGAGTTGCGTGAAATGATGGCGCAACTCATGCAAGCTAAATTTCCTAGTGCTACTCCTCTTCCGGAAATCCCCGCTCCTCTAAATGTAGAAAATGCGGGGTTGGAAGAAGAGGATGCCGACAAAGATAAAACCAACGAGGCTAGGTCTTCCACTAAGGGCGACGGTAAAGGTGAATGTTCTCATTGGTATTCTCCCGACCCGCCGATCCCTCATCCTCATATTAATAATAGAGGTGACCCTCCTAATCTATATGCATTAAACTTTGGTCAATGGCAATATCAAATGATCTCTCATATGCAGTTCTTGCATCGAGCTTTGGAGAATTGTTGAAGAAGGATTCAAGGTTGTGGATCCCAATAACTTGACAAGAAGAGAGGTGGTTGATAGCCAACTCAATGCAACCGCTCTTCACATGATCCAAATTGCCATTGGGTCCAAGGACTTGCCACATATCCAACATTTCTCCACTGCCAAAGAAGCTTGGCAAGGGATCTCTAATGTGTTTGTTGGCAGTGAGAGCATGAAGAGAACAAGATATATATGTGTCCTTTAGCAATCAAGCAGAGGGATTCTTCATGAAGGATGGTGAGGACAATCAAGAGATGTACTGAAGTCTCAAGGCCATTGCTACCACTTTCAAGAACCTTGGTGCTCACCATATTGATGATGAGTGGATCAAGATGAAGTATGTGCTTGCTTATATGCCGTTTGAGCCCGTGGATTTGAAGAGTGCCCAAGGAAGACAAAACTATCATGAGATGACCTCCAATCAAGTAATGCAAGAGATGCAAGCCTACAAGGTTGCCGCACAAAATGCAGAAGATGCTCGTGCTCGTGCCATTTGAATGCAAAAGAGTTCCAACCTTGCTTTGAAGGAAGTGTGGTTGAGAGAGAAGTTACTTTTCAAGTAAGTGTTGATGCAAGACTAGATATGTGCCCCGAAGACATGAGTACCATGAGCATATGGCTTCCTATGGAAAAACCTTTTGGGTTGACCCCAACAAGGCTAAAGAAGATAATCAAAGAAGAAGCAAGTCAGGTGGTTTTCAAAGGAATGACAACAATGGTCAAAGAGTGAGGACATGCTATAATTGCAATGATAGATTTCACTTTGTTGCCGAATGTCCTTATGAGAAGAGAGAAGATCATGGTGGGAAGCTCATTCTCAAGAGCAAGACCAAGTCTCCATCAAACAAGCCATTCATGAAAAAGGGTGGACTGATACGTCTCAAATGTATCTATAATTTTTGATGCTCTATGCTCGTTCTTACACCATTTGCTTAGTGTTTTGTTCCACTTTGTGGCGTTTTTATGCATTTTCTGGGACTAACCTATTAACAAGATGCCACAGTGCCAGTTCCCTGTTTTCTGCTGTTTTTGTGTTTCAGAAAAGTTACACAGGAAATATTCTCAGAATTGGAAGAAACAAAAGCCGAACGTCCCAATATTTAACGAAGCTTCCAGAAGACCGAAGAGGAGACGGAGAGGGGCCAGGGGCCGGCCTCACCACTAGGGGGCGCGGCCTAGCACCTGGCCGCACCACCCGGTGGTGAGGGCCCCCTGGTCCACTTCTGATGCTGCCCCTTCGCCTTTAAAGACCCCCCAACAGGAAAAACCTAAACACCCAATCAATTTTATAGAAACACATCGCGATCCGCCACCGTCGTCGACCCGAGATTGGGAGGGTCCAAAAGCTCTTCCCGACACCCTGCCGGAGAGGGGAATCGCCACCGGAGGTCTTCTTCGTCGCCATACTTGCCTCTGGCGTGATGAGTGAGTAGTCTACCTTGGACTATGGGTCCATAGCAGTAGCTAGATGGTTGTCTTCTCCACCATGTGCTTCATGTTTAGATCTCGTGAGCTGCCTTACATGATCGAGACCATCTTTGTGTAATTCTACATGTTGTGTTTGTTGGGATCCGATGAATATTGGTGTTATCTTAAGTTGATGTGCTGAATATTATCTTATGTTATCTCTATGTTGTTTATGATATTGCATGCTCTCCGTTGTTAGTAGCTATCTTGGCCAAGTAGATACTAGTGACTCTAAGAGGGGGTATTTATGCTCGATAGTTGGGTTCATGCCTCTATTTAATCTGGGGGAGTGACAGAAACCTCTAAGGTTGTAGATGTGCTGTTGCCACTAGGGAGAAAACAACATTCTTGTGTCCAAGGACATTTGTTTTGTTTACATTACACACGTTGCTTAATGCAGTTATCTGTTGTTCGCAACTTAATACTCATGGGATGTTCAGACGATATCCCCGTGAGTGGATTATTAGTCATAGATGCAGTTGGATGGCGGTCTATGTATTTTGTTGTAATGCCCAGAGTAAATCTCATAGTGATCCTCGTGACATATCCATGTTATCTTTATTCTATCAATTGCCCAACTGTAATTTGTTTACCCAACATGTTGCTATTTATCTTATGGAGAGATACCACTAGTGAACTATGGACCCCGGTCCAATTTCCTTTACATTGTTACACCGTTTTACTTTTACTCGCACCGTTTACTTTCTCGCATACTATTACTGTTTTCCACTCGATACGCTCAATCCTTTTTTACAGCAAACCGGTGAGATTGACAACCTCATTGTAAGTTGGGAGCAAAGTTCTTGGTTGTGTTGTGTGCAGGTTCCATGTTGTTGCTGGTGCAAAGCAAAGCCCTGGACGAGGCGCCTAATAAATTGTCCGAAGCTGTCGTGAAGCTAGCAAGCATCACCTTCTGAAGTATTGGCTTTTTCCTACAAGTTCGATAAACCTTGGTTTCTTACTGAGGGAAAACTTGCTGCTGTGCTCATCATACCTTCCTTTTGGGGTTCCCAACTGGGCGGTCATCTACATCAACACCGCACCGCAATCAAGCTATTTTCTGGCGCCGTTGCCGGGGAAAAAGAAGACTTCTGCAAGGGGATTTTTGCACGCACATCCTTTACTTTGTTTATTGTTTTGCTTTATTTTATTTTTGCTTGCATCGTTTTATCAAAAATACAAAAAAAATAGTTTCCTATTAGTTGTTATTTTTACTTGTCTACTTTTAGTTTTGCTAGAATGGGTACTCATGAGAACACCAAGTTGTGTGATTTTACTAGCACTAATAATAGTGATTTTATCTGCACTCCTATTGCGTCACCTGCTCCTGCTGCAAATTTTTATGAGATCAAACCCGCTTTGATAAATCTTGTTATGAAAGAGCAATTTTCTGGTGCTAGTACTGATGATGTTGCAGCTCATCTCAACAATTTTGTTGAGTTATGTGAGATGCAAAAGTATGAGAATGTTGATGTTGATATTATTAAGCTTAAGTTGTTTCCTTTTTCTTTGAGAGGAAAAGCTAAGGATTGGTTGCTATCTTTGCCTAGAAATAGTATTGATTCTTGGGCTAAGTGTAAGGATGCTTTTATTGGAAAATACTATCCTCCTGCTAAGATTATAGCTTTGCGTAGCGATATCATGAAGTTTAGACAGTTTGATAATGAACATGTTGCTCAGGCTTGGGAAAGAATGAAATCTATGATAAAGAATTGCCCTACTCATGGACTGACTACTCGGATGATTGTCCAAACTTTTTATGCAGGACTGAATTTTTCTTCAAGAAACCTATTGGATTCAGCTCCTGGAGGCACTTTTATGTCCCTTACCTTGGGCGCCGCAACCAAGCTTCTTGACAACATGATGGTAAATTATTCTGAATAGCACACCGAGAGAGCTCCACAAGGTAAGAAGGTAAATTTTGTTGAGAAAACCTCTTCCTTGAGTGATAAGATTGATGCTATAATGCTTATGCTTTCTAATGATAGGACTCATGTATATCCTAATAATATTCCTTTGGCCTCTTTGGTTGCTCAAGAAGAGCATGTTGATGTAAACTTTATTAGAAATAATAATTTTAACAACAATGCTTATAGGAACAATTTTGCTAGTAACAATTATAGGTTGTATCCTTCTACCGATGGTAATGGTTATGGTAACTCTTATGGTAATTCCTCCAACAACACTAGGGCCGCGCCCTCTGAGCTTGAAGTCATGCTCAAGGACTTCATCGGTAAGCAAACTGCCTTTAATAAGTCTGTTGAGGAAAAGTTAGGTAAAATTGATATTCTTGCTTCTAAAGTTGATAGCCTTGCTCTTGATGTTGAACTTCTGAAATTAAAATTGTTGCCTAATGAGGTGAAGGAGAACAATACTTTTGCCACAGCTAATGCTATCCAAGTTAGAATTGATGAAAATGTTAGGATGTTAGCAGAATTGCATGCCAGGTGGGAAAGAGAAGATGAGATGGCTAGAAAGATAAAGGTATGTACTATTACTACCTCTAATGATGTTGTTCCAAATGCTAGCAATCCTTATACTTTGATTGGTGTAGAGAAAACTCCTACTCCTTGTGTTAAAAAGCCCAAAACTGCAAAAACTTTTTCTCAAAAGAGTGTTGAAATTTTTCAGAGTATAGGAGATGATAGCTCTATTTCTTTTAATGATTTTGATGTTGATGGCTGAAATATATCTGAAGTTATTTTGTTCTTGCAAAATCTTGCTTTGACTCCCAATGCTAGTCCTATAAATGTTGCTTTTACCAAGCATATTACCAATGCTCTCATGAAAATTAGGGATGAAAAGTTGAAGCAAAAAGCTTCTGTTCCCAAGAAGTTAGAAGATGGTTGGGAACCCATTATTGATATGCATGTTAATGGTTTTGATTGACATGCTTTGTGTGATCTAGGTGCTAGTATTTCTATTATGCCTTGAAAGATTTATGACATGCTTGATTTACCACCGCTTGAAAAGTGTTATTATGATGTTCCTATTGCTGATGTTGCTAAGAAGAAACCTTTGGGAAGGATTAATGATGTTCTTATTATGGTTAACAATAACCTTGTTCCCGTTGATTTTCTTGTTATGGATGTTGAATGCAATGCTTCATGTCCTATTATTTTGGGAAGACCTTTTCTTCGAACTGTAGGTGCCATCATTGATATGAGGGAAGGCACCATCAAATATCAATTCCCACTCAAGAAAGGTATGGAACACTTCCCTAGGAAGAGGAAGAAATTACTTTTTGACTCTATTCTTAGAGCAAATTATGAACTTGATGCTTCATCACTTGATATTACTTGATTTGCACTTTCTGCGCCTAGCTCAAAGGCGTTAAAGAAAAGCACTCTTGGGAGATAACCCATTGTTTTACTTTCAGTTATTTTTCTTTTATTTGAGTCTTGGAAGTTATTACTACTGTAATAACCGCTCCTTATCATTTTTATTTCATTGTTGTGCCAAGAGAAACCTCTAATTTGAGTTAGGTAAGATTTGGGGATGTTGCTGTCCTGAAACAGATTTTGGTGCTGCACCGTATAAATTCGTGAAAATTCTTAGAATATCTTTTTGACCTGCGATTTCTTGTGCATATGACCCAGGATATAACCAAACTTTCATTAGTTTTACACTTTTTGATTTGAGCAACAAAAAACCCTCGAAAAAATCGACCTTTGTCAGCTGTTTTGTTTTGACAGATTTCTGCCGCTATTTGTGTTTGCCTCTCGATCGCTTTCTTTTTGAGTTCTTTTGATCACGGAACTTTTGGGGAAGTTGCTACAGTATTATATGCTTTATATGTGGTGGTTTTGAGTTGAAATCTGAACCAAAAAGGGGTTGATTCATCATTATGCTTACACTAATGTTGCTAATAGAATTGTGTTGAGTTTTGTATGAAGGAAGTTTTCAAGTGTAGGGATTGGAGAATGATGAGATGAGTTGAAGAATGGACAAAATCTCAAGCTTGAGGGTACCCACGCACCCCAAGAAATATCCAAGAGGTACAAGCGTCAAAGCTTGGGGATGCCCCTGATGCGTGGTTGATGGCCAGCCCGTTGGGAACCCCAAGAGGAAGGTGTGATGAATATAGCAGCAAGATTTTCCCTCAGTTAAGAAACCAAGGTTTGTCGATCAGGAGAAGAGCAGACAATACGACTGAAGGTGATGCGGACTGGCTTAGCGACGGCTTTGGATAATTTATATATGGCGCCTCGTCCAAGCTTTGCTTTGCTAGCTGCAACGTGGAACCTGCACATACACAACCAAGTACTTTGTTCCCAACTTGCGATGAGGTTGTCAATCTCACCGGTTTGCTTGAAACAAAGGTTATGAGCGTATCGAGTGGGAAACAGTAGAAGTATGCGAGTAAAGTAAATAGTGCGAGTAAAGTAAACAGGTGATAGCAATATGATGGAAATAGGACCAGGATCCACAGTTCACTAGTGGTGTTTCTCCATAAGATAAATAACACATGCTGGGTAAACAAATTACAGTTGGGCAATTGATAGAATAAAGATAACATGATATGTCAAGAAGATCACTATGCGATTTATTCTGGGCATTACAACAAAATACATAGACCTCCATCCAACTGCATCTATGACTAATAATCCACTTGTGGCGAATCAATCCGAGAACTCCACAAGTATTAAGTTGCGAACAACAAATAATTGCATTAAGCAAAGTGTGTAATGTAAACAAAGCATATGCCCTCGAGCATATGAATGTTGTTTTCTCCCTAGTAGCAACAGCACATCTACAACCTTAGAGGTTTCTGTCACTCCCCCAGATTAAATAGAGGCATGAACCCACTATCGAGCATAAATACCCCCTCTTGGAGTCACTAGCAACTACTCGGCCAAGATAGCTACTAACAACGGAGAGCATGCAAGATCATAAACAACATAGAGATAACAAAAGATATATTTCGGTATAGCAACTCAATCATAACACCAATATTCATCGGATCCCAACAAACCAAACATGTAGAATTACATAACGGTGATCTCAATCATGTAGGGCAGCTCATGAGATCTAAACATGAAGCACATGGTGGAGGAGACAACCATCTAGCTACTGCTATGGACCCATAGTCCAAGGTAGACTACTTACTCATCGCTCCGGAGGCAAGCATGGCGATGAAGAAGACCTCCGGTGGCGATTCCCCTCTCCGGCAGGGTGCCGGGAAGAGCTTCTAGACCCTCCCGATCTTCGGGTCGACGGCGGCGGCGGATCGCGATGTGTTCTAGAAAATTGATCGGGTACTTAGGTTTTTTCTGTCGGGGGGTCTTTATAGGCGAAGGGGCATCGTCAGGAGTGGACCGAGGCGGTCTCACACGTAGGGGGCGCGGCCAGGGCCTGGGCCGCGCCGCCCTGGTGTGTGGCCACCTCGTGGCCCCACTCCGTCTCCTCTTCGGATCTCTGGAAGCTTCCGAGGAAAATAAGACTTCAGAACTTGTTTCGTCCAATTCCGAGAATATTTCCTGTGTATCACTTCTGAAACACAAAAACAGCAGAAAATAGGGAACTGGCACTATGGCGACTTGTTAATAGGTTAGTTCCGGAAAATGCATAAAAGTGCCATGAAGTGTAACAAAACATTAGGCAAATGGTGTAAAAACAAGCATGGAGCATCAAAAATTATAGATACGTAAGAGACATATCAGCCCCCGAGGCACCCCTTCTTCATCGGCAAAAATCAGGTCACCTTTCAACACACTATATTTTTATTGCTTCATGCCCTATGCGTTTTTCTTGGAGCGTCTTTGATGGCGCGGTGATGATGGTGTGAAAGCTTCTTCTTTAATACATGGCAACGGCGACAGAAAACTTCTAGAGCTAAGTTGACGTGGGAATGTGTAGTAAATGACCGGCCAGTTGGAAAATCCTAAGAGAAGGTTTTGATGAAGATAGCAGCAAGTTTTCCCTCAGTTATGAAACCAAGGTTTAATCGTCCAGGAGGAGGATGACAATACGACTGAAGGTGATGCCCGCTAGCTTCACGATAGCTCCGGAGAATTTATAGGGCGCCTCGTCTAAGCTTTGCTTTGCGAGCGGCAACATGGAACCTGCACGCAACACAACCAAATACTTTGTTCCCAACTTATGATGAGGTTGTCAATCTCACCGGTTTGCTTGAAACAAAGGGTATGAGCGTATCGAGTGGAAAGTAATGATAGTATGCGATTAAAGTAAACAGTGCGAGTAAAGTAAACAGGTGATAGCAATATAAAGGAAATAGGACCGGGGTCCACAGTTCACTAGTGGTGTCTCTCCATAAGATAAAATAAAACATGCTGGGTAAACAAATTACAGTTGGGCAATTGATAGAATAAAGACAACGTGCATATATCGTGAGGATCACTATGAGATTTACTCTGGGCATTACAACAAGATACATAGACCGCCATTCAACTGCATCTATGACTAATAATCCACTTGTGGCGAATCAATCTGAGAACTCCACAAGTATTAAGTTGCGAACAACAGATAATTGCATTAAGCAAAGTGTGTAATGTAAACAAAGCATATGCCCTTGAGCATATGAATGTTGTTTTCCCCTAGTAGCAACATCACATCTATAACCTTAGAGGTTTCTATCACTCCCCCAGATTAAATAGAGGCATGAACCCACTATCGAGCATAAATACCCCCTCTTGGAGTCACTAGCAACTACTCGGCCAAGATAGCTACTAACAACGGAGAGCATGCAAGATCATAAACAACATAGAGATAACATAAGATAAAATTCAGTACATCAACTCAAGCATAACACCAATATTCATCGGATCCCAACAAACACAACATGTAGAATTACATAACGGTGATCTTGATCATGTAAGGCAGCTCATGAGATCTAAACATGAAGCACATGGTGGAGAAGACAACCATCTAGCTACTGCTATGGACCCATAGTCCAAGGTAGACTACTCACTCATCGCGCCAGAGGCAAGCATGGCGATGAAGAAGACCTCCGGTGGCGATTCCCCTTCCCGGCAGGGTGCCAGGAAGAGCTTCTGGACCCTCCCGATCTTCAGGTCGATGGCGGCGGCGGATCGCGATGTGTTCTGGAAAAGTGACCGGGTATTTAGGTTTTTCCCGTCGGGGGGTATTTATAGGCGAAGAGGCCGCATTAGAAGTGGACCAGGGGGCCCACACCACAGGCCGGCGCGGGCCAGGGGTGGGCCACGCCCCCTAGTGGTGTGGCCACCCTCTGGTCTGGCTCTGTCTTCTCTTCGGTGTTCTGGAAGCTTCGTGAAATATCTGGATGACTGGCTTTAGTTTCGTCCAATTCCGAGAATATTTCCTGTGTAACTTTTCTGAAACACAGAAATAGCAGAAAACAGGGAACTGGCACTGCGGCATCTCGTTAATAGGTTAGTTCCAGAAAATGCATAAAAATGCCACGAAGTGTAACGAAACACTAAACAATTGGTGTAAAAACAAGCATGGAGCATCAAAAATTATGGATACGTTGGAGACGTATCGGCATCCCAAGCTTAACTCCTGCTCGTCCTCGAGTAGGTAAGTGATAACAAAAGAAATAATTTTTGAGGTGACATGCACCTACACAATCTTGATCATATATGTAAGCGTTGTGCGCTGGGATCAAAAGAACTTAAAACATGGGCATAAAAGATATAGTCTTGATAGAAGAAACTTAGCAACCATGTTATAACATGAAAATGAACACAAACAAAAGATCATGAAAATGAAACAATGAAAGTCAAACGTGTGTTCAAATCATATGGAAAAACATACAAATGGTTTTCAGCTTGTCCCTTATGGAGTAGCAAAACATAAATGCATAGGACACCTTCAAGTTTAAGAGAGCGACTAGACACAAATAATTTGAGAACAAGTAAAACCAACATCATGAATCAATCAATGAAAACTTTGGAACAATGCACATTATACTCAGAATGACAACTATGCTCTATTAACGGTGCATAAAGGTAGAAGGTGGAGACTCAACATAGAAGTAAAAGAAAGGCCCTTCGCGGAGGGAAGCAGTGATTGCAAGTTTTATAAACATTCAAAAATTATGGTACTTACCGGCTTTGAGCTCTCATTGCCCCCATCATAAGCATCTTGAATGGTTAAAGTTAATGCGAGTACACTTATGCTGCATATGCTTGACAAATCATAAGTTGAAAACCTCGTGTCCCGTGAAATATGAATACCCAAACCTCATGCTACTTTACTTAGAGTCCCAAGCAAGCTCTTGTTATTGTAAGTATATACGTATCATCGAGAACTGCCAACGGGGTACCTCCGTGCTCGATAACATGGAACAAGCCCACATCAAAATGACAGGACAAACAGACAATGAACACCTCGGTATCTCTTTTATTTACCATTGGTATAGCTTTTTATTGTGAGATGCGTCGTCGAATGTTCACTATGGGCATGCTGTAAATTTCCACCATGAATTATGCATGGCTTAGATTAGTGAAGACCCACAAGTATAGGGGATCGCAACAGTCTTCGAGGGAAGTAAAACCCAAATTTATTGATTCGACACAAGGGGAGCCAAAGAATATATGTAAGCCTTAACAGATGAGTTGTCAATTCAGCTGCACCTGGAAACAGTCTTGCTCGCAGTGGTTTATCAGTAGCAACAGTTTTATAGTGGTGATAGTAGTGAAACAGTAACAACAGTAGTAAAATAGTAGCGGTAATAGTAGCGATAGTAAGCAGTAGGAACAAATACTGTAGGCATAGGGATGGATGTACGGGCGTTGCATGGATAAGATAATTCATGAAATCAATGAGACATGGGCATTGCAGATAAATAATGATAAAGTATCCTAGTACAAACAATCATAGGCATGTGTTCCGTATATAGTCGTACGTGCTCACAAGGAGAAACTTGTACAACATCTTTTGTCCTACCAGCCTGTTGCAGCAGGGCCTCAAGGGAAACTACTGGTAATTAAGGTACTCCTTTTAATAAAGTACCGGAGCAAAGCATTAACACTCGGTGAACACATGTGATCCTCACATCATAGCCATCCCCTCCGGTTATCCCAATTTCTGTCACTTTGGGGCCTCAGGTTCCGGACAACAATATGTGTATACAACTTGTAGGTAAGACCATAAACAACAAGTATCATCATAGAAATAATAACATGTTCAGATCTGAAATCATGGCACTCGGGCCCAAAGTGACAAGCATTAAGCACAACAAGTTGCAACAAAGTCATAAGCACTAATAAAGATACTAGGCACTGTGCCCTAACAATCTCATATCAAATTACATGAACAATCTCATCCAATCCCTACCATCCCCTCACCTACAACGGGGGAATTACTCACACATGGGGCCTTGTTTACTTCTCCGGTATTTTCACCCCCAAAAGATGTGGGGATATATGGGGGTTTGGTGTTCACCCAATACCCTCAAATCCCCTCAAATACCCTTCCCCACAAATACTCTACCATGGTGGAGAGTTTTTAATCTAGCCAAAAATACACTAGAGTGGAGGGGATTTGTGGGGATATCCCGGGATTATCCCCTCAAAACCCGGACTAGTAAACAACCTACCGGGGAAATTCCAGGATACGAATTAATACCCTCCCATCCCCTCAAATATCCTAGAAGTAAACAAGGCCTGGATGGGGGAGTCATGGATGGTTGATGGAGGGACGTCGGTGATGATGGTGATGAAGATCTCCAAATCTCCGTCCCGGCAGGGTGCCAGAACGGAGTTTCTGGTTCCGAATCGCGGTTTCTAATGGCGGCGGCGCAGCGAAAGTCTATCTGGGACAAACGTCGTCTCCCCGATATAATCGAGTCAGGGGGTATATGTAGGCGAAAGGAGGGGTCGAGAGGACGGCCGAGGCGCCCTCACGCCAGGTGGGCGCGGCCAGGGCTGGGCCGCGCCCCTGTGTGTGTGGGGCCCTCGAGCCTCCTCTCTGTCTCGTCTTCTGGCTCCGTGGGTCTTCTGGTGAAATAGGATTTTTGATGATTTTTCCCGAATTTTTACTGAAAGTTGAATTTCTGCACAAAAACGAGACACCAGAGCAATTCTGCTGAAAACAGCGTTAGTCCGTGTTAGTTGTATTCAAAACACACAAATTAGAGGAGAAACAATAGCAAAAGTGTTCAGGAAAGTAGATACATTTTGGACGTATCAACTCCCCCCAAGCTTAGCTATTTGCTTGTCCTCAAGCAATTCAGTTAACAACTGAGAGCGATAAAAGAAACTTTCACGAACACATTTGCTCATATGATGTATATATACTAACTATATGATCAAGTACTCAGGCAATTCATAATAAGAAATATGCAACTAATGTTACCTCATAGTCAAGCAAGCTATGAAAGAGTGCCAATGCACTAATAACAAGTAACATGTACATAAGAAACTACAAGATTGTAATATGCATAAATGATATGAAAGAGTGGTATCCAGCTTGCCTTTATTTGTGGAGCAAAACATAAATGCTGAGGCACCTCTGAAGTCCAAGGGAAGACTAGAAGTTAAAAATATCAAAGATACAAGCATCAAAGTTATACCACAATCAACCGTGTTCTGGGACAAGCACATTACACTAAGAATAACAGCTATGCTCTCAAGAAGTGCTTTAAAGTTAGAAGATGACAACTCAACATAAAAGTAAACGAATGGCCCTTTGCAGAGGGAAGCAGGGATTTAACATGTGCTAGAGCTTTTCATTTGTAAAATAGAGATAAAAGTTTATTTTGAGAGCTGGTTGTTTCATGTCAACGACTGGCAATGGGGACTTGCTATCTTCCATAATAAACAAGTGAGAGCGGTTCCGAGTTCTTTGAAATTTTGGCACATTGGTGCTCTTTTTATAAAGCTTTGGCACTCCTCCCCACCTTTTTTCTTTTCTCAAACCATGGCTAACCGATTCCATCGGGTGCCCACCAACTTTCACATTCCATGGAGGAGTGCCTTTTTTCTTTCTTTTTAGAATTAGATTATAATGGCCTGACCAGCTCTCATGCAAAATTAATGACGAGCAGATGAAGCTGCCTAGTCGAGGGGTACTTAATTTAATATGGAAGATAGCAATTCCGACCACTACGTCCCCATGAGCTAAAAACAGTGGCACAAAATGAGAAGTAGTTGAAAGTTTTGAAAGGTAGCACATGAAAATTTACTTGGAATGGCTTACAAATACCATGCATAGGAATTTATAGTGGACTCTTTGGAAGACTTGGTTTTTGGTAATTGGATGCACGAGTAGAGCTCATACTCAGTACAATTGAAGGCTAGCAAAAGACTGAGAAGCGACAATCGAGAGAGCAATAACTGTCATAATCATGCTTGCGACAAAACAAAATTAATATAGGCATAAAAATGATACAGGAACTCTGAGGTAAAGTAAATCATCGAGGCTTAATTGACTTTTTGTTCAGTCATATGCATGCTTGAGCATGTGCCAAGTCGATTCAAATGAAGCTTTTAGAGGAGGATACCACAATAACATACCATATTATGAATAAAACAATGCATGCAAGCGTCTACATGACACGCTACAAGCTATTAATAAATTGAAACTAGTCATATGAAAGCAAGAGCTACAAAGCATCCATTAGATAACATATACCTTACATGAACCGACTAAGCATGTCCACATAGATGAGTATATGTATAAAAATGAAAACAAATAGAGTTCATACCAGCCTCTTACCACATCTCGAATTGTCATATATCGTCATTATTGCTCTTCACTTGTGTGGCTTGAATAATATAAAGTGAATACCAAGCTCCAATGGAGTAACACGAGACTGAACTCTGCAACAAACTTTACAAAACCGAAAAAGAACAATAAATATTTTTGGGTTTTCGATTTTCGAAACAAGAACGAAAGGAAAATGCAAACAAGCAAAATATTTTTGGATTTTTCAAACAGCAAACCGAAAATAGCAAGTAAAGCAAAACAAAGGTAGCAAACTAAAAAGACAAACAAAGTGAAACAACGGAAATATTTTTGGTCTTTTTGTGTTTTGGAATAGTGGAAATAAGAACAAGAACAATAAAGAAAACGAAACATGGATATACATAGGACCGACAAAATATGATATGTAGATGAGTGAATCATCGGCGTACCTCCCCCCAAGCTTAGGCTTTTGGCCTAAGTGGAGATCAATTCCGGCCCTGGTAGCTGCTCCAGGCTGGTGGTTCATCATAGGTGTAATCGTACCCTGGCTCTCGTGAAGATGAAGCTGATGGCGCATAATCATAATAAGGTTGCTCGTATGGGAAATTTGCAATGTTGGAGGGCTGACCTGACTCCTCGGTGCCCTCCTCATCGTGCACAGGCAGCGGGTGCTCCTCTATGTACGCATCGAGCTCATCCTCCATGAGCGACCATCCATTCCTACGATCATGGTTAAACAAAAGAGGTACAGGCAAACGGACTAATCGATCAGTCTTTACTACCTTCCAGGTAGTCTTCTTGAAAAGGGTTAGCTCAAATGTTAAATTAATCAAACTAGCAGGAGGAGAAATAAACTTATGATGAATCATAGAACTAAGATCAAGTTTCTCCTCGGGGAACTGCAAATCTAGAAAATGAGGCATTACACCATGCAAAGCTAACAGGCGTGAAGCTATAAGTCCTCCACAGATTCCCCCTTTCTCAATATTAACATCAAGACGGAAAGCTATTAAGGCACCCAAATGGTAAGTCCTATCACGCCTCAAAGCAGCAGCAATAAAAGCTAAATCATGGAGAGATAATTTACTTGCAGATTTCCTAGCAAGAACACATTTGGTAATAAAGAAGGCAAAATACCGAATGGATGGGAAATGAATATTTCAAGTTTTACCACCCTCTCCTGTGAAGCTTCTTCCTTGACAAATCTCCTCGTATAGTTCCAACAACGGCCTAGGTTGGCCCCTTATCTTCTCGAGCGATCCCCACTGTGGAACTCTAACAGCTGTATAGAAAACATCAAGAGGCAAGTCCACAGATTTGTTATAAATTTTATAATGAACCATGGGGTTAGAAGTGGACCAACTAAATCTGAAATCCTGCACCACGGACATTGTTAGTTTAACATATTGGGGAGGTTCACCCTCAGTAAAATGTTCCAACCCTGCATTAGAGAGTAAAGTTTGGAAATCCTGCAGAATTCCGGCAGCATTCATGAACTTTGAGCATGGACAGTGTGAGGGAAAGACCCTCTCTTCTCGGTGAACTTTCATAACTTCATGCACTTCTAGTTCATCTTGAGAGAGTTGATATGCATTCTCCTCCATTTCTGAATTTTTTTAACAAATCTCATAAAATGTGATTTTGAGACAAGCAAATGTAGGGCACTACTATAGGGAGTTACTAGAGAGCTACCATGCATCAAAATATCAATTCTAAGCAATAGAACAAGCATGCATACTCATTTATCCTGCCACCTACAATGCTAAAATACTCAAGAAATACTCTACCAAAAGAAATTCTACTTGGACAAGCGGAGGAGTCACATACCGGAGAACAATTGCTCCAAATCTCAGCAGAAATGTTGGGCTGAGCAAGGAGATCGAAAAATCGAAGTGAAGAACAGCAAGAACTCGGGTTTGAGCTGGGTGTGTCATTATTTTTGGGAGAGAGAGAAAGAGCAGGGGAGGAAGAGATAAGTGAGAGGCCAGGTGGGGCCTCCTCACACCAGGTGGGCGCGGCCAGGGCTGGGCCGCGCCCCCTGTGTGGGAGATGGCGTGGAAGCCCCTCCTGGTGTCTCCCAGGTGTCTCTCTGTCCCGTTTTTGACATAAAAATTTATAAAGAATTTTCTAGAATTTTTCGAGAAACTTTATTTTCGAGAATTTTTCAGAAATTGGCATATCGATAAAACTCAGAAAACGAAGATGAAAAGATTCCAAGCAAATCAAAATCAAGCATGCAGCAGCTCTGAGATGCTCTTAATCATGTAACTAAACTAAAGAAATAAAATTGGTAAAAGTAAATATAAATGAGGTAAAGTGGATGCGGTGAAAAATGAAGTTTCGTTCATATAAAATCACTTTGTTAACAAGGTTGATCAAGTCTTGTTCCCAAACTAACTTTATATGAGGCAAAAACTTTGCACTTCACTTAATGCTTATGTTACCTCAATTTTGATAGGCATAGTCCCAATCATAACAATTTTATACCCTTCCTTGGGCTTTCGCTCTGAACAAATAATTTGACCAACTCTGATGGTCTCAACATTCTTAACAGAATTTAGAGCATTCTTTCTATCAATCTTCTTGGGAAAATAAACCGTATACTCTTTATCATTGACATTGAAAGTTACTTTTCCTTGATTGCAATTAATAACAGCACCTGCAGTGTTTAGAAAAGGTCTCCCAAGAATAATAGACATATTATCATCTTGAGGCATTTCCAACACAACAAAGTCAGTTAATATTAAACAACTGTTAGCAACTTGAATAGGAACATTTTCACATATCCCAATAGGAATAGTAGTAGACTTATCAGCCATTTGCAAAGATATATCAGTTGATACCAATTTTTCTAGATCAAGTCTCTTATAAAGAGAAAAAGGCATGACACTAACTCTGGCTCCCAAATCATATAAAGCAGTTCTAACATAGTTATTTTTGATGGAGCAAGGAATAGTTGGTATACCTGGATCTCCAAGCTTCTCCGGTACTTTACCATCAAAAGAATAATTAGCAAGTAAAGTGGAAATTTCCTCATTAGGAATCTTCCTTTTGTTAGTAACAATATCTTTCATATATTTTGCATAAGGAGGCATTCTAATAGCATCAGTCAAAGGAATTTGCAAAAATAAAGGTCTCATCCATTCACAAAACCTGTTGTAGTGTTCTTCTTCCTTGGACTTGTGTTTCTTACCAGGAAAAGGCATTGGTTTCTGAAAGGGCATTTCCCTAATAAATGTATTTTGGTGTTTGTTAACAACATTTGGTGAATTAACCATTCTATTTAAGTTCTGCAGATTTTCTAGGTTAATTCAGAATCTCGCGGAGGTTCACCCAAAAAGGGAAGAAAAGATCGAAGCCCGTAGTCCAGTAGTGGAGTTAGGGCTTAGTGGTCTTATAGGGTGCTTCGCGAAGGTGGAATTGGTGGAGAGGGGATCCTCGAAGTACTGCTATTGCTACTTCTAGGGCGGAGACTCCGGCCCTGGTGGCCGGAGACTCCGGCCTAGGAGTATCGCCCTAGCAATCCTCCCAGTTGGTCTAAGCAGAGACCTGCCCGGAGTTGGGCCGGAGACTTTTGTCTCTAGCCGGAGACTCCGGGTGGGGCGGAGACTCCGGTCCCAGTGGCCGGAGACTCCGGTCTCTCTGGCTGGGTTAGGGTTTGCTAAGGAGTTGGTCTATGCAGTGACCAGGCCGGAGTTGGGCCGGAGACTTCTGTCTCTGGCCGGAGACTCCGGCCCTGGAGTCACTTAGGGCGGAGACTCCGGCCCTCCTGGCCGGAGACTCCGGCCCTAGTCGACCAGCAACGGCTACATTTCGAGGAGGAGTATATAAAGCCTTCTTCTTCCTCAAGAGAAGGCTGCGGCTTCCACTCTCTCTCCACCATTGTTCCAAAGCTTCAAAGCTCAAGATCTCTCTCCCTAGCCAATAGAACTCAAAGCCCTTTTGGGATTTGAGGGAGAAGACCTAGATCTACACTTCCACCAAGGCGATTTGATTTCCCCCCTCTCTTTGTTGAGGGGCTTGTTACTTGTGTGATTCATCGGATTTATAGCCGGAAGAAGCCGTCCCCCAAGCTTGACTTTGTGTGTAAGAGCTTGGTGGGCCTATTGGGAGCCTCCAATTGAGTTGTGGAGCTTGCCCCAATACTTTGTGTAAAGGTGTCGTGCCGCCTTCAAGGGCATCGCTTAGTGGAGCGTGAACTCGCCTTTGTGGCTTGTTCACCGGAGAATAGGGTGAGCCTTTGTGGCGTTGGTGGCCTTTGTGGCACCACACCTCTCCAACGTAGACGTACTTCCCGTAACAAGGAAGGAACTACGGGAATACATCCTCGTGTCTTCGTGTCTCCATTGCGGTGACCTCTATCCTTTACTTGTGCCTTTACTTATATTGTTATTGCTAGCTTGCTTGTCACTCTAGGTAAATTCACTTAGTATCACATCTAGAGAATTTACCTTCTTGTCTAGCCCTAACTTGAAAAGAATTAAAATTATTGGGTAGCTCCTATTCACCCCCCCCCTCTAGTCGCTCATACGATCCTTTCAATTGGTATCAGAGCGTGGTCTCTTATTCGGGCTTAACCGCCTAAGAGTTTGAGCAACTATGGAAGGGGATAAGGGTAATGAAACTCCTCCCGAAAGTACTCCTCCATCTATCTCTTCCTCTTCAATCTCACGTGAAGAGCATTTGGCGTCCTTGGACACAATGCAAACCACTATGAGATTGGAGATGAAGGCTATGTTTGAGGAATACTTTGGAAGAAAACCTTCCGGGCCCACCGACCCAAACACCACTCCTAGTGTGGAACTCTCCTTGGCTAAGGTGAAGCCACCTAACAATGGCTCCACCTCCGCCGAGAATAAAGGTGACTCTCCTAAGGAAAATGATGGTCCGGCAAAGGGTGCTAACATTCCACCCCCTAACACTTACTCTCCTCCGCCGGTCCATTATCCTATGCCACACATTAACAACATGGGATCTCCTCCTAAGCTTGATTCTCGCAATTTTATTAAATGGCAAGGACTAATGAAATCTCATATTTCTAGCTCTTCTACTCATTTGTGGAGGGTCATACAAAATGGCTTTGCACCTCATGATCCTCTCAATTTGACCGGAAGGGAAGAAGTTGATGAGCAACTCAATGCCACCGCCAAGCATCTCCTTCAACAGGCTGTACCGGATACTCATGCGGTACACATCAACAACTTGAACACCGCCAAGGAAGTATGGGACTATCTCACTATGCTCTTCATTGGGAATGAAAGTATTCGGTCCTCCAAGTTTGATGAGCTCAAAAGTGAAGAAAGGGATTTCATTATGCGTGATAATGAGACTCCCGATGAGATGTACCAAAGGATCTTGGCTCTTGCAACGGCCTTGACCGGGTTTGGGTGCAAAGACAATGGTGATGACTATATCAAGCGTATGTTCATCACCTCCATCAACCCAAGAGAACCAATGCGATCCGAGATAATCCGTTCAAGACCGGATTTTGGGAGTATGACCTCAAATGAAGTTCTTTGTGAGTTCACCGCCTTGTCTATCTTGAAGAAGAACGCGGAAGAAACTAGAGCCCGTGTTCTTGCCGGACAAGGAGTTCACAATCTTGCTCTCAAGGCCAAGGTGGTGTCCAAGCAAGGAGAAGGAGTAGAAGAAATATATGAAGAAGAGTGTTGGTCTCCAGAAGATCTCAAGTTTGCACTTCATGAACACTTGGCTCTCAATGCAAATGCCTTTTGGGATGCCAACAAGCACAAGACAAAGGGATCCAAGTTCAAATCCTTTCCAAGAAAAGGTGGTGACTCTAAAGTGAGGCATTGCTACAATTGTGGAGGAATCAAGCACTTCATCGCCGAATGTCCTTATGAGAACAAGGAGGACAATGAGGGCCGGCTCGTCCCCAAGCGCCGGTCATCAAAGTTCTACCCATCCAAGAAACATGGGAACAAGGACAACAAGAAGAAAGGAGAAAGGGTATTGGTGGTTCATGAGGAGTATGACTCCGAGTCCGATGATGATGACTCCGTTGATGAAGAGAATGGAGAAGTGGCCGCCATTGCTATTGTCTCCACACCACCTACATCCCTCTTCAACTCACTAAATGAGAACGCCATCATCACCACTCACAAGTGTCTTATGGCTAAGGCCTCGGAGGTAACCTCATCACCTACTCCTTCATCATCTCATTCCAATACTACCTCTTTGGATGATGTGAGTAGTCTTAAGATTAAGAAAGAACTAGTTTCTTGTGATGATTTTCTTGCTAACATGAAGGGGCCAACCAAGATATATGTTGAGACACTAATGTGTGAACTTGGTGATGCCCATGACACCATCAAGGAGAAGGAAGAATTGAAAAGATTAGCCGCCGATGATATTGGCTCTCTATCAATTGAGCTCGAAGAAGAGCAAAACTTGAGAGTCTCTTTAGAGGAGAAATTGTTGGGACTAGAAGAGTCTCATAATCTAATCTTGTCAAAACTCACTAAAGAACGTGACCATGCTCTCGCCATGGTCAAGTTGCTTAAAAAGGAGAAAGTTGAATTTGACGTTGGTCATAATGATCTTCGTGAGAAGTTTGAGAAGCTTGAAGAAGCTCACAAGGCTTTGGAGGGCAAATTCTCTCATCTCACCAAGATTCGTGAACAACTTCAAATTCAACTAACTATTGAACAATCTAAAGTCCCCCCAATGCAAGTTATTGAAGTTCCTTGTTCTTCTAACTCTATTTGTGATCATAGTGATATCATTGAGGAGAACAATAGGTTGAAGGCCGATCTTGCTAAGGGCCTTGCCACTTGCATTCAAGGAGAGAAGAATCTAAATGATCTCCTGAACAATCAAAGATTGTACAAGGGAAAGGAGGGCCTCGGTTTTGTTGCCAAGTCCTCAAAGAAAGGGGATCTTTGTTTGGTGGCCGAGTCCTCAAAGAAGAAGAAGAACAAGAAGAACAAGAAGAAGACAAAGCCTGCTGCTGCTCCTACTCCTCATGTCCCCTTTGATATTTGTTACACCGAGGAGGAGTGGGAGGAGCTGAATGGAAAGAAGAAAATCGAGGAGACCGGAGTCTCCGGGTCAAAGGCTCCGGAGTCTCCGGTTAGTTCATCTACCCCGGAGTCTCCGCCCCCAAAGACCGGAGTCTCCGGCCCTTCTCATAATAATTTTGCAGGAAAATATAATCCTCATTATGTTCTTCTTAGGGACTATTACGGTGATGTCTATGCTAAATATGTTGGTCCCTATAATGGTTTCATTGAATATGCTATTTGGGTACCTAAGATTCTTGTGACTAACAAAAGAGGACCCATTCAAAGATGGGGACCTAAAACCAAGAATTAATCTCTTGTAGGACATTGCTTCTGGAGGAGTAAAATGGATTATTGATAGTGGTGCCACAAGCCACATGACCGGAAGCAAAAATATTGTGGAAGATCTAAAGCCCAATACTTCAAATGTCACGGTCTCATATGGTGATAATTCATCCTCTAAGGTACTTGGTTTCGGTAAGGTGGTGATCACTCCGGACATGTCCCTAGTGAATGTCATGCTTGTCGAAACCATTGGTTATAATCTACTTTCCGTTCATCAACTTGCTACTATGGGCTATGCCACATATTTTGATGTTGATATTGTGGTCGTCATGTGGAGTAAGTCTCTCAAGGTTGCCTTTGTTGGGTATGTCGAAAACGGCTTGTATGTGGTGGACTTTTCGGAGAAACCCACTACGGCCGCGATATGCCTAATTGCTAAGGCCGACGTGGGATGGCTTTGGCATCGCCGGTTAGCCCACGTCAATATGAGAGCTTTGCAAAATCTCTACACCGAAGGCCACATACTCGGACTAAAAGATGTTTCTTTTGCCAAAGATCGTGTTTGTAGGGCATGTATTGAAGGAAAGATGCATGAAACAAGTCATCCAAGCAAGACCATTATCTCTTCCAAGAGGTGCTTGGAGCTCCTTCACATGGATCTCTTTGGACCTCCCACTTATGCAAGTCTTGGTGGCAAGAAATATTGCTTGGTGATTGTTGATGACTACTCAAGATACACTTGGGTTTATTTCTTTGAGTTCAAAAGTGAGACCCAACAAACCGTCAAAGACTTTGCCACCGAAGTTGAGCGTCAATTCAATACCACCATATTGACTATAAGAAGTGACAATGACACCGAGTTCAAGAACTACTCCTTAAATGAGTTTCTTAGTGATGCGGGTATCAAACATCAATATTCCGCTGCATATACCCCGCAACAAAATGGAGTTGCCGAGAGGAAAAACCGGACTCTTATGGATGCGGCAAGAACTATGTTGGCGGAGTTCAAGTCTCCATACAACTTTTGGGCCGAAGCTATCAATACCGCATGCCATGCCACCAACCGGCTCTATCTCCGCAAGAACTTGAACAAGACTCCATATGAAATTCTTACCGGGCAAAAGCCCAACATCAAGTACTTCCGGGTATTTGGTTGTAAGTGTTTCTATCTCAAGAAAGGTGTTCGTTTGTCAAAATTTGATTCTAAAGCATTAGAGGGTATCTTTGTTGGTTACTCCACGGACTCACATTCCTATAGGATCTATAGCAAGTCCACCGGGCATGTTATAGAGACTTGTAATGTGAGGTTCGATGAGGATAATGGTTCCTTTGTAGGACAAAGTTGTGTTCGTGATGTAGGTGATGAAATTCCTCCCCAAGCCATAAGAAGAATGGGTGTCGGATTCTTCCGGCCCATTGAGGGACACCTTTTGGCCGAAGGAGAAGGACAATGCTCTACACATGTGGAGCCTTCACCTGCTGAACACACACAGGACATTGACCAAAGACAAGCTGCACACCCTCAACCTCAAGATCATCCCACCGAGCAATCTTGCCCGGAGTCTCCGGCCCCTGTGGTCCGGACTCTCCGGCCTATACCGGAGTCTCCGGGTATGGATACCGGAGTCTCCGGGGGTGATCAAGCCTTTGATGAAGATCCTTCGGAATTCCGTGGCTATGGTCCACTTGATGATCAAGGCAATCCACTTAATGGTCAAGGCGAGGACCAGAACAGTGATCATGAAGATGATCAAGTAGTCTCTCAAGAATCTCCTCTTAAGGCTCGCACTCGCCGTGAGAAGAAGCTTGAGTCCATTCTACGACGAAGAAGCATATCCTTGGAAAATGTGGTTGGGAGTGTTCGTAAAGGTGTCTCCACTAGGAGGCAACTTTCTAACTTTTGCTCTCATCATGCTTTTGTCTCTTGTGTAGAACCCAAGAAAGTTTATGAGGCGCTTGAGGATCCGGATTGGCTTGATGCCATGCATGATGAACTCAACAACTTTGAGCGCAACAATGTGTGGACTCTAGTAGAAAGGCCTAAAGATTGCCGTAATGTCATTGGGACCAAGTGGATCTTCAAGAACAAGCAAGATGCAAATGGCATAGTCATTCGTAATAAGGCAAGATTGGTGGCTCAAGGTTTCTCCCAAGTTGAGGGTATTGACTTTGGTGAAACTTTCGCTCCCGTTGCCCGTCTTGAATCCATTCGCATCTTACTTGCATATGCATCACATCATAACTTTAAACTTCAACAAATGGATGTTAAAAGTGCATTTCTCAACGGTCCCTTAAATGAATTGGTTTTTGTGAAGCAACCCCCGGGCTTCGAAAACCCTAAGTTTCCTAACCACGTTTACAAACTTGATAAGGCACTCTATGGCCTCAAACAAGCCCCACGTGCGTGGTATGAGCACCTTAAAGAGTTGTTGGTTGATCGTGGTTTTGAAATTGGGGTGATCGATCCCACTCTTTTTACTAAGAAGGTCAATGGGGAGCTTTTCATTTGCCAAATATATGTTGATGATATTATATTTGGTTCTACTAACAAAGCTTTCAATAATGAGTTTGCCAAGCTCATGACCGACAAGTTTGAGATGTCTATGATGGGGGAGTTGGAGTTCTTCCTTGGATTTGAAGTTAAACAATTGAAGGGAGGGACTTTTGTGAACCAAGCCAAATATACCCAAGACATGCTCAAGAGGTTCGAGATGATAGGAGTCAAAGGTGCAAAGACTCCCATGCCAACAAAGGTTAATCTTGATCTCGATCCTAATGGTAAAGAAGTGGATCAAAAACTCTATAGATCTATGATTGGTTCCTTGCTTTACCTTTGTGCATCTAGACCGGACATTATGTTAAGTGTGGGAGTTTGTGCACGTTTTCAAGCCGCACCAAAGGAAAGCCACTTAGTGGCGGTCAAGAGAATCTTTCGATATTTGGTGAATACCCCTAACTTTGGTCTTTGGTATCCAAAAGGAGCAAGTTTTGATCTTATAGGTTACTCGGATTCGGATTGGGCGGGAGACAAAGTGGAACGGAAATCAACCTCCGGGGCTTGCCAATTTCTTGGTAGGTCTTTGGTGTGTTGGTCATCTAAGAAACAAAATTGTGTGTCTCTCTCTACCACCGAAGCCGAATATGTAGCCGCGGCTAGTTGTTGTGCACAACTCTTATGGATGAGGCAAACTTTGAAGGATTACGGTGTCATTTTTGACAAAGTGCCTCTTTTGTGTGATAATGAAAGTGCAATCAAGATCGCTCACAACCCGGTGCAACACAATAAGACGAAGCATATTGAGATTCGTCATCATTTCATTCGGGATCATGTCAACCGAGGAGAAATTGATCTATCTTATGTTGGCACTCATGAGCAACTTGCCGATATATTCACAAAGCCTCTTGATGAAGCAAGATTCCGGGAATTGAGGCATGAACTAAATATCATTGATTCATGCAATGTGGCTTGAGCTAGGTGCATTTACTCCCATACTCTAACGTGTGTGTTGTTCTAGATGTGGGCATGGAGATAGGGGGAGTGCGGTCCTAATTGATTGGGCTATCCCTCCCCCCATAATGCCGATAGTAAGCGTATTGTTCTATCTTGTCAGTGGTGACACTTTTGAGCTTAATCGATGAGTCTAGGTTTTGGGCCCAAGATATATCTTCGCGGTGCCATACCTTTGTACTCATACATGGTGGCCCTTTGGTCACCAACCTCCCTAGTGGAGGAGTTTCCCATTTGATTTTATTGCCTTATTTTTATGGGAAGATGCTCATGTTTGGTCTTATTTGATTTTGTTTGCATGTTTGCAAGCATGAGTATGTTGTACCACACAGTGACAATGTGTCCATCCCAAGCCCATCTCATCCTAAAACAAACCTAATCTCTAAATGACATGTCCTTCACACCATAAATATTGATCTGGTCGAGGGGGGCCGGAGACTCCGGGGCTTACAGCCCGGAGACTCCGGTGGGCCGGAGACTCCGGGGTAAGTACCGGAGACTCCGGCCCGGGCAGTTTCAAAAATCACTTAGGGCACGGGGTGGGGAAGAACGGTTCATTCTTCCCCACTCGCCCCCGTGCCCTACACTCGCCCCCTGCCGCCCCCTCTTCGAAGATCGCTGCCCGGAGCTCTCCCAAGCCCCGGGATCCGCCGTGCCACCGGCCAATCTTTCCCTTGAGGGTGTGGGAACCTCCCCACCGACCGATTTGCGCCAATGGACTCCGGTAAATGTTCTCTTCATCTTCTCCATCTAGTTCCATCTAGATCTATGAGATGTGCATGTTTCCCATAGTTTGAATTGGTGTACTACATTCTAGTGGCTATCAATCATCTTCTTAGCAACTTTATTGTGGTTATTGCACTCGATTTGGTCTAAGTGGTCTCCTAGGCTCGGGCTCCTGCATCCGGCCGGAGACTCCGGCCCCTGTGGCCAGAGACTCCGGCCTGGACGCAAAGTCTCCGGTTTTGGCCGGAGACTCCGGCCCGAGTCCCCGGAGACTCCGGCTAGATCAGACCAATGTGCACTCTTTCACAGCATAGTTGCTTATATTTGGATTCTAGGACATGTCACCTCAACCTTGCTATCTTCCTCACTCTTTCACAGGTGCAGGTGGTTCTCGGAAGCCGACAGCCCATAGCAAGGACAAGTTGGTTGTGAATCCCGCCACAGGGGAGCTTTCTCAGAGATCGGTCATTGCTCAGCAAGCTAGAGATGCTAAGAGGCTCAAGACAAGGATGGCCGAAGAGGAACGAGCTGAGGCAGCTAAGAAGGTCAAGTTTGATAGTCTTGTGACTCTGGAAGGGCTATCAGCATCTGAGTTTGTTGAAATGAGGAAGAGGGATATGTACACTCTCGCGCGGAACTCCCGTGACCGTTGCTTTTTCCGCAAAGAGCAAGAGCTGATCATGAAGGAATTTTATGCTTCCCTCAAGAAGTATCCGGTTTGCCCTCAGACGGTGATGGATTTCTCTCACTTTGCCAAGTACAGTGCATACTTCGGAGAGGCTGTGTGGATCACTTGCAAGCTTGGGCTCCATCCACTCATGAAGATACAAGAGTCCTACAACATCACATTGGTCCAACAGTTCTTTGCTACCTTGGTGTTTGGAGAGGGTGAGGAGATCCCCATGACTTGGATGACCGGAGAAGAGGTTTGTCATTCCAACTTCATGGACTTTGCTGCTCTCCTTGGGTATGAGTTCCGTGGTGCTACTACTCCTAGTGGCATGAGGATGCATGTTGATGGGGAGTACTATGAGAAGAAGAAGCTTGCTCCTCTCTACACCGGGGATGACAAGAAGATTGTCATTGGGGGCACTCTTGGGCTGTCCAAACGGTCCAACATCTTGCTCCGCATATTCCGGGCCTCCATTGCCCCTCAAGCCGGCAACTTTGATGCTATTCGCAAGGCCTTGGTGAATCTCTTGGCCTACTCTCATGAAGTCTATTGCCAAGGAGAGACCGCACATATTGAGCCGCTTGATGTGATGGATTTCATTCACAAGGAAATCAACGATTGCATTCTCAGCAAGAAGACTCCTCTCTATGCCCCATTTATCATGAGGCTCATTCGTGCTCAAGGACTCAACCTTCCTCTTCTCGATGCAAACCTTGTGGATCACAAGGTTGTGAAGCTTCAACGCAAAGAACCCACCGGTCACTCCAAGGAACCTTTTGCTCCAATGAGAGGTGAAGATGATGATGCCTTTGCCGAGGGTGTGTCCACTAGAAGGGGCCCAAGGATGAAGCATGCTAGCAATGCCGGCTCTAGCTCCACCAATGAGTTTTCTCAAGAGTACAAGAAGCTCAATTGGTTCCAAAGAAATGTGCTTTGCATGAATGTGGACATCCGTCACAAGCAATATGAGAGCTACATCTCTCAGAAGCACATCAATGACAATCAAGCTGTTCTTCACAAGGCCTTTCGGAAATCTCAACCGGGCTATGTGGAATCACCTCCTTCTTCTTCTTCATCCGGTACTCACAGCTATGGCAAGTGGAGCAAGGGTCTGACTGACTGGCAGGCATTTGAGGAGGTCACCTCTGGCACCTCCAATGTGCGTCATGGCAAGAAGCCCATGGCTTCTGATGATATTGAAGAAGGAGATGAGGACTTCAATGCCGGTTCCGAGGACGAGCCCGAGGATGAAGACGACGAGTGATCTCATGGGCGTGTAGCATCGCTCTTTTCCCTTTTTTTGGTGTCTCGATGCCAAAGGGGGAGAAGTAGCTCTACTAGGATGTCTTCGTTGGGATTTGCATGGGGTGGTTATTTGGATTTGCACTTCGTTTGCTTTGCTTTGGTCGAGACACAACTTCATGGACTTTCATGTTGTGTCTCATCTATCTTAGTGTTGAACCGTTTAAATGTGTGTGGTATGTTATGTGTGTGAGACTTAAGTTCTTATGTTGCTTAGTAAGACTATTAAAATGTGTGCTATATTGTTAGTCTTACTTATATGCTTATTGGTTAGTCTCATATATTATTTCTTGCAATTGGTATAATTGTGAAATATATAGGGGGAGTGATGATTCTTACTTGTGTGGCTCATGTTCAAATGCAAATGGTGTTGTGCACACAAGTACGGGGAGCTTTTGCTATATATTTCATTTTATTGTGTTTATATCTTGCAAATCCTTATGTTGTCATCAAACACCAAAAAGGGGGAGATTGAAAGGGCATTTCCCTAATAAATGTATTTTGGTGTTTGTTAACAACATTTGGTGAATTAACCATTCTATTTAAGTTCTGCAGATTTTCTAGGTTAATTCAGAATCTCGCGGAGGTTCACCCAAAAAGGGAAGAAAAGATCGAAGCCCGTAGTCCAGTAGTGGAGTTAGGGCTTAGTGGTCTTATAGGGTGCTTCGCGAAGGTGGAATTGGTGGAGAGGGGATCCTCGAAGTACTGCTATTGCTACTTCTAGGGCGGAGACTCCGGCCCTGGTGGCCGGAGACTCCGGCCTAGGAGTATCGCCCTAGCAATCCTCCCAGTTGGTCTAAGCAGAGACCTGCCCGGAGTTGGGCCGGAGACTTTTGTCTCTGGCCGGAGACTCCGGGTGGGGCGGAGACTCCGGTCCCAGTGGCCGGAGACTCCGGTCTCTCTGGCTGGGTTAGGGTTTGCTAAGGAGTTGGTCTATGCAGTGACCAGGCCGGAGTTGGGCCGGAGACTTCTGTCTCTGGCCGGAGACTCCGGCCCTGGAGTCACTTAGGGCGGAGACTCCGGCCCTCCTGGCCGGAGACTCCGGCCCTCCTGGCCGGAGACTCCGGCCCTAGTCGACCAGCAACGGCTACATTTCGAGGAGGAGTATATAAAGCCTTCTTCTTCCTCAAGAGAAGGCTGCGGCTTCCACTCTCTCTCCACCATTGTTCCAAAGCTTCAAAGCTCAAGATCTCTCTCCCTAGCCAATAGAACTCAAAGCCCTTTTGGGATTTGAGGGAGAAGACCTAGATCTACACTTCCACCAAGGCGATTTGATTTCCCCCCTCTCTTTGTTGAGGGGCTTGTTACTTGTGTGATTCATCGGATTTATAGCCGGAAGAAGCCGTCCCCCAAGCTTGACTTTGTGTGTAAGAGCTTGGTGGGCCTATTGGGAGCCTCCAATTGAGTTGTGGAGCTTGCCCCAATACTTTGTGTAAAGGTGTCGTGCCGCCTTCAAGGGCATCGCTTAGTGGAGCGTGAACTCGCCTTTGTGGCTTGTTCACCGGAGAATAGGGTGAGCCTTTGTGGCGTTGGTGGCCTTTGTGGCACCACACCTCTCCAACGTAGACGTACTTCCCGTAACAAGGAAGGAACTACGGGAATACATCCTCGTGTCTTCGTGTCTCCATTGCGGTGACCTCTATCCTTTACTTGTGCCTTTACTTATATTGTTATTGCTAGCTTGCTTGTCACTCTAGGTAAATTCACTTAGTATCACATCTAGAGAATTTACCTTCTTGTCTAGCCCTAACTTGAAAAGAATTAAAATTATTGGGTAGCTCCTATTCACCCCCCCCTCTAGTCGCTCATACGATCCTTTCAGTTTCTGCACCCAAGGTTCTCTCTCATTACCATGCTTGTTGGCAATGAAGTCTTCTTTAGTGTACTTTGCATTTTTATCAATCTTTTCTGGTTCCTCTTCAACTTCTTCTTTATCGGAAGCGTCTCCTGGTTCAGTTTCAACATCAGAAATAGAAACACTGTTAGGATCTTTACCTGCATCGGATGCTTCTGTAGTTGTTTTATGCTTCTTCTTCTTCTTCTTCTTAGAAGGAATATCATCATTTGAAGTGCGTTGAGAATCTTGCTCGACCCTCTTAGGATGTCCTTCAGGATATAATGGATCTTGATTAGGAGCGCCACTTCTTGTGCGTATTTCACATGCTTTCTTATCTCTTGCGGCATTAACTAGCAAGTCTTTTTGCACTTTGGTAAGCTGATCAATTTGTGTTTGAACCATTTGAAAATGTTTAACAAGTATTTTCACATCATTAGCGGTTCTCTCCACAATATCCTGCAACTTGTTAATAGCTCTAGAATTTTCCAACAAATGATTATGCACCATTCTATTAAAATTTTCTTGCTTAACAATAAAATTATCAAATTCATCTAAGCATTGATCAGGAGGTTTAGGATAAGGAATATCTCTTTCATCAAAGCGCTGGAGAGAGTGTACCTCAATTGTAGATGAATGAGGGATTGGCTTACATAATTCTTCTATAGGAGGTAAATTCTTCACATCTTCGGCCTTAATACCTTTCTCCTTAAGAGATTTCTTAGCTTCCTTCATAACTTCATCATTTAATTCAATCATCCCTCTCTTCTTCGGCGTAGGCTTTGTAGATGGCGCAGGGGTTGGTGCTGGTGTTGGTTCAACTAGAGTCCAATCGTCATGATTCCGGCTTATTTTAGCCATTAATTCTTCAGCATCAGCCGGAGTTCTTTCCCTGAAAACACAACCAGCACAACTATCCAAATATGACTTGGATTCATCAGTTAGTCCATTATAAAATATATCAAGGAGTTCATTTTTAGGCAATGGTTCTTTAGGCAAAGCTCTAATTAAAGAACAAAACCTTGTCCAAGATTCAGGCAGTATCTCTCCTTTTCCCTGTTCAAAATCAAAGATTTTCTGCACAGCAGCATGTTGAGCACTAGCAGGAAAATATTTCTGAAAGAAAGCATTAACCAAAGCAATAGGACTAGTAAGAGATCCAGGAGACAAGCTATTAAACCAAGTTTTAGCTGCATCTTTCAATGAGAAAGGAAAAATCTTAGCAACAAAGTAAGTGCGGAGCTTAATATCATCAGAAAACAAATTACTCAAAGTAGAAAGCTCATTCATGTGCCCCATAGCACTCTCATCTTTAGTACCACAAAAAGGAGTTTTCTCAACAATAGATATGTAAGATAAATCTAAAGAGAAATCATAATCCTTATCTCTAATATTTATGGGAGAAGCAGCAAACTTAGGATTAGGAGACAAATTATATCTAACAGAACGTCTTGCAAGAAGTTCTTTAACATTACCAGTATTACAAGCAGCACGTGCTTCAGCAATAAAATCATCATTAAGCTCAATATAAGTATCATCATCATAATCATCACTAGGACATTCCCTAGACTCGGGTGAACTAACAGGTGTAACAGTGGTGTTTCCCAACTTAGCTCTAGCAATAGTAGCATCTAAAAATGAACCTAGTGAACCACTCTCATCAAGCACAGTAGAAGCATCATCTAAATTATCAGTGGCATTTTCAAACTCAGCAGAAGTAGTAGTAGTAGCGTGTGGATGTGGTGGTGTAAGCAACTTACTCATAACAGATGGCGAATCAAGAGCAACAGAGGTGTTGAGAGTCGTACCTCTTCTTGTAGTGGATGGCAATATAGGAACTTTTCCATCACGAGGTTTACCCATGATGAAAGGATTGCAGCGAACAATATGAATACCAAGTGAACTTACAAATAAAGCTATGCTCCCCGGCAATGGCGCCAGAAAATAGTCTTGATGACCCACAAGTATAGGGGATCGCAACAGTCTTCGAGAGAAGTAAAACCCAAATTTATTGATTCGACACAAGGGGAGCCAAAGAATATATATGTAAGCCTTAACAGATGAGTTGTCAATTCAGCTACACCTGGAAACAGTCTTGCTCGTAGTGGTTTATCAGTAGCAACAGTTTTATAGTGGTGATAGTAGTGAAACAGTAACAGCAGTAGTAAAATAGCAGCGGTAATAGTAGCGATAGTAAGCAGTAGGAACAAATACTGTAGGCATAGGGATGCATGTACGGGCGTTGCATGGATAAGATAATTCATGAAATCAATGAGACATGGGCATTGCAGATAAATAATGATAAAGTATCCTAGTACAAACAATCATAGGCATGTGTTCCATATATAGTCGTACGTGCTCACAAGGAGAAACTTGCACGACATCTTTTGTCCTACCAGCCTGTTGCAGCAGGGCCTCAAGGAAAACTACTGGTAATTAAGGTACTCCTTTTAATAAAGTACCGAAGCAAAGCATTAACACTCGGTGAACACATGTGATCCTCACATTATAGCCATCCCCTCCGGTTATCCCAATTTCTATCACTTTGGGGCCTCGGGTTCCGGACAACAATATGTGTATACAACTTGTTGGTAAGACCATAAACAATAAGTATCATTATAGAAATAATAACATGTTCAGATCTGAAATCATGGCACTCGGGCCCAAAGTGACAAGCATTAAGCACAACAAGTTGCAACAAAGTCATAAGCACTAATAAGGATACTAGGCACTATGCCCTAACAATCTCATATCAAATTACATGAACAATCTCATCCAATCCCTACCATCCCCTCACCTACAGCGGGGGAATTACTCACATATGGATGGGGGAGTCATGGATGGTTGATGGAGGGACATCGGTGATGATGGTGATGAAGATCTCCTCCAAATCCCCGTCCCGGCAGGATGCCAAAATGGAGTTTCTGGTTCCGAATCGCGGTTTCTGATGGCGGCAGCGCAGCGGAAGTCTATCTGGGAAAAATGCCGTCTCCCCGATATAATCGAGTCAGGGGGTATATGTAGGCGAAAGGAGGGGTCGAGAGGACGGCCGAGGCACCCTCACACCAGGTGGGCGCGGCCAGGGCTAGGCCACGCCCCCTGTGTGTGTGGGGCCCTCGAGCCTCCTCTCTGTCTCGTCTTCTGGCTCCGTGGGTCTTCTGGTGAAATAGGATTTTTGATGATTTTTCCCGAATTTTTACTGAAAGTTGTATTTCTGAACAAAAATGAGACACCAGAGCAATTCTGCTGAAAACAGCGTTAGTCCGTGTTAGTTGTATTCAAAACACACAAATTAGAGGAGAAACAATATCAAAAGTGTTCGGGAAAGTAGATACGTTTTGGACGTATCAATTAGCGGTCCAGGCGTTTCTCTAACACGTATACAAACTCCATGATCTCGCAAGATTCCCAATTCATTTCACACCGCGAGTATCCATAAACAAAAGATCACGATATCAACTCAAATGAAAGATAGTGCAATGTTGAAAGCTTGCCCCATGACGGCATGGCTGGGCTAATTTCCAACTTACAACTTGCAAGCATAACAACTCAACATAAGAGACCAGAATGTCAAAATTTTAAAACGAGAAAAGTAAAGTGTGCCATCCGGTTCGTGAGAGCTTTACTGACCAATTTTCGCATAACACTAAAAAGAGTTTAATTTGAAGGATAGATAAAAGCAAGTCAAATGTACTTTGGAATAGCAAATTGCTAATAGGTATGTATGGTGGACACTTTGGAACAACTTGGTTTTTAGGAGTTGGATGCACGAGTAGAGCTCATACTCAGTACAAAATGAAAGCTAGCAAAAGACTAGGAGCGACCAACTAAGAGAGCAATAATAGCCATAATCATGCATAGCGACAAAGCGACATTAAAAAAAGCATAATATGGCATCAAAAGTCAAAAACTAAATGATCATAGAGGCAATGTTGACTTTGTATGAGTCAAACATATGTGAGCATGCGCCAAGTCAACCCAAATAAAGCATCAAAGGAGAAAACCAAAATAATGCTTCCAAATAATTAAAACAACGCATGATTTTTCCAAAGGCTCATTAAGCAATCTCAGTTATTTGAGACAATTCATACTACAGCAAAACCACTAAGCATACTATCAAAAAGACATCAAGCACGACATGCAAAAGCCTAGGCCGCAGTCTACACAAGCTCCTTCTTGTACCACTTTTTTTTTGCATAAAGCTTTTTCTCTTTTCCAACACCATTCAAACTTTTTATAACCAACTCTTTTGATGAAAACCAATATGGACCAGAGGTCAAAATACACCTTGATAAAAAGATATAACAAGATCTAAACACAAATCAAGGCGAAAATCAAAAGCTAAACGCAGTTCTAGAAAAAGAGAACACTCGTTGAAATTATAATTAAGAATGAAAAACAGAGTGTTCTTGGCAAATGAAAAGAAAGGCAACTTCTCCAAAGGAATTTGTTGGGGTACAACCATTTATTGCAGCAAACAAAACTAAACAAAACTGAAAACTAAAAACAACTGACGCTCCAAGAAAAACGCATAATGCATGAAGCAATAAAAATATAGTGCATTGAAAGGTGACCTGATTTTTGCCGATGAAGAAGGGGTGCCTCGGGGGCATCCCCAAGCTTTGACGCTTGTACTTCTTGGATATTTCTTGGGGTGCTGGGCATCCACAAGCTTGAGCTTTTGTCCATTCTTCAACTCATCTCATCATTCTCCAATCCCTACACTTGAAAACTTCCTTCATACAAAACTAAACACAAATCTATTAGCAACATTAGTGTAAGCATAACATTGAATCAACCCTTTTTGCTTCAGGTTTCAACTCAAAACCACCACATATAAAGTATATACTACTGTAGCAACTTCCCCAAAAGTTCCGTGATCAAAAGAACTCAAAAAGAAAGCGATAAAGCGGCAAACACAAATATTGGCAGAAATCTGTCAAAACAGAACAGCTGACAAAGATCGAATTTTTAGAGGGTTTCTGTTGCTCAAATCAAAAAGTGGTCAACTAATGAAAGTTTGGATATAACCTGGGGCATATTCACAAGAAATCGCAGGTCAAAAAGATATACAGAGAATTTTCACGAATTTTTACGGTGCAGCACCGAAAACAGTTTCAGGACAGCAACATCCCCAAATCTTACCTCACTCAAATTAGAGGCTTCTCTTGGCACAAAAACAAAATAAAAAGGATAAGGAGAGGTTATTACAGTATTAATAACTTCCAAGACTCAAATAAAAGAAAAAGTACTAAAAGTAAAAATATTGGGTTTATCTCTCAAGAGTGCTTTTCTTTAACGCCTTCGAGCTAGGCGCAGAAATTTGAGAAGATGCTCACATAAGAAATATGAATGGAAGCCAAAAAGAGCATCAAGGAGCAAATATAAAACACATTTAAGTCTAACCCACTTCCTATGCATAGGAATCTTGTAAGAAAATAAATCAAAGAAGCACATAGTCACAAGTATAGGTAGATAAAACAAGAGCAACTTTGGAACTTTCAATATAAAGAGAGGTGTTTTAGTAACATGAGAATTCCAACAACCATATTTTCCTCTCTCATAATAATTTTTAGTAGCATCATGAACAAACTCAACAATATAAATATCACACTCACCCTCCGTTGTTAAGCATGGAGGGCGATCAAATAAGGTATTAGTTAAAGAGTTACTCTTATTGGGAGGTAGACATGGGTAGTCCATTCTTCCTCCTCTTGATCATCACTCTCCTCCTCTTTTTCATCCAATGAGCTTCTAGTTTCAGCAATTTCTTCTTCCATAGGCTCCTTCAAGGCATTAGTCTCTTCCGTTGGAGAGCATCTATTAAGATATTTAAGAATATAGCCATTTTCTTCCTTGTAATTATCAAAGCAAAATTTAAGTATATCATAAACCTCGTATTTATAAGGTGCATCATCAGTATTTTCAAGCAAATAAGCAAGTTCGAATGCACCCTTCTAAGCAATAAATTCTTCAATTTGTTCCACATCATAAAAGTCATAATTTCCATTAATATAAGAAGATATGGTAACATCATCATTATACTCACATTGAAAAGGGAGGTGTTTATACCTCCTACAGCAACAAGATTTATCAAAGCAATAAGTAACATTATAAGTAGAGCACACATTTCTAGCAATGATATACAATTTATCAATTTGTTTCCATAAGTGTTTCCCTTTTTGTGACAAGCGGTGTTCCTCATAATAATTTTGCTGCTCTTCCGTGAACCCACCTTGCCAAAAAGATTTAGTTTCAAAGAAACCAACCATTGATAGAAAGCATGATAAAGTAAGACAATAACATACCAACAAAAATAACAACTATAGTAGGAACTATTTTTTTTTGTATTTTTGATAAAAAAATGATGCAAGTAAAAATAAAGTAAAGAAAAACTTAAAACAAAGTAAAGGATGTGCGTGCGAAACTCCCCTTGCAGAAGTCTTCTTTTTCCTCCCCGGCAACGGCGCCAGAAAACTTGTTGATGGCGCGGTGATGATGGTGTGAAAGCTTCTTATTTAATACACGGCAACGGCGACAGAAAACTTCTAGAGCCAAGTTGACGTGGGAATGTGTAGTAAATGACCGGCCAGTTGGAAACCCCAAGAGAAGGTTTTGATGAAGATAGCAGCAAGTTTTCGCTCAGTTATGAAACCAAGGTTTAATCGTCCAGGAGGAGGATGACAATAAGACTGAAGGTGATGCCCGCTAGCTTTACGACAGCTCCGGATAATTTATAGGGCGCCTCGTCCAAGCTTTGCTTTGCGAGCGGCAACGTGGAACCTGCACACAACACAACCAAATACTTTGTTCCCAATTTACAATGAGGTTGTCAATCTCACCGGTTTGCTTGAAACAAAGGGTATGAGCGTATCGAGTGGAAAGTAATGATAGTATGCGAGTAAAGTAAACAGTGCGAGTAAAGTAAACAGGTGATAGCAATATAAAGGAAATAGGACCGGGGTCCACAGTTCACTAGTGGTGTCTCTCCATAAGATAAAATAAAACATGCTGGGTAAACAAATTACAGTTGGGCAATTGATAGAATAAAGACAACGTGCATATGTCGAGAGGATCACTATGAGATTTACTCTGGGCATTACAACAAGATACATAGACCGCCATCCAACTACATCTATGACTAATAATCCACTTGTGGCGAATCAATCCGAGAACTCCACAAGTATTAGGTTGCGAACAACAGATAATTGCATTAAGCAAAGTGTGTAATGTAAACAAAGCATATGCCCTTGAGCATATGAAGGTTGTTTTCGCCCTAGTAGCAACAGCACATCTACAACCTTAGAGGTTTCTGTCACTCCCCCAGATTAAATAGAGGCATGAACCCACTATCGAGCATAAATACTCCCTCTTGGAGTCACTAGCAACTACTCGGCCAAGATAGCTACTAACAACGGAGAGCATGCAAGATCATAAACAACATAGAGATAATATAAGATAAAATTCAGTACATCAACTCAATCATAACACCAATATTCATCGGATCCCAACAAACACAACATGTAGAATTACATAACGGTGATCTCGATCATGTAAGGCAGCTCATGAGATCTAAATATGAAGCACATGGTGGAGAAGACAACCATCTAGCTACTGCTATGGACCCATAGTTCAAGGTAGACTACTCAATCATCGCGCCGGAGGCAAGCATGGCGATGAAGAAGACCTCCGGTGGCGATTCCCCTCTCCGGCAGGGTGCCGGGAAGAGCTTCTGGACCCTCCCGATCTTCGGGTCAATGGTGGCGGCGGATCGCGATGTGTTCTGGAAAAGTGATCGGGTATTTATGTTTTTCCCGTTGGGGGGTCTTTATAGGCGAAGAGGCGGTGTCAGAAGTGGACCAGGGGGCCCACACCATAGGCCGGCGCGGGCCAGGGGTGGGCTGCGCCCCCTGGTGGTGTGGCCACCCTCTGGTCCGGCTCCGTCTCCTCTTCGGTGTTCTGGAAGCTCCGTGAAATATCTGGACGACTGGCTTTGGTTTCATCCAATTCCGAGAATATTTCCTGTGTAACTTTTCTGAAACACAAAAACAGCAAAAAACAGGAAACTGGCACTACGGCATCTCGTTAATAGGTTAGTTCCATAAAATGCATAAAAATGCCCCGAAGTGTAACGAAACACTAAACAAATGGTGTAAAAACAAGCATGGAGCATCAAAAATTATGGATACATTGGAGACGTATCAGTCTTTACTTTAGTTTTTAGTTTTCTTTTGTTTTGTTTGCTTCAATAAATGGTTGGACCCCAACAAATTTCTTTTGGAGAAGTTGCCTTGCTTTTCATTTGCCAAGAACACTCCGTTTTTCACTCTTATCGTTCAACGAGTGTTCTCTTTTTCTAGAACTGCGTTTAGCTTTCATTTTTCGCCTTGATTTTTTTTCAGATCTTGTTATATCTTTATAGCAAGGTGTATTTTGACCTCTGGTCCATGTTGGTTTTCATCAAAAGAGTTGTTTCAAAAAGGTTCGAATGGTGTTGGAAAAGAGAAAAAATTTCATGCAAAAAAGTGGTACAAAAAGGAGCTTGTTTAGACTACGGCTTAGACTTTTTCATATCGTGCTTGATGTTGTTTTGATAGTATGCTTAGTGGTTTTGCTATAGCATGACTTGTCTCAAATGATTGAGATTGCTTAATGAGCCTTAGAAAAAATCATGCGTTGTTTTTATTATTTGGAAGCATTAATTAGGTTTTCTCCTTGATGCTTTATTTGGGTTGACTTGGCGCATGCTTTCAACATGTTTGACTCATACAAAGTCGCCATAAGCCTCTATGATCATTTATTTTTTGACTTTTGATGCCATCTTATGCTTCTCTTAATGATATTTTGTCGCTATGCATGATTATGACCGTTATTGCTCTCTTAGTTGGTCGCTCTCAGTCTTTTGCTAGCCCTCATTTTGTACTGAGTATGAGCTCTACTCGTGCATCCAACTCCCAAAAACTAAGTTATTCCAATGTGTCTACCATATATACCTATTAGCAATTTGCTATTCCAAAGTACATTTGACTTGCTTTTATCTATCCTTCAAATTAACTCTTTTTGGTGTTATGCGAAAATTGGTCAGTAAAGCTCTCACGAACCTAATGGCACACTTTACTTTTCTCGTTCTAAAAAATGTGACATTGTGGCTCTCTTATGTTGAGTTGTTATGCTTGCAAGTTGTAAGTTGGAAATTAGCCCAACCATGCCGTCATGGGGCAAGCTTTCAACATTGCACTTCTTATTTGAGTTGATATCGTGATCTTTTATTTATGGATATTCGCGATGTGAAATAAATTGGAAATCTTGCGGGATCATGGAGTTTGTATACGTGTTAGAGAAACACCTGGACCGCTAATCTAAGCCATGCATAATTCATGGTGGAAATTTACAGCATGCCCATAGTGAACATTCGACGACGCATCTCAAAATAAAAAGCTATACCAATGGTAAATAAAAGAGATACCGAGTTGTTCATTGTTTGTTTGTCCTATCATTTTGATGTGGGCTTGTTCCATGTCATCGGACACGGAGGTACCCCGTTGGCGGTTCTCGATGATACGTGTATACTTACAATGACAAGAGCTTGCTTGGGACTCTAAGTCGAGTAGCATGAGGTTTGGATATTCGTAATTCACGGGACACGAGGTTTTCAACTTATGATTTGTCAAGCATATGCTTCATAATTGTACTCGCATTAACTTTAATCATTCAAGATGCCTATGATGGGGGCAATGAGAGCTCAAAGCTAGTAAGTACCATAATTTTTGAAGATTTATAAAACTTGCAATCACTGCTTCCCTCTGCGAAGGGCCTTTCTTTTACTTTTATGTTGAGTCACCACCTTCTACCTTTATGCACCGTCTAAGAGAGCATAGTTGTCATTCTAAGTTTAATGTGCATAGTCCCAAAGTTTATCATTGATTGATTCATGATTTTGGTTTCACTTGTTCTTAAATTATTTGTATCTAGTCGCCCTCTTAAACTTGAAGGTGTCCTATGCATTTATGTTTTGCTATTCCATAAAGGACAAGCTGAAAACCATTTTGCTATGTTTTTCCATATACACAAGTTACACTTTGAAAGCCTAATGAGTCAATATGGTCAAACTCTTGAAAAACTTGATGAATAAAGAAGGCTTGAAAAGGAGTATGCTCATGAAATTGAGTCACTAAAAGACTCTCTTGAAGGAGAGGAAGATGAACGAGCTACTCTTGAAGAGAAGCTCGATTCCATTGAGGAAACTAATAATGAAGTAGTCTCCAAACTCATTAAAGATCGTGACCATACTCGTGCCAAAGTAAAAGTGCTTAAAAGGAAAAGATTGAATTTGGTGTTGTCATGATAAACTTGTTAAGGATTTAGAAGATCTTGACAAGGCTCACAAGGCCTCGAAAAGTGAACACTCTATTCTTGCCAAGTCACATGAACAACTTCAAATTCAATTGACTAAAAATGATGTGCCTAGTTCTTCTACTTCCTCTTGTGAGCATGCAAATATTATTGAAGAAAATGCTAGGTTGAAAGATGAGCTTGCCACGTCCACCATGCCCATAGGTGAGAAAAATTTGAATGACCTTTTGAGTAAGCAAAGGTTAAACAATGATAAAACGGGACTTGGTTTTGTCTCAAAGAAGAAGAAGAAGAAGAACAAGAAAAAGAAGGCCAAGCCCGCACAAGCAAAGAAGGATCCCATCGTGGGTGGCAAAGCCACTCGTGATAATCTTGCGGGAATTGCTAACCCTCACTATGTTTTATTTCGTGATTATTATGGTGATGTGTATGAAAAATATGTTGGTCCAAATAATGGTTATGTTGCTTTGTTCTAATATGGAATGACTACTTCAGAGAAATTCTTCGCTATCCCGAGAACTTATTTTGGTGAAGGTTTGTAATTAGAACATTAGTTTATGTTTGTCGTAATTTCCACCACCCTATCTTATTTACATTTAACTCATATGTTTAGGATATCTCCCCGCTATCCAACTTTTCCGGATTGGTGCGAGAGCGATTCCACAAGCGAGCATTTTTTCGTTTAGACGTCGTCGCTTGGTCCTCCAAATGTGGACGATGAATTGCTGGTTTTGAGGATGTCCACCACCGTGTGGACTAACCACTTGAGATGCTCAAATATGTTGTGTGATTTGAGAGAAACAATAATAAAAAAAATCATATGAACTACATATTATATATTTGCTGCCACTTGCTTGTTCTTGTATTTGCCGCATATTACATGTTTCCTCGGATTCTTTTTGTGACATGGTATCTATACCTAATAATAAAAGCAAAAGGGTTTCTCCCAGTTTCTGGGGATTCCACCTTTTAAGTTAATTACTATGTTGCCACCGATAAGTAGAATAACGTTTTAGTTTACCCTCCCCAAATCAGTTTCCTCCATCGTGGTTCCTTTGGTTCGTTCGCCGCGGCCGTCATACAACAAAGCCTCGAACTGTCTAACGTGAAACTCCGAAACTCCTAGACTCCTACCAAAATATAGTCTCATAAACATCGCTTGATTTCCGTTTGGTTTCTCCCAACCTCGCCCACCAAAATTTTCAAGGTTTGCATCCTGACCGGATATCGCGAGGGGCTCCGCAAGATTCGCCTGCCGCTCGCGCTGTAAGAGTTCATCAACCACGGTGGCACGATCTTTATGGTCTATGTCGGCCGGAGCCATGTCATCTGCGTCAAGCGCTGCAGCCTACCGTACGTCTCCAAGGATATCTGAAGGACACCACAGTGGAGGGCACGGTCTCCTTCGCAACTATCCAATCGCCCTACTGCGGGCAACGCCAACAAGCGCTTCCTCCTAATACAGCGGCAGGCGCCATGAGTTGCATCGTGGATACTGGATCGCCAGCAGGGATGGTAGACGGCCAGCAGGGGAGGGAGGGTGGGTTGTGGACGACCTCGATTGGAGGCAATGTGGACGGCTAGCAAGTGAGGAAGCGGAGCTGGAGAGTGGAGAGGATGGGGGAGGTAGGGAGCCCGGCGATGATGGGAGGGAGGGAGCCCGGCGATGATGGAAGGGAGGGGGCCGGAGGATAGCTAGGAGATCGCCGCTCTAGGCCACGAGGCAACAAGCGCCCACGGAAGGTAATCTGCATGGTGTTCCTCTAGCCCAGGGCGCGGACCACGCCGACGGTCAAGGAGGAGCGAGGGGAAACCAAGCCCGTCGGAACCAAGAGGCCAACGCAGCCGCTTGCACCGGATTGACGCTGGTGGCTAGTGGCTACCAGGCTACATGCCGGCAATGGCTGTAAAGGAGTGGTGAGATGACAAGATCGTCGAGGATGCAGGGGTAACTTGGGGACGCCGGTGCATGACATTGTTGATAACACCGCTGGGACGTTTGTGGAGACATCCTGGCTGCAACTGCAACCGTACTAATGATACGTCCAAACAGCAAGGTGCTGCGATGCGCCTCGAGCTCGACGGACCACGTCATGACGGTAGCCTTCAAGATACTCAACCCCAATGGCAGCCAGGTGGCAGGCATCGATCGCGTCATCGCAGCACCTGCAAACTGTTCATCTCCGATCTTTTGTCGCTCAGGGGACACAAGTCAAGGACTGGCTGGCCGAAGTTTGGCTACTGTGTCCGTGCAGACCGATCAAGGCCTGGAAAGGCTTCTGGACTAGGAGTTCATGCCCAACAAGATATTGAATATATAGCAGTAGGCAACGAACTGATTTTCAGCATCCAAGCTAATCGGTAGCACTAGGATACAGACTGATATCCGGTGTGCAGGTCATACATACATACATACTGGCGTGGACATCTTGATAATCAAATCGCACCACCGTAGCATCCGCTTGCGAGGTAGACGGTGCAGTACGGCGTCGGCAACATGCTGCTTGGATGTTGAAACCTGAGCCGTCAAAAGTTAGAAAAGCAGTCTCTGCAACCCCGTTGCCTCAGAAGTAGCGGCTGCCGGTGCCAAGTTCATGCAGCCATGCGGTGATAATGGAACCATGTACCAGCCTCACAGCCACGTGTAATTAAGCTAAGCACTCACCTCTTCCAAAGCAAGAGACGCAAGATTGGTAATGTATAGTCATGTTGATCGTCCCTTCAATTCCGGCCTCATATATACATATTAAAAGAGGAATGAGGGACATAATGCATTTTAAAGATTTGCCAAGACATATTAAAGAGGTCAAAATAAGAGATCCGAACATCGATAAAGTGAGGAATAAGTGTAATGGAAGTGATGGTAGGTTATTTTCAGCCTCCCCTTCTTAGTTAAACTTGTTAATAGATATTTGTGATGAAGTATCACTCCCTATACAGAGACTGTGGAACATGAGCAAGTTTCAATCGCATAGTTCATGTTGATGACGCTATTAGTACTATCTAATAGTTTTTCACTTGATTGTCTTCCTTTAATTTTACTTATTGCAGAGAACATAACTTCCTATCATAACATTTGACTTCATCTCATCATATATGTTGTTTGTCTTACACTTCAACGAGTTGGGCGGCGCTTGGAGACATTTGAGGAAGGGGATGGGAGGGCGGCTCCGATGAGGGCAGCACCGATGGAAGGTGGATGTGGCGTGTGTGTACAAGGGCTGGTGTGTGCTATGCGACATCCCAGGTTGATGATGAGGAGGAAGAGAACATGTCAATGGGGGGCTGGTCCGGGCACCGGGATTGTGCAGATTTCGAGAAAAAATGCTATAATTTTGTGGCAACACATGGATTTCTCACTCTCGTAACAACGCACGGGCATATTTACTAGTAATATTCCTACGTTAAATATATCTAGGTACATCATGTTAGAAGTAAATATTATTGGTCACTACTACATTTTACAACTTTCTCAATCAGAATGAGAGAACAATTTAGAGCAAACCATACAGGACGGTTTCAAAATCGAAAATGGTTCAGCATGCCGTGGTGTTGGTTACAAAAAGCACCCAATGCCTGCCTCCCTACCTGCTCCGTCTGCAGATTCCAGAAGCGACCTCGCTCCCACAATGGCGCGGTCGCGGAAGAGCAGGCGCAAAAGCCGAACCCAATCGCCATCGCCGGTGAAGCCACAGTCTGCGGTAGCGGGGAATTCCGTCCTCGTCGAGGACGACCTCCGCAATATCCTCGGCCGCCTCTCCCTCGCCGACCTTCTCCGCGCCGCCCTCGCCTGCCACAGCCGTCGTCGCACGCTGCCTGCCCCGCGCCCCTCCCCTCCTCGGCTACTTCTTCCACCCCACGAAGATCCCTCCCCCGCCGCCCATCAGGAACACCCAGCGAGCCCACTACGACGCCGTCTTCGCTCCACTCGATGACGACGCCTCCTCGCCGCGCCTCTCCCTCGACTTCGCTCCGGCTGCCTCCCACTTCGAGCTCCACGACTGCCACCAAGGCCTCCTGCTTCTCGAGCCGACCGCGTCGCTCCCCAAGGCGATCCACCCCCGCCTCCTCGTCCTCGACCCGGCCACCCACCGCCGCGCTCTTCTCCCGTCGCCGCCGCGGGACACGGTGCCCGACGATCGCCGGTGGCGCAGATCCAGGTACTACGTCGGCTCCGCGCTTCTCTCCCGCGCGCAGCACCCGAGCAAGCTCTGCTTCGAGGCCGTCTGCTTCGCCATCGACGGCGGGCACCCACGCGCCTGGGTGGGTCGCGTCCTTCGACAACGACCAATGCCGCTGGCGCGCGCTCCCGCGGGACGAGGAGGTCGTGGTCAATTTCGACCCCTACTGGTTCGAGCGCCGCTGCGTACACGCTGCCGGGAAGATGTACTGGCACATCTGCAACTCCGACCGCGTGCTCGTGCTAGACCCTGCCACGCTGCAGTTCTCCTACCTGCTGGCGCCGGCGGGCCTGCCGGGTAACTTCTGCAAGTACCGCATCGGGGAGACGCCTGACGGGCGGCTGTGCGTCGTGACCGTGGAGGACCAGGTGATGCGGCTCTGGGTGCGCGGGGAGATCAGGTCCAGCGACGACGACGGGTGGGTTCTCGAGAGTGAGATGAATCTTCGCAAGGTGTACGACAGCCGCGCCTGCCTAGGGACATGATGGCCAGGGTAGCGAGCATCTGGGTCACCGACATCGACGTGGGGAACAGAGATAGGCTGTTCATCCAGATGTGCGGATACGGGCGCTACTCGTTTGATCTCAACACCCGCAAGCTGGAGCCCCTTCCCACGAAGAATGGTAAGGAGTATGGGCATCCCATCTTCGCCTACTTCCTCGCCTGGCCGCCTACCTTGCTCGCTGCAGAGTACTGACTTTCAGGTAATTGGCAAGGCCATAATCCTCTCTTCACAATGCCATTTCTATTCAGTGATGTGATGTTGCTTACTCTGTTGATTAATCGGATAATTTCTGTGTAATATGGGCCCTCCATTGCAACATATATAAGCTACATATATAAAAAACATATATAAGCTACATCGGTGACACTTCTAGGACATTATCTATTTGCACGGAGTTAGTAGCACATTCGTATGTGGGATTCATATGTACAAATTCTGCCAAATGTTAGCAGTTGTAGAAATCAGTATGTCTATGTAGCAGCATGAATGCATGATGTTAGCTCTTCCTGTTCTGAACAATACTAACAAGGATATGTGTCCTGTGTTTCCTAGAATTTGATTGGGGTACTGCTGGTAACTTCCAAATTACTATTTGTATGATTTCCGTCATCTTACTACTGGTTAAGGGAACTTTTCTGGGTGGAAGTAACTTCAGTTTTGATTGCTAGAAATCAGTAAATCCTGTCAGCAGTCAATATTGTACTTAATTGTTTCTTTGGCAAAGTCATTATACTTGTACATCTGCTTAATGTTCCTTGTACATGAACTTTCATTTTAAGCACCAGCCCATTTTATACAACTCTATTCCTAATTCACACATTTCTTAGTCCATCTTACAATATGAATCTATACAACCTCAAATCTCTTTCAATTTAAAATACTTCTGTTGGAAGAATGACTGTTCATGCCTGTTTCGAGCTATTAACACCATGAACACGAGTGCGAAGTTCTGGTTGCAAATCAGTTTTGTGTTTGACCAACTACCCTTCCTAGATGTTCACAAAATTCCAATTGTTTCTTAATTCCACCATTTATGTGAACCAGGGTGGTGACTTGGGAGACATCAGCAGAACTTTTGTATGAGGGGTCAGCACACACCCTTTCAACTCCAGGTTACTGCAGCCATACGTACAACGATCAGCCCTTCACTCAGCACAATCAATGTTGCCGCTATGATACTGTTATCTTGTTCTGTGTTACACTGTCTGAGCAATGCCGCCTCCACTCAACTCTGATTACCTTGTTCCGTGTTAGACTGTCACACCCTGTCAATCTAAGCCTGAACTAGAAGCAGCCTGAGGCGTCCATCTGGCAATCAACGGCTAAGAAGCAAGTTACCGGTTCGCGCTATCCTCTTCAAACTGCACCGTCGATCTTCGATCCGACGGCCCACAATGATGATCATGTCGCTGTTTAAACTTTACAGCTGTAGTTAGCTTTCTACCTGCTCTGTTGCTTGTCACTTTGCTTCCTCTCTAGTTTATAAGGAGAGATTGGATCTAGCCTCTTTTCAGCTTATGTTTTATTAGGGTTTATACCCAGACGCCGCCAGTGTTCGTGGTTTCGCTTGTAAGCACTCCATAATTACTCTGAAATCGTAATAGAGCTCGAGTGTAGTGATCCGTTTTTCTCTGAACCCTGTTTGATCGAGTAGTTCATAGGATCGGGTCTAACAATTTGGTATCAGAGCCTTTCGATCCTTGGTGGCGTTTGGATCTGGAGCTAGGAAGGGTTGGGTTCTCCTGTAAACTCCCCTCCTTTCGTCCTTGATCCCGGTGGCGAAGCAAGAAGACGGAGGCGGCTTGGCGGCGGTGGCATTCGTTTGGGTGCAGATTAGGTGACGGCGGTGGTTGTCTCGGAACACTTCCTTCCCTCCCTTATCCGTGCATCTTCGGAGGTGGGCGGCGCAGGCGACGGCATGATCCTTATCTCCTAGAGTCAGTGATCAGTACTGAGGCGTGGCCAGTTTCTTTCTTGCCTGTAAAATCCCACCAAGCAATCATGGACAAGGATGCAGCTTCACAAGATACAGGCATGTTGCAATTAGAATCTCTGCAGTTAGACATTCAGATGCTTCAGAAATACAGAGAAGAAGATAAATCCGAGTTCAACGACTTTGTCACTGTGGTGCAGTCCAATTTTCACAGCATTCAAAATAATTTTGCAAACATTCAAGCCAACTTCGAGAAACTCTTTGCAACAAGGAAAGCGAAGGAGCTTGAGCAGACAAGGCACACCCTAGAAACCCCTCCCAACCATGGAGTGAATTCAGCTCATTCGGTCTCTAACCCAGTTGTGGCCAACAAGGCAGTGGGTACCTGCACTCTGCAGGATATGCAGGGCAAGGATCTCAATTTAGACGGCACACCAAAACTGCCCTACAGACACCCAAACTTTGGGCAAGTCACCATTGTTATCCCTGAACAACACCAGAAACAAGACAACACACATCGCCTGGCTAATGCACTTACGTATCAAGTTGCTCTGGGTGATGTTCCCGACGAGGGTCATGCGGGTCTGCAACGCCAACGACCCCCCGCGACACAACACCAGGATAACAGAAGAGGCATCCCTACTGTCAAGCCTGCCAAAATGCACATCCCTTGAGGACAAGAATATTGACTCATGGATTCAAACAATTGAGATGTACTTTGACTCTGCTAGAACTCCTTTAGACCAGCGAACTGAAGTAGCAATGTCCTATTTACAAGGTGAAGCGATGCAATGGTGGCGTGGTACAAACTACAGTGCTCACACCTTGCCTTGGCACAGATTTTGCAGACACATGGGGACAGATTTGCAATAACATCTGTTTGTGATAATGTCCGATCCTTTCACTCCCTCAAACAAACATCGACTGTCGCAGCCTACATCCAACAGTTTGAGGCAGCCATGAATCTCCTCCGAAGAGACAATCCTAGCTTACCTGACGATTATTACATCAGCAGCTTCATTTCTGGCCTTCATGAATATATCCAAGCACATTTGCAATATCACAAGCCAGCAGACTTACAGCAAGCTATGTGGTTGGCTAGGCGCATGGAAACAGCTGTTCCACAAAAGAAGACCTATACCACACCTCAGTATCCTGTCAGAAGACAAGTTCAATTTGAGCAGAAACCTGCTAACTCTACCACTGCTACTGTGATTCAAGAAGCTAAACTGCAAAATATTTGTTACAAATGTAAGGAGCCTTGGTTCCTAGTACACAAGAAGGTCTGCACAATGGCAACCAAAAATCAAGTTTTATCACTTCAAGCTGTCCATGATGACAAAAAGAATGTGATCTTCATCACTGAAAATTCTGACAGTGAAGATGAACAAGAAGAAGCACAACCTGAGTTGCAGTTATCCATGCATGCTCTATGTGGAACGAGATCTGCTGCTGACACCTTTACTGTCTCCATACAAGTGGGAAAGCACTATGCCACAGCTTTAGTGGACACAGGCAGTAAAACCACTTTGATGACACCACAATTTGCAACTTGACAGCTTGTCATACAATCCCTGCCAAGAGGATGGAAGTTGCAGTGGCAAATGGCCAGAGCATATGGACAGACTTCACCTGTCCAAACTGTCCCTATACAATACAGGGAACTCCTTTCACTGACTTCAGACTCTTGCAGCTCAAAGGCTATTCACAAAGATGATAGAACTCTGATGCAACATATACTGCTTGCTATTTTTGCTATGTATGTCTTCTGCTGTCATTTTTTTTGCATGTGTGTATTTCCTTTGTGCTCTGCTTTTTCTCAAGGTAGTTCTTTAGTCATTGTTGTTCAGAGAAGGGCCAATGCTTATAGAAGGATATAATACAGTGTTTCCACCGGTCTTATCTCCTGCTCCTCCTTCCATGTCGGCATGTGAATGAGGATCCAATTGCAGATAGCTGGCGAGAGGCAGAGGGTGAGATATTGTTGCGCCCTCCTAGGGTTCCTCTCTTCGTTGAACTGTAATTCCTTTTGTTGTGTCCATCTCCGGGGCTTTCAGATTTTGCATCTCGAGTGAGAATTATAGATTAATTTTTCTATTGTAATAATTTCTATGATGAGATATCGGATATAACCTTTCACCCTTCTCACCATGCATTGATATGGCTCTTTATTTGGCTGTTTTTCCCTAATGTTTTAGTACAAATAGTGTAGTTATGTATACCGGTTGTAGAGTACTCACTTGCACTGATACTTACGTTTTTTCTTTTAGAGATTGAGCATGAAGCATGTTAGTGAACACATCAGGAGAGATGTATTTTCTCTTGCTGTTTAATGTCCCAGCAAACCAATCTGGAGTTGTATGTATGCATGTCTAATCCATGCGCCCAGCCCTCACACTCCTATCCCGCTCCTCCTTCTCTTTCTATGTCTTCATCCGCCGCCCCTCTGTCCAGGATAAATATTACATCTGTGGTTAAGTAGTAGCTTCAGTTTTAGATAAAAGGCCTAGGGGACCGACTTTAAATTAATAAAGCCCTGGGTAGAGTTCAACAACAACAAAGTTCAAACAGCAAACCAGATTACAAGCCACATAGCATAAGTTTCATGGCAACACTTGCCAATTAAGAGCGAAACTAAAGAAGTAGATTTAGGACACTGATACGTCTCCAACGTATCTATAATTTTTGATGCTGCATGCTTGTTTTTACACCATTTGCCTATTGTTTCGTTACACTTCGTGGCACTTTTATGCATTTTCCGGAACTAACCTATTAACGAGTTGCCACAGTGCCAGTTCCCTGTTTTCTGCTGTTTTTCTGTTTCAGAAGTGATACATAGGAAATATTCTCGGAATTGGACGAAACAAGTTCCTGAAGTCTTATTTTAGCCGGAAGCTTCCAGAGATCCGAAGGAGAGTAGGAGGGGGGCCACCAGGGGCCCACACACAGGGCTGGCGCGGCCAGGCCCTGGGCCGCGCCACCCTGGTGTGAGGGCACCTGGCCCCGCCTCTGACATCGCCCCTTCGCCTATAAAGACCCCCCGACGGAAAAAACCTAAGGACCCGATCAATTTTCCAGAACACATCGCGATCCGCCGTCGCCGTCGACCCGAAGATCGGGAGGGTCCAGAAGCTCTTCCCGGCACCCTGCCGGAGAGGGGAATCGCCACCGGAGGTCTTCTTCATCGCCATGCTTGCCTCCGGAGCGATGAGTGAGTAGTCTAGCTTGGACCATGGGTCCATAGCAGTAGCTAGATGGTTGTCTTCTCCACCATGTGCTTCATGTTTAGATCTCATGAGCTGCCCTACATAATTGAGATCATCGTTATGTAATTCTAAATGTTTGGTTTGTTGGGATCCGATGAATATTGGTGTTTATGATTAAGTTGCTGTACTAAATATTATCTTTTGTTATCTCTATGTTGTTTATGATCTTGCATGCTCTCCGTTGTTAGTAGCTATCTTGGTCGAGTAGTTGCTAGTGACTCCAAGAGGGGGTATTTATGCTCGATAGTGGGTTCATGCCTCTATTTAACCTGGGGGAGTGAGAGAAACCTCTAAGGTTGTAGATGTGCTGTTGCTACTAGGGAGAAAACAACATTCATATGCTCAAGGGCATATGCTTTGTTTACATTACACACTTTGCTTAATGCAATTATCTGTTGTTCGCAACTTAATACTTGTGGAGTTCTCGGATTGATTCGCCACAAGTGGATTATTAGTCATAGATGCAGTTGGATGGCGGTCTATGTATTTTGTTGTAATGCCCAGAGTAAATCTCATAGTGATCTTCTTGACATATCACGTTTATCTTTATTCTATCAATTACCCAACTGTAATTTGTTTACCCAGCATGTGTTATTTATCTTATGAAGAGACACCACTAGTGAACTGTGGACCCCGGTCCTATTTCCATCATATTGCTATCACCTGTTTACTTTACTCGCACTGTTTACTTTATTCGCATACTCTATTGTTTTCCACTCGATACGCTCATAACCTTTGTTTCAAGCAAACCGGTGAGATTGACAACCTCATCGCAAGTTGGGAACAAAGTACTTGGTTGTGTTGTGCGCAGGTTCCGCGTTGCAGCTAGCAAGTAAAGCTTGGACGAGGCGCCATATATAAATTGTCCGAAGCTGTCGCAAGCTAGCAAGCATCACCTTCAGTCGTTTGTCTCTCCTCTCCAAGATCGACATACCTTAGTTTCTTAACTGAGGGAAAACCAGCTGCTATACTCATCACACCTTCCTCTTGGGGTTCCCAACGGGCTGGTTATTCACCACGCACAAGGACTGCCAAGCTCCACATCAACTAGGAGCATCAGCTATTTTTCTGGCGCCGTTGCCGGGGAGGAAGTAGAAGACTTCTGCGAGGGGAGTTTTCGCACGCACATCCTTTACTTTGTTTTATTATTTTGCTTTACTTTATTTATTTTACCTGCATCGTTTTATATAAAAAACCCAAAAAAAAATTAGAATCCTTGGTAGTTGTTATTTCTTTACTTTTAGTTCATTATGTTGATCCCTAAGTACGTTCTGGAGAACCTCTCAGTAGGTAGTGGTTCAATTATTGGAAAAAGTAACATTGAGGAGTTCTTTAATCACATTAGTATGCATGAGGAAGTTGAGGAGAAATCTTTGGTTGAGCTAGCTCCTAGTATTAAAGTTGCTTCTGCTTATTTGATTCACATGTTGGAAACTAGGTTTGCTAGTCTTAATCCTTTTATGCAATACATGTTCCTTAAGCTTCATGAAATTGAGGATCCCGGAAAGTAAGCCTTTATCTTGGAAACTTTGCGCATAGAATTTAAAGATGTTGCAAGTGAGGCTAGGAAAGTTTTTAAGAAGTTTAATAAGCTTGGCTCACCTGTAGCGGTTGTTGCTACACCCAATGATTTTAGAGTGCCAGTACCTTATGAACTTATAGGAATTGATGATGCTTGGAAAAGAATTCCAGTTGGATTTGCCCTGAAAATCCTTTCGATGAAAGTAGTGTGCCAAAGTGTGATCATAAAGGATTTTCAAAAACTCAGTTGAACACATTTTCCTTCATTATTGAAAAGATCCCTACAGTGGAGCTTGATGCTTCATCACTTGATGCTACTTGATTCGCAATTTTCTGCGCCTAGCTCAAAGGCGTTGAAGAAAAGCACTCTTGGGAGATAACCCAATGTTTTTTATTTTCAGTACTTTTTCTTTTATTTGAGTCTTGGAAGTCATTACTACTATAATGACCGCTCCTTATCTTGTTTATTTCGTTTTTGTGCCAAGAGAAGCCTCTAATTCGAGTGAGGTAAAGATTTGGGGATGTTGCTGTCCTGAAACTGTTTTCGGTGCTGCACCGTAAAAATTCGTATAAATTCTCTGTATATCTTTTGGACCTGCGATTTCTTGTGCATATGCCCCAGTTTATATCCAAACTTTTGTTAGTTGAACACTTTTTGATTTGAGCAACAGAAAACCCCTCAAAAATTCGACCTTTGTCAGCTGTTCAGTTTTGACAGATTTCTGCCAATATTTGTGTTTGCCACTTTATCGCTTTCTTTTGATCACGGAACTTTTAGAGAAGTTGCTACAGTAGTATTTACTATATATGTGGTGGTTTTGAGTTGAAACCTGAAGCAAAAAGAGGGTTGATTGTATGTTATGCTTGCACTAATGTTGCTAATAGAATTGTGTTTAGTTTTGTATGAAGGAAGTTTTCAAGTGTAGGGATTGGAGAATGATGAGATGAGTTGAAGAATGGACAAAAGCTCAAGCTTGGGGATGCCCATGCATCACCCCAAGATATATCCAAGAAGTACAAGCGTCAAAGCTTGGGGATGCCCCCGAGGCACCCCTTCTTCATCGGCAAAAATCAGGTCACCTTTCAAGACGCTATATTTTTTATTGCTTCATGCACTATGTGTTTTTCTTGGAGCGTCAGTTGTTTTAGTTTTCTTAGTTAGTTTAGTTTGTTTGTTTGCTGCAATAAATGGTTGGACCCCAACAAATTTCTTTTTTGAGAAGTTGCCTTGCTTTTCATTTGCCAAGAACGCTCTAGTTTTCACTCTTATTAAAAATCGAGTGTTCTTCTTTTTCTGCTACTGCTTTTGGTTTTCGTTTTCGCCTTGATTTGCGTTCAGACCTTGCCATATCTTTTCATCAAGGTGTATTTTTGCCTCTGATGTTTATTGGTTTTCATCAAAAGAGGTGTCTTTAAAAAATTTCAAATGGTGTTGGAAAAGAGAAAAAGCTTTATGCAAAATAGTGGTACAAGAAGGAGCTTGTGTAGACTGCGGCTTAGGCTTTTTCATGTCATGCTTGATGTCTTTTTGATAGTATGCTTAGTGGTTTTGCTGTAGCATGACTTGTCTTAAATAACTGAGATTGCTTAATGAGCCTTTGAAAAAATTATGCGTTGTTTTTATTGTATGGAAGCATTATTTTGGTTTTCTCCTTGATGCTTTATTTGGGTTGACTTGGTGCATGCTCACACATGTTAGACTCTTACAAAGTCGCCAATAGCCTTCATGATCATTTAGTTTTTGACTTTTGATGCCATCTTATGCTTCTTTTAATGTCGCTTTGTCGCTTTGCATGATTATGGCAATTATTGCTCTCTTAGTTGGTCGCTCCCAGTCTTTTGCTAGCCCTCGCCTTGTACTGAGTATGAGCTCTACTCGTGCATCCAACTCCTAAAAGCCAAAGTTTTCCAAAGTGTCCACCATACATACATACTAGCAATTTGCTATTCCAAGTAAATTTGACTTGCTTTTATTTTCTCTTCAAATTAAACTCTTACCAGTGTTATGCGGAATTCGGTCAGTAAAGCTCTCACGAACCGGAAGGCACACTTTACTTTTTCCTGTTCTTAAAAATTTGACATTGTGGTCTCTTATGTTGAGTTGTTATGCTTGCAAGTTGTAAGTTGGAGACTAGCCCAGCCATGTAGTCATGGGCAAGCTTTCAACATTGCATTTCTTATTTGAGTTGATATCGTGATCTTTTGTTTATGGATGCCCGTGGTGTGAAATGAATTGGGAATCTTGTGGGGATCATGGAGTTTGTATATGTGTTAGGGAAACGCCGGGCCGCTAATCTAAGCCATGCATAATTCATGGTGGAAATTTGCAGCATACCCATGGTGAACATTCGATGACGCATCTCACAATAAAAAGCTAAACAAATGGCAAATAAAAGAGATGTCGAGGTGTTCATTGTCTGCTTGTCCTGTCATTTTGTGTGGACTTGTTCCATGTCATCGGGCACGGAGGTACCCCATTGGCGGTTCTCAATGATATGCATATACTTACAATGACAAGAGCCTTGCTTGGGACTCTAAGTAAAGTAGCATGAGGTTTGGGTACTCGTATTCATGGGGCACGAGGTTTTCAACTTATGATTTGTCAAGCATATGCATCATAATTGTTCTCGCATTAACTTTAACCATTCAAGATGCTTATGATGGGGGCAATGAGAGCTCAAAGCCGGTAAGTACCATAATTTTTGAAGGTTATAAAACTTGCAATCACTGCTTCCCTCTGCGAAGGGCCTTTCTTTTACTTTTATGTTGAGTCACCACCTTCTTTCTTTATGCACCATTAAGAGATCATAGTTGTCATTCTTAGTGTAATATGCATTGTCCCAAAGTTCATTGATTGATTCATATTGTTGGTTTCACTTGTTCTCAAATTATTTGTATCTAGTCGCCCTCTTAAACTTGAAGGTGTCCTATGCATTTATGTTTTGCTCTCTTTGAAGGACAAGCTGAAAACCATTTGTATGTTTTTCCTTATGATTTGAACACACGTTTGACTTTCATTGTTTCATTTTTATGATCTTTTGTTTGTGTTCATTTGCATGTTTACAACATGGTTGCTAAGTTTCTATTGTCAAGATTATATCTTTCATGCCCATGTTTTAAGTTCTTATGATCCCAGCTCACAAATGCTTACATATATGATCAAGATTGTGTAGGTGCATGTCACCTCAAAAATTATTCTTTTGTTATCACTTACCTACTCGAGGACGAGCAGGAGATAAGCTTGGGGATGCTTGATACGTCACCAACGTATCTATAATTTTTGATGCTCCATGCTTGTTTTCACACCATTTGCCTATTGTTTCGTTACACTTCGTGGCACTTTTATGCATTTTCCGGAACTAACCTATTAACGAGTTGCCACAGTGCCAGTTCCCTATTTTCTGCTGTTTTTGTGTTTCAGAAGTGATACACAGAAAATATTCTCGGAATTGGACGAAACAAGTTCCTGAAGTCTTATTTTACCCGGAAGCTTCCAGAGATCCGAAGGAGAGTAGGAGGGGGGCCACCAGGGCCCCACACACAGGGCTGGCACGGTCAGGCCCTGGGCCACGCCACCCTGGTGTGAGGGCACCTGGCCCCTCCTCTGACATCGCCCCTTCGCCTATAAAGACCCCCCGACGGAAAAACCTAAGGACCCAATCAATTTTCCAGAACACATCGCGATCCGCCGCTGCCGTCGACCCGAAGATCGGGAGGGTCCAGAAGCTCTTCCCGGCACCCTGCCGGAGAGGGGAATCACCACCGGAGGTCTTCTTCATCGCCATGCTTGCCTCCGGAGCGATGAGTGAGTAGTCTACCTTGGACCATGGGTCCATAGCAGTAGCTAGATGGTTATCTTCTCCACCATGTGCTTCATGTTTCGATCTCATGAGCTGCCCTACATGATTGAGATCATCATTATGTAATTCTACATGTTTGGTTTGTTGGGATCCGATGAATATTAGTGTTTATGATTAAGTTGCTATACTGAATATTATCTTTTGTTATCTCTATGTTGTTTATGATCTTGCATGCTCTCCGTTGTTAGTAGCTATCTTGGCCGAGTAGTTGCTAGTGACTCCAAGAGGGGGTATTTATGCTCGATAGTGGGTTCATGCCTCTATTTAACCTGGGGGAGTGACAGAAACCTCTAAGGTTGTAGATGTGCTGTTGCTACTAGGGAGAAAACAACATTCATATGCTCAAGGGCATATGCTTTGTTTACATTACACACTTTGCTTAATGCAATTATCTGTTGTTCGCAACTTAATACTTGTGGAGTTCTCGAATTGATTCGCCACAAGTGGATTATTAGTCATAGATGCAGTTGGATGGCGGTCTATGTATTTTGTTGTAATGCCCAGAGTAAATCTCATAGTGATCTTCTTGACATATCACGTTTATCTTTATTCTATCAATTGCCCAACTGTAATTTGTTTACCCAGCATGTGTTATTTATCTTATGGAGAGACACCACTAGTGAACTGTGGACCCCGGTCCTATTTCCATCGTATTGCTATCACCTGTTTACTTTACTCGCACTATTTACTTTATTCGCATACTCTATTGTTTTCCACTCGATACGCTCATAACCTTTGTTTCAAGCAAACCGGTGAGATTGACAACCTCATCGCAAGTTGGGAACAAAGTACTTGGTTGTGTTGTGCGCAGGTTCCGCGTTGCAGCTAGCAAGCAAAGCTTGGACGAGGCGCCATATATAAATTGTCCGAAGCTGTCGCAAGCTAGCAAGCATCACCTTCAGTCGTTTGTCTCTCCTCTCCAAGATCGACATACCTTGGTTTCTTAACTGAGGGAAAACCAGCTGCTATACTCATCACACCTTCCTCTTGGGGTTCCCAATGGGCTGGTTATTCACCATGCACAAGGACTGCCAAGCTCCACATCAACTAGGAGCATCAGAAACCATCAAGGATCTTGAGAGGGGTTGCGCATTTGCTGGTACAAGGCTCGAAGCATTTCCTGCAGGAGCTCCATCTTGGCATTAAGCTTGTTCTTTAACAGGGGGCGCCAAAGCTGCAAAAAGATAGACGTTTTGAAAAAGCAATCATCGGGTTGAGACGGAAGCTTATGTTCAATTGTAATTTTGTTCCGAGTAATCCAAAGAGCCCAACTCTGGGCAGCGAATAAAAACCAAATCGCCGACTTAAAACTAATGGGAAGAGATTTAACGATCCCAAAGAAATCCTGGAAAGACTGGGGGTTCCACTGCACCCCCAGAGCTTCCCTGATTCCACTCCAAGCGAAGCAAGCTAAATGGCAGGAGAAGAAAATGTGATCAACAGTTTCAGTCATGCCACATAGAGCACAGTTTCCATCGGAAGCACCATGTCGTCTATTAATTTGAGCGTTGGAAGGTAATCTCCCTTTAGCCAACTGCCAAAGAAAGATTTTAATTTTTAAAGGTAACTTGGCACTCCACAGTAACGATTCATGGGGTAAGCTGGGACCCTGGTTAATCTTGCGATAAAGAGAAGAGACCGAGAACTTGCCGTTACTTTCCAAACCCCAGGCAACAGAGTCAGGGAGGGAAGATAGCGAGACTGCACTAGTCTCATTCACCAGAGAGATCCACAGAGCTCTATCTTCAGGCCCAAAGGAGCGACGAAAGTGCAGCGAGGCCGGAGAGATAGGCAAAGCTTGGGCCACAGAGATATCTTGATTGGAGCAAATGTCGAACAACCTAGGGAACCTGATGGCGAGTGGAGCCTCTCCCACCCACCAGTCAGTCCAGAAGGAAACCTTTTCACCATTTTCAATAGAGTATCTAGCTCCCATCTTAAAGAAATGCTTGATTTTGTTTATACTACGCCAGAACTGGGAGCCTCCCTGGCTAGAGGCAGCAAAGATGTTATCAGTGTTAAAGTACTTGGCTTGGAGAAGCTTAAACCATAGCGAGTTTTGTTCTGCAAGGTCGAAGAGCCTCCAAATCCATTTAGTCATGAGAGCAATGTTTAGGAACCTGGTGTTAATTATCCCCAAACCCCCTTGGTCCTTTGGCCAGCACACTTCCGGCCAGTTGACCAAGTGGAATTTCCTTTTTTCACCCACTCCTTCCCAGAAGAATCTAGCTAAATGTCTATCAAAGCCTGCATGGGTGCCATCCGCCAGCAGGAACAGCCCCATGGAAAAAATAGTCAAACTCGTAAGGCAGGAGTTGATAAGAGTTAGATGAGCTGCAGATGACATGAATCTTCCCTGCCAAGGATCTACTCTGTGCCCTACAGAGCCAATTAAACCCTCCCAATCAGACATCGTAAGCGCCCTATCAGCCATTGGGAAACCCAAGTAGGTAAAGGGGAAGGCTCCTTCTTTACAGTTAAGAGCATTGGCCACTCTGGCCTGCTCTGACAGCGCAACACCCATCACAATAACCTCACTTTTGAGGAAATTTATCTTTAAGCCAGAAAGGATCTCAAACGCAATAAGGATGAATTTTAGGTTAGCAATACACATGTCATCAAGGGCCAGAAGTAGGATTGTGTCATCGGCATACTGCAAGTGAGTAACACCACCTTGAATCAGATGGGGGACAACTCCTCTGAGGTGTCCAGCCCTAGCCGCAGCATCAATTAAGGCCGATAGCGCATCTGCCATGAAATTGAAGAGGAGTGGGGAGATAGGATCTCCTTGACGAACTCCCCTCTTATTTCTAAAAAAAGGACCAACTTCACCATTGATACAAATGGCAGTTTGTCCACCGGACACTAGGTGCATAAGTCTATGAATGTTGCCTGATTCAAAACCCTTTCGAGTCAGGACAGTGCGGAGGAAGGCCCAATTAACCCGGTCATACGCTTTTTCAAAATCGAGCTTCAGAATAATTGCAGGTTGATGAGAAACATGTAGTTCATCTAAGATTTCATGCAGAGCCAGCGCTCCATCCAGGATTTGTCTCCCTTTAATGAAGGCAGTTTGTGCAAAAGATATCGTCCGATGCGCTATCGGAGTTAATCTGATGGCATAAGCTTTAGAAATAAACTTGAAGATCACATTTATTAAGGCAATTGGTCTAAATTATTTGATTGAGTCTGCCCCAGGCACTTTGGGGATCAGAGACAACACACCAAAATTCAAACGAGCGATATCTAATCTACCCAAAGCAAACTCATTAAGAATATTGAGAATCAGTGGTTTGAGCCAGCCCTAGCACGATTTAAAGAAGCTCACCGGGAAACCGTCAGGTCCTGGAGCCGTGTCTGCTTTGGTCAGGGAAAGAACCTCATCTAATTCCTGAGCAGAAAAAGAGATCGCCAGCGCTAGGTTCTCAGTAGCAAAAACAGTTTGATTAATTGCCCAAAGGCCTTCCACAAGAGATAGCAGTTGGGGTTCCTCTGTCCCCATCAAGTCTCTATAAAAACTGTAAATATGTTCTTGAATGCTCTCTTTGTCAGTAATTGGACCGGAGGGAGAGGCCAAGGCCGTGATCGTACACTTGCGATGCCGGCCATTGGCAATAGCATGGAAATACGCCGTGTTAGCATCTCCTTGAAGGGTCCATTGAATTCTACTCCTCTGATGCCAGTAGTCTTCTTCTCTCTGATAGATGAACATCAAGTTTTCCTCCAGGTGATAACGAAGGCCCCAACCATCGTCATTTAAACCTACTCCATCAGCCATCGCATCTAGGACTGAAATCTGCTGAAGGATATCGTTCTTCTCAGACATGGACTCCTTCCTAAGGTTAGCACCCCAACCCTTGAGGAAACCTCTAAGCTTACTAGAGTGCCATTTCCAGAGATCGATGAGGTCGAAGCAGTGGCTACGCACCCTACCAAATTCAAGCCACTTATGCAAGAGCAGGTCCGAGAAACCTGGCATCGCTAGCCAGCTTTTCTCAAACAGAAACCTAGAGGTTCTGGGAGTTGAGTCTTCATCCGAAGAAAAGATCAAAGGAGTGTGATCAGACCCTATACTAGGCTCGGCACAGAGAGACATCAAGGGGAACTTGGTTTCCCACACTGGCGAGACCAAGACCCTGTCGAGCACACTTCTGATAGGATTGCGTTGCTTGTTCGACCAAGTAAACCTCGCACCAGTTCTGGCAACTTCAGAAAGGTGCAAGCAAGCAATACAATCGTTAAATAGATTAACACGAGGCCAATCAATATTCCTGTTATTCTTATCCGCTCGTCCTCTAATCAAGTTGAAATCTCCAGCAACCATCACTGGGTACTGGGAACGGCAAACAGTCTGCTCAAGCTCAAAAAGGAAGGCACTGGAGCGACTATGGTCTGCTGGGCCGTAGACCCCAACAAATTCAAAGAAAAAGCATGAGGCTTTGACACACACTTGTGTCGCCATCAGAAAGGAGCCCTTAAGGGTCACACCCACCTCAAACACACTATCACGAAAACCCACCAGAATACCTCCAGAGTGGCCAGACGCCGGGAGCCAAGACCAAAAGAATTTATCGCCAACCTCTAAACTATCCAGTTCTGCAAGAGTAAAATCCTGTCTGATCGTTTCTTGGAGGAACACAATGTCTACCTTATTAAGTCTGAGGAAATCTTTTAATTGGTTTCGGCGTCCTCTGCGCCCAAAACCACGGATGTTCCAAGTGAACACTTTCATTTGGACACCTTGATAGAGACTCGTGCTTATCGAGCCGGGGTTTTACGAAGATTCTGAACGCACACTTGCCTCGGTTTCTTGGGGGCCTTCGCGCGGGGAGGCTTGGGAACAATGGCGTGGGGAGATTTCTCCATTATAGCCACGGCGGGGTGTTTCGAAGGAAAAAATAAACAAAATATATGTATGACAAACGCACACAGTATATATGGGAACTCTGTATCTTTATTGATCATTGTATTGAATACAAAGTACATTGTACATGCTCCCATAGGAATTTGCCTATTTTGCCTTCTGCGAGTATGGTTAAGGAGATCTGACGAAGAGATTGCGTGTAGTCCGCTGATTCCCGGCGCTTTTGCAAAGCGGTCGGTTAATTACATCTATAGGACAAACCTATAGAATACCTCCGATTAAGCTGCGCTGATGGTCGTCGTTATTTTAGATAATCATGAGTAAAAGAAAGCGACGGCTTTGTTTCGCCGAAGCACGATCATGATATGACATCTCGACGTGTTTAATAATGAGTGAGATATTGATGAAAAGGGTGACTTTCGCCTCGTCGGTGCCCAGTCATATATCCCTGACTCCATCAAGAGTGTTGCTTTTGCCTCGTCGGTGCCCAGCAACGGTATGACTTATCTCATCAAAATTAAGACGTGTTGATGGCATAGTGATCGAGCTTCATCGTCATTTGGCCATGATTTTGTCTAGCCTCGTCGGCACTAGACATGGTATGAGTGTGACGTCTAGCCTCGTCGGCGCTAGACATGAGATGCATATGATTAATCTTGCCACGTCTTGTAGACGTTAGACCATATATCCGAGATAGACAATTGATGAAGCATGTCTTTACTCGTTGTATCAACCAAGCTCCTTAACAAGGATCAAGGTTGTGCATCGCCGACATAGATGAAACAGTCAGACGATGGGTTTGTAGATGCTCACGTTTTATTCCACATGGACAACGTTGACGTTGCTACCATGGTTGTGATAAATCGCGTAGGTTCCGCATAGCCGACTTTGATGGGGCAGTCGAGCCATGGTTGCGATACGGATCCACACGGTCGACGTTGATGAGGCGGTCGAGCCTTGGTTGTAATACGGATCCACACGGCCGACGTTGATGAGGCGGTCGAGCCATGGTGGTAAGGATGCACGGTTAGTCCACATGGCCGACATCGATACGATGGTCGAACCATGGTTGTACACTTCTCATGAGCGACTTTGATGAGGCAGTCACTACCATGATTGATTGAAAGAGAGAACAGATGTAACTCGCAGACGAGTAGATTGAATCGCGCAAGATGTACTCTTTTCTTCATACAAAACCAATCTCATGATCGGATCTTACAACTTACCCTTAATGGCGATGTCTGGTGAGATGGTCAACATGACTTCGCGTGCTCGGCCATGTGCACACGTCCTCCCGACGAGGTGTAGCTAGAACGTGATGATTGGGTGTGTGTATAGCGCAGGGCAAAGCGGTGATGAGATCTCGCTCTTCCCGTGCGCGTGTGTTAGCTTCTCTCCGCGTGATTGTTCTCCCGCGGAACAGAGCCTCGACGTGGTGCATGTCTCGGCCTGGGGTTTTGCTGAGGATGAGATGTGGGTTTAGATGGTGTTGCCTTGGCGCAATGGCGCACAGCAGAGCTTCGCGTCGCGTCACCCGTGCATGCGTGTATGGAGCGCCGCAGCCTGGCGGCGGGCGTGTCTCTCCCCTCCCCCTAGGCGGGCAATCTGGTAGCTTTATATAGGCAGATGCTAGGGCTCAGACGAGACGGCGGCGTGCAGCGCAAGAACGATGCCGCCAGCTTTCTGTTAGGCTATCGCGTATCTCTAGAATTAAACGTGGAGCTGATCGTTATCTAATCTTGTATCTTTGTGTTTAAACATGCAGAAGCTCCTCGTGTAGTTTATCCGGCTAAGCAGCTAGCCACGGGATAGATGCGGCTGCTTATGATTGGATTGATACGGGACTATAGTTACCGATTGCCACCAGACTGCTTGGTGGGCTCATCGGCCGATTGAGTTGATGCCAGGCGCTAGGTCCTTCCTTGTAACTAGCCAGCTTAGGTATGAGTGAAGATACAAGGTCACGATACATGCATGCATATAGCTGATCGATATACACACTTGATTAGCTAGCTAGCTAGCTCATTTGGACGTTCATGATCTTTGGAACATCACATTTTTAAATAGTTTAGTAAAATCGTAATCTGCTTGCACCGTTGTAATGTAGATGATGAGCTCTACAAAATGAGGCCAATATCAAATATATATCCTTCTAGCAATATTCGCCTCTTGTGGGACCCACACGTCATATAAATGAGTTATGCTGGTCCATATTCATATTATAAATTTTCAGTACAAAAAATTATCAAACAAATGCCCCCCACCCAGTGTAGTGCTTGCAGCAAAGCGAACGGACTATACTCGGGGAAAAAATGAGCTAGAGGATTTGAAGCTTTTTCAATAGCCATGAATCAGCGTCCACGTATGAAAACAATGTACATACATATACTCATGTATCCAACCAGCAATATATGACCAGCCTATAACAACTGATGTCATTCATTCACCATGAAACTTGACTGATTTAGTTGTCCAACTGCATTTAGTCTTGGCATGACCAAGAGCTAAGTTGTAGCGTATGTTCATGCCACGACGTGAACTGATAGGTGAAGACTGTGACAATATATGGTGAAATAATTCATACCATATATGTCAAGGAAAACATGAGAAGCAAAATCTTGCATTCAATAGCGCATATCCATGCTATTATTTGATAAACACTCATAAAGGGTGAGTGCAATTGCAATGAAATATGGCGAAATACTCATGCCACCATTTTAGAAAGAATCGGTGCAATATTATGGTGAATAGTTCAAGCCTTTTTTTCCATTAAAAGGAATGTATTCCTTTTTTCCTCCATTGCGACCAAGCTAGGTTCTAGACAATGGGTATCAAAACTCCAATGCGACCAATTTGCGGTGCCAGCCAATGGATATAAGAACTCGACTGCGACCAATATATGGTGTCAGCCAGTGGATTATACTATGATTCTCAGCCTTGAATCATAGTAATAAACACCCATAGGAAAAGTAAACTTAAAATGGAATATGGCGAAATACCCATGCCACATGCCAAAGAAACAACTTGCTTTTATTCATTACCATCATGGCCAGATGTAATATGGTGCCAGCCGATGGCGCAAGACTTTCCCTTTTATGACGGAAAATTGTCTCATGGGTAAAAATAATTTATCAAGTTCAATGCGACCATAAAATGATGTGTGGTGCCAGCCATTAGACTTGAAGGGTTTCACAGGTTGACACTAACCACACTGGCGTGCCTTGCTGCTCCCATAATTTTCCCGAGTTTGATGCGATCACAAATATGAGCGATGCCAGCCATCAAACTCGAAGAACTTCACAGCTTGGCACTGGCCGCACTGGCGCGCCTTGCTGCTTCATAATTTCAAACGTCGGAATGTCATCGACGATGTAGAAGAAACTAGGAGCTTATGTTGCCCCCAGTGTTGCTGGAATGATTACAGGACTGATGATGCCCCCAGCGTCGATGCGTGGGTTGGGGTAGAATGCTAATTGTTGAACAATTATTGGCGATGCTATGCATGACAGACGGTGTTGTTTACATGCATAAGTGGCATATAAGAGCTGCACAAAAATATCAAGGAAATGTGTAACACCAGCTATGGATGTGATCTTAGAAAAGGAGTTGTTTACATCCTTAAGAACTCGAGCCCAAATAGGAATCAGGGAAAAACAAAACCAAACAAAAAAGGAGTTTTTTAAGGATTTGGGATGTTGGCTTTCTCGTGTAACCCCAGCTATGGATGTGATCTCAGAAAAGGTAACCCAAGTGCTAATCATCAGGAACTGTCGAAGGACCATGACAGTTATGATGTGATAACTTAGCTTCAGTGAGTGTATGTGAAGGACAACATGCTTCCCTGATTGCTTTCAGAAGAATGGGAATTCATACTCTAGACTTCATGTGGCCGAGTAGCCCCACGACTTCATCATGCCCCATGCGCATGCCTCGAGAACATAGAGACATAGGAGAGGATGATTCAGGTAAAAATGGTTATGGGATAATTGGCTTGGCAATTTTTTTGGCCATGTTGAGGGGTGATACACGACTACTCCCCTCCTTTTGTCCAATGAGTCCCCTACTAATCATGACTTGTTTGATGGAGCCTTGCTTCTTTGATTGACTTTGTTTCCCCCTTTTTATTGGAGGATTGCTTGAACTTCTAGAACTTTTGATGGTATTTCCTCATTTCCACTAGAGGATTTTATTGGACTTCCTGGAGGACCTTCCTTCTTTTTGCAATTGCTAGGGGACTCATGTTCAGAATTTGAAGAGCAGCCGCATAACTTTGTGGACTACATAGACCCTCATAGGCATCTTGTCTGTGGTGAAAGAATACCCCGGGGGTGGCAAGGAGCTCTTTTCCCTATAGGTTACCCCAGGGCATCTTGCCTCTGGGATCCCAAGACATGGCAGGAAACATGAGGAGTATGGGACCTCAATACACAGAAGTAGCCCAAGAAATTTTCCCCACTCTTTCTGAAAGCAACACTTTGGCACATGTCGTGTATGGTGGGTATAGGCACAACTCCAATTGGTGTGTGGTGCATGTGCCACCTTCAGAGTAGCCCAAGGGTGCCCAAGTCTTTAACCACTAGCATGGCATGTTTTAGGGAAAGCCATTTACTGTAGGATATTGATATCACCCATGGATTTTTTGTAAAAGTTGTTTTTTTTAGGAAAACAAAAAAAAAACGAAGAAAAAAAAAATGGTTGACGCGGATATGGTCACGCGTAATATTTTTTTAGGAACCTCCCATTAATAGGTGGCATTGGTCGTTCCCCTTCTTGATTAATCAGCTGATAAGCACCGCCGTCGTATACTTGTTCAATAACAAATGGCCCTTCCCATTTAGGCTCAAGTTTTCCTTTAGCTTTGCCTTTTACAACGATGGGGCGCCTAAGTACAAGAACAAGTTCTCCTTTGCGGAAAACTTGGGGTTTAACAAGTTTATCGTATGCACGCACCATATTTCGACAATATAGCTCTAAATCTTGTAGTGCATTGAGGCGGTCTTCTTCCAAGGAATCCAGCTGCTGAAAACGCAGCCGAATTTGCTCATCTTGGGTAATCTCATCATGGATGGCCACTCTTAAAGATGGAAGCTCCACCTCTAGAGGAAGAACAGCCTCACTCCCATAGACTAGGGAGTAAGGCGTAGTTTGAGTTGGTGTACGGACCGTAACTCGGTAAGCCCAAAGAGCTTCATAGAGACGATCATGCCAGTCGCGATGATGCTTGTGAACTGTCTTTTTCAAAATCTGGCCAAGGGTCTTATTAAATGCTTCAATCAACCCATTGGCTTGTGGATAATACCCCGTGGAATAATTCCACTGGATTTTATACTTGGTCATGAATTTGACCATTTTGTGTGACTTAAAAGCCTTCGCGTTATCGGAGGTAATGCGATGTGGGACTCCAAAGCGATAAATGATATTACACTCTAGAAAGTTTATAACATTGTCACTCTTTACTTCTCTTAATGGTACTGCTTCAACCCACCTAGAGAAATAGTCTGTTGCTGCAAGAATGAATTTGTGCCCCCTAGAGGATGGAGGCTCAAATGGGCCCACGACATCTATAACCCATGCATCAAAGGGCCATGCTGGTACGGTCGGATGTAATGGAACAGGTGGTTGATGTTTTATAACGCCATGGATTTGGCAGCTATGACATGGCCGTGCTATCTTAAGGCAGTCTGCCATCATCCCCGGCCAATAGTAGCCGCAAAGCTTGATACTATGATACATTTTGGGTCCACTTTGATGCCCACCACACACACCATGGTGGACCTCTTGCAAAACCTGTTCTGCTTCATTTCTGGATACACACCGTAGCAACATCTCTTGTCCAAAAGAACGCCGATACAAAGTTCTTGCTTTAATTACATAGGAAGGCAGGCGTCGCTGCAACCTGCGCCTTTCCACTATGTCATCTGGGAGTGTCCCATGATTAAAGTAATCAAGAAATGGCTTGCGCCAGTCGTCATCTCCACTAGTATTGGCTACAACATGATGCACTTCATATTCTTGCGGGATTAGCTCCAACACAGCCGGAAGGAGCCACCTTTCTTCTATTTTTACAAGAGCGGGCTCCCCTTCTAGGAGCACCAACGATGCTGCAAGCTTAGCTAAAGCATCTGCAGACGAATTCTTGCTTCGTGGAACATGCAATAATTGGATATGTTCAAATTTCTTGATGAGGATTTGGGCTGCCGTGTGATACGGTACCAGTTCTGGTTTACGTACCTCATATATGTTATTGACTTGGCGAATGATGAGTTGGGAATCGCCATACACTAGAATATTACGCACATCCATGGAAAGTGCAAGTATAAGGCCGAAGAGAAGAGCCTCATACTCTGCTTCATTATTGGAGCATTCTTCTTTGAGAAGGGAAAAGGAGTGATGTATCGTACCTCCTTGAGGTGTTTTAAACACCAATCCCGCACCGGCTCGTCGTTTTGTTTCACTGTCAGGATCCGTCTCTATGCGAGAGGCTCCATCAAAATATAGTTCCCATTGGGACTCGATGTCGACGGTAAATACTTCCTCGTCGGGTAGCTCAACGACTAGTGGGGAGTCATCAGGTAAAGGATGTGCTGCAAGAAAATCAGCTAATGCTTGACCCTTTATTGCCTTCTGTGGAACATAAGTAATATCATATTCCATCATGGCTAGAGCCCATTTGCCAAGACGTCCCATGAGTGCAGGTTGATTTAGCACATACTTTATGGGGTCAGCACGTGCAACAAGTTGTATTTCATGTCCTAACATATAATGCCGCAATTTTTTCAAAGCAAAAATTAGTGTTAAACACAACTTCTCTATGGGTGAGTAATTGTGCTCGGCACCTGCCATGGTACGACTCAGGTAGTAGCATGCTACCTCTTTTCCTTCATCATTATGTTGGGCTAACAATGCACCTACCGAAGCGGGTTGTGCAGCAATATATAGAATGAGGGGCCGTCCTTTGACTGGAGCAGCTAGAATAGGAGGGTTTAGCAAATATCGCTTATTACTTTCAAAGGCGTTTTGGCATTGCTCATCCCATACAAAGGGAATGCCCTTTCTCATTAGTCTTGTGAAGGGTTGGGTACGCCCCGAGAGATTAGAAATAAAGCGTCGTATGTACGCCAAATGACCTTGTAAGGACTTCAACTCTTTCAAATTGGTAGGTGGCGGCATGTCTTGTACCGCTTTGATATTCTTTGGTGAAATTTTGATGCCGCGGTGATGGACAATGAAACCCAGAAATAGACTGGATTGTACAGCAAAAGCACATTTAAGAGGATTCATTTTGAGTTGATGTATCCTTAAACGGTTAAAGACAACACGTAGATCGTCTTGATGATGTAGGCGATCTTTGGTTTTGACAACCATGTCATCGACATAGCATTCCACAGTGTTATGGATGAGATCATCCAAAATATTGGTCATAGCTTGTTGGTATGTTGCACCCGCATTCTTTAGTCCAAAAGGCATAACTGTGTAATAGAAATTGCCTTTGGTGTCCGAAAAGCGGTGTCAATGGCATCATGCTCGTCCATCTTAATTTGATTATAACCAGATGACCCATCCATGAAGGATAAGGCATGATAACCAGTCGTAGAGTCAACGACCATTTCAGTGATGGGGATGGGGAAATCATCTTTGGGCAAGCACGGTTTAGGTCACGAAAGTTGACACAAATGCGTGTTTGCCCGTTCTTTTTATCTACCGGAACAATATTTGCTAGCCAACGAGCATATTGTACCTCTTTTATGAAGCCGGCGACGATGAGTTTGTCTACCTCGGCAATAATACAGTCTTGCAGTTCTGGGCGAAAGCGGCGTGGTTGCTGCTTCACTGGCCTGAACTGAGGATCAATTGCTAGCTTGTGAGTGGCGACTCGAGGATCGAGCCCTGGCATTTCTTTATAGGACCATGCAAAGCAGTCCCTAAACTCTATTAGGAATTGTCGGTAACTCTCTCTTTCTTCCAGCGTGAGGGAGGCACTGACAAAAGTAGGTCGTGGGTCATCCTCCGTACCCAGATTAATCTCGACAAGCTCGTCGACGGTACATTGACCACCATCTTCAAGCTGTAATGGAGCAGGGGCAGCATCAAGTACCTCTCCCTGAGTAATCGTCATGGCTTTATGAACCACCATCCACGTGAGATGTTGGTCCTTTCTTTTCATTAGCTTGAGAATCATTTACGTGTGTCATGTGACACATAAAATGTTGTGTGCCATGGTTTTCTTTCTTTTTAGCACATGTTAATCCATGTACTTTGAGCATGCAGGACGCTGTATTTTTTCTTGTTTTGCAACGTCTTAGTGCACTGGCTTTGAACAAACGAACCACTTGGAAAGAAACAAGTGTATAGCCAAGCTGACATATTATTTTAGCAGCACAAAAATACATGCCGGTAGAATTTATTTCTCTATCAAGGCCTCTCATATGAAGCTTCCAATGACCAAAGTAAGAAAAATTTATCCAGAAAAATGACATGCATGATGATCTGTCCCATGCACGCCCCTAATTTACCAGCATTTGTGAATACATGCCAGGTATTCATAGGTATCATCACGAATAGAAAGTAGCACCTGTGTCACGGTTTGGACATCATGGCTTCAGAAATGTATCGAGTAGAAAAAAAATCTTCTACTTCTTGATACATGCTTTGGTAAAAGCAGTGGGAGGACTAGAAGTATATATTTGCATGTACTTCTGCAAATTTATTCAAGTACAAGTGTCGTCCACCATTTGGACGGTAGATGATTTCTCACAAATGAGGATAGCCCTTAGAGATGAGCGGCCACTCCTGTTATGAACTTATTAGGTGTGGCCGGTATAGCCATGGATATGCTCATAAACTGAATTGCCTACTTCCAATCACGGTTGGCGCTTGCTTGATAAACTTTCAGAATATGCATGTATGGCCATAGTCAATACAGCCTGGATAAAATTTCTTTCTCCAATCAAAGCCGCTCGGAAGGGTATATCAAGGAAAGTTGCACTTGTTTCTGTATATGTGTGCAGCAGAGAAAGGATACATGCATGACCCATATGTAGAGAACAGGCCCTGTTGTTTTGATTTACTAGCTCGCGCGAAGTTGCCAGAAGATGCTGGATACTTAGGACGAGTAAAGAATGTTAGAGAGCAGAACCAACAGAATTTTGTTTGAAGAAGTGAGCCTAGCTCAACTGGCTATGGGCCTGGATGTATAACCCAGGCACCCAGGTTCAAATCCCCGCGGATGCGAATGTGGGTTCTTATTATTTATTAAAAAAACTCGCTGTGGGGTCTCCCCCACCGCTTTCCTTTCAAAAAAAAAACAAACAGAATTTTGTTTGAACGGCAATGTCTTGTGAATATAATTTGAACTTGGGGATAAAGATGCCACACATGGACTTGAAACAAGCGCATGGCACATATGGAGAATACGTGCATGATCCATGCACTTACCCTTTTCTTTCTTTCAAAGGAGCACTTCTAGCTCATTCATCGCTAGATACTTGTGTGCAGTAATATTTTGAGTGCATGCAGAATTGTGAACACGCACATGATATTTTTGGCGGAAGAGCCTCGGCTCATGCCAACAAAACTGGACGATGATCGGAGCGCAGCAAAGATGGGAGGAGAACCAGGTCCCACCGGGCGTGCCATTTTGTTTCGAAGGAAAAAATAAACAAAATATATGTATGACAAACGCACACAGTATATATGGGAACTCTGTATCTTTATTGATCATTGTATTGAATACAAAGTACATTGTACATGCTCCCATAGGAATTTGCCTATTTTGCCTTCTGCGAGTATGCTTAAGGAGATCTGACGAAGAGATTGCGTGTAGTCCGCTAATTCCCGGCGCTTTTGCAAAGCGGCCGGTTAATTACATCTATAGGACAAACCTATAGAATACCTCCGATTAAGCTGCGCTGATGGTCGTCGTTATTTTAGATAATCATGAGTAAAAGAAAACGACGGCTTTGTTTCGCCGAAGCACGATCATGATATGACATCTCGACGTGTTTAATAATGAGTGAGATATTGATGAAAAGGGTGACTTTCGCCTCGTCGGTGCCCAGTCATATAGCCCTGACTCCATCAAGAGGGTTGCTTTTGCCTCGTCGGTGCACAGCAACGGTGTGACTTATCTCATCAAAATTAAGACGTGTTGATGGCATAGTGATCGAGCTTCATCGTCACTTGGCCATGATTTTGTCTAGCCTCGTCGGCACTAGACATGGTATGAGTGTGACGTCTAGCCTCGTCGGCGCTAGACATGAGATGCATATGATGAATCTTGCCACGTCTTGTAGACGTTAGACCATATATCCGAGATAGACAATTGATGAAGCATGTCTTTACTCGTTGTATCAACCAAGCTCCTTAACAAGGATCAAGGTTGTGCATCGCCGACATAGATGAAACAGTCAGACGATGGGTTTGTAGATGCTCACGTTTTATTCCACATGGACAACGTTGACGTTGCTACCATGGTTGTGATAAATTGCGTAGATTCCGCATAGCCGACTTTGATGGGGCAGTCGAGCCATGGTTGCGATACGGATCCACACGGTCGACGTTGATGAGGCGGTCGAGCCGTGGTTGTAATACGGATCCACACGGCCGACGTTGATGAGGCGGTCGAGCCATGGTGGTAAGATGCACGGTTAGTCCACATGGCCGACATCGATACGATGGTCGAACGCATGGTTGTACACTTCTCATGAGCGACTTTGATGAGGCAGTCACTACCATGATTGATTGAAAGAGAGAACAGATGTAACTCGCAGACGAGTAGATTGAATCGCGCAAGATGTACTCTTTTCTTCATACAAAACCAATCTCATGATCGGATCTTACAACTTACCCTTAATGGCGATGTCTGGTGAGATGGTCAACATGGCTTCGCGTGCTCGGCCATGTGCACACGTCCTCCCGACGAGGTGTAGCTAGAACGTGATGATTGGGTGTGTGTATAGCGCAGGGCAAAGCGGTGATGAGATCTCGCTCTTCCCGTGCGCGTGTGTTAGCTTCTCTCCGCGTGATTGTTCTCCCGCGGAACAGAGCCTCGACGTGGTGCATGTCTCGGCCTGGGGTCTTTGCTGAGGATGAGATGTGGGTTTAGATGGTGTTGCCTTGGCGCACAGCAGAGCTTCGCGTCGCGTCACCCGTGTATGGAGCGCCGCAGCCTGGCGGCCGTGCGGGCGTGTCTCTCTCCTCCCCCTAGGCGGGCAATCTGGTAGCTTTATATAGGCAGAGGCTAGGGCTCAGACGAGACGGCGGCGTGTAGCGCAAGAACGATGCCGCCAGCTTTCTGTTAGGCTACCGCGTATCTCTAGAATTAAACGTGGAGCTGATCGTTATCTAATCGGAGATCGAGCCGCGTAGTCCAGAGCCCCCCCCCCCTGCGCGCGCGCGCCTGCGTCGCCTCCTCCGGGCGACGTGGGGGCGAAGCCCTAATCGGCGCCGCCGCCGGCCTCTCTCCAGCCCCCGCCCCACTCCTCGTCGTCCCCTGAGGACGTCGCCGGCAAAGCCGGCCGACGCCGGTGAAGGGGGCGGCGGGATCTAGTGTCTCTCGGCAGTCCCGCGGCGATCTCGGAGGCGGGTCGTCGCGCCGGCGGCCGGAGGCGTCCCTGTGGTGAAGACGACGAGACGGCCGCGCTGGCGTGCCGGCGGCCGCGATGCTGGGCGTGCGGAGCTCTGGCCGGCGCGGGCCCGATCTGAGCCCGCCTGGGCTTGATCTGGGTCCTCTGGGTGTCCTCCGTCGAGGCTTCTCGGCGCTCCCTGGCGCGGTTGGCGTCCTCGTCGAGGCGAGGTGTCCTCCAGGCCGCAGCGCGGCGACGCAGCTTTGGCGGCTGCCCGGGCCCGATCTGGCCCAACTGGGCCCGGCTTGGGCCCTGATGGCCGCGCTCGTGGCGCACCTGCTCCGCGGTCGTGGGTGGCGCGTCACTCCTGCCGCGTCGCTCCTGGCGCGGTCCGTTGCTGCGCGTCCGCTCCTGGGGCTGTCGAGGCATCCTCCTGGCGCGGTGGGTCGCAGCGCGTTCCTGGCGCTGCCGAGGCGTCCTCCTGGCGTGTGGGTCGCGGCCATACCTCGTTGTCGTCTCCAGGGTTGGTGGTAGCCGGAGATCTCGCTCCGGAGCCGCGGTCTACCTTGCCCTGCTTTGGCAGGACCTTCTCGTTCCTTCCTGGCATGCGATGGTACTCCTGCGGCGGTGGTTGACATGCTCCTCCTCGTCGGCAAGCTGCCTCTGCCTTCTGCGGTGGTTACTACATGTCTCCTTCTCGCCGGGGTGTGGTTTCCTGCCCGGGTGAAAGCCCTGCTCGGCGTAGCCGATGCGGATCACTGTGACACCTGCGGGTGCCACTTCCTCCTTGGAGGTGTGCTCTTGGGTGGAACCGCTCCTCCCCTCCATGCCAGGGGAAACCCTAGGTCCACTTTGTCGGACCGGCCAGCGGCGACGTTTCGGCGTCGTTCCCTTCTTGAAGGCACTGCGTTGGCTGCGAGGGCTTTGTGGCTCTCGGAGATGGTGGCCTCGCCGGTGTGAGGCTTTGGAGCGCAATGTACACCATCATCGGTACCCTTGTTGACTTTTCCAAGTTTGGCTAGACCCTGCCATTCGCTCGCTTCGCGCCGCTTCTTCTAGGCACTTGAGCAGTGGTTCATTGGTCCGGGCGACTTTGGAGCTTTGGTCGTGCTTGTGTGTTTGGTGTTGGGTGTGACGCGGTCTAGAGGCTCCGTGCCCGTATGTTAGGCTAGGCGTGCTTGGCGTCGGTGTTGTAGGAGTGTGTTGTAAGCCGAAAGGCTAGTGTGGTGTTGTAACCATTCGATGGCGTTCTCGCAAGCTTAATACAAAGACACGCACGTCCGTTGCGGGTTCTAAAAAAAATCGTTATCTAATCTTGTATCTTTGTGTTTAAACATGCAGAAGCTCCTCGTGTAGTTTATCCGGCTAAGCAGCTAGCCACGGGATAGATGCGGCTGCTTATGATTGGATTGATACAGGACTATAGTTACCGATTGCCACCAGACTGCTTGGTGGGCTCATCGGCCGATTGAGTTGATGCCAGGTGCTAGGTCCTTCCTTGTAACTAGCCAGCTTAGGTATGAGTGAAGATACAAGGTCACGATACATGCATGCATATAGCTGATCGATATACACACTTGATTAGCTAGCTAGCTAGCTCATTTGGACGTTCATGATCTTTGGAACATCACATTTTTAAATAGTTTAGTAAAATCGTAATCTGCTTGCACCGTTGTAATGTAGATGATGAGCTCTACAAAATGAGGCCAATATCAAATATATATCCTTCTAGCAATATTCGCCTCTTGTGGGACCCACACGTCATATAAATGAGTTATGCTGGTCCATATTCATATTATAAATTTTTAGTACAAAAAATTATCAAACACGGGGCACTGAACCACGCTTGGTCCAGCCATTTTAACTTGAGCCTGTGCCAGGGCAGCCTGGGCTAACTCTTTCGCACGAACCAGAGAAAGAAACTCAACAGCAGAACCCGCACCCGAAACCAACGCTAAACCCGAATCCGACGCAACCGAAAGAAGGTGATCATCCGGCAAAGACGAAAGGAGCACAAAATCAGCCTAGGGCAGTGGGTTACTTGGATTGTCCTTAGTAGCTTCAGTTACACCTTTTTTCCTCTGTCTGCCGTGTATTGCTAATTTATCTTAGGCTTCTGTTCTTTCCTCAGAACACAACAGAAAAAACTCGACTAATTATTTACACTCGGATATAAGATTCATAGTAAATGCTGATTTTGCAAGTTAGTATGTGATATTGTCATCCATACATGCTGGTCAATTTCGGGTCAGTTTGGACGTTTCCTCGATGAATCACAACTTACATTGTAGTGATGGTTCTCTATTGATGTGTGTCCTGGTCCTGGTGGTAGTAGTATACTATATTGGTCCTGGTCATTGAAGTGATACTGACATAGGCTTTACTACAAAGTACCAAGAACACTTTAGCTAGATGAAATTATTTCAGTATATATTTTTCTGATACCTTCTCCAGTTCTCCTTTTCAGTTTTGCGCGTCTGGTGGTTATGTACTGAATTATAGCACTTACATTGAGAGATTTTTTTCTGGACTTTGAAGTAGATTACGTAAAATAGGAGTAGATGCTGCAATTGAGCGCTGGAGCCGCGAAGGGCCGCCACCGACGCCGGCGCGCAGCTCATGTGAAGCCATGGGATTGGGGACAGTTGGGTTGCGTGGGTCAGAGTGTGCGGCAATAGAATTGTTGACACATGAGACCACCTGCGTGAGTGAAATGCTAGAAAAGACCATGCTGCCCGCCACCGTTGGTGGTGGCGGCACCCTGCAAGATTCGCTTCCCCGCACACCTAGGCAGCTGACTGCACTGATTACCATGCATGTGATTAGAACTTTTGGCTTTTATCAATTAATAGACTGTAGGAGACCACCGAAAGTTAGCAGCATCATCGGCTTTCAGCTCTTTATAAGGCCAAGAGCTGTGCGCTGCTGCAGTTCACTCCTTCACTCTCTGCCTCACTCCACTTCTGAAGTATAGTTGTGTAGCGATCGTCGATCTGAAGGTTCAGCTGTTGAGCAGATGTTGATGTAGTGGACGAAGGAATCATCAGAAGGTATAGGTAGCAGTATCTAAATTAGTTCTGTCATCAGCACAAAATTAGCCAATAGAGGAAAGTAATATTATATAGTATAGTTAATCTCATCAGACAACAAGAATTAGCCATCATTGTATGTATGAATAGAAAATTTTAGTTAGTTTATCATCATATGCAGATGCCAGCCATTATTACATATTATTCGTAACATTGTAGAACAGATTAGTGTATCATCATATGCAGATATTCTAACTAGATTTTTTCAATGTAGAATTAGGAAGGATTTAAGTACATGCTCTGAGTGTTATTACGTGGAAAAATTGAGGCATATAATTAAAGGGCGTAGCGATCTCCGTATATTGATGTAAGTATAAATCTATTCTATTATTTATAGTTACATCATAATTATTTGTGAAAGGGATATTTACCTGTCTAACATTGGTGTTAATGTGATATTAGGTAGATTGTATGATCAGAGCAACGATGATACGTTGATGTTACGAGTATTATTTAGACGTGATCTGTAATAGATTTCAAGAAAGGCAGGGATATAAGCGAAGAAGGTAAAAATCAAGTTTTAAATTCGTTATGAGTACTCGACATTTTAATAGCAGTAGTAGTGAATATTGTTCACTTTTAAAATTATAATATGGCATGTAATTATGGTACTAGAATTAATCAACAGTATATAGAGATAAAGAAATACAAGAGCATTACTTTCTACATAAATATAACATTTAGTTTCAGTGGTACTAATGTTCATTTTATATTTTATCCATTAGTGATTGCATGCATTAAAGAATAATTAATTATATGCAAAATTTCGGTCGCATACTTAAAGTTTAGGTTTAAAATATATCTCTTAAAAAGTATGAAGTATTTATTTTGTTGTAGTATTTCACATATAGTTACGTTGGTAGAACAGTAAAATAAAGTAAGTTTATTGCGCAAGTGAATGCATGCATGAAAGAATAATTAATTATATACGAAATATGAATTACGTCAGCGCATCTAGTACAATATTTATATTTATACATAAATATAAATTTAGCTTCCGTGTTACTAATGTTCATTTTAAATATGTGGGGTAGGTACGATGGAAAATTTATTAGTGTTTTATGGGGAGGTGGTACGCGACGGAATTTCTGGGCTAGATGTGTCTCAGTGCGAGTCTATAAATGTTGTAGTGAGAGACATGGAGAACCTAGATTTTGCGGAAGTGAGGAAATGCATCCGGGTGCAGTTTGGTCCTGAGATTCGGGGGAAGAAGATGACCGTTGAGGCCGTCATATGTGTGGGAGGGGATGATGGGACAGCTCCCCGTTGGGGTCTGCGGGAGGTGAAAGGAAATAACTCATGGAGGACATACATGAGGTTTGCAACCACGCCTGGCGCCGCTATGTTTCAAAGGCCGATGGTGTATATGCAGTTTGTCTCTCCGAATGATGAGCCTGGATGCAGTAGCGGCGCTCCAGATGTGCAGCTAGCCATCACCGGCGGCCCCAGCAGCGGCCGATCGGAGCCGATGGAACTTGAGCTTGTGCCCGACCCAGGCTATTGGTCTGCGGTCGTTGACATAAGTGAACGTATGGAGGGATTACCGGAGGCCCTAGATGATGACGATGACGATCATTCTTCTGGGTCGTCATCGCCAGAGGAGGAAGGTGTTGGTCCATCTCAGAGGGCGGTTGCGGGACCGATGCCCGAAGACTTCTTGCAGACTATGACTATCCGCAACGAATATCACTCTGTTGCAGGCCTCGGTGAGGCTAGTCTGGAGGTTCGGCATAGTTTTCCAGACAAGGACTCTGCTGACCAGGCAATAAAAAGATATGCATTGTCCATATCTCGGCAGCATAGAGTTAAACAGTCAGATAAGACTGAGCTGAAAGTCGTCTGCCTCAAATTGCCGGAGGGTTGCCAGGGTAGAGTGATCGCTCGTCAGAGGCGTGGTGTATGTCAGCCATGGGTGATCAAAAAAATTGTACCCCATAGCTACGAGCAGGTTGGAACTCTTATAGATCATTGCAATGTGACCGCGAAGTACGTGTCACATATAATGTCAGCGGCAGTGGAAGAAGATATTAATATGGGTATTAAGAAGCTACAAAAAGCAGCAGAAGACCAAATTGGCTACAACGTCAGCTACGGCAAGGCTCGGCGTGCCAAGGAGGACATTTTTGAGAGGTTGTATGGCACATATGAGGATGCCTATAACTACACCCCTAGATTGCTTAATCAGATATGTGTAACTAACAAGGGGACTCAAGTGTTCTTGAAATATCGGCCGCACCCTCGGGAGGAGAACAAAAGAATCCTTGACCGTGTATTCTGGGCATTCCCCCAGACTATACAGGCATTCCATCATTGTCGCCCGGTGTTATCAGTTGATGGTACATTTTTGACTGGAAAGTACAAGGGTACACTCATGGTGGCAATTGCAGCAGACGCAAATAACCAGCTTCTTCCTATTGCATATAGTTTGGTGGAGGGTGAGAACAAGGACATCTGGTTGTGGTTTCTAAGCTGTTTGAAGAATGGAGTCGTGAAGCAGCGTCCCGATGTATGCATCATCTCTGATCGCAACGCGGGTCTGCTAAACGCGCTGAACACAATCAAGCAGGTTACGGACCCTGAATGGGGGTGGCCTGATTTGGAGACACGGTGGTGCATGCGGCACCTAGCAGCAAATTTCTACACAAAGTTCAAGAACAAGGATTGGTTCAAGCTTTTCAAGAGGATGTGCATGCAGAACACCGAGTCGAAGATGAATGCAATTTGGACGGGAATCAATGGAGAAATCGAGCGTGCTGCCTTGCCATCTCGAGAAGGCCGGAGGGGTCGAACACCACCTGTCAATCTGACACAGTGGATAACAGAGAATTGCCCCGACTTATACAAGTGGGCACTCGCTCATGACTCAGGGGCTCGGTACGGCATAATGACCAGCAATATGTCAGAGGTCTATAATGGCGTCCTCAAAGGGGTGCGAGCCCTCCCTCTTACAGCCCTCATTACTGAAACTTGGAACCGTACTCTATCACACTTTGCAGACAGAGTACAGGTTGCCAATGCACTAGTCGGTATGAACAAGCCATGGTGTGAAAAAATGCAGAGGTATCTGGATGAGAAAGCAGAAAAATCCAGGAGTCATGGCTGTAGTCTGGTCGACGCCCTTAGGAATAAATGGTTGATCAATGTTCGAGCAAAGTATGTTCACGGCCACCACAGGGGAGCACGAAAGCATGCTGTTACTCTTGGCCCCAACACATGTGAGTGCACCTGCAACAAGCCCAAGCTGCTAGGCTATCCATGTAGTCATGTCCTCAGGGCGGCTGCCGAACAGAAGATCAGCGTGGAGCATTACATATCTCTTTATTTCAGCACGTTCAGTCTTCTTAACACCTGGAATGGTGAATTCTGGGCCTGGGGCATAGATGAACACTACAGGGATGTGTGCAAGCGCAGTAATATCATATATGTTCCAAATTCGGCGATGCTTAGAACCGATAAGGGACGCCGACCATCTCGACGGCATAGGAACGACATGGACCATAGCCAATCTGGAGAACCACGTCGATGTCGCATTTGTAGGTGCGCTGGACACCCACGCAGGGAATGCCCCTACCGCAGCTAGTCATTTCGAATGTTGTATTTTCCTAGCTTCGATGTAATGTAATAAATTATCATTATATATCCTGAATTTATTACGTAATGAATTTTGTTTGTAATGAATTATGTACTTGTGTTATGTAATGAGTTTAATTTGTAATTTGTATTTAATGTAGTTTGTAATTTCTAATGATATAATATTTTGTAATTTGTAATATTTAGTTTGTAATTTCTAATGATTTTTGTGTACTAACTAAATTTCATGTGACTGCAGGATATGGCGCAACTGCCAGCCCTATTACATCAATCGATTGATGATGGGCACCGCTGCCATATTTGGTTGGATCCACGTACACATGTGCACACGCCTCCAACATTTAGGCTCCGAACCATTAAAAGCCGATGGATTACAAATGCATTCTATGACACGTACCTTCAGGCTTACGGACTTCTTCTATACTCGAGGTTAACAGATGTTCTGAAAAATTCATGTTAGACTCATCTCTGCAATCAGCACTAGTAGATCGCTGGAGACCTGAGACACACACTTTTCACTTACGTTGTGGGGGAGCTTACGCCCACACTTAAGGATGTGTCACTGATCTCAGGTCTACCAATCAGCGGTAAGCCTTTGGTCCCTACCGCATTTTCTAGTGATTGGCCAGACGATATTCGAGTGCGTCTAGACACGAAAGTGCCTTATTCAGGTGCTCGTGGTGGTAGAAGACCAAGGGGTGTCCCAATGAGTTGGTTAACATGCGGTAGACACGAAAGTGCCCTATTCAGGTAAGCCTTTGGTCCCTACCGCATGTTAACCAACTCATTGGGACACCCCTTGGTCTTCTACCACCACGAGCACCTGAATAGGGCACTTTCGTGTCTAGACGCACTCGAATATCGTCTGGCCAATCACTAGAAAATGCGGTAGGGACCAAAGGCTTACCGCTGATTGGTAGACCTGTGATCAGTGACACATCCTTAAGTGTGGGCGTAAGCTCCCCACAACGTAAGTGAAAAGTGTGTGTCTCAGGTCTCCAGCGATCTACTAGTGCTGATTGCAGAGATGAGTCTAACATGAATTTTTCAGCAACATCTGTTAACCTCGAGTATGGAAGAAGTCCGTAAGCCTGAAGGTAGATGTCATAGAATGCATTTGTAATCCATCGGCTTTTAATGGTTCGGAGCCTAAATGTTGGAGGCGGGTGCACATGTGTACGTGGATCCAACCAAATATGGCAGCGGTGCCCATCATCAATCGATTGATGTAATAGGGCTGGCAGTTGCGCCATATCCTGCAGTCACATGAAATTTAGTTAGTACACAAAAATCATTAGAAATTACAAACTAAATATTACAAATTACAAAATATTGTATCATTAGAAATTACAAACTACATTAAATACAAATTACAAATTAAACTCATTACATAACACAAGTACATAATTATTACAAACTAAATTCATTACATAATAAATTCAGGATATATAATGATAATTTATTACATTACATCGAAGCTAGGAAAATTCAACATTCGAAATGACTAGCTGCGGTAGGGACATTCCTGCGTGGGTGTCCAGCGCACCTACAAATGCGACATCGATGTGGTTCTCCAGATTGGCTATGGTCCATGTCGTTCCTATGCCGTCGAGATGGTCGGCGTCCCTTATCGGTTCTAAGCATCGCCGGATTTGGAACATATATGATATTACTGCGCTTGCACACATCCCTGTAGTGTTCATCTATGCCCCAGGCCCAGAATTCACCATTCCAGGTGTTAAGAAGACTGAACGTGCTGAAATAAGGAGATATGTAATGCTCCACGCTGATCTTCTGTTCGGCAGCCGCCCTGAGGACATGACTACATGGATAGCCTAGCAGCTTGGGCTTGTTGCAGGTGCACTCACATGTGTTGGGGCCAACAGTAACAGCATGCTTTCGTGCTCCCCTGTGGTGGCCGTGAACATACTTCGCTCGAACATTGATCAACCATTTATTCCTAAGGGCGTCGACCAGACTACAGCCATGACTCCTGGATTTTTCTGCTTTCTCATCCAGATACCTCTGCATTTTTTCACACCATGGCTTGTTCATACCGACTAGTGCATTGGCAACCTGTACTCTGTCTGCAAAGTATGATAGAGTACGGTTCCAAGTTTCAGTAATGAGGGCTGTAAGAGGGAGGGCTTGCACCCCTTTGAGGACGCCATTATAGACCTCTGACATATTGCTGGTCATTATGCCGTACCGAGCCCCTGAGTCATGAGCGAGTGCCCACTTGTATAAGTCGGGGCAATTCTCTGTTATCCACTGTGTCAGATTGACAGGTGGTGTTCGACCCCTCCGGCCTTCTCGAGATGGCAAGGCAGCACGCTCGATTTCTCCATTGATTCCCGTCCAAATTGCATTCATCTTCGACTCGGTGTTCTGCATGCACATCCTCTTGAAAAGCTTGAACCAATCCTTGTTCTTGAACTTTGTGTAGAAATTTGCTGCTAGGTGCCGCATGCACCACCGTGTCTCCAAATCAGGCCACCCCCATTCAGGGTCCGTAACCTGCTTGATTGTGTTCAGCGCGTTTAGCAGACCCGCGTTGCGATCAGAGATGATGCATACATCGGGACGCTGCTTCACGACTCCATTCTTCAAACAGCTTAGAAACCACAACCAGATGTCCTTGTTCTCACCCTCCACCAAACTATATGCAATAGGAAGAAGCTGGTTATTTGCGTCTGCTGCAATTGCCACCATGAGTGTACCCTTGTACTTTCCAGTCAAAAATGTACCATCAACTGATAACACCGGGCGACAATGATGGAATGCCTGTATAGTCTGGGGGAATGCCCAGAATACACGGTCAAGGATTCTTTTGTTCTCCTCCCGAGGGTGCGGCCGATATTTCAAGAACATTTGAGTCCCCTTGTTAGTTACACATATCTGATTAAGCAATCTAGGGGTGTAGTTATAGGCATCCTCATATGTGCCATACAACCTCTCAAAAATGTCCTCCTTGGCACGCCGAGCCTTGCCGTAGCTGACGTTGTAGCCAATTTGGTCTTCTGCTGCTTTTTGTAGCTTCTTAATACCCATATTAATATCTTCTTCCACTGCCGCTGACATTATATGTGACACGTACTTCGCGGTCACATTGCAATGATCTATAAGAGTTCCAACCTGCTCGTAGCTATGGGGTACAATTTTTTTGATCACCCATGGCTGACATACACCACGCCTCTGACGAGCGATCACTCTACCCTGGCAACCCTCCGGCAATTTGAGGCAGATGACTTTCAGCTCAGTCTTATCTGACTGTTTAACTCTATGCTGCCGAGATATGGACAATGCATATATTTTTATTGCGTGGTCAGCAGAGTCCTTGTCTGGAAAACTATGCCCAACCTCCAGACTAGCCTCACCGAGGCCTGCAACAGAGTGATATTCGTTGCGGATAGTCATAGTCTGCAAGAAGTCTTCGGGCATCGGTCCCGCAACCGCCCTCTGAGATGGACCAACACCTTCCTCCTCTGACGATGATGACCCAGAAGAATGATCGTCATCGTCATCATCTAGGGCCTCCGGTAATCCCTCCATACGTTCACTTATGTCAATGACCGCAGACCAATAGCCTGGGTCGGGCACAAGCTCAAGTTCCATCGGCTCCGATCGGCCGCTGCTGGGGCCGCCGGTGATGGCTAGCTGCGCATCTGGAGCGCCGCTACTGCATCCAGGCTCATCATTCAGAGAGACAAACTGCACATACACCATCGGCCTTTGAAACATAGCGGCGCCAGACGTGGTTGCAAACCTCTTGTATGTCCTCCATGAGTTATTTCCTTTCACCTTCCGCAGACCCCAACGGGGAGCTGCCCCATCATCCCCTCCCACACATATGACGGCCTCAACGGTCATCTTCTTCCCCCGAATCTCAGGACCAAACTGCACTCGGACGCATTTCCTCACTTCCGCAAAATCTAGGTTCTCCATGTCTCTCACTATAACATTTATAGACTCGCACTGAGACACATCTAGCCCAGAAATTCCATCGCGTACCACCTCCCCATAAAACACTAATAAATTTTCCATCGTACCTACCCCACATATTTAAAATGAACATTAGTAACACGGAAGCTAAATTTATATTTATGTATAAATATAAATATTGTACTACATGCGCTGACGTAATTCATATTTCGTATATAATTAATTATTCTTTCATGCATGCATTCACTTGCGCAATAAACTTACTTTATTTTACTGTTCTACCAACGTAACTATATGTGAAATACTACAACAAAATAAATACTTCATACTTTTTAAGAGATATATTTTAGACCTAAACTTTAAGTATGCGACCGAATATTTTGCATATAATTAATTATTCTTTCATGCATGCAATCACTAATGGATAAAATATAAAATGAACATTAGTACCACTGAAACTAAATGTTATATTTATGTAGAAAGTAATGCTCTTGTATTTCTTTATCTCTATATCCTGTTGATTAATTCTAGTACCATAATTACATGCCATATTATAATTTTAAAAGTGAACAATATTCACTACTACTGCTATTAAAATGACGAGTACTCATAACGAATTTAAAACTTGATTTTTACCTTCTTCGCTTATATCCCTGCCTTTCTTGAAATCTATTACAGATCACGTCTAAATAATACTTGTAACATCAACGTATCATCGTTGCTCTGATCATACAATCTACCTAATATCACATTAACACCAATGTTAGACAGGTAAATATCCCTTTCACAAATAATTATGATGCAACTATAAATAATAGAATAGATTTATACTTACATCAATATACGGAGATCGCTACGCCCTTTAATTATATGCCTCAATTTTTCCATGTAATAACACTCAGAGCATGTACTTAAATCCTTCCTAATTCTACATTGAAAAAATCTAGTTAGAATATCTGCATATGATGATACACTAATCTGTTCTACAATGTTACGAATAATATGTAATAATGGCTGGCATCTGCATATGATGATAAACTAACTAAAATTTTCTATTCATACATACAATGATGGCTAATTCTTGTTGTCTGATGAGATTAACTATACTATATAATATTACTTTCCTCTATTGGCTAATTTTGTGCTGATGACAGAACTAATTTAGATACTGCTACCTATACCTTCTGATGATTCCTTCGTCCACTACATCAACATCTCTTCAACAGCTGAACCTTCAGATCGACGATCGCTACACAACTATACTTCAGAAGTGGAGTGAGGCAGAGAGTGAAGGAGTGAACTGCAGCAGCGCACAGCTCTTGGCCTTATAAAGAGCTGAAAGCCGATGATGCTGCTAACTTTCGGTGGTCTCCTACAGTCTATTAATTGATAAAAGCCAAAAGTTCTAATCACATGCATGGTAATCAGTGCAGTCAGCTGCCTAGGTGTGCGGGGAAGCGAATCTTGCAGGGTGCCGCCACCACCAACGGTGGCAGGCAGCATGCGGCATTCCCGGCGGCAACGGCAACGGCGGCAGGGGCACGCAGGTGGTAAGAGAGTTGCACGATTTTTTTACAAATATAAAGTGGAGCTTCCGCCAATGGCCGTGGCGGGAAGAACCTGCGGCCATGCGGACCGGCGGGAAGGACATGCCGGCTTTGGCGCTGGCGGAAAGTGGCAGAGGCGTACGAGGTTTACATGGCTGGTGATGGTTCGCTAGATAAAGCACGAGTCAAGCTGAACGAGAAGAAAAGAAGCTGCGCTGCTACTAGCTAGAAGAAAGACAGCACGAGAGTGAATGCATTCCATGCATGCGTCCTGGCGTAAGGGCTTAAATAATGATTTTCTCCTCGCATGTAGTGTTAGTGGAGCTGTCTACACCGCGTACACTGGGAGCGGCAAGTTTTCAAGTGAGAGAATTATGCATGCGCCGTTCGTCCAACACGCTTCCCACCACAGCCTTTGACCGCGAGTGTCTTTCCGCCATGTCAGTTGCCTTAAGCTTTCCACCAACGCATATGGCGGGATAAACGTTCCGCCAAACACTATGGCTGGAAGAGACACGTGTGGGCTTTTCCTCTTCCCGCCAGGTCATTTTCGGCAATACATTTTTGGAAGGGTCATTTCTGACAATATTGTTGGACAGAGGGTTATATTTATAAAAAAATCGAGTTGCACAGCAAGGTGCTGTCCAAGTCGGGGGTGACTGCTGCGAGCCTATGGCTGCCACAAGGGGACTGCAAGGGGCCTGGTGATTTCGTCTTCAACTCCCCTGAGCAAAATTATGCCATAATGCTTCATATCAGATCATACCATAATGCTTTAGATCATATTATGCCATGATGATATGTTTACTGCTTGATTCCATCTGTGCAAATTAGATGGTAAGAAAAGAGAACAGAGCGGATGTGCAAAGTTTTGACAGTATTCAGATGGCAATCTGGCTTGCTTCCTTGATTGCATACAACACTTATTTGTCTTGAGTAGACTTGTGGATATTGCATGGTTTTAACTTCCAAACAATGAACTATGTATCAATACTCCTAAATAGTGTACCAATATCAGGTCATATAAACCGTTGGATCTTTCCTATCTGACGGCTCATATTTAATGACCCAACTTAAGGGACTGCATGGACACATCTAAATCGTTAGATATAGCAATCCAACGGCCCACGTCGTTGGGATTCGCGGTGTAACCAGTTCCACCACTATGTTGTCAGACTGTTGTAGCAGTTCGTACGTTGGCGCATGTGATTCTTGCTATCTAAAAATTTCTAGCAAGCTAGACTGTCAACCTGTCAAAAGAGTGCATGCAGCGCTAGAGATAGTAGTAGTACCAAGCGAGAAGCTACTAGACAACATGATGAGATATAATAATACTCTAAAGAAGCATACCATGAGAGAGAGAACTGCATGCAACGGTGCAACCCCTAAGATCAGAGAAACGATGATTCAATAAGAAAATCAGATGATGTGATTAGTGTGATTAAAAAATCAAATTTGTAAAAATGTGTAAAAAAAGTAGTAGTTTTTAATTTCTCCTATAAATTTATTTTCCAAAAATATTGACCCTGATTTCCCTTTGTTTTGAATTTATCAAACTAAATTATTTCTTGTGTAAATTCAAAAAATGTAATGTACGTAATATTTGTTTGAATAATGATTTGATTTGTAACTTCGAGTACTCTTTTCAACTTAGTACTCATTCTAGGCGGTTTATAGTTTACCTAAGACCGACGCGTGAGAATTTGAGGGAGTTTTGCTTGGTTTTAAATTGTGTAAAAACAATATTACATGGCTACAAATATGAAATTGTTTATATTCTATAATATTTTGAAAATTAATAAATTAGTTAGGGTCACATGTGAAATCCAAAATAAACCATAACTCTATACGTGCATGGACGTGCCATTTACTAGTAGTTTCTGGTTGTGGAAATCTCCATACAGAATTCATCTGCATCAGCAACTTACCTTTTATTTTCTTCAACTTGCTAATTTTGTGTCTTTTTCTTTGTTGTAGAATCCAGCAAAAGATGCATCACCTTGTTGCTTTTTATCCATGGTCCCACCAGAAACAATCGTTGAAGCCTAGGAGTGGTTCAATATTATCATGTGAAAGATGTCATTGTGGAAATATTGTCTTTCTTCCCGCTTCAGTTTATCGTGTCAGTCTTGGGCTTGTAGCTCAGCAATTGTTGTGATGTGACAATCTAGCTCCTTATTTCTTGTAACTCTGCGTGTTGAATATTGAGGGCATGGCAAAAACTTGTTTCATCTTTATGTACACATTTACTTTTTTAACTGCAGCGGTCAGCGAGCTCTCTATGCGCGGATGTGTACATGTCTTTTGATTCCCTTGGGGAGTAACCGAACTAGTGCAGGTACCAGGGGAACGGGATTAACTGGGGACAGTCGTTCCCAAGCAACCGAACAGGGCCTAAGCTGGGTGTCATTGAACTTGTATGTTGTTGATGACAAAGAGGGTACTTTGCCCTTTCAAATACATGCATGTGGTGCAGACGTGTCCGGTACACCTTGTCCGCGGCGTGCGCGCACCCTGTTTTCAGTTGTCATACAACTTAGGTGGTGCGCTTAAATCTCTACCTAAACCCGGGAGCTCTCTGCCACAGCATACATAGCGATTGATTTGACAAATTTTTAACCCCTCACAAGTCACAATCACTAAAATGCTGACTGTGACACTCTGTTTCTGCCGCCGCCTCCTCCTCCTCCTCCGCTCAACTCGCCTTTGGCCGCCTTGGACACGAGGTCCGCCATTTGCCCCTCCTATCTGTTCTAGATCGACAAGGGCGCTGTCAATACCTCATATTGTGGCTACCCTTTTGCTTTCCTCCAAGATCTGAATTCAACTACAACTAAAATTAAAAACTGTCTACATAAATATTGAATCAGGTAGAATACTTACGGAAAGAACTTCACATCTATATAATAAGAAGAGACTTACATGGGAAGTTATGTTAGTTAGTCTTAGCTCACTATTAGTGTGAGACCTGTCTTAAAATTAGTGTGAGTGATTTGCACCACACTAATAGTGTGATATTTTGTTTCAAAATTTTATCATATTTCCCCGGAAAGGAATAATTGGTTTTTTAGTTAACAAAGAGGGTAAGAAATCACCGTTACATAAGCATGCCGCGATATTATAGCAGGTCGCACATGATCGAGGAGGTGCGATCCACCATAATACAGGCTCGATCACCCTGCCTCCCAGGAAGAGCTGTGGCGTGAAGGTTGCATTTAATTATTGCATTTGCTTATGTAATGGTGATTTCTTACTCTTTTACTTAACTAATAAAACCAATTATTGCTTTCGGGGAAAATACGGTAAAATTTTGAAACAAAATGTCAAACTATTTGTGTGGTGCAAATCACTCACACTAATTTTAAGGTGGGGTCTCACATTAATTTTAAGGCGGGGCCCGAGGAAATCGAAAGGGAAGAATGGCCCGGAGCTGCGTCGTTGCATCTGATGGCCGACATCCCCTAGCCGGTGTCGCCTCGGTCGTGCACGCGACACGGTCTGGCGAGCTCGATGGGGCGCCATGCATCGCTGCACGTGCGCAACGACGAGCAAGTCAGCCACGCTGCCATGATTTTGCCCGATGTGGCGGGGGGCCGCCGCCACCCTCACCGCGGGAGTGAACAGATGGTTTGTTAGGGTTAGGGCTCAGCTGGTTTTGTTTTGGCCCGGATCAACCACAGAATGGGCCATCGGGTAGGATGTTGGGCCAAGGCTACGTCCCATTCTGCCTGTGGTTTCCTTCTTCTTTTTTCAAAAATTGTTTTTTTGGAGATGATGATGGAGAGGTAGAGGGATGGAGATGGCAGCGGTGGAGCAGCGGTTTTCCTCTCCTTAGATGAAATGAATCTCAGATATGTGTGTAACTCTTTTCTCTAGTGTCTCTGTGTGTGTGGCAGTTGTGTTCTGAATTATATACTGGTCCATTTACAAAAGTTGCTTGAGTTGACCTAACGGAGGTGGTGACATGTGGTACGGCCGCATGGTATGGGTGGGCTGCGCGTTCCAGTGCTCGCCAAAGCTTTTGGAGCTTGGTTCTGTGATCTTCTTGACTTGGAATATTGGCAACTCGTAAATCATCATTAATTAGCCTTAATTTTGCACAAAATGTGTCCTAATCTACAAAGAAATGATTTGCACATCTTGCAATAATTAGTCATTAGTACCAAGGTGAGAGAGATTTTTCATCAATTACTTAACTAATATCAGGTTTTAAACATGCATAAAGATGATTGTTTTCACAGCCATCAACCAGCCATGCCGCGGCCAGTAGTAGAGCCTCTTCCACTTCCTCTACCACCGTAAGCTAGAATAAAATCACCCCACTCCAGAACTGAAACATCATGCTCCCCAGTGCCACACTTTTATACCAGCAAAAATGACCACATTGACTGCAAAAACTAGGCAGCTTCTCATATTGAACTTGATAAAATTCTTTCTTTAGATTCTTTGTGATGGAAACAAACCTGCTCATATTTTTGTTCACATCAATGGATACACGTATTCTAGCCCCCCACAAATTCAGCAGAGAGGGTAGATTGAACCTCTATCACATGACCAACAGTTCTACGCATCCCTTTTATCACCTCCTCTCTCTTAAGATAGTTATCGTGCAACTTCAGCACCCTTGCCCAAACTCCAAGTCTGTCAAAGACAATGGATCTAGGGTTTTCAAAACCATCGTATTCCTTCATGATTAAAGCCTGATTACGAAACAGCCACATGCCATTGTTCATCGCCTTATCGCAATCAGTGAGACACCCGAACAGAGGCGTAGACGAATTATCCCATGTCTTCCTCCAGATTACCTCTTTTGCAGGATTCCATGCAGATCGCATATCACTGCCTCTTCCAATATGAAGTCATCCTGCTCATCTTCCTGCAAATTCAGCCTTCCTAAGAGATCCTCGACTTGCTCAACCTTCCCTTTCCCCAATCCACTCGCCTCACCATGATCCATCTGCGAGACAAGATCACTTCAACGAGAAACCCGGGGAGGCACGGAGAGAGATCCCGCTTTACCCACCCTGAGGAGTGCGATGGCAGCGGAGAAAATCAGACAGATTGACGGAGAAACTCTCGGCGCGTCGCCGCCGCCGGAGGACAGAAAAACCCTAACAAGAGGGGACTAAAAGATTTGGATATGTAGGTTCACCCATGCTTAGAAAAAACACTCTCCATTTAATTTTTGTATTGAACCCTATATCTTTGGAAAATGCAATCTAACATGTACGTGAAAGACTTATTGAATTTGATGTGTGGTTGATGATTTATTGCTTCCCTGTTTTCATTGCCAAGTATCCTCCTCCCCCACGAGAATGAAAGCTCTGCAAATGCCCTTATCTTTGGATGGGAAGGCGGCCCACATAATTGCAGCTTGTCTTTTTGAATAAATAATTGCAGTTTCTAATGTAATGAAAATTATTTCTTAGCTCAATATTGGTACAAACTTGACTTAATACTATTGCCCCACGGCTTGTTCTCAGTTATGCATCATCTACACACATATATTTTTTAACTCTTTTTTTTTGAGCAACCACATATTTTATTAATTGAATATCAAGTTACAAGAATCAACATACGTGGAAATTAAAAGACAACTCGGGATAAAATGATTATCCTGAAAACTTTGCAGAAAAAACCATAAAAGATCGATAAATACAAATCGATCCCTATGGTTTCCTGCAACCACCGAAGCTAGCGGACGCCGCCCAACTCCAGCGCCGCCAAGACGCACGCTGGAAGGAACGCCGAGCCTCCACCATTGCCAGATCCAAGAAAGCACCATCGCCAACGAGGCTTTGTGAGTCGATGAATAGGCCCGCTGCACGCAGCAAGGCACATGTCGTTGTGGCACGTCGACCGGGGGACGTCCCCGTGCTGTCTTAGACCAAGATCTTCCGCATCCCATCGACAAAGTTGGGGAAGAACAGTAGATCCACCACCTCCGGACCAACATCCTCGTTCCAGAGAAACCACCCCGCCCGGGCCGCCAGCGAAGGCCAGCGACACAACGAGAAACAGATCTCGCCAGATCTGAAGAACAGCGAGAAGACCAAGCTGCCGATCTGAAGGATCGACAAGCACACGGTGCCATCAACCCTGCGACGCCGCCGTAAAGGTCGACGCCGATGTGGGAGTAGAGTTGAGGCAGATTTATTTGCCCGGACGTCGCTCCCACCATCCCAACGACGCACCACAGCAGATTGATCCTAACCCTAACTACTAGGCAGAGGAACGAGGTCCCCCCTCCCTCCAGCCACCGGGGCGGCGGAGGGAGAGGGGAGGAGCGCTCTCGCCGGAGATCGAGAAGTTTCAGCCGCCGCCGCCTCGTGACTCCTGGGAGAGACTAGAGGAACGGTTAGTCCGACTCCTCACATGACCATCACAAGTAAACTAGCAGAGGATGTAAAACATGCGTGGAATCAGAAACTACTTTTAGTGATGGTGATATTCATCAATTTTTAATTGTTCTTTTAATTCTATCTATGTTGTCTGCAATTTTGAAGATTGTGTGCAACTAATTTAAAGGGTAGCTTAGGTGTAGTAAAAGCCGAATTCAAGATGTTCACACATTCAAGCAAATATGGCCACGGCAGATAGACAACACACACACACAAACAATTGCCAAGACATGATGGAATAATGCTGAAGTGGAAGCACAATAAATAATATTTCCTCTGATCACTATTACTTGTTGGCTTGTCGCTAGTATGGATGTATCTAGACACAAATACATCTATATTAGCGATAAGTAATAGTGGTGATAGGGTGTACTTAAAAAAAACAATGGCTTATAAAAAATCAACATAATATTACGAGACATATCAGATAGTACAAAAGCTGATTCAAAAAACATGGCATCACCAAATTGATATTCACAAACAGTAATAGAACATTAAGAACTCTTTGTTTGGAAATCGAATCTTTTATTCAGGTAGACTGAAGGATTTTTATGCGAATGTTGGAGGATTCTAACCCGTAGAAGTATTTCTCTATGGAAACCCTTTGGATCGAAAGAATTAGGCCACCTACGTTACTAAGCTAGGTTCAATCTATTCGTCAGGCAACATAGGACTAGCTGCAACAACTTGTAATAACAAACATTTTCTTAGCTCCCTGAAGACTACTGCAATTCGTAAAACGTCGTCTAAAGGAAGGTGGTGTTGGTCGTTTTGAAAACTTATGTTGGCAGCTGGGTGTTGCTGGGGATATGTCCCCTTTTAAGTACTGTAATTGGTTCAGGTCGTAGTGCTCTTTCCGAACAGATCGCCTTAGTAGTAGCTTGCTGCTGGTTAGCGATCGTAGTTTGTTTTGTTGCTGTCTTTTCTTTTGGTTTGAACCTAGGTTGGCCAGACTCTGTTCTGTTATCCTGTGATAATGGAACCCGGCTCGTGTGAGGCGTATGGAAAAAAAAATCGTAAAACGTCGCTCCAAAGGTTTTTTTTTTTTTGCAGAGATAAGACCATCGAATTCAGCAATGTTATCGATTTACTTGTATACATTGGCTTGCTTTTTAAGCGCCGTGAGTATCAGTCAGTGATCTATTTGACCAACGAGGCACCCACCCTTGCAAACGCACAGCTTTTGCGTGACGTCGAGTTCTGCGGCGCCAAGACAAGAAATATATGCTGTTGCTCAGCTTTGGGTACCAGGGCAGCAGGTAAAACAGACTGACATCACACACAAATTAGACTTTCACCAAACAGGAAACTGCAATCTCCTGACCACCAGAAAGTTGATGATGTACAAAGTTAAACTGAGCTACAATCCAGCAAGAGCATGTACACTTCACATGCTCTCTGCTTACCCGTGTTAAGGTAAGGTACCAGTTTCAAACGCTACTGTGGCATTTCACCAGTTTCAAAATACAGTTTCAAGCTAAAGCAAGTCTCAAATTTAAACAGGTCATCCGAATTCCTACCTCATTGCTTTGAAATTTGAATACTATAGCTTTGCCACATGGCGTACTACCCAAATTCAAGATGCTGAACTATGGCTTGGTACAAAAAATTCCAGCAAATAATTTGACCATCACAAGTCCCCAAACATTTAAATTACCAAGGCACGGCAGAACAATACTAGATTCGACATAAGATAAACATTACTATAAATACAAGCAAAACCATGGCTCATCCAAATTCAGCATAAATTAACAGTACGTACGTCTGGCCAAATAACATCTTGTCCAAAGGATGCTTGGATAACATAACATCAACAAACTCCATAGATAGTCTCATACAGCAGACACCACACATTGCTCAGAGCTTCTCGGCGTGCAGATTAAAAGGGAAATGGCAGCACGTAAGTAGTGACTTGAATTAGAAATGAAAGGATGCATGCGAGCTGACCTCAAACAAAGTTACGCCAATGCCTTACAAGTCACCACCCTGAATCAGAAGAATGACAGAATTATAAACAACTGAATTGCAGCGAACCAAACCAACATAATTTCATGAGAAAGCAAGAGGAACCACTAGTAAAAAATTAAACGGAGTTGTAACAGAACATTAAGCTTATGGGTATGTTGTTTTGAACCAGAAACTGAACAAAATTCTCAATATTCAAATGAAAATAATCTATTTTAACAGATTTATAAAAGATTGTAATAAATCAGACGTACTGAGATATTCCTAGTAGTATGACAACTAGATTGTCTATCTGTTAAACTGGAAGTCCACGAAATAAATAACTTAACAGAAATGACACCATCGATTTATTTTACAGAGTGAAGAATACAATTTAATTTAGCCAATAGTGACACAATGAACAACACATATACAATCATAAGGCATATTTAACGCCAGTTATATCCTTTCTAGTAGAACCTTTTGATCTTCTAAATGACCAAATTCTCCAAAATGCAGGGACAAATTTGTATCCTTGTTTAACTGTATAACTATGTTGCAGGGGCAGTGTGGAACTCAATGTGAGTAATAACTAATAAGGACTATACTACCCAAGCCACTACCACAAAGAGAAATATCTAAGAGAACAAACACATTAAGGTACAAACCAAACAGGGTGGCTCATGTTGTTGATTTCTTAGGCATAAGATTCAGAAAGACTAGCTGAAGTTCAAGTGGCAAACTTGTAACAAGCCTAAGCCCGCTAAAACAGCATAACAATCACCCCGCATTTTAGAATTCCATATCAAATTGAAATAAGAACAGATCAGAGTAGTCGAACACAAACCCAGTTGACGTAACTGTAATGACAAAACAAACAATACGACCCATAAGCAAGATAATTACGAGGATAAAAATTACATTGGCCATCTTGGTGATAGAATTACTAATCAAGTACTGCTGTATTAAATTAAAACCGGTCACTTCAAGTGACTAATGGATGACATCAAGCTTCATTCAAAATGTTCATCAACAATTCAGGCCTTAAAATGGAAAGATCTGGGATGCAAGTACAGCACTAGGATATAGGATCCATGGAAATGTGCAGAAACTAGAGACTATGAACAATGTGACAAGGAGTAACCAGTATGCCATTATCTCTTGTATGTACCGCCAGCATAAAAACTTGCTAAAGAACAGTAATTGTGACGAGAAGTTCAGAGCTTCAGAAATAAACTTAGTTTTGCTTGCCACCCACATTCTTCAGTATCATGCACGATGACCCCCCTATAACTATAAGGCTATAGAATCCTATTCGCTGGGATACAGTTGCGCTTCCAAGTTGTAGAATCGAAATTCAAAGGCTAATGCACCTACTTGTGGTAGTATGCAACATGCAACAAACTTCTCGAGGCAAGAAACAACACATGAATTGAACAGATATGATAATAAGAGCTAGCAAGTAACATTGCTGAACAAAATATGAGAGGAATTTGGTCTTACGAATTACCAGAAATTCAGTACTCTGTAGCAAGGAACGCGGGCGGCCATGGCAGAGAGTAGGCGAAGATGGGGTGTCCGTAATCCATGCCACTCTCCGTGGACAGGCGCTCCATCTTGCCCGTATCCAGATGGAACGAGAAGCGCCCGTACCCTCCCATGGTTCTGATGAAAACCTTCCCCGTGCGACCGGCGTCCATGTCGCTTGGCCAGATGCTGAGGGTCCTGAACAGCGGGTCGCTGGGCAGGCCAGGAATCATGTCGCAGAGCAGGCGCAAGTCGGCGACTTTCCTCTCCAGAAACCAGCCCCTGTCGCTCCACTTGGTCTCCCCGCGCATCCAGAGCTGCAGCTGCGCTTGTCTCGCGGCGCCGTCGGTCACCATGCAGAGCCGCCCATCCTCCGGCGTCTCCCCGACGCGGTACTTGGCGCAGCGCAGCTCGTCCGGGACCGGCAGGTAGGAGAACTTGAGTGTGGAAGGGTCCAGCACGAGCAGACGCCAGGAGTTGCAGATGTGCCAGTAGATCTTCCCGGCGGCGTGCACGCAGCGACTCTCAAACAGCCAGGGGTTGAAATCGACCACGACATCGTCGTCCCGCGGGAGCGCACGCCAGCGGCACCCGTCGTCGTCGACGGACGCGACCCAGGCGCGCGGGTGCCCGTCGTCGATGGCGAAGCAGATGGCCTCGAAGCAGAGCTTGCTGGGGTGCGCGCGGGAGAGAAGCGCGGAGCCGACGTAGTACCTGGAGCTGCGCCAAATGCGGTCATCGGGCACCGTGTCGCGCGGAGGCGGCGGGAGGAGCACGCGGCGGCGGGTGGCCGGGTCGAGGACGAGGAAGCGAGGCAGGATGCGCTTGGGGATATTCACGCCCGGTTCGAGGAGAAGGAGGCCTTGGTGGGAGTCGTACAGCTGGAAGTTGGAGGCGTCCGGGGCGAAGTCGAGGGAGAGGCGCGGGACGGAGGCGTCGAGGGGAGCGAACACGGCGTCGGCGTAGGTTCGGTTGGTTTCCTTGGTGGGGTGGAAGAAGTAGCCGAGGAGAGGGGGTGCGCGGGTGCAGCAGCGGGAGGCCACGCGGCGCCAGCGGTGGCAGGCGAGGGCGGCGCGGAGGAGGTCGGCCGCGGAGAGACGGCGGAGGATGGCGCGGAGGTCGTCGTCGGTGAGGACATCGATGGTCGCCGCCGCCGCCGCCTTTTGCTCCAACGGCGGATGGGGAGGAACCGAGGTAGACGAAGGTGGGGTTTTGGTTTTGGCTTTGCGTCTGTTCTTCCTCGTCATTGTGGGTGGAGCGAGGCTGCTTCTGGAATCTGGGGAATGAAGAGGCTTCTGGACGAACTTGTGATTTATCAAGGCGACGTTTGGTTCAGGCTTTGTGGTGCGCCTTGGGGGAATTATTTTCGAATTTTGAAATGGTGGTAATTAAAATTACTAGTCAATTTTGAAACAGAACATAGATTACTGGAGACTGTAAACTACTTTTAGTTTTTTTTGCTATTTAGTTATAAAAATGTGGAATTATTTCTAAGGAATTATCCCTTCAATTAGCCTAAGATTAGATGGCGGATTATTGTTGCCATGCTTTGAGCTACACAGTATTATAGGATATAGTTTCTATGCAATAAATAAATTAATCATCATATGCAAGTCCATATGCCTTCTTACACTTTTTATGAGAAGGTCTTAGCTACCATTTTTAGTTAGTGAAAATTATATGTTTAAGGTAATATTGAAGCCTCTAGCTATAATTTTTTTAAAGGAGAATGGATTATTTAATAACTCCTACACAATTTCATGGTAGATAGACCATTAACCTGTTGGTTAGTTATGTGATTCTTCATCATTCTTTACCTCTGATCAATAAAAAATCAATTAGCATATGTCATCCCATCCGGCTTAGTCTTCGGTGTGTGCTGCTTGTGTGGCCTGACGAAGGCCCATTCGCCCCCTTTTCAACGCCTTCAGAGATTTTGGCGGCATGGCGGCGCAAGAGAAGGGGTTGTGTTGTCGATGATGGGCAGGAAAGAGTAGCGGCAGGGCCGGAAAAATGAAATGGAAAGTAAAATATAGTTCAGTTGTGCCAATGAAAGGGGTGGCCCGCCTATGAGTACCCTACATGATGCTTGTGTCTGGCGCGCCCGCAACAAGCACTGCTGGTCTGGAACGTCCTAGGGGGGACCAGGCACGCTATTGGGATATACTAGATAGAAAGCCGATTTGGGTTGCATGACTGGGCACGATTTTCTGTCCAATAGCCCTTTGGAGCGCCGTTTGAGGTACGCGACTAGGATGCTCTTAAACCTTGACAATCGTCAACCACTTTGCACTTTCATGTGGATTCTCGACCTCCTCTTCCTAGATGAAATCATCTTGTTTATCCTCGTGTAGATTCATCATTTCTAACAAATCCTCCGCTCGATGAGATTTTCCTTACCTATCACCACTTGATTCACATTGATCAACCATTCAAGTTGTACATGGTCACTTCTGGAGAAATCCTAGACCATGTCAACATAGTTGCAATGCATGGGTGACGCCGTCTAACCGAACCCTATTGGTTAGTCTTGGTGTTGGTGGAGATTGATAGGGTAGACAGAAAACTCTCGGTTAGTCGCCCACGTCGGAGGACCAAAAGTCGGCCCTAGAGGGGACTATGAGGTGAGGGCATCTCTAGCGGCTGACCCATTTTGGACACCAGACATGTCCATTTTGGTCCGTTTGGTTTGGGCCACAGACACATAGTTGGCTTCTTTTTTGCCCTTGTACGTTCGGGTCGGGGGCAGCCCCAATGACCCAACGCGTTTGGTATGCACATGACCTTTTACCTTATTTTCCCGCTATTTCACCAAATATGACAACGTATGAATGAAAGTGGCCACAAAATCTTAATGTAGTGATAAGAAATTACCACTAATTAGGGAATCACATAGTTCACAAGCAATAGTCCCGAATGATAGTATAAAGTGTAAGGGTATTTTACCCTTAACTATTTTTTGATTAATGATGACATATGAGCTAGTGACGATCTAATGTGTCTTGCTAAGTCTTATTCACAGGTTTTAGATCGTTGTGCTTGATGGAAGGAGTTGTGAGACCCCCCATTTGTTTTGAAGAAGCGGTAGTTCCTTTTTCGCTTTATTTACCTTTTTGAGTTATAGGAACTCTGCACTATTAAGAGGGGTAATCTCGATGAGCTTAGTGGGAAGGTGACCTACTTTATTTTTCTACAACCTACCACTCAAATAAGCCTAAACACTTAGACAAAATTCATAGGGAGAACGGAGGTTTGAAATAGAAAACCAGCATCCGGCGTGAACCCGGCGTGACCGGGCTCTGCGCCGGACCGTCCGGTACAGGCGCTAGGCCCCGACCGGAATTGCTCCTAGAATAGGGTTTCGGATCGGGCCGGTGCGCTCGCCGGAGGTCCGGTGTTATGCCCCGGCGCTAACCGGATGCCCGGTTCAGGACCGGTGCGACCGGGCTCTACGCCGGACGCCCGGTGCTGGACCTGTGTGACCGACTTGTGCACTCGCTGGTCCAACGCAGGGGCCGGCGGCACTGACTTTGCACCGGCTGGGCGTAGGATTTCTGCTCCAAACGGCTACTTCTCCCCTCAGACTATAAATACCCCTTCACCTACCTTGGAGAGGATAAGGTTGTCATTCAAATCATATCCTTGCCTTCCTTCTCTCTCCACCATTAATGAGCTCTCAAAGCTAGAGGATCTCCCATTCTACCCACCCAAATCCAAATCCCTTTGGTAGAAAGATAGAGGAGACCCTGATCTACGTTTCCACCAAGCCAAATCTCATTCCCCCTTGTGTTCATCGAGTATTGCTTGTTACTCTTGGGTTTTTGGGAAACCCTAGGTGGCTAGGGTCGCCCGGAGGCATTCGACTTGTGATTCGCCCCGTGGAAAGTTTGTGAGGGTTTGGAGACCACCCTAAGGTCTACCACGAGTGATTGGGCTCCTACTTCATGGAGCAGGCTCAAGGAGAGGAAGGTGAGCCTTCGTGACGTTTGAGTACCCTTCGTGGGGATTCATGATACGTCTCCAACGTATCTATAATTTTTGATGCTCCATGCTTGTTTTTACACCATTTGCCTATTGTTTCGTTACACTTAGTGGCACTTTTATGCATTTTACGGAACTAACCTATTAACGAGTTGCCACAGTGCCAGTTTCCTGTTTTCTGCTGTTTTTGTGTTTCAGAAGTGATACACAGGAAATATTCTCGGAATTGGACGAAACAAGTTCCTGAAGTCTTATTTTACCCGGAAGCTTCCAGAGATCCGAAGAGGAGTAGGAGGGGGGCCACCAGGGCCCCACACGCAGGGGTGGCGCGGCCAGCCCCCTGGCCGCGCGGGCCCCACGTGAGGGTGCCTGGCTCCTCCTCTGACATCGCCCCTTCGCCTATAAAGACCCCCCGACGGAAAAAACCTAAGTACCCGATCAGATTTCCAGAACACATCGCGATCCGCCGCCACCGTCGACCCGAAGATCGGGAGGGTCCAGAAGCTCTTCCCGGCACCCTGCCGGAGAGGGGAATCGCCACCGGAGGTCTTCTTCATCGCCATGCTTGCCTCCGGAGCGATGAGTGAGTAGTCTACCTTGGACTATGGGTCCATAGCAGTAGCTAGATGGTTGTCTCCTCCACTATGTGCTTCATGTTTAGATCTCATGAGCTGCCCTACATGATTGAGATCACCGTTATGTAATTCTACATGTTTGGTTTGTTGGGATCCGATGAATATTGGTGTTTATGATTAAGTTGTTGTACTGAATATTATCTTTTGTTATCTCTCTGCTGTTTATGATCTTGCATGCTCTCCGTTGTTAGTAGCTATCTTGGCCGAGTAGTTGCTAGTGACTCCAAGAGGGGGTATTTATGCTCGATAGTGGGTTCATGCCTCTATTTCACCTGGGGGAGTGACAGAAACCTCTAAGGTGGTAGATGTGCTGTTGCTACTAGGGAGAAAACAACATTCATATGCTCAAGGGCATATGCTTTGTTTACATTACACACTTTGCTTAATGCAATTATCTGTTGTTTGCAACTTAATACTTTTGGGGTGTTCGGATTGATATCCCCGGGAGTGGATTATTAGTCATAGATGCAGTTGGATGGCGGTCTATGTATTTTGTTGTAATGCCCAGAGTAAATCTCATAGTGATCTTCTTGACATATCACGTTTATCTTTATTCTATCAATTGCCCAACTGTAATTTGTTTACCCAGCATGTGTTATTTATCTTATGGAGAGACACCACTAGTGAACTGTGGACCCCGGTCCTATTTCCATCATATTGCTATCACATGTTTACTTTACTCGCACTCTTTACTTTACTCGCATACTATATTGTTTTCCAGTCGATACGCTCATAATCTTTGTTTCAAGCAAACCGGTGAGATTGACAACCTCGTCGCAAGTTGGGAACAAAGTACTTGGTTGTGTGTGTGCAGGTTACGCATCACCTTCAGTCGTTTGTCCCTCCTCTCCTGATCGATATTAAACCTTGGTTTCTTAACTGAGGAAAGACTAGCTGCTATACTCATCATACCTTCCTCTTGGGGTTCCCAGCGGGCTGGTTATCCACCACGCACAAGGACAGTCTGCTCCCACGTCAACTTGGCACCATCAGTAATTTCCTGGCGCCATTAACCAGTAGCAGCTAATTTCTTGGCGCCGTTGTCGGGGAGGAAGAGAAGACTTCTGCGAGGGGAGTTTTTCGCACACACATCCTTTACTTTGTTTTATTGTTTTGCTTTACTTTATTTATTCTACCTGCATCGTTTTATATCAAAAACCCAAAAAAATTAGAATCCTTGGTAGTTGTTTTTACTTGTTTACTTTCGTTTTGCTGAAATGGCCAATCCTGAAAACACCAAGTTGTGTGACTTTACTAGCACAAACAATAGTGATTTTATCTGCACTCCTATTGCACCACCTGCTACTGCTGCAAACTTTTATGAGATTAAGCCTGCTTTATTGAACTTTGTTATGAAAGAGCAATTTTCTGGTGCTAGTTCTGAAGATGCTGCAGCTCATCTCAACAATTTTGTTGAGCTATGTGAGATGCAGAAATATAAGGATGTTGATAGTGATATTATTAAGCTCAAGTTGTTTCCTTTTTCTTTGAGTGGAAAAGCTAAAGATTGGTTGCTGTCTTTGACAAAGAATAGTATTGATTCATGGGCTAAGTGTAAGGATGCTTTTATTGGTAGATACTATCCTCCTACTAAGATTATATCTCTGCGTAGCAATATTATGAAGTTTACTCAGTTTGATAATGAACATGTTGCTCAAGCTTGGGAAAGAATGAAATATATGATAAATAATTGCCCCACTCATGGACTGACTACTTGGATGATTATCCAAACTTTTTATGCAGGACTGAATTTTTCTTCAAGGAACCTACTTGATTCAGCTGCTGGAGGCACTTTTATGTCCCTTACCTTGGGCGCCGCATCGAAGCTACTCGACAACATGATGGTAAATTATTCTAAATGGCACACCGAGAGAGCTCCACCAGGTAAGAAGGTAAATTCTGTTGACGAAACCTCTTCCTTAAGTGATGAGATTGATACCATTATGGCTATGCTTGCTAATGATAGGACCCATGTTGATCCTAATAATGTTCCTTTGGCCTCTCTGGTTGCTCAAGAAGAGCAAGTTGATGTGAATTTCATTAGAAAAAATAATTTTAACAGCAATGCTTATAGGAACAATTTTGCTAGTAACAATTATAGGCCGTTTCCTTCTAATGGTGATAATGGCTATCTTGGTAGACCTAAAATGCCTAGTGAAGAAAGAATTTTTGAACTTGAAAAGGCTACTAAGAATTTTATGCAGATGCAATATGAGCAGAACAGCGCTTTCACCAAGACTATGGATGAGCAATCAGCTCTGTTGAGGACTATTAGTCATCAACTTGAAAATTTAAACAAGGCTATTCCTGAATTGCAAGCTAAGGTTTCCAAAGCTGAAACCGATATTTCTTTATTGTCTAATGTGCAATCTTCTTTGGTTAACAGAATGTCCGCTAAGCCTGATCCTTTTGCTACCGCTAATGCTATTCAAGTTGGAATTGATGAAAATATTAGATTGTTAGCGGAATTGCATGCCAGGTGGGAAAGAGAAGATGAGATGGCTAGAGAGATGAAGGTATGTACCATTACTACCTCTAATGATGTTGCTCCTAATGCTAGCAATCCTCTTACTTTGATTGGTGTAGAGAAAACTCCCACTCCTTGTGTTAAAAAGCCTAAAACTGCCAAAACTTTTTCTCAAAATAGTGCTGAAATTTTTCGGAGTGTAGGAGATGATAGCTCTATTTCTTTTAATGATTTTGATGTTGATGGCTGCAATATATCTGAAGTTATTTTGTTCTTGCAAAATCTTGCTTTGACTCCCAATGCTAGTTCTTTAAATATTGCTTTTACTAAGCATATTACCAATGCTCTCATAAAGATTAGGGATGAAAAGTTGAAGCAAAAAGCCTCTGTTCCCAAGAAGTTTGAAGATGGTTGGGAACCCATCATTGATATGCATGTTAATGGTTATGATTGCCATGCTTTATGTGATCTAGGTGCTAGTATTTCTATCATGCCTAGAAAGATTTATGACATGCTTGATTTACCACCGCTTGAAAAGTGTTATTTTGATGTTCCTATTGCTGATGTTGCTAAGAAGAAACCTTTGGGAAGAATTAATGATGTTCTTATTGTGGTTAACAATAACCTTGTTCCCGTTGATTTTCTTGTTATGGACGTTGAATGCCATGCTTCATGTCCTATTATTTTGGGAAGACCCTTTCTTCGAACTGTAGGTGCTATCATTGATATGAGGGAAGGCACTATCAAGTATCAATTCCCACTAAAGAAAGGTATGGAACACTTCCCTAGGAAAAGAAAGAAATTACTTTTTGACTCTATTCTTAGAGCAAATTATGAGCTTGATGCTTCATCACTTGATATTACTTGATTCGCAATTTTCTGCGCCTAGCTCAAAGGCGTTAAAGAAAAGCACTCTTGGGAGATAACCCAATGTTTTCTTTTCAGCAATTTTTCTTTTATTTGAGTCTTGGAAGTCATTACTACTGTAATGACCGCTGCTTATCTTGTTTATTTCGTTTTTGTTCCAAGAGAAGCCTCTAATTTGAGTGAGGTAAAGATTTGGGGATGTTGCTGTCCTGAAACTGTTTTCGGTGCTGCACCGTAAAAATTCGTGAAAATTCTCTGTTTATCTTTTGGACCTGCGATTTCTTGTGCATATGACCCTGGTTATATCCAAACTTTTGTTAGTTGAAAACTTTTTTATTTGAGCAACAGAAAATCCCTAAAAAATTCGACCTTTGTCAGCTGTTCAGTTTTGACAGATTTCTGCCAATATTTGTGTTTGCCACTTTATCGCTTTGTTTTGAGTTCTTTTGATCATGGAACTTTTGGGAAGGTTGCTACAGTAGTATTTGCTATATATGTGGTGGTTTTGAGTTGAAACCTGAAGCAAAAAGAGGGTTGATTATATGTTATGCTTGCACTAATGTTGCTAATAGAATTGTGTTTAGTTTTGTATGAAGGAAGTTTTCAAGTGTAGGGATTGGAGAATGATGAGATGAGTTGAGGAATGGACAAAAGCTCAATCTTGGGGATGCCCATGCATCACCCCAAGAAATATCTAAGAAGTACAAGCGTCAAAGCTTGGGGATGCCCCCGAGGCACCCCTTCTTCATCGGCAAAAATCAGGTCACCTTTCAAAACACTATATTTTTATTGCTTCATGCACTATGTGTTTTTCTTGGAGCGTCAGTTGTTTTAGTTTTCTTAGTTGGTTTAGTTTGTTTGTTTGCTGCAATAAATGGTTGGACCCCAACAAATTTCCTTTGGAGGAGATGTACTCGTTTTCATTTGCCAAGAACGCTCTAGTTTTCACTCTTATTTAAAATCGAGCGTTCTTCTTTTTCTGCTACTGCTTTTGGTTTTCGTTTTCGCCTTGATTTGCATTCAGACCTTGTCATATCTTTTCATCAAGGTGTATTTTTGCCTCTGATCTTTATTGGTTTTTATCAAAAGAGGTGTTTATAAAAATTTCAAATGGTGTTGGAAAAGAGAAAAAGCTTTGTGCAAAATAGTGGTACAAGAAGGAGCTTGTGTAGACTGCGGCTTAGGCTTTTTCATGTCATGCTTGATGTCTTTTTGATAGTATGCTTAGTGGTTTTTCTGTAGCATGACTTGTCTCAAATAACTGAGATTGCTTAATGAGCCTTTGAAAAAATCATGCGCTGTTTTTATTGTATGGAAGCATTATTTTGGTTTTCTCCTTGATGCTTTATTTGGGTTGACTTGGCGCATGCTCACACATGTTAGACTCTTACAAAGTCGCCAATTGCCTTCATGATCATTTAGTTTTTGACTTTTGATGCCATCTTATGCTTCTTTTAATGTCGCTTTGTCGCTTTGCATGATTATGGCCATTATTGCTCTCTTAGTTGGTCGCTCCTAGTCTTTTGCTAGCCCTCACCTTGTACTGAGTATGAGCTCTACTCGTGCATCCAACTCCTAAAAGCCAAAGTTTTCCAAAGTGTCCACCATACATACCTACTAGCAATTTGCTATTCCAAGTAAATTTGACTTGCTTTTATTTTCTCTTCAAATTAAACTCTTACCAGTGTTATGCGAAATTCGGTCAGTAAAGCTCTCACGAACCGGAAGGCACACTTTACTTTTTCCTGTTCTTAAAAATTTGACATTGTGGTCTCTTATGTTGAGTTGTTATGCTTGCAAGTTGTAAGTTGGATTCTAGCACATCCATGCTGTCATGGGGCAAGCTTTCAACATTGCACTTCTTATTTGAGTTGATATCGTGATCTTTTGTTTATGGATGCCCGCGGTATGAAATGAATTGGGAATCTTGTGGGGATCATGGAGTTTGTATATGTGTTAGGGAAACGCCGGGCCGCCAATCTAAGCCATGCATAATTCATGGTGGAAATTTGCAGCATACCCATGGTGAACATTCAACGACGCATCTCGCAATAAAAAGCTAAACAAAAGGCAAATAAAAGAGATGTCGAGGTGTTCATTGTCTGCTTGTCCTGTCATTTTGGTGTGGGCTTGTTCCATGTCATCGGGCACGGAGGTACCCCATTAGCGGTTCTCAATGATATGCATATACTTACAATGACAAGAGCCTTGCTTGGGACTCTAAGTAAAGTAGCATGAGGTTTGGGTACTCGTATTCACGGGGCACGAGGTTTTCAACTTATGATTTGTCAAGCATATGCATCATAATTGTTCTCGCATTAACTTTAGGGATTTCTATTTTTGTGCCCTCAGGTCGTTAGTTGTACTCATTTTTCCCCAGCCGCTTAACTTTTCCTCAGTTTTCCCCTCGCTCTAGTTTGAAACCCCTTGCAGACGCTCGGACGGGAGGGTTGCGGTCTGGTCAGAGGCCTTAGACCGTTACCGGTGACGGCTAGGGAGCCGCGGTGGTTGTGAATGGACCGTTGCTTTTGAATTGTGTTGACTGTTGACCCAATGAGACACGTCGGACTGGCGGTCTGTCACTCACCCAAAGCTTTCCCCTCCGCCCGAGACTGGAAGAGCTCACACACCGCCCCTCCGCCGCCACGCCGTCCTGCCCTCCTACCTTATGGCGTCGTTCGCCACCGAGCCGGCCCCGCCCCCACCACCACCCCCGGGAGGCGGAGAGGGCTCCGCCTCCACTAGATCTAGATCTACCCCTATGGCGGTAGAGTTTGTACATCCGTCTAATGTGCCGATTATGCCCCTCAACAGCGGAGAAGATTGGGAATCGGAGGGATCTAACGCATGGATTCCATCTGGGTAAGCATCGTCTGCCTATGTGAATTAAGAGTACGCAGTTTTTGAGCGCGAATCGTTGTTGCTCAACTAACTGCGTTGCTTTTCGAATAGGATTGATCCAGCGCTGGCTTTTCGGCTGGTGGTTAGGCTGGATACTAGCTTTTTGCGTGATTCTGAACGCAATGTGACCGGATTTTACATCCCAGCGGTGGTTGCAACTACCATCTCGTTGAGGGATTTAAAAGATAACATCTGCGCTCTGTACCCCTAGGGCGCTGGCGATTCAGTTGATCTCCAATATTTCAACAGCACGGAGGGAAGATTTGTTCCACTAATTTCCGACGACGATCTGGGAATTCTTTTTGCTTTAAATGATTCTTGCCGTGTCGGTAAAATTCGAATCCATGTGGACAGGGTCCAGGCATCATCTGGTGTTGGGGCATCATCAGGTGGTCGGGCATCATGTCTCTCTAGTGTTGCTGCCTCTGCTAATCGTGTGCGCCGCCCCGCTCCTTGTAGGTCCACAGCAGCACCATCTGTCCCCAGTGCTAGTGGTAGCCAGATTGTTCCTGCGGTCGATGTGGAGGACGATGCAGAGATTGAGGATCCGTCTCCTCAAGATGATGAGGATGAGTTGATGCTTCCTGAATTGGTAGATCGATGCAGTAAGCAGGCAATGGAGGATCAATACATGGAAGATATTGCACAAGGTGCCAGATTTGATGACACTGATGATGAAGAGAAGGATGAGAACAATGACAGCCTTGTTTTAGCCGATTACGAAGACGATGACTTGCCAACAATTAAGTGGAACAGGGAGGATCCTCAGCTTGCAGAAGGCACCATATTTCAAACAATGATGGACTGCCGTAATGCAATTACTACATATTGCATTCTCACCAAGAATGATTATGAGGTTATTAAAAGTGAGCCAGGTAGGTTCACAGTTAAGTGCCCATACAAGAGGTGTAGGTGGAGGCTGCACGCATCCACAATGCTCAGAAGCACCGTGGTTCAGGTACTACGCCAACTAGTTGTGTATTTTAGATCACGGTGTAAAATTTCTTAACTGTTACTGACATCCCTTATAATTATGTTTCAGATAAAGAAGAAATCGATCGACCATACTTGTCCACCTCGAGCGGGAGCGCCAGAGGAGAAATCAAAGCTAGCGAAGACTAGGTGGTTGGCAGATGCAATCATAGATTGGCTGAGAGAAACTCCAACACTTGGTCCAACAGCACTCATAAAATTGATATTTGATAAGTTTACTATAAACATACCTTACATGAGGATGTTCTATGCAAAGGAAATGGCTCTTGACAGGATAAATGGTCCATGGAATGAAAGCTTTCATTTGCTTTACACTTTCAAAGCTGAAGTGGAGATGGCTAGTCCAGGCAGTGTTGTAGCGATAGACAAGCATACAGTTCCCTACAAATTGAAAAGCGGGAGGATGATGCAGAAGGAATGTTTTAGAAGGGCTTTTGTTTGTTTCAAAGCTTGCTGGAAAGGCTTTCTGGACGGTTGCAGGCCTTATTTGGCCGTGGATGCAACAGCTCTTCATGGCAGGTTTAAAGGACAGCTAGTTGCTGCTACTACAATTGATGGACACAGTTGGATGTTCCCTGTTGCTTATGGAGTTTTGGAGGTTGAGTCAGAGGAAAGTTGGACTTGGTTTCTGTAGAATTTGCGCGACCTTATAGGTCATCCACCAGGACTTACTATCCACACAGACGCTTGCAAAGGTTTGGAGAGTGCAGTAGAAGCAGTATTCCCTGGAGTGGAGCATAGGGAATGTATGCGACACTTAGTACAGAATTTTACAAAGAAATTCAAGGGTAAAGTTTATACTGACAACCTATGGCCAGCTGCATACACATGCAGCATTAGGAAGCATCTGTTTCATTTGGAAGTGTTGTATAAACATAAAACTGGGGTGAAGGAGTACTTGGATGAACATCATGGTAGGGTGTGGTCAAGAAGCCAATTCAATGAAATTTGCAAGGTAGACTATGTAACAAGTAACCTTGCGGAGAGTTTCAATGCAAAGGTCAAGTCATTGAAAGGGCTTATGCTGTGGCAAATATTTGATAAGATTAGGCAGATGATCATGATAAAAATCGATCTGCATCAAAGAATTGCAGCCACAAAATATGTTGGCCATCTCATGCTCCCATCTTTGATTAAGTCTTTGCATGCCAGGGCAAAACAATTGAAGATGAAATGCATCAGAAAAGGAATGGAGGCTGAGGTAACCTACACTGACAGTAAAAATAGGCAGTGGAGGTATCCAGTGAGCTTGGTTGATAGGACATGCCAGTGTAGGCGATGGCAGATCCGTGGGATACCCTGCATACACGCATTGTTTTTCATGAGTGTTATAGCGGGTGCAGAAGGTGAAGTTGATCAGTATGTGTCAGAGTATTTTTCTGTTGCCAAATTTAGGGCTGCATATGCTATGAATGTTCCTACCTTGTTGGGAAAAGACCAATGGATGAAAGTCGATCCAGGCTTCAAACTGTACTCTCCAGTTTTGACTAGACCGGCAGGTAGGCCGAGGAAGAATAGGATCAGAGCTAGTGCAGAGGGTGGTCCACCGATTCGACGACGTAAGTGCAAACGTTGTGGAATCCCTGGACACATTGCTAGGCTTTGTAAAAATCCAGTTGACCCAGCTTTTGGAATGGAAGATCAGGCGGGAGCAGCAAATGCAGAGGAGAATGAAGAAGCAATTCAACATGAGGAGATTGAAGCAATGGATCATGAGGAGATTGAAGCAATGGATCATGAGCTGCTTGAACCGATGGATCCAGAGCAGATTGAACCGATGGATCGAGAGCTGCTTGAACCGATGGATCGAGAGCAGAGGGAACAGATGGATCGAGATGCCTTTGAAGCAATGGATCGATAGCTGCTTGAAGCATTTGAAGAAAATGCATTAGAAGAAAGAGCACAAGCTTCGTATGATATGGTTGTCTCGGTCTTGGCACAACCCGAAGAGAAGAAGAAGAAGAACAAGAAAGATGGCAAAAGAAGGTAGACACCGGTAATATCCCTGGTAGGGTTACCCGGAGTAAGGTGGTGGACCCAGCGAGTCACACCAGGAGCAAGAGAAAGATTTTATTTTGAACAATTAATTTGAATTTGTATGAACAATTTGTATTGGGGATCCCTTTGTATTGAATTCGAACTAGTGTGACGTTCCCAAGTTTGTATGTTGAATAATCACAATAATGTAGGGAATATATGTGTTATTTGCTTGAATAAGTTCCTAGTCCATGAGCTACTATCTATAGTTCATCGCTTGAGGTTTCCTCACTTTTCCCCCTCTTAGTGACTAAACTCAAAAAATATAGTTTTGGGTTTATTTTAATTCATAATAATTCAAAACATGGTGGAACCTTCCCATGGAGTCTTGTTATGTTACCTACAACCTAGAGAAATAATAATGGAAAAGGATATATAGAGATATGAAGTTTCCCTTTCCCAAAACCACTTCCTAGTCCATGAGCTACTAGCTATGAAGATGCAGGGCTTTCTACTCAACACACCTCCCAAATGCCCACAATGCTTACAAACTTTGTCCAAATGAGTCCAAATTCGTCACACTTGTGTATCTTTGAATTGCAAACAATATCACGTCGGCCAAAATGTACTATATTGTTCAAATAACACAATCTAACAATTTTTATGCCAAAAGCTTCAATTTCCCTTACTCCCTTTATTATTTGGGTGCCCCTGTTTTACTTAGTTTTACTCAGTTTTCCCCCTCCGGGTCCACTTGTTTTATTCAGTCCTACTCAGTTTTGCCCTTCCGATAAACATTTCCTCACTTTTCCCCCTCTTAGTTCTACTCAGTTTTCCTCCCTTGTACTCACTGGCTGATCTCTGATTGGTCGAGATGTATTTCACACGAATCTTGGTTGGTTGATAGCTCAACGCACGCTTGCACCGTTGGATCATTTATGATCGGACGACCTGTCAACCCTGGCGGTCGCGGCGGCGCGGATCTGCAGAGCACATACCTACCAACCCTGGCAGTCGCATATTCCAGTCGCATCTTCCTCTCTTACTCTGGCGGTCGCGGCGGCGCGGATCTGCAGCGTGCGTGCGTGCGGCGGCGCGGATCTAACCGTGCGTGCGGCGGCGCGGATCTAACCATGCGTGCGGCGGCGCGGATCTAACCGTGCGGCGGCGTGGATCTAAGAGTGCAGGTGAGGATCTAACCCTCAGAAATAGTTGAAATGTCTCTCTCTGTCTCACTTTCGTTTATCTTCTCAGATCTGTTGATGATGAAGAACACCAAGACGGTGGCCGTGTCGACAGTGCTCAGCGATCGTCTTGAAGCCATCGCCTACAACATCGCTGCGACCTACAACATCGCTGCGACGGCGCAGATCCAGCCTTCAATGTCGGAGCCTGCCGATGTCTCACTTCCGTTACCCTCGTCAGATCTGTTGCTGATGGACACCAAGACGGCGGCCGTGTCCACAGTGCTCAGCGATCGTCTTGAAGCCATCGCCTACAACATCGCTGCGACCTACAACATCGCTGCGACGGCGCAGATCCAGCCTTCAATGTCGGAGCCTGCCGATGTCTCACTTCCGTTGCCCTCCTCAGATCTGTTGCTGATGGACACCAAGACGGCGGCCGTGTCGACAGTGGTCATCGATGACAAGACGATTGAAGCCATCATCCACAACATCGCTGCGACGGCGCAGATCCAGCCCTCCTCCATGTCCGAGTTTGCGGATGGCGTAGATCCAGTCCCCTCAGCCGCCCGTCGTCCAGGCCCTTCTAGCCCATCGGTGCGCGGCCGTGTTCGACGCCGCAAATTGGGATAAAATTGTTCGAACTACTACCTCCATGTCAAAAAAAGCTTCTCCACTTTCTCGATGTGTCCCTGTACATCCGAATGTATGATTTGAATTCTATCCCAACTTGATTGGGAAGATTGATATGTATTTGATCCGAGAGGCTGGTACATGCTTTCACTTTTGGGATCCCTTCACTTTTATAAGATGTTCATGCATGAAAATTATCGCGCGCATTACTTAGCACAACTAGGAAATTGTACGACAAAATACAGTGGTTAGAGCCACACCAAAATACAGTGGTTAGAGCCATCTACCGAATAACAATTCTATACTATCTAAATCATCTACCACAACCACATAACTGCTAGGACAGGGATGACACCTAATAAAACTGCCCAGATGAATCTACTTTTCGCCTCTCCCATCACTTGAAGTTCATGTTCTAGATTTTCTACCACTTGATCAAATAAGGCAAGATCTGTCTCAAGTATCAACTTCTCCTTGCGAATAAGCTCTGAATTCTTCTTTTCTTCCTCCACAGTACGCTTCAGCTCGAATATCATCAGGTTTTTACGGGCCAATTCATCACCTAAATTGGCCACCTTCTCCTCCAAATCCATCCTCTGGCTACACCACTGGGTTGATTTATCTTGGTATGCAATGTACCATGGATCATCGGCTTGCCTGGCGAACTGTAACAATAATGGAAAAAAGAACAACTGAAATCACTCCAACAGGCCATGGCGGCACTTCAAATTCAACGGTAGTACAGAGAGCACAAGCTAGATACCTGCACTTCCGACGAGGTAGGAGAAGTAGAACGTGGCCACGACATGATCGAATCCCCACCCTCGCCGGTGTACCCGCTACGACCAGACATTGAGGACTATTTCGCACCTGCAAACTCCAAATAAATTACGGGAACCGAATCGATTATGGGGCGGGGGAGGCGGAAGCGGAGGTCGTCGTGGGCGGCGGATCTGCTTGCGGCGGAGCAAATCCCGGTCGTCGTGGGCGGCGGATCTGCTTGCAGCAGACTTTCCTGCGGTGGGTACAATGCGTGCGGACGAAACAAGTGCTAGAGCCGTGGTTGACGTGCAGCGCCGCAGTCCGTCCGACGCCGCCGGGGAACAGAGCCGGCGGCGCGACGAGGCGCCGACGATGGCTGCTCCGTCCGAGGGTGGGGAACGAGCTGCCAGCGGTTCTCCGATGACTAATGAGATGCACAACACTAGGTTCCAGCCATGTTTAGCACAAGATTCACTTTAGATTAAGCTGCGAAAATAGTCACCTGCTGGGTCTAGCTTAAGAAAAATTAATTAGCGAACTTGTTGCTTCTCTCTAACTAAAAGCACGGATATATGCCTTTTCACTAAGGGCGACCTCAGCGGTCATTGGCTGAGGCGGCCCCACAGAGCGGCTCTATATGATTTTCTCTAAATAAATAGACGACCCCAGCGGTCATTGGCTGCAGAGGCCCCACAGAGCGGCAATATATGATTTTCTCTAAATAAATAGACGACCCCACTGGTCATTGGCTGCGGCAGCCCCACAGAGCGGCAATATATGTCTTTTCCTGAAAAATACCCGACCCCACTGGTCATTGGCTGAGGCGGCCCCACAGAGCGGCTCTATATGATTTTCTCTAAATAAATAGACGACCCCAGCAGTCATTGGCTGCGGAGGCCCCACAGAGCGGCAATATATGATTTTCTCTAAATAAATAGACGACCCCACTGGTCATTGGCTGCGGCAGCCCCATAGAGCGGCAATATATGTCTTTTCCTGAAAAATACACGACCCCACTGGTCATTGGCTGCGGCAACCCTATAGAGCGGCCCCATTTGTCATTGGCAGCACCGCGTATACAATCAGGAAATAAAACAGCCCACACGTCAGCGATAGATGGATGGCTGCTCCGACGTGTCTCCTGACCCTACCCGTCAGCACCATTCAAAAGCATCGGTCAATTCACAACCACCGCGGCTCCCTAGCCGTCACCGCTAACAGTCAAGGCCTCTGACCAGACCGCAACCCTCCCGTTCGAGCGTCTGCGAGGGATTTCAAACTAGAGCGAGGGGAAAACTGAGGAAAAGTTAAGCGGCTGGGGAAAAATGAGTACAACTAACGACCTGAGGGCACAAAAATAGAAATTCCTTAACTTTAACCATTCAAGATGCTTATGATGGGGGCAATGAGAGCTCAAAGCCGGTAAGTACCATAATTTTTGAAGGTTATAAAACTTGCAATCACTGCTTCCCTCTGCGAAGGGCCTTTCTTCTATTTTTATGTTGAGTCACCACCTTCTTTCTTTATGCACCATTAAGAGAGCATAGTTGTCATTCTTAGTGTAATATGCATTGTCCCAAAGTTCATTGATTGATTCATATTGTTGGTTTCAGTTGTTCTTAAATTATTTGTATCTAGTCGCCCTCTTAAACTTGAAGGTGTCCTATGCATTTATGTTTTGCTCTCTTTGAAGGACAAGCTGAAAACCATTTGTATGTTTTTCCTTATGATTTGAACACACGTTTGACTTTCATTGTTTCATTTTCATGATCTTTTGTTTGTGTTCATTTGCATGTTTACAACATGGTTGCTAAGTTCTTATTGTCATGATTATATCTTCATGCCCATGTTTTAAGTTCTTATGATCCCAGCTCACCAATGCTTACATATATGATCAAGATTGTGTAGGTGCATGTCACCTCAAAAATTATTCTTTTGTTATCACTTACCTACTCGAGGACGAGCAGGAGTTAAGCTTGGGGATGCTTGATACGTCTCCAACGTATCTATAATTTTTGATGCTCCATGCTTGTTTTTACACCATTTGCCTATTGTTTCGTTACACTTAGTGGCACTTTTATGCATTTTCCGGAACTAACCTATTAACGAGTTGCCACAGTGCCAGTTTCCTGTTTTCTGCTGTTTTTGTGTTTCAGAAGTGATACACAGGAAATATTCTCGGAATTGGACGAAACAAGTTCCTGAAGTCTTATTTTACCCGGAAGCTTCCAGAGATCCGAAGAGGAGTAGGAGGGGGGCCACCAGGGCCCCACACGCAGGGGTGGCGCGGCCAGCCCCTGGCCGCGTGGGGCCCGCATGAGGGCGCCTGGCTCCTCCTCTGACATCGCCCCTTCGCCTATAAAGACCCCCCAAAGGAAAAAACCTAAGTACCCGATCAGATTTCCAGAACACATCACGATCCGCCGCCTGATACGTCTCAAACGTATCTATAATTTTTGATGCTCCATGCTTGGTTTTACACCATTTGCCTATTGTTTCATTACACTTAGTGGCACTTTTATGCATTTTCTGGAACTAACCTATTAACGAGTTGCCACAGTGCCAGTTCCCTGTTTTCTGCTGTTTTTGTGTTTCAGAGTGATACACAGGAAATATTCTCGGAATTGGACGAAACAAGTTCCTGAAGTCTTATTTTACCCGGAAGCTTCCAGAGATCCGAAGGAGAGTAGGAGGCGAGGCACCAGGGGCCCACACATAGGGGCGGCGCGGCCAGCCCCTGGCCCGCGCCACCCCCGTGTGAGGGCGCCTGGCCCCTCCTCTGACGACGCCCCTTCGCCTATAAAGACCCCCCGACGGAAAAAAACCTAAGGACCCGATCAGATTTCCAGAACACATCGCGATCCGCCGCCGCCGTCGACCCGAAGATCGGGAGGGTCCAGAAGCTCTTCCCGGCACCCTGCCGGAGAGGGGAATCGCCACCGGAGGTCTTCTTCATCGCCATGCTTGCCTCCGGAGCGATGAGTGAGTAGTCTACCTTGGACTATGGGTCCATAGCAGTAGCTAGATGGTTGTCTTCTCCACCATGTGCTTCATGTTTAGATCTCATGAGCTGCCCTACATGATTGAGATCACCGTTATGTAATTCTACATGTTTGGTTTGTTGGGATCCGATGAATATTGGTGTTTATGATTAAGTTGCTGTACTGAATTATATCTTTTGTTATCTCTGTGTTGTTTATGATCTTGCATGCTCTCCGTTGTTAGTAGCTATCTTGGCCGAGTAGTTGCTAGTGACTCCAAGAGGGGGTATTTATGCTCGATAGTGGGTTCATGCCTCTATTTCACCTGGGGGAGTGACAGAAACCTCTAAGGTGGTAGATGTGCTGTTGCTACTAGGGAGAAAACAACATTCATATGCTCAAGGGCATATGCTTTGTTTACATTACACACTTTGCTTAATGCAATTATCTGTTGTTCGCAACTTAATACTTTTGGGGTGTTCGGATTGATATCCCCGGGAGTGGATTATTAGTCATAGATGCAGTTGGATGGCGGTCTATGTATTTTGTTGTAATGCCCAGAGTAAATCTCATAGTGATCTTCTTGACATATCACGTTATCTTTATTCTATCAATTGCCCAACTGTAATTTGTTTACCCAACATGTGTTATTTTATCTATGGAGAGACACCACTAGTTAACTGTGGAACCCGGTCCTATTTACATCATATTGCTATCACCTGTTTACTTTACTCGCACTGTTTACTTTACTCGCATACTATATTGTTTTCCACTCAATACGCTTATAATCTTTGTTTCAAGCAAACCGGTGAGATTGACAACCTCATCGCAAGTTGGGAACAAAGTACTTGTTTGTGTGTGTGCAGGTTCCGCATCACCTTCAGTTGTCGCTGTCTCTCCTCTCCTGATCGATAAACCTTGGTGTCTTAACTGAGGGAAAACTAGCCGCTACACTCATCATACCTTCCTCTTGGGGTTCCCAACGGGCTGGTCATTCACCACGCACAAGGACAGTCTGCTCCCACATCAACTTGGCACCATCAGTAATTTCCTGGCGCCAGTACCTGCTAGCAGCTAATTTTCTGGCGCCGTTGCCGGGGAGGAAGAGAAGACTTCTGCGAGGGGAGTTTTCGCACACACATCCTTTACTTTGTTGTTGTTTTGCTTTACTTTATTTATTTTACTTGCATTGCTTTTTATCAAAAACCCAAAAAAATTAGAATCCTTGGTAGTTGCTATTTCTTTACTTTTAGTTTATTATGTCTAGTTCAGTTACTACTACTATGTTGCCCGAGGACATGATTTTTACTTTTAAGCAGAAAGATGAGGAAAGCTTTAAAGAAGCTTGGTCTAGAATTTATGATTGGCATGAAAAAACTGAACCTAAAATGACTTTGAGTTTGCTTCTTAGTAGCTTTTACTTTGGACTTTCTCTTCGTTATAGATATGATTTGGATGCTACTGCAGAAGGAGATTTCCTTCATTGTGATGGAGATCAAGCCTTCAATATTATAAAAAAGTTGATTACAATTTATAGCATGCCAACCTATTTTGATTCCTCTCTTGTGTGCATTTTTAATAGACTTAATACTCTTGAGACTCGCACTGCTAGTTTGAATTCTTGCTACAATACTTTGCGCCAGCATTTTGATTATGTGCCAACAAATACTGAACCTTCGAGTTGGTATCCTACGATAAAAATCACCATTAGTGGTGAAACTTTTCATGCTTGTTGTGATATTATGTCTGAATTTTGTCTCATGCCAAAGGATGTTTATGAATCTTTGAGCCTTTGGAAGCTTTCTGAGGGAGGAGAAGAAATTTCTCTTACTAACAATGCCACTATATTTCCCCTTGGAATAGCTGAAGGAGTCTTTACAAAAGTCCTAGGAAGAATGATATCTACTGATTATCTTGTTATTGAATGTGTAGGAATAGGACAAATCACACTTGGAAGATCCATTCTGAAGCTCCTGGGCGCCGTCATCGATGTGGGAAAAGGCAATATAACATTTACCTCTCCACCTTGCAATAACCATGTCTTTCCTAGAGTCAAGAGCAAAGGTAAGAAAGGGAGACGTAAGGCACGTGCTGATCCTAGCGCTTCATCACTTGATATTACTTGATTCGCAATTTTCTGCGCCTAGCTCAAAGGCGTTAAAGAAAAGCACTCTTGGGAGATAACCCAATGTTTCTTTTCAGTACTTTTTCTTTTATTTGAATCTTGGAAGTCATTACTACTGTAATGACTGCTCCTTATCTTGTTTATTTCGTTTTTGTGCCAAGAGAAGCCTCTAATTTGAGTGAGGTAAAGATTTGGGGATGTTGCTGTCCTGAAACTGTTTTCGGTGCTGCACCGTACAAATTCGTGAAAATTCTCTGTATATATTTTGGACCTGCGATTTCTTGTGCATATGCCCCAGGTTATATCCAAACTTTTGTTAGTTGAACACTTTTTGATTTGAGCAACAGAAAATCCCTGAAAAATTCGACCTTTGTCAGTTGTTCAGTTTTGACAGATTTCTGCCAATATTTGTGTTTGCCACTTTATCGCTTTCTTTTGAGTTCTTTTGATCACAGAACTTTTTGGGAGGTTGCTACATTAGTATGTGTTATATATGTGGTGGTTTTGAGTTGAAACCTGAAGCAAATAGAGGATTGATTATATGTTATGCTTGCACTAATGTTGCTAATAGAATTGTGTTTAGTTTTGTATGAAGGAAGTTTTCAAGTGTAGGGATTGGAGAATGATGAGATGAGTTGAAGAATGGACAAAAGCTCAAGCTTGGGGATGCCCACGCATCACCCCAAGAAATATCCAAGAAGTACAAGCGTCAAAGGTTGGGGATGCCCCCGAGGCATCCCTTCTTCATCGGCAAAAATCAGGTCACCTTTCAAAACACTATATTTTTATTGCTTCATGCACTATGTGTTTTTCTTGGAGCGTCAGTTGTTTTAGTTTTCTTAGTTGGTTTAGTTAGTTTGTTTGCTGCAATAAATGGTTGGACCCCATCAAATTTCTTTTGGAGAAGTTGCCTTGCTTTTCATTTGCCAAGAATGCTCTAGTTTTCACTATTATTAAAAATCGAGCGTTCTTCTTTTTCTGCTACTGCTTTTGGTTTTCGTTTTCGCCTTGATTTGCGTTCAGATCTTGTCATATCTTTTCATCAAGGTGTATTTTTGCCTCTGATCTTTATTGGTTTTCATCAAAAGAGGTGTTTATAAAAATTTCAAATGGTGTTGGAAAAGAGAAAAAGCTTTGTGCAAAATAGTGGTACAAGAAGGAGCTTGTGTAGACTGCGGCTTAGGCTTTTTCATGTCATGCTTGATGTCTTTTTGATAGTATGCTTAGTGGTTTTGCTGTAGCATAACTTGTCTCAAATAACTGAGATTGCTTAATGAGCCTTTGAAAAAAAATCATGCGTTGTTTTTATTATATGGAAGCATTATTTTGGTTTTCTCCTTGATGCTTTATTTGGGTTGACTTGGCGCATGCTCACACATGTTAGACTCTTACAAAGTCGCCAATAGCCTTCATGATCATTTAGTTTTTGACTTTTGATGCCATCGTATGCTTCTTTTAATGTCGCTTTGTCGCTTTGCATGATTATGGCCATTATTGCTCTCTTAGTTGGTCGCTCCCAGTCTTTTGCTAGCCCTCACCTTGTACTGAGTATGAGCTCTACTCGTGCATCCAACTCCTAAAAGCCAAAGTTTTCCAAAGTGTCCACCATACATACCTACTAGCAATTTAGTATTCCAAGTAAATTTGACTTGCTTTTATTTTCTCTTCAAATTAAACTCTTACCAGTGTTATGCGAAATTCGGTCAGTAAAGCTCTCACGAACCGGAAGGCACACTTTACTTTTTCCTGTCCTTAAAAATTTGACATTGTGGTCTCCTATGTTGAGTTGTTATGCTTGCAAGTTGTAAGTTGAATTCTAGCCCATCCATGCTGTCATGGGGCAAGCTTTCAACATTGCACTTCTTATTTGAGTTGATATCGTGATCTTTTGTTTATGGATGCCCGCGGTGTGAAATGAATTGCGAATCTTGTGGGGATCATGGAGTTTGTATATGTGTTAGGGAAACGCCGGGCCGCCAATCTAAGCCATGCATAATTCATGGTGGAAATTTGCAGCATACCCATGGTGAACATTCGACGACGCATCTCACAATAAAAAGCTAAACAAAAGGCAAATAAAAGAGATGTCGAGGTGTTCATTGTCTGCTTGTCCTGTCATTTTGGTGTGGGCTTGTTCTATGTCATCGGGCACGGAGGTACCCCATTGACGGTTCTCAATGATATGCATATACTTACAATGACAAGAGCCTTGCTTGGGACTCTAAGTAAAGTAGCATGAGGTTTGGGTACTCGTATTCACGGGGCACGAGGTTTTCAACTTATGATTTGTCAAGCATATGCATCATAATTGTTCTCGCATTAACTTTAACCATTCAAGAAGCTTATGATGGGGGCAATGAGAGCTCAAAGCCGGTAAGTACCATAATTTTTGAAGGTTATAAAACTTGCAATCACTGCTTCCCTCTGCGAAGGGCCTTTCTTTTACTTTTATGTTGAGTCACCACCTTCTTTCTTTATGCACCATTAAGAGAGCATAGTTGTCATTCTTAGTGTGATATGCATTGTCCCAAAGTTCATTGATTGACTCATATTGATTGGTTTCACTTGTTCTTAAATTATTTGTATCTAGTCGCCCTCTTAAACTTGAAGGTGTCCTATGCATTTATGTTTTGCTCTCTTTGAAGGACAAGCTGAAAACCATTTGTATGTTTTTCCTTATGATTTGAACACACATTTGACTTTCATTGTTTCATTTTCATGATCTTTTGTTTGTGTTCATTTGCATGTTTACAACATGGTTGCTAAGTTCTTATTGTCATGATTACATCTTCATGCCCATGTTTTAAGTTCTTATGATCCCAGCTCACAAATGCTTACTTATATGATCAAGATTGTGTAGGTGCATGTCACCTCAAAAATTATTCTTTTGTTATCACTTACCTACTCGAGGACGAGTAGGAGTTAAGCTTGGGGATGCTTGATACGTCTCAAACGTATCTATAATTTTTGATGCTCCATGCTTGTTTTTACACCATTTGCCTATTGTTTCGTTACACTTAGTGGCACTTTTATGCATTTTCTGGAACTAACCTATTAATGAGTTGCCACAGTGCCAGTTCCCTGTTTTCTGCTGTTTTTGTGTTTCAGAGTGATACACAGGAAATATTCTCGGAATTGGACGAAACAAGTTCCTGAAGTCTTATTTTACACGGAAGCTTCCAGAGATCCGAAGGAGAGTAGGAGGCGAGGCACCAGGGGCCCACACACAGGGGCGGCGCGGCCAGCCCCTGGCCCGCGCCACCCCCGTGTGAGGGTGCCTGGCCCCTCCTCTGACGACGCCCCTTCGCCTATAAAGACCCCCCGACAGAAAAAAACCTAAGGACCCGATCAGATTTCCAGAACACATCGTGATCCGCCGCCGCCGTCGACCCGAAGATCGGGAGGGTCCAGAAGCTGTTCCCGGCACCCTGCCGGAGAGGGGAATCGCCACCGGAGGTCTTCTTCATCGCCATGCTTGCCTCCGGAGCGATGAGTGAGTAGTCTACCTTGGACTATGGGTCCATAGCAGTAGCTAGATGGTTGTCTTCTCCACCATGTGCTTCATGTTTAGATCTCATGAGCTGCCCTACATGATTGAGATCACCGTTATGTAATTCTACATGTTTGGTTTGTTGGGATCCGATGAATATTGGTGTTTATGATTAAGTTGTTGTACTGAATTATATCTTTTGTTATCTCTGTGTTGTTTATGATCTTGCATGCTCTCCGTTGTTAGTAGCTATCTTGGCCGAGTAGTTGCTAGTGACTCCAAGAGGGGGTATTTATGCTCGATAGTGGGTTCATGCCTCTATTTCACCTGGGGGAGTGACAGAAACCTCTAAGGTGGTAGATGTGCTGTTGCTACTAGGGAGAAAACAACATTCATATGCTCAAGGGCATATGCTTTGTTTACATTACACACTTTGCTTAATGCAATTATCTGTTGTTCGCAACTTAATACTTTTGGGGTGTTCGGATTGATATCCCCGGGAGTGGATTATTAGTCATAGATGCAGTTGGATGGCGGTCTATTTATTTTGTTGTAATGCCCAGAGTAAATCTCATAGTGATCTTCTTGACATATCACGTTATCTTTATTCTATCAATTGCCCAACTGTAATTTGTTTACCCAGCATGTGTTATTTTATCTATGGAGAGACACCACTAGTGAACTGTGGACCCCGGTCCTATTTACATCATATTGCTATCACCTGTTTACTTTACTCGCACTGTTTACTTTACTCGCACTGTTTACTTTACTCGCATACTATATTGTTTTCCACTCGATACTCTTATAATCTTTGTTTCAAGCAAACCGGTGAGATTGACAACCTCATCGCAAGTTGGGAACAAAGTACTTGTTTGTGTGTGTGCAGGTTCCGCATCACCTTCAGTCGTCGCTGTCTCTCCTCTCCTGATCGATAAACCTTGGTGTCTTAACTGAGGGAAAACTAGCCGCTACACTCATCATACCTTCCTCTTGGGGTTCCCAACGGGCTGGTCATTCACCACACACAAGGACAGTCGGCTCCCACATCAACTTGGCACCATCAGTAATTTCCTGGCGCCAGTACCTGCTAGCACCGCCACCGTCGACCCGAAGATCGGGAGGGTCCAGAAGCTCTTCCCGGCACCCTGCCGGAGAGGGGAATCGCCACCGGAGGTCTTCTTCATCGCCATGCTTGCCTCCGGAGCGATGAGTGAGTAGTCTACCTTGGACTATGGGTCCATAGCAGTAGCTAGATGGTTGTCTCCTCCACTATGTGCTTCATGTTTAGATCTCATGAGCTGCCCTACATGATTGAGATCACCGTTATCTAATTCTACATGTTTGGTTTGTTGGGATCCGATGAATATTGGTGTTTATGATTAAGTTGCTGTACCAAATATTATCTTTTGTTATCTCTATGCTGTTTATGATCTTGCATGCTCTCCGTTGTTAGTAGCTATCTTGGCCGAGTAGTTGCTAGTGACTCCAAGAAGGGGTATTTATGCTCGATAGTGGGTTCATGCCTCTATTTCACCTGGGGGAGTGACAGAAACCTCTAAGGTGGTAGATGTGCTGTTGCTACTAGGGAGAAAACAACATTCATATGCTCAAGGGCATATGCTTTGTTTACATTACACACTTTGCTTAATGCAATTATCTGTTGTTCGCAACTTAATACTTTTGGGGTGTTCGGATTGATATCCCCGGGAGTGGATTATTAGTCATAGATGCAGTTGGATGGCGGTCTATGTATTTTGTTGTAATTCCCAGAGTAAATCTCATAGTGATCTTCTTGACATATCACGTTTATCTTTATTCTATCAATTGCCCAACTGTAATTTGTTTACCTAGCATGTGTTATTTATCTTATGGAGAGACACCACTAGTGAACTGTGGACCCCGGTCCTATTTCCATCATATTGCTATCACCTGTTTACTTTACTCGCACTGTTTACTTTACTCGCATACTATATTGTTTTCTACTCGATACGTTCATAATCTTTGTTTCAAGCAAACCGGTGAGATTGACAACCTCATCGCAAGTTGGGAACAAAGTACTTGGTTGTGTGTGTGCAGGTTCCGCATCACCTTCAGTCGTTTGTCCCTCCTCTCTTGATCGATATTAAACCTTGGTTTCTTAACTGAGGGAAGACTAGCTGCTATACTCATCATACCTTCCTCTTGGGGTTCCCAACGGGCTGGTTATCCACCACGCACAAGGACAGTCTGCTCCCACGTCAACTTGGCACCATCAGTAATTTCCTGGCGCCATCAACCAGTAGCAATTCACACCTCTCCAACGGTGACTAGCTCTCTCCCAAGAGAGTGAACATCGGGATACATCTTCGTCTCCGCGTGCCTCGGTTATTTCTATCCGAGTCCCTTTACTTGTGTTTTACCTTTGTGATAGCCTTCGTGCTTGAAGTACTTTGCATACCATCATATAGGTTGCTCACCTAGTTGTTAGGCTCACACTTATATTCCGCCAAGCCTAAAACTAGTGAAAAGAGAAGTAAAATTTATAGAATCCTATTCACCCCCCTCTAGGTTAGACCATCGATCCTTTCATAAAGGGACACAAGTTTCATGAAAAATAAACAAGCAATGATAGGTATGTGCGATCATGCATCCCATCGGCAGATGATGACTTGCTTCTTATCGATCCAAGCCCTTTGATCGGGATCCATGATGCTTAAGCCGGCTAAGATGATCCGGTTCTCCTCCGCAAGCAATTTGGCCTCGGCCTCAATGGTATTTGTCTTTGCATTGCTCTCTTCGGTCTCAATATCTCTCTTTGTGAGGTCAATGAAGCTAACACATGTGGCCTCTTTCTCCCGGCGTCACTTCTCGTTCCTCTTGGCAAGTGGTTTGTCCTTCTTGGCCATCAACTCCTTCAAGGTCTCACTTTATTTCAAGTGTGGAGGTGTCACGCTTGAGGTTGGCCTTGGTGGACTTGTGGCCCTTGGCCATTTGGGAAGCTAGGGCACCATTGGTTGGCGTAGCAGATATCTGAGGGTGTGGAAAGAGCAGCTGTGAAAAGCGGGAATACCCATAAAAAATGACAATTTCTCGTGAACAACAACATCGTCGTCTCGGGCCGTGTCCAGCGACGATATGCTCCAGTTCGTTCACCGACCATGTTCGTGGATGCTCGTTGGTGAACGAACTGGAGCATAATGTCAGTTGTCCCAGCAAATGACAGCAAGCTACTTCCGTATATGGCATTGTTTTTGTAAATAAGTTTGATGTAATTTTGTTACTTTCTACTCCCTCCAATCGGAAATCACTGTCGGGGACATAGTACAAATATTATACTAAGGTAGTACAAAATTGCCGACACTTATTTCCGATCGGAGGGAGTAGCATTCATCCTGTCATTCTGTGGTTGATGCCATTTTAATAAACATATAATGTTTAACGAATCTGCTCAAGCATAGAAGGTATCCACAATTTGTTTATGTTTGTACCAAGTGTTGTATATACTATACGGGAGTATTATCTATTTTTTATGGTTTATTAGCAGTCGCGCAATTTTTACCTGCTCCTCATCCCATTTGAAATCCGCTGATTTAGCGAGATACAGAACTTTGACAACATTTTGGACGTCAGAGTAGTTTCGACCCAGTTCATATAAGTGATCACACCCTGTTTAATTATACGGAAGAGAAGATCCACTACAGGAATCGATAAAGCTGCCGACGGCCTGCACCTACGCCGACGGCCAAAGGTCGGTGCCGTCGGCGTAGGGGTGCTCCAGGCCACCCTACTAAGAAGGCCGTCGGCGTATATAAACCCTCGGCGTAGACCTTGATACGCCGACGGCCCCCCTCGGCGTACACCGGCCCTCGGGGTATACAGGGGACACGTGGCGATGCAAGTTAAGGGCGTGCCGGCGCTGTCACGGCGTCACACATACGCCGACGGCCACCCTCGGTGTACCTCGGCTGTCGGCGTATGTGGACACTACGCCGAGGGCCGCCGTCGGCATATAGCCTCTAAAAATTTAAAATGCCCCCCGCTGCATTATATTTATTTATTACTATCAATAATTTAAACATGATTATATTTTTTATCAATTGACAAATTCAAACCCTCTGAACAGCAGTCTCCACACGTCCGCATGAAATGACGTAGCGAATCTTGTCTCTCACACCTATAGGTCAACAAATTGTGTAAGTGTTATCGCATGCATGTGTGTGAATTTATGTCTCACATATTTTGGAGAAGTTGTTCAAAGATGCAATGCTTTTCAGACGCTGGAGTGCGGTAGTGTCGAAATCCTGCCCCGCGCGCGCCTGAATCGCCGGAGCTAGGGTTTCGTCGGATAAAGCCCACCGGAGCATCGTCCACCGAGGAAACTTGCATGATGTGTCCCTAACATATGTGTATAGGTGTGACCCAAGGTTGGTACATGCAATACATATAGGTCCCGGACATGGCCTTCTTAAGAGACATGGGCTGTTAACACTTGGTGAAATACAGGATCTGTACGTGGGAACTCCCGCTACGGGTCTACCGGAGCCTATTTCATGGTAAAGTGGGCCCAACCTTTGCTCTCCATGTATATATGTCCTAAACAAACCAAAATAAAGCAGAAGATCCATCGGCGAGGCCTTGTACGGAGAAAGCTATAGGGGTAGATCTCCGGACCCCTATGTCTAGGGTTTCAGCAGATAAAGACCACCGGAGCATCGTACACCCTAGAAAACTTGCATACATGTGTCCCTAACATATGTGTATAGGTGTGACCCAAGGTTGGTACATGCAATACATATAGGTCCCGGGCATGGCCTTCTCCAGAGACATGGGTTGTTAACACTTGGTGAAATCTAGGATCTGTACGTGGAAACTCCCGCTACGGGTCTACCGGAGCCTATTTCATGGTAAAATGGGCCCAACCTTTGCTTTCCGTGTATATATGTCCTAAACAAACCAAAATAAAGCAGAAGATCCATCGGCGAGGCCTCGTACGGAGAAAGCTATAGGGGTAGATCTCCGAACCCCCTCTGTCTAGGGTTTCACCGGATAAAGACCACCGGAGCATCGTCCACCCTAAAAAACTTGTATGCATGTGTCCCTAACATATGTGTATAGGTGTGACCCAAGGTTGGTACATGCAATACATATAGGTCCCGGGCATGGCCTTCTCCAGAGACATGGGCTCTTAACACTTGGTGAAATCTAGGATCTGTACGTAGAAACTCTCGCTACGGGTCTACCGGAGCCTATTTCATGGTAAAATAGGCCCAACCTTTGCTTTCCATGTATATATGTCCTAAACAAACCAAAATAAAGCAGAAGATCCATCGGCGAGGCCTCGTATGGAGAAAGCTATAGGGGTAGATCTCCGAACCCCCTCGGTCTAGGGTTTCGCAGGATATAGACCACCGGAGCATCGTCCACCCTAGACAACTTGCATGCATGTGTCCCTAACATATGTGTATAAGTGTGACCTAAGGTTGGTACATGCAATACATATAGGTCCCGGGCATGGCCTTCTTTAGAGACATGGGCTGTTAACACTTGGTGAAATCTAGGATATGTACGTGGAAAGTCCCGCTACGGGTCTACCGGAGCCTATTTCATGGTAAAGTGGGCCCAACCTTTGCTTTCCATGTATATATGTCCTAAACAAACCAAAATAAAGCAAAAGATCCATCGGTGAGGCCTCGTACGGAGAAAGCTATAGGGGTAGATCTCCGAACCCCCTCGGTCTAGGGTTTCGTCGGATAAAGACCACCGGAGCATCGTCCATCGTAGGAAACTTGCATGCATGCATGTGTCCCTAACATATGTGTATAGGTGTGATAGAAGGTTGGTACATGCAATACATATAGGTCTCGGGCATGGCCTTCTTCAGAGACATGGGCTGTTAACACTTGGTAAAATCGAGGATCTGCACGTGGAAACTCCCGCTACAATTCTACCGGAGCCTATTTCATGGTTAACTGGGCCCAATCTTTGCTTTCCATGTATATATGTCCTAAACAAACCAAAATAAAACAAAAGTTCCATCGGTGAGTCCTCGTACGAAGAAAGCTATAGGGGTAGATCTCCGAACCCCCTCGGTGTAGGGTTTCGTAGGATATAGACCACCAGAGCATCGTCCATCCTAGAAAACTTGCATGCATGTGTCCCTAACATATGTGTACTAGTTGAATGCCCGTGCGTTGCCACGGCAAACATGCTGATCCCCCTCATCCACCACCTCGCTCACCGGCCAGGTCCATCCACAGGCGTCGCCTAGCTAACCGAAATCCATCCGCGCCCGGGCCCTCGCCGGAATCTATCCGCAGGCGTCGTCCAGCAGAATACTCGTGTGTCGTCAACAGTTGCACGTCGCCCAGCTGCACCTCCCGGAAGTCAGCTGCTAGCCCTCGACCCTAGCAAGTATCTCGCCGGCCGCCCACCTCCACCCAGCAGGAGCAGAGGAGAAGGCTAGCAAGAACTAGCGCACTTGTAGACTTCTACTCATCGGCTCCTTCTCATCGGCTCCCAAGTAGCAGCAGCTGATACCTGGCTTGTCCTCGCAGCCTGTGACACCTGCAACCATTAACATCAGAAAATGCAAGAAAATTCAGTAGGATGCACTAACTGAACTACTCCTTTATAAGAAGAAATGGATGAACAAAATCTCCACCAAGAGCAAGATGCAGTAGATTACCAAGATGCAGGACGATGAGAGCATATGACAATGCAAGTTTATCTACTACAATTCAGTTAACTTGTACTGCTATTACTTCCTCCGACTCAGATTACTCTTTGCTAATATAGATGTATTCATACACATTTTAGTGCTAGATACGTATTAGCGAAGAGTAATATGGTCCGGAGGGAATACAAGTTTTTGTTATGGTGGTCACTGAGAAGTCATCATGACTGGGTCTGAAATCGGAAAATTATTGTTAACTTCCTCAAGGAGTACATTCTTTGACATTTTAACAGCGAGAACAATATTTTAGTTTGAGCAGGCCAGCAGAGCTTTGAAGAAAATTAAGGAGTTTAAAGCATGAGATATGTAAATATAAGTACATCTTTTATCAAACACAAAAGGCATGTATCCTTGAATTATGCTGCAGATAGTACATCACATGTCTTATTCAACGAAATAACAACAATAATTCCACCGCATCATGAAATAAGTCGGAGCAATGAAGTCTGAAATCTAAACAGTGTATACTGCAAGTGCAAGATGGATTTGCTTTAGATGAAAACATCAACATCGTCATCCTAAAGCTGCAGCTCACCTTTGATGATCAAACTCATCAAACCAACCCGTTCAATTTTTTTTTGATCATTTACCAAACTCCGTGTGCCGGGTATTCTCTACTTCAATCTGCCCCCAAAGCTTCTCCAGCTCGGCAAAGTAGCCCTCCTCCAGCTCCACGTACCACCTGATGCAGGCTCTGAGCCTCTCGATGTACTCGCTCATCTGCTCAGTCCTCCCCTGCGCAAATCTAACCAATTCAAGAAAATTTCATCAGAAGTTGTTTTGACTCACAAGATTTAAGACCAAGAAACCCGGGAAGAACCCACCTTGTGTCGTTCTTAGACTTGCCCATCATCTTCTCGGCAAGCAGGTGCTCCACATCCTCCCTTCCGCTGAACTCGACCATGGCCGCCGTCATGGACCCGCCCGACCGCCCTTCGACGGCCCCGGCGAGCCGTTTACCCCGCCGTTGTTTACTACCGAGAGCACATTACGGCACGGCGGCATCTTGAGCCCCACCCCCCGCCGGGCGCTCCCCAGGTTCTCCTTCTGCGACAGCATGAGGCACCAGACATTACAAATTGGCGGAAAAAAATTCTTCTAGAAAGCAAAAAAACTAGGTGACATGAAAAGAAGAAACTTACAATCGAGAGAAACGAGCAAGCTGAATTGATCCCGCAGGAGGCTAGCCTTGCATACTCGATCTGCTAGTTGGCTTCTCTTCCGGTCATACTCGTGCAGCTCAAACTTCAGTCTACCGTTAATTAAGCAGATCTTGAGAAGCAATCAGCTATGAAAAATTCATATGTGCGCAGAGAGCAGATGAAAGAAGAGAGAGAGGCTATGCGGTTCAGCCACCGCTGACCAGGGACCTTCCATGTTATTCGCTTGCGTTATTGATTGTGATTAAACGGACAGATCCGATCTGAAGCAATTAATTCCTGATATTACTCTGCGGGATTGCCATGGGTAAAGATGACAAGGGTAAATTGGGAATACAAATGATGTATCTCAAAAGTGGCTTTACCAACTCGAAACCAATAGTAAAGATGGTAAAGATAGGTGTGACCCAAGGTTGGTACATGCAATATATATAGGTCTCGAGTATGGCCTTCTTCACAGACATGGACTGTTAACACTTGGTGAAATCCAGGATCTGTACGTGGAAACTCCCGCTACGGGTCTACCGGAGCCTATTTCATGGTAAAGTGGGCCCAACCTTTGCTTTCTATGTATATATGTCCTAAACAAACCAAAATAAAGCAAAAGTTCCATCGGTGAGGCCTCGTACGGAGAAAGCTATAGGGGTAGATCTCCGAACCACCCCCGTCTAGGGTTTCACCAGAGCGTCGTGATCCAAAGTGTTATTGACAACTTAAAATGAGATCAACTAAAGAAAATATATTAGATTACATATGTGACATTGTTTTAAAAAAAACGAAAAAAAAAGAAAAAATAGCCTACGCCGACGACCACGGCTATGCCGACGGCCAGGCCGTCGGCGTAGCTAGGGTTGTAAATATCGGGCCCGACTGGCCCTCCCCGCGCCCTATCTCTTTTCTCCCCTCTTCCTCTACCTGGCCCGACCCGACCCCACCGCCGGCCGCCCCTCCGCCCGCCCGAGCTCCTCCGCCCACGCCGGCCGCCGCCGCTGCCCCTCTCGGCGCCCGCCCCACCGGCTGCGCGCCTCCCCGCGCCCACCCGAGCCGCCGCCCGCCTCTCCCCGCGCCCGCCCGAGCCGGCCGCCGCCCCTCCCCGCCCCCCCTCCCCGCGCCCGCCCGAGCCGCCGCCCGCCCCTCCCCGCGGCCGCCCGAGCCGGCCGCCGCCCGCCCCTCCACCCGAGTCGGCCACCCGCCCAAGCCGACCGCCCCTCCGCCCGAGCCGGCCACCCGCCCAAGCTGGCCGCCCGAGCCGGCCACCCTCCCCGCGCCACGCCCACCTTCCCGGAGGTCTCAGAGGTCGGCATCCCAGAGGTCAGCGTTCCCAGAGGTTCGTGTTCCCGGAGGTCCGCGTTTCCGGAGGTCCACGTCAACTTCCTCTACCGCCGAGGGTGAGCTAGAACTCCATCCCCTCTCTCGCATTTTTTTTATGTTAGTAGATTCCATTTCCACGTCCAGTCGCGTAACCTAGGTGTCACTTCCCGTCTGCGAGCGTTACACGGATAAATATGCATTAGAGGTCGGCATATTATGAAGCGTAACGCTTGCGGCATTTACGGGACAGTCGCCGGATCCGTAGGTTGAGTATGTTTTCCGTGTTCTACCTCAGTCCGAGTCAGGATTTCGGTAGCGCCTCCCCGTTGTTCTCCGGATGCACATCCTCTCGGCATTTTGCCGAGACATGTATCGGGAGAGCAGCGGGGATGTGCTGTCAAAATTCTGCCTCGGACCGAGGTAGAACATGGAGAACGTACTCAATCTACGGATCCGGGGGCTGCTAGGAGCCCACCTAGTGGAGCTATTGGTTGATGCATGCATTTTGTCCGATAGAAAAATAAAAATATGATGCTTTTAATTTCATGCTATTATTTGATATGAAATGCTATGTTTCTGGTTTGGCTCGCAATAAAGCAGAGGATGGCTGACAATGGATGAATGTACAGTGGCCGTGTTAGTGCGACTAATAAAACAGATGAGTGGATATGTAAGACTCAAATGTTAGTGAAAGAGTTAGCGCGTGCTACAAAGGGACGGGTTAGGGCACTTTGCCCTTGCAGTCATTGCTTGAAGCATCATCGTCAAGGAAAAGATGACATGTATAAACACCTTCTGCAATATGGGTATATGTCTCACTACGTCACGCATATCAACTATGATGAGCATGAGCATGACAGAGGGGACATCATGTGGCAGCGGCTCAATGGAAATGAGTACGATGGGGTCAGAGACCTTCTAGATGATCTCATCCATGGCGATATGCCAGATTTGCCACCTTCATGGGAGGAAGCGCCAGAACCAGAGGAACCAGAGCCAACTGCGAAGGCCTTCTATGATATGTTGGCCGCGGCTAAGAAGCCTCTGTACGACGGTGCGTCGATTTCTCAGCTCGATGCCATCTCTCAGTGTCTAGCCGACAAGACCCAGTACTCCACCACCCGTAACGGCTTCGAAGCTAGTCTAAGAACAACTGGTAACATGTTGCCGAAAGGGCATTGTCTGCCTCAAAGCCTCCACGAGACAAGGAGACTCATGAAAGAGCTCAACATGGGTTATCAAAAGATAGAGTGTTGTCCAAAATGTTGCCTTCTATTTTGGAAACAGTTTGCGGAGGTCAATTATTATACTATTTGTAAGGCCTCCAGGTATGAAGAGGTAAAGGGAAAGGATGGTCAGGTGAGACAGTCAAAGATCCCGAAGTCGATTCTTCGGTATCTCCCATTCATAAAAAGAATCTAGCGACTTTACATGAGCGAGGAGACCGCCAAACAGATGACGTGGCACAAGAAGGGGACGAGAATCGATAAGGGGAAGATGGGACATCCATCTGATTGCATTATGCCTTTATGCTTAGTATTTATTTGTCAACATACTTCTTAATTGTATTATGCCTTTATGCTTAGTATTTATTTGTCAACATACTTCTTAATTGCATTATGCCTTTATACTTAGTATTTATTTGTCAACATACTTCTTAATTGCATTATGCCTTTATACTTAGTATTTATTTGTCAACATTTTATTATGTCTTTGTGCTTAATTGTTTTCTCTTTCTCAATGCAAGTGATTGAACAATATGAGCAGCGGCAAGGCAAACTCGACGACCTTGCTTAAGGAGATGCACCAGCGCAAGAAGAATGTTAGACAGAGTGGGAGAGAGCCGACTCCCAATCCGCGTTACCCCGATCTTGCCGGTGCGGGAGGAGGATGAGGACGAGGACGAGGACGAGGGCGAGGACGAGGACAAGGTGGCGGGGGAGGAGTAGACGTTGACCCACCACCCTCCGCTTCTGGCGACGTTGCTCCTGAGTTGTTCCTGGAGGGGCCGTCTAGAGGGGACGACTTGGACTCTAGACACGAGTCAGAGTCTAGACACGAGGTGGAGGTTACAGAGGAGGAGGAGGAGGACGAGGGGGACGCGAGGCCGAAGAAGTTGAGGACTCGTGGGGAATCATGCGTCCTTGATGAGAGGAAGGAGCCTAAGACCCAGGAGGCGAAGACCGTCATCATTCCTGATGGCGTTAGGTAAGTGTACTAATTTGGCAATTTTGAACATGTAATTTCATTTTGGTCATAAACAATTTGGCATGTGTACTAATGTTTGATTTATATGCAGCAATTGGACATTTGCACCGGGGAGCAAGGGCCGCCTACCTAACAGCATGGTTGGAGCTCTGATTAGGAAGTTCTGGTCAGGGAAATACACTCCTCTCGACATGGTCCCCGGTGGCTCGCCGAAGCTAGCCACTACTTGGGCAGACTACCAGGCTGCTCCGGGCGTAGGCTTCCGGACAGCTGCTGAGGCTGTGATCACCAAGTTTTGGGTAAGACATATTTCTCGAGTTTCATTCATAGTGATGAACCAATGTGCTAACTCAGGACTCTCACAATTGTTTTATGCATGATTGAAGTGCTTTTATCACGTGGATGAGGAGGATGCGCAGAGGGCGGACCGGACTTTGCTTGGAGCTTGTGAGAAGTTGACACCGCAGGTGTGGTACAACCATAAGGTAACGGCCGCTAGTCAGTTCTGGGCTGAAAGGGGGAAGCGGGTCAAGAAGGAGAACATTGTTGGTAGGAATCCTAATCCCGACTTCGAGATGTCGCTGGATGACTTCATGTCGGTGAGTGAAATGTTAATGAGATCTTATATTATTGTTAAGTTGCCATTGCATTATCTTGAGTTGAATATTGCATTTTTAGGTTGTCCCTGAATGGGCTGAGTCGCATCGAGAGGCATGGGCGGAGCTGGTTAGTACGAGGTGGCTTAGGGCAGACAAGGAGTTTGCAGCCGTGTCGATGCGGAACTCGGATAACCGAGGTAACGGTGGAACACACTGCGCGGGAAACCGCAGCTTTGATCGCTTCAAGGGGAAGATGGTATGTACATACATGGAATGCATAACATTTATTTTCCCGTCATGTTCCTACTTTATACGTATAACATTTCTGTTCGCGATGCAGGTGGCCGAGGCACCGCCCGGGGAGGAGATTCACGACGTCATGGTATATGACATGATGCGGAGGAAAAAGCCCGTTGCCTCGGCGCCTCCGGACGCCGCCTCCCAGTACTACGGCAACACCGGGGAGCACATAGAGGACTACTGCCAGATGGTGCAGTCTCGTCACCCGGAGGTGGATGACCCTAGACGCGCGGAGACCGACGAGGAGTCGTTGGTCCTGTCGGGGCGCGGGTTGCAGCATGGTCGTCTCAAGGTGCTTAATACAAAGGTCAAACATTCCCTCACCACGAGCTTCACGCGTCTCAAGGTGGTCCTCACCCCTGACATCGCCTCGATCCCGCCTCGTGACCAGCCTCGTCGACCCAAATATGATGTAAGTTTTCCTCATTTTCATCCTCTTTGCGACTTTCATTCTGGCATGGCTAAGTGCTGATGATATTCATTGTTTATGAAATGGTAGCCTGCTTTCGAGGCGGCCTTCGATGCGGCTCATGAGCAATATCAGGAGGTCTTTCGGCTGCACCAGGAGGCGACTACGGCCTACATGGCGTATCTACATGTAAGTCTGAACCTTTCTTTTTGAAAAAGATGACGAGTCCCACTTCCCCTAGTTTGAAAAAGATGACAAGTCCCACTTCCCCTAGTTTGAAAAAGATGACAAGTCCCACATCTAAACTATCTTGCAGGCGTCGATGATGGCTATGCGATCTGGAGCGAGTTTCAATGTAGGGGAGCAGCCTCCCATACCGGGGCCGGCGCCATTGATGCCATCGAGGGAGAGTTTCGCTAGAACATACTACGCATCGACGACGGTAAGTTCTTTTGCCAAACCAATGGTTGCCGCTTTCCTTTGTCTCGCAAGTTGCTAACATCTAGGGAATATGTAGGGAACGACATCTTCCTTTGCCTCGCGGGGTGGGCGTCAGATGACACCGGTCCATCCTGGTGGTCCTTCTCCTGGCCGTTCTCTTGGTGCTTCTCGCGGTACTTCTCCTGAAACTTCCCCTGGCGGTTCTTCTGCAGCTTCTACTGGGCATTTCGGAAATCATCCGCAACCTATTTTTACCAGGGGAGATCTCGGGACCTCGACCCCGACCCCATCTCCAGAGTTGTAGGGCTTTTCGCCTCGAGATACTATGTGTCGCTACTTGCATGTCGATACTTGTGTGTTGCTACTTGTGTGTTTCAGTTGTGTGTCGCTACTTGATCATCTATGTATGCCATCTATGAATTTATATATATTTGTGTATGGCACTTACAATGGATTTCTGTGTATGGCATCTACGAATATATATATATATATCTGTGCATTTGCAGCTGTCAAAACAGCAAATCTGCAAAATAAAAAAAAAACCTGGGCCACCATACGCCGAGGGCAATGCCGTCGGCGTAGAAGTGACCATATTGTCTCGGAAACCTGTATACGCCGAGGGCCAGGCCGTCGGCACAGGCCACCCTCTACGCCGAGGGCAATGCCGTCGGCGTATACCCTGGCTCAAGCTGCCTAGAAGCCTCCACGTGTCCCTATACGCCGAAGGTAAGGCCGTCGGCGTATCTCCTGGGTGCCGTTGGACTTGACGCCTGCCGTGAGCTCCTACGCCGAGGGCCAGTACGCCGAGGGTCTCTCCGGCCGTCGGCATAGGGCTTGTACGCCGACGGCTGCCTCTACGCCGAGGGTCGACACGCCTCCGCCGAGGGAGGTCTACGCCGAGGCGATACGCCGACGGCTGCCCTCGGCGTATCATACGCCGACGGCATAGTGCTATACGCCGAGAGCTTAAGGCCGTCGGCAACTTGCTGCATTCCTGTAGTGATCAGATCGCATCTTTGTTTCCATTTGGAGGTTACATGTTTCGAACAAGTTCATATACGAGTTAACTTCCTGGATCCTCTAAAAGATGTCACACATCTACTTTGATGTGACCAGCGTACACAAGCTAGCCAAATGTATGTTGACATCACGAATTATTCAGTTGGACAAAAGATAAGTTGATGATGTACATTCCTGAGACAGGAACCACTTAAGATGATACAATGCAACAGCTATTATTCTCCATGAAGGGTCCAAACCAACACACAACTCATAAATTAGATGTAATAACATACCATGTCACAAAAGAAAGCAGTTCACCACTGATACTCAGGTTCTAGGTAACATTCCAAGACTTAAGAAGCCATGTCTTGGTCTCTGCTCTCGCTTCTTGGCCTCCTTCACTGCTCTTGACGCAGAAGTGCAGACGCGAGGGAAACAATCGTACTTGTCGCTACCCCAAAGTAAACGATTTTTCTTGCCGGAAACAACTTTATCAGCTCCCTGCAGGTTAGGTCAAAATGAGATTATATCAACTCCTGTCAAACAGGAAAAGAAGAAGAAATAATCTATATCTGCGTATGTTTGGTGTTGTACCACCAAAGCTGATGCCGTTTCATGTGACCGAATCGGTTTTGAAGATCCTCGTCATGCCTCCCAGGAGCACGCTGGATATGCATCATCATTAATTTATATCATTAGCTAAGTGTTAACTGATTGGTAACAAGAAGAATAATGAGGTCTTATAAACAGTGGCATACATACACAGACAGATGCAGCCAATGCCCCACATGTTTGGTTGCTAGTTAAGCGTTGGATTACTTTGAAGTAGGAAAAAGATTTCGCAAGTGCCGGTTGGCTAGCGTATTTAGAAGTAATTTTTTGAGTAGTACAAGGAATTGCTGCAAGCAGAAGAGGAGATGGTTCAATATATCAAAACAGCAGGAATAAGTTATAAGCACCTTATGTGTTTCTCTTTGCTAATTTAAGGTAATTTTGCTCCAGTTTGTAAGAGACGATAGACCCACTTAAGAAGTCGTCTTAACACATGGATGTTGCTATTTGGATCGCAGAGAATTGGGATGTTTGCACAACAAAACAAATACAGTAGCAGGAAATCATGCGGGATACAAGATGTTAATTTTTGGTTGAGATACCTGCTCGGTACAGAGCATGCGCCTTGGCACGAGCCGGCCTCGCTCCTCAGCAACCGCCGGCGACGAGACCGCCGCCTGGGTTCGCTGGAGCACGGAGCCACCGATCCTCCTCGCCCCATGTCTAAGAAGCGCCGCCATCGTCGCCGGTCTGCAAACAGAGAGGGATAAGCGGTAGTCCGTCACGAATTCCCACCGCTGGCCGCCCCTCCTCTCACCGCCGGGTTGCGATCAGTTGGAAAGTCGACAATTTTGATAGAATTTTAATGCCTACCTTGCGGGTCTAGGGTTTCTTCCTCCTTAATTAGGGTTAGGGCTCCTCGCTTGCCTGCCTTCCGCCTCTGAACTCCAAGTACAAGACGAAGATATATGGGGGTGGGGTGGCTTCTGGCGCTCGTTTAGTAGTACTGAACAAAAACCCGTGCATTGCTGGTTTTGCTGTATTTTGCACGGTCAAAGAGTTATCATGTTACCCGAGGGCCGAGAACGTGTCGGTGGGGACAGACAGCAGTCCAACACAGGACAAAACCGATCGACACCTGTTCCACTGCTTTGTGCAGCTGCGCGACCATCTTTTCGGTCAGGTCAGACTACTGATCCGGTCCTTCAGGCTTCAGCATGGAGACAACAAACCTTTGCTCCGCCCCAGCTTTGGCCGTCAGAGTAGAAGGCGCTACCTCTGCCCCCTCTGTCTTCAAAGGCCAATACAACTGCATGGCTAATTGGTTCACGCTGTTTTCATAGCTAAAACGTCTCCTTAAATTATTTGGAATTTTTAAAGTCAAAAGTACAACCTCCAAACAAAAAAATGGAACCAGTGTGCTCAGGTGTTGCAAACCCGTGTTCGTATATATGCTTCACATTCAAGGACATGATTTATCTACGTACTGCCCCTGCTTCACTAATTAAAAATACTAGTTAAATGCCCGTGCGCTGCCACGGTCTATCCCTGACTGCACGTATAAATATGTCGTATGTGAGAATTCATATTTATAGAAATGATACCTATAGAGTATTTACAAATATTGATATTTCACTCTCTTAAAAGTGTATATTGATAAAAGATATAATTAGAGATTATTATGGTTCAACTCTAGGCAACTAAGTTCTACTCCTAACATAATTACGATATTCACATATGAGTTCTCGGCGACATCAGATATGCCCTCAATTTTATTTTATTTGAAGTAAAGACGACACTATATTAATTCATAAATGTCAGTTAAATACAAACAATGGTCCGGATGATCTCCCGAACCACATTCACCCACACATCACCAACACCATGCTCGACTGATTTTGCAAAGACATGGGTCGCCCTATTTCATAATCTACTAACATGGTAACACTTAAAAGATACTAAAGAAGTAACTAAAGCCTTAATGTCATGGACAAGTGCACCAATTGAAAAGTGATCCTCCCCAACACAATTGACACTTCACCCGATTCAGACAATCATAATCAAGAACTACACGAGCGCCCAGCTTGATGTGCCGTCAGCAATGCCCAACATGTAGCTTTGGCCTCCGCGAGTTTAGGTTCAGAAACAAGCTCAAATGGCGTTGCTATAGCTAGAAGCACATCACCCAGGGGTTTTGTTGTCTAAAGCTCGGTGTGTTTTCAGCCTCTTCCAACAGCATTGCCCCTCAGGGGCCATCTTAGTGCTACGATTTCTGAAGAAAAGCAGATAGAAAAAGAACACCGGTTGAACAATGAGATAATTAACCAAAGGAAACTCTGCATTTCGAGAATACATTCTGGTACATAACTTTGTAAATAAAATATGGGTATATAAATCAAGTACAAACTAAATTACTCGAACTATGATCTTCAAATTCTGACTACGAATCTTTCACCAACATGTTTTCCCTTTTCTGTACCAATCTCCGTTAGAGAATGCTCTTTGTAAGTTATCAGGTACTTATGTTGAACTATAATTTTTATTTTGCAGAGAATTATGAAATATATTTCATAGTACATGATCTCAAACATCAAACATATCGACTGAACGCAGTCATTGGATCATGTGTGCCTTAATGCCCAGAATCCCATGTTTTTCTCTAGGAGGCAACATGCACTTTATGCTAACAAATAACTTAACAAACTGCATTTCAACAAGCGAACAAGTAGTACAGTACATAAATTAAATTTCAGATCAACACTTCTGCAAAGTCAGTTCAAATAAAGAATTAGAAAGGTTCCAGACCCAGACCCAGTTTATCGCAGCTATCTTCATAAACTAAGTTTGACAAACATAGTAATTAACTGCCTGCATGTATTGCTATCCTTTTTTATTTCGTAGATCTTGGTAATGATTTGGTATCCATAAGTTAGGAGTTAGACCTTAGAATTACTGCCATAGTTTTTAACTTGGATCCAATACCACAAAGCAATAATATTTTAGATGTAATGGCAGATGTTCCAATTGTTTGGACATTGGAATACCAGCATAGAATCATGGACTGTATCAGCCATTGAATAATCAAGATTTCAGTTAACAAATAAAAATACAAGCATTTCTCTTTTGACTGGTCTTTACGAGAACAAAAAAGGGCTAAGCAGTCTTTCAGGATAATAGATACATTAAACTACATAGAGCTTCAATGCAAAGCCATTGGAAAATCAGAATTGCAGTTAACAAATAAACCCAACATTTCTATTTTGCCCCATCAAGAGCTTTACAGGAACAAGATTGGTTGAGCCATTTTTCAGGAAAATAGGCGAATTAAGACATTCGAAGTACAGATGGCTATAATCCTCAACTATTGAAAAGATTTGTATAAAAAGGTTCCACTTTCATCTAGTAAAAACAAGACTGAGCGGGTCTAGCTAGTTATAACAAAGAAACAAGGAATATGTAAATGTAATACTAAAATCACAACATCACATATGGTATTTATATACCTTCTTTTGTTCATTGTCCTTGAGGCGACCAGATCCAACACTTCTATTTATGGAAGCTTCACATAACCAAATGGAGTATCCATATCTATCATGCGCATGTCAACATGGATGAGCGTGGTGGAGAGTGTGTCGCTCCACGGAGGTCGTGGTCCGACTTTGCATATCCACAGAGTAGTTTCTCGAACTGCCAAAATTTGTATTCGACTATTCGTACATAGCATGAGCATTATTTTATTTGTGTATGGTCTTGCTGCATCTGTAAGAATAAATAAAGTTTTCATCTTGTGTCGCCTCAATGTAACACTGACCATAAGGGTTTATCTAGCTCTTCCATGATCAGCGAGGCATAGGTTTCCACATGTTTCTTCAGCTTGGCAAGCTTGTCTGCTAAGGCGCTGTGAACAATTATATCTATACATGAAAGAAAAAATGAAGTTTTATAAAAGCTTTGTGGAGAAGGGCAGGCAGATTTAGAGATGGCACGCTACTGACCTCTTTAACCCCATCTGCTAAGAGCTTTCCATCAGTCTCATCACACCTGATTGCAAAATAATCTCATCAATAGGCAAACCGTAGGTAGACCTTTATATGTCAAAATAATCTCAGTTGCCATCTGTCCGACTGATTATTTCCCATAACCAAGCAGAGCAAAATTTTATGTTGAGCCTATGGATTAGAGGAAAGAGTCATTTGAAGACAGAAGCGACAAGTTGGTCACAACTTTTCCTGAAGGGTCCCGAGCATCAATAGCACTTGAATTGATCAAAAATTGAACATCAGCTTACCTCGAATCAAGGAACGCACATTGATTAAAGGATATAACTTCGATAACATCGGTGAACAGATTAGGAGTGTTCATGACACTGGAAGAGACGGTTCAGCTCGTGAACAACATGTCCGGCCGCAAGCAGGGTATCGCTGAAACACGACGAGACAACGAAATCACCAAAGCACCAAAGCCAAGATTCTGGATAGTTTCCAAGGCCTTCGCATCTGCCGCCGCCACCTCCGTTGTGGTTCCTTGGTCAAGCGTCTGTTTCACCGAAGTCGCCTTGGAGGCGGTGGCCTCGCGCGCGGACGACATGGTGAAGAGGGAGACGAACTGGCCAGCGATTGCCCATGCCGAGGTGGCTACATCGTAGAGGTCAGCATCGATTAGCGCCAGCCGCTCGTTTGGAGCGCCGCCGGGAACCAGCCGCCGCACCAGCCCTTATTTCCCCTCATCCCCTGCATCCTGCCACCAACCTTAAGGGACGAGACGTTTGACAGTAGGAGAGTATAGGGAGGGATCATACCTTATAGTTTTGGGCGTGCAGGTAACCACCATGATGTCCACCATGACCTCCATGATCGGCAGTTGCCATGGATGGAGCTTAACGCCAGTTTACCATGGAAGATGGGAGGCGGCGCACCTGGAGATGGGGAAGGTGACACGGGGAAAGGGGAGGTGGCACGGCGGCGTTGCGCAGGTCGATGGAGGTGACGCCGGAGCTGTGCGAGCGGGACGGTGGAGGCGGCGCGGCGGCATCGCAGGAAAAGGAGCAGATTCTGGATAGGGATCGACTGGTTTTGTTCTCCTCTCGTCCCGTGCGGGGGACGGGAGCCGTGCGGCTGATCGACGGCGCGGCAGAGTGGCGGAGGACGGAATCTCTTGGCTGGCTGTGCAGGTCCCGCGGGAGGAGAGATCAAGGAACCACGCGTGGGGAGCGAGCGTGCGTTTCAGTTTGTGCCTAGTCTATCCGGTTTTTCTCCTGCGCTCCTCCGGTTTTGTAACTGGCCATTCGGTGCGGTCGGGGTGGGGTGAGGAGGACGGGGTGGGGTGAGGAGGACGTACCGGGCAGGCAGCAATCACCTGTAGACAATTAATATAGTAGAGATTCCGAGGCCTGCGATACCGGTCTGAGATCATGACAAACTATACGCAGAACATGAGCTAATACAAACGATCAAAAGCAGTAGTCAGGCTAAGCTGCAAGGTCGTACTGCCCGTATCGCATTGCCAAGGTCTCGCTGCGGTCTTGAGAGTATCACTCAGTGGAGCATACATAAACACCAAACCGGTAGCAACTTTTTTTTTTCAATAAACGGATGCAAATTACATTCGGCCTATGCAACACCATTACATTCGGTCAGACAGAGACAAGAAAATCATGTTGAGGTAGAGAAAGATCATGAAGCTTAATTATGAGGTTATCCTTGAAGATTTCATTTCAAAAAAAACCTAAAAGAATGACGTTGGTCAAATAAACATTGTGCATTCGGAAGTTGACTAGTATGATTTTTAATATATCCAATTGCAATGTAAGATATTATGATATATATATATATATATACACACACATTATAGTTGTTAAATAGTTCAATTTTTCTAATAAGATAGTGCCCAATTTTAGAGCTTCACACAGGGCCTAGATTTTGCTGGCTCGGCCTTCCTGCGCCTACACTACTACCACGACTCGCCAATGCTGAGGCTACCTTTAGGCAACTACGGTGTGACAAATATCTCCGTCGACAACCGGAGTGTATCCGTCGTCGACCTCGTCGTCACCAAGACCACCTGCCCGCGGGTTGCTGGTCGCAACGTCACCCTCCCGTAGGGCTCGCCGCCGCCGACGTCGCTCATGGACCGGAACATGAACCTCACCTTTCTCCTCGACTGCTCCTTCATGAAGATCTCCGCCGACCACCTAGTTTAGTGACTGCACACTGGACAATTCGACTCCTACGTCTTTCGCGCTAGCCATGTTCCGTACGACAAAGTTGGGCAGTGCAAGGAGGTAGTCATCATGCCAGTGCAGAGCCCGCTCAAGGACGTTGTCCCGGCATTGAAGGATGGTTTCAACCTCAGCTGGACACCGATGGTGGGAGGGCAGTGCGGTGCCTGCGAGAAGACCGGAGGGTTGTGCGGCCACTATTTGTTTCACTCCAATATTTCAGAAGAAGTGTTGATTACTGGAACAGCTACTAGCCTAGGACTACATGCTTCCATCTATAGCTACAGCTAGCTAACTTACTACTAACTCTACTGGAGGAAGGAGACACTTTATATGTATGGACTATATTATCAAGCAACTCGTCAGATCTAGATAGCCATGTATGCAATCATCACAAACCAAGAGGCCAAGCATTCTCTAAACGTGAAGGAGGAACGGACAACATGCATTTGGGACACACCAAAAAATTAGGGCGCTTATGTGACACAAATCACACAATCTATATTAAAACAGGCCAAATACGTACAAGTCTGCTTGCTACCATGAAACCGGTCGATCGTGTGGTTGTTCTGCTTGGGCGCGTGACCGAATGCGAGAGGACCACCAAACGGAGCTGCTCAACAACGGCGACGACATGGTTAGACAGTCAAGAAAATAATGTTGAGGTAGCGAAAGTTCATGAAGATTAATTATGAGATTATCCTTGATGATTTCACTTCAAAAAACCCTAAAAAATGATGTTAAAATAAACATTATGCATTCGGGAGTTGACTAGTATGATTTTTAATATATCCAATTGCAATGTAAGATAGTATGATATATACACTATAGTTGTTAAATAGTTTAATTTTTTCTTAAGATATGGCCCCATTTTAGAGTTTCGCACACGACTCACTGGTGCTGAGGTTACCATCGTGCGAGTACGGCGTGATGAATATCTCCATCGACAACCAGAGTGTATCCGTCGTCGACCTCGTCATCACCAAGACCACCTGCCCGCTGGTTGCTGGTCGCAACGTCACCCTCCCGTCGGGCTTGCCATAGCCGATGTCGCTCACGGCCCGGAACATGAACCTACCTTCCTCCTGGACTGCACCTTCACGGAGATCTCCGCCGACCACCTAGTCCAGTGCCTGCACACCGGACAGTTCGACTCCTACGTCTTCTGTGCTAGCCGTGTTCCTTACGACAAGCTTGGGCAGTGCAAGGAGGTCGTCATCATGCCCGTGCAGAGCCCGCTCAAGGACGTTGTCCCGGCGTTGAAGGCTAGTTTCACTTCAGCTCGACAACGGCGGTGGGAGGGCAGTGCAGTGCCTGCGAGAAGGCCGGAGGGTTGTGCGGCCATCACCGTGAGCTGAAGTGGCGCCACGACTTCTCCTCCTACATCCAAATCTTTAGGTGCATCAAAGCTTCTTCATGTAAATCGTTTATCTTAAAGTTATATATCGATGTAGATTGCTACCCAATATGCTAGCTATGCATGTCTTGCATATCATCAGATCATACGCAATGATTCGAGTGTAACGTCCCGTGCCATTAGCTAGCTGTCCTTTTTTTTGGGGTTCACTATGGCTCGAGCCGTGCCTATCGTTTTTTATGGCGAGGAGGCCGGTCCCCCTGGACTAGTTGGCACCCGCTCCATCTTCTTTAAAAACAAGTTACACCCGCTCCATTAGCTAGCTATTCACTGTGCTTTCCTGAAGTGGAAGACGCTCTTGGACTATGCTTAATTATATCTATGTACCACCTCGACTATGCCCACCTGGATGGGACACTCGTAGAGCATACTATATTACATGTGCTAGTACCCAGTTGCCATACCCCATCTTTACTAGTAGATCCACTCTTCCTTTGGAACAAGTTTTTTCTGATGTATGGGGACCAGCACCTCTTTCTGTTGGGAAACATAAGTACTATGTAAGCTTTATTGATGACTTTAGCAAATTAACTTGGATTTATTTGCTTAAAAAGCGTTCCGATGTTTATCAAGCTTTTCTTAATTTTCAGCAATATGTCGAGCACAAGTTTGATAGGAAAATTGTTACTATGCAAACTGATTGGGGGTGAGTATGAGAAATTAAACTCTTTCTTTCAAAAGGCTGGCATTACACATCATGTTTCATGTCCTCATGCTCACCAACAAAATGGCTCTGCTGAACGCAAACATCGTCATATAGTTGAAGTTGGTCTTGCCTTGCTTGCAAATGCGTCCATGCCTCTCAAATATTGGGACGAAGCTTTTCTCACTGCCACTTTTCTCATTAACTTGCTTCCTAGCAAAGTTATTGATCTTCAGTCTCCTGCTGAGCGCCTTCTTCATATCACGCCTAATTATGATGCTCTTCGTATCTTTGGCTGCGCTTGTTGGCCAAATCTTCGTCCCTATAACAAACGCAAGCTTGCTTTTCGCTCACAACGATGTGTTTTTCTTGGCTACAGCCCTATGCATAAAGGAGTAAAATGTCTAGATGTATCCACAGGACGTGTATACATATCTCTTGATGTTGTTTTCGATGAAAACATTTTTCCCTTCCAAGTCTTACACCCCAATGCCGGCGCCCTTCTTAAACGAGAAATACTCCTTTTACCTACACATCCTTCCAATGAGGGTGCCTCTATAACTGATGATCATATGACTACTATTGTGCCTATCACTGTTCCTCTCCATGATATTTCACAGGATAACACAGCTGCTGGTGAAAATTATGCTCAGAACGGCGCACCCACGCCGTCACAATCTTTTTCTGAAGATTATATTGATGGGGGCGGCAACACGGACCCTGGAGCGGACTCTGCCGAACCCTCTAACGGCGCTGATCCCGAGGAGGATACTCCCATGTCGCTCTCGCTGGACTCCCGCGCCGCATCACCTGATCCCGAGGATGCTTCGGTCGGGCTAGATCAGCCCAGCCCCGCCACGGCGTCGTCATCACATGTGCACACCAACGACCCGTCCAGCCCCGCCGCGTCGTCATCACATGCGCACTCCAGCGCCGCTTCGCCTTCCCCTGCTCCAACACCCATCCGTGCCGCTAGTCGCGCACCGACAGGAGCCTCGGCCGTGCAGCCGACTGCTTCAGCTGCTGCTCCTCCTGATAGACCTCGAACGCATTTACAACAAGGTATTCGACAACCGAAAAATACACTAACGGTACTGTTCGTTATGGCATGCTTGCCTCTACAAGAGAACCTCGGAATTTACCCGCAGCCCTCAATGATCCTCATTGGCGTGCTGCAATGCAAGAAGAATACAATGCGCTCATGGAAAATAAAACATGGACCCTTGTTCCTTCCAGCACAAACAAAAATTTGATCGATTGCAAGTGGGTTTATCGTATCAAGCATCATGCTGATGGTACAATTGATCGTTATAAGGCACGTCTTGTTGCAAAGGGTTTTAAGCAAAGGTATGGCATTGACTATGAAGATACCTTCACTCCAGTTGTCAAAATAGCCACTATCCGAATTGTTCTCTCTATTGTTGTCTCCCGTGATTGGAGTCTTCGGCAGCTAGATGTCAAGAATGTGTTTCTTCACGGTGTTCTGGAATAGGAAGTCTATATGAGACAACCACCTGGTTTTGAACATCCCGAGGCTCCACATCATGTTTACAGACTTGACAAAGCTCTCTATGGACTCAAGCAAGCTCCTCGAGCATGGTATTCTCGGCTCAGCGCAAAACTCCAAGATCTTGGGTTTCTCCCTTCCAAGGCTGACACCCCTTTATTTCTCTATAACAAGTCTGGTGTTACTATTTTTGTCTTGATTTATGTTGATGACATTATTGTGACCAGCTCTTCCGATCATGCTATAGCAGCTTTGCTCAAGGATCTCAATGCTCACTTTGCCATAAAAGATTTGGGTGCTCTTCATTTCTTTCTTGGTATTGAAGTAAAGCAGACTGCTGATAGTCTCCTCCTCACACAAGCCAAATATGCACATGATCTTCTTGCCAAAGTTGGCATGCTTGACTGTAAGCCGGCGCATACACCCCTGTCTCCATCTGAGCCATTATCATTACATGAAGGTACTCCTCTTGGTCCTGAGGACAGTTCTCAGTATAGAAGCATTGTTGGTGCTCTCCAGTACCTCACTTTACTCGTCTAGATCTGTCGTTTTCGGTTAACAAGGTCTATCAGTATCTTCATGCTCCCACTACTGCTCATTGGACTGCAGCTAAACGCATCCTTCGTTATGTGAAAAATACATCTCAGCTTGGTATCACCTTCAGAAAATTTTCTTCTACACTTGCAATCGATCAGGCCTTTTCAGATGCTGATTGGGCCGGATGCGTTGAGGATCACCGCTCCACTGGAGGTTTTGCTATTTTCATAGGTCCAAACTTGGTTTCATGGATTGCTCGCAAGCAAGATTCAGTGTCTCGTTCTAGTACTGAAGCTCAATACAAAGCTCTGGCCAATGCCACTACAGAATTAATATGGGTGGAAGCTCTTCTCCGTGAACTTGGGGTATGTCTTCGTCAGAAGCCTTGTCTCTGGTGTGATAATTTGGGCGCCACATATCTCTCGGCAAATCCTGTTTTCCATGCTTGCACAAAGCATATTGAGATAGATTACCATTTTGTTCGTGAACATGTTGCACAAAACCGTCTGGATATCAGGTTCATCTCTACCAAGGACCAAATAGCTGATGGGTTCACCAAGGCTCTTCCTGTAAAAGGCTTAGATGAGTTTAAGCGTAATCTAAATCTCTCCCGAGCTTTAGATTAAGGGGGATGTTAGCACATGTAATATGGTACGTGTATGTGTATGGAGTAGTACTCCGACCATACACGTACAAACCTTGTACCTCCACGTAGGGGGCTCTTCCCTACTCTATATAACATGAAACCGATGGCCCGAAAGGGTACGCATTGTTCCACGAAAATCAACATACTAGAGAATATGCCTAAGGTTGATTCTATAGAGAATATGCATAACGTTGAAGCTCGCCATTGGCTGCCTCAGATACGAGGTCCGCCATTTGCCCCTCCCACCGTTGCGGCCACATTGTTGACATTTGCTATTCGTTCTGGATTGCAACAGCGTCCTCAACACCTCATATTGTGGCTACCCTTTTATTTTCCTCCAAGATCTAAATACAAGTACAACTCAAATTAAAAACTACCTGTATAAATATTGAATCGGGTAGAATACTTGCGAAAAGAACTTCACATATATATAATAAGAAGAGACTTACATTGGAAGTTATGTTACTTAGTTTTAGCTCACTATTAGTGTGAGACCCGCCTTAAAATTAGTGTGAGTGATTTTCACCACACAAATAGTGTGATAATTTGTTTCAAAATTCTATCTTATTTTCCCGGCAAGCAATAATTGGTTTTTTAGTTTAGGAAAAGAGTAAGAAATCACTATTACATAAGCATGACAAGATATTATAGCAGATCGCACATGATCGAGGAGGTGCGATCCACCATAATACGGGTTCGACGATCACCCAGACTGCCTCCCAGAAAGAGTTGTGTGGTGAAGGTTGCATTTAATGATTTTTGCCTCAAACTTTCATGTGATTGGTGGAATTGTTCACAATTTTTATATAATTGGTTTTAACTTCTTTTTTTACTTAGAGCAAAAAACTATAGGCATCCCAAGAAACATACAACATGTAAACTTGATAGGTGCCCCTTCATTTTTCGTTGAGGGAAGCCGCAGTGAACATGTAAACTTGATAATAAAAATAGAAGGCGAAGAGAAAGCCACTGAGCGAGCTTTGTCCATATACAAATGCTCGCTGATGCATGAAAAGTGTATCCATGATCTTTGTAGTCTATTAGGTCATATTTTTTATTATACTTTATTATATTTATTGGGACTAACCTACTAATAGTTGCAAAAGTACACAATTTCTTGTTTTACACTTTGTTGTGTAGAAATTTACACAAATATAGAAAGTTTACCTCAATCTGATGAAATTCAAACTTTCCTAAAAATATGTCCATGCAGAAAGGATTTTTAAGAAGACATGTTTCTAACCCGAATACGACGTCAAACGAAATCGTATTCAACATGAAAGTTACTAGAAATTTTCTCCTGATGCTGACTAATATAAAATTCATCCAAAACGGAGTTTAGATACGACCTCGATGTCCCGATCTTTGAAGGGTACATAATCAGTTTCGAGATTCCAAAAGTTGGCGACATGATTGACACAAACTCTTGCCATATGAGATCAGTTTTGCCAAGCCATGACTTCAGAGACTTGTAGGGGCTTTAGAGGATTCGCCATGAAGGTTCTAGAGGTGCTTAAGAGCCCTTGGATCCAAGGAGTTAGATCATATGACCCCAATAAAGCCTCCAACACTATATATTGACTAGAAACCCTATTCTCTGGAGATACCACCAATAGATACGAAATTTGCCCCCCCCCCCCCCACCCTTGGCTGCCATCTCCAAGGGGGAGGGATCATCTACAGTACTAAGAAGGTCCAAAGAAGAAGAAGGACAAGGAGCAGTGCTCCCTAGGGTCGGTCGCTGCCGGGGCGTCCTGTGCCGCTGCCGGTGGCACCACCACCATGCCGCATCTCCCTCTTGGGGAGGCATATATTCATCATCATCTACAACACCTCTTCATCATCCCCACTGTAATCTCTTGGCGAACACTATGTTTTATACAATATATTTTTTACTACGATCTATTATATCATTATTTCTAGATTTGAGTGATTACTTGTTTATGGCAATGGTGATATAGTTTGTTTTAATGGTTTCATATATGTTGTTATCTCTATGATGGTCTTATGTACTGATGTATGAGTGCACACATATATTGGGGGATTTTATAAGATTGTCACTGTTGGATGACTTGGAGAAGGGCTGATGAATGACAAAAACATATGCCCAAATTTGAGCTCAATACATATAGGGGATAAATTAAAGGGACTTTAGATCTTTCAACGGTGGTTGGACTTTTTGTCTTAATATTCTCTTGTTGTTCATCATAAGGTGTCTCTGAGATCCATCACTAGGAATGTAATTGCATGGTATTAACTGGCAGCGCCTATTTATGGCTCCTCTCCATATGAAACATAGATTTATCGGGGCCATGAAGGGTCTCAACATCAGCTTGCTCCACATGTACCTCCACGCCAACTTGGTGATGAGGCCAAACCTTAGAGGTCTCCTAATCACACACTTCCGTTGCCACAAGTGACATTCATTTTGGTGGTCTGATTAATCAAATCGCTGTGGAGTTACTATTCCTATTCCTACTCATTTGCGCCATGTCACCGGTACCGCCACTATGAATCAGAATCATATGATTGGTTCTAAATTTTTGGGTGTCTACTTGCTTAACCGCTCGCTTCGAGCATATAACTTCACTTTTGTGCCTCGCTCGCTGGCCGACGTCGACATCATCTATGGAACGAGTAGGTTCTTCTTTCGATTTCCCTTGGTTGCATGAGACAGTTCATGGATTATTCCACACGTGAAATCTCCATCCCTACTCATCAAGATGCCACTTTTCATCGGTGTTTCTTTTTGCCTTGTCTGTTCATTATCAAGTTTCTAGATCTTCTGGCTCCCTTCAAACAAAAATGAATCGACACAATAATTACCTCTCTGGATGTGAATAGCTGAAGTTATTTTATCGTCTTGTTTAGCATCATGGTTGTTTGCAACAAAAAGGCATCCTGGATTTTCACGAACACACAAGCTTGCGAGCATTATAGCGGCTTCCCTCCTGGCGGCACTGATACGTGCAAATTGTATCATCATTGTTGGTTCTTTTGACTTGAGATTCCCTTCATAATAGGATTGATCTTGGGTTATTTGGTCACTTTTAGATGATTTACAGGGGTTTTCCTCTAAAACTCCTTTGCATTGTGATTTAACTCTATAGGACAGAACCTCTTTTTTTGTATTTTAGACTTTCAGGGACCTTAACGAAGTTAAACGGGCCTGAAATTTTTACTGAAGAATTTTTTCAGCCGAAGAAGCGTCATGAGAACAAAGGAGAGACGAGGGGCCATGTGAGGGCCAAGATAGGGCCCACCACGCGGCCCAGCTTCCTGGCCGCATGGTGGGGCCCACTTTCACCTCCTTTTTATGAGACCTCTGTATCGTCGAAAAAGTAAAGCACTATTTTTTATGGAATTTTCCGAGATAGCGGCGGAGGCGATAGTCCTCTTCTTCTCCAGAGAGGGCTGATCCTACTTCTCCTAGGACGCCGCCAAGGGGAATTTGACACCCTCATCGCCACCGACACTCCCTTGGCATGGGGAGAGGTGCCATCTTCATCATCTTCAGCAACATCATCATCACCATCATCATCCCCTCCGAGATCGACATCACCCCCTCACAATTTGTGTAGATTGGAACCCTAGATCATCTTTGTTGAACCCTGTGCATGTTTCTACTTGGGGATTCGAGATTATTTTTTGGTGAAGTTATATTTTCAGATTGTGGTGTATTCATTATGCCACTGGTCATGATCATGTACATGCTTTATTTCTCGCGTTAAACAATAATACATTTTGCACCCTTGAAAGATTTCAGCACTGTTTTTATGTTCTTTGAAAACCTGTGCAAATAACTTCTTGTGAACTCCTGCTGAAACCTATGTTTCAACACCAGTTAGGACTAGCGTGGCTAGTCCAGCTGGTATCTGGGGATAATCTATTACTTATGGGAGTAGTTCGGATTTTAAACATTATATTTACACTCTCATGACGTACCATTATCTACTTGAGTAAAAATTGGCTAGTTATCTGCAACATATTGGGTGCTGAAATTTAGCAAGGTATGCTTATGAGCTGACTGTGAGCTTGGTATAGTACGATGTGTATCATGTGGTTGTGTTTAGGTGCTTTTTTTTTACAAATTCGATCTTAGATATTTGAGTGGATATTTGTTTTTCTTTTCTATGTTGCTCCTGTTTGGCCTAAAATTGTGTCGATGGCAAAAATATAAGTCTAGCGAAGTCTTTTACTTGCTATGTTGACTGTTGCTTGTATTTCCATATGGTGGTAACCTAGATTTGAAATTCATTTCACGATATTTGACTCATGCTTCTCTGTGTGGATCTTGCATTTAGTTGGAAATATGGTGAACATATTACAAATTGTTGAAGACTCTTCGTGAATCTTGTATATATCTTGGGGAATAAATATGTATGCTGTTGCGTCTGTGATTCTTTTCATGTGTTCATAGATTCTTATGCAAAATTTGAGCCTTGTGTGTTGAAAAAGGAATGCTTGTGCGCCACTTTCTTTGAAACGAAGGGATTACATTTTAGTTTTATCTGGTGACCTGAATCATGGATCCATCAGGATCGATCAGCTAGCTACGTGTGTGCTGGTTGATCAACTCCACAAGGTTCTCTCGTACATGAAGCTAGCTAGATCCTAGAGGAATCCATCCAGGTTCTTGGTGGACTAGATTGTACATGTCCCGGATTAGCTCGGAAGCAATCGAGCTAGTGTGTATGTATATACACGTATCGTCGGAAAGTAGTTTCTATCCATTCACTGGATTTTATTGCTCTGCTTATGGTCATTGTCAAGGCACTGCTGCAATGATACGATGATACTTGGCAAGTTGGCATTCTTTTTCATGTGTTCTAGTGTTCTTATGGGGTAGCTATAGTAGTTTCGTGTGATCTTAAATCACAGTTTTGAAAAGAACATACTAATTCCATAACAACTCTATTTTGAACAACACATGATGTCTTCTACATATTGAAAGAAGATTCTAACTAGATGTGTTTTTTGACTTCTAGCCAACTATGGTGGCGAGCTCTTGGTCAAAGAAGTGGATCCCGTGGGTGACGTTGACATGTAAGTGCAACACTCGAATGAAGGCTGATGTGGGAAGATGTCGACAGAAACAACAGGTGTGGGATGCCATATATACAATATTTAACTTTTGGTGAGTTTGGAGCTTGACCTCAAGATGAATCGTAATACGTCCTATCAACAATTGGGTTTGGAAGCAATGAAGATTTAGTTTTGTTAGTAACAGCATGATCGATCTGTTGTTTATCTTGTAGAAGCTTGATTGGAAGTATCATTTCAAGGTTATAACTAGAGCTATACTTATCTAATTGCTGATCTCAGTAATAAAAGCCCTTTATCTAAAAAAAACTAGAGCTATACTTATCCATTCTTGTTTCTTGCTTTGAACTCACTTATATTGATTTAATTCACGATGCTATGGCATCTCCTTGGTACTGATATTTGATGTTTCTTAACAGGGGATGGTGGTTCCCAAGCAACCGAACAAGGCCTAAGCTGAGTGTCATTGAACTTGTATGTTGTTGATGACAAAGGCTTAGTTTGGCACTCTAAGTCTATAAAAGTGTGTGTAATTTGCCTTTCAAATACACGTCTGTTAGGCGCAGATGTGTCCGGCGCACCTTGCCGGCGGCGTACGTGCACTCTGTTTTCAGTTGTCATGCAACTTAGGTGGTGTGCTTAAATCTCCACTTAATCCCGGGAGCTCTCCGCCACAGCGTACACAGCGATTAATTTGACAATTTTCAACCCCTCGCCACCACTAAAATGCCGACCGTGACACTTTGTTTTTGCCGCCGCCTCCTCCTCGTCCTCCTCCTCCTCCTCCGCTCAACTCGCCCCTTAGCTGCCCTGGACACGAGGTCCTGCCGTTTTCCCCTCGTATCGCCATGGTCACACCATCATCAGCTACCCGTTTTGGATCGATAGCTGCGAAGACATGGGTGGCGCGGCCAACGCCTTGTATTGTGGGTACCCCTTCCTGCGCCTACACTGCCACCACCACTCGCCATTCTGGATCAACAATGATGACGACATGAACGGCGCTGTCAATGGCGTTTGGTGGATCGATTTGATGACACAAACTGCAGTCCACAGCCAGATTGGCACTAACTCATTGCTCGTATAGCCAAACATAAAGCTTATTTGTTTTACTCCAATATTTCAGAAGAAGTATACTGGAATAGCTACTAGCCTAGGACTACATGCTTCCATCTATAGCTACAGCTAGCTAACTTACTACTAACTCCTTTCGCAAAAAAAAAAAAACATACTACTAACTCTACTGGAGGAAGGAGACACTTTATATGTATGAACTATAGTATCAAGCAACGCGTCTAGATCATCTGATAGTCATGTGTGCAATCATCAGAACCAAAATGCAAAGCATTCTCTAAACGTGAAGGAGGAATGGACAACATGCATGTGTGACATTTTTTTTGAGGGCGCATGTGTGACACAAATCACACAATCTATATTAAAACGGGTCAAATACGTACCAGCGGCCATGTGAGCATCTACTGCAAATTAGTGCAAATAAAATCTGTTATCTCGAGGTCGGCACTGAGCTCTAATTTCTAAGAATTCAAGAAACTGATTTTGAAATTTCAAAACATCCAAAAAATGCATACTAGTTACTGCGCCCAGATCCAAATGTCTTTCAATTTTGCTGAGCCTACAATACAAGATATTTTATATTCATTTTTTGCACACAGGTAGAATATATTGTTGACTACATACATGATTTTTTTGGAAACTTTTGAAAATTCAAAATCAAGATTTTGAGCTTTTTTAAAAAGCTCACTGTCAACCGAGCACAAAAACACTGCACTCAAAGAGAGTGCAAATTTTCATACAAGAATTTTTTACCAACAAATAGACATCTTTGTTTCTCTATTACTTATATTTTTTTGAACTCATCTGATTGGCCACATCAAATTCTCACACTTTACAATTTTTACCTTGATTTCTCCTTAGTACTCAAGAAAGCTCTGGAGATGGCCGTGAAAATCTAAGGTAAAACATACTATATTTTAGAACAAAGGTCATAATTAATAAAGCTCTTATCTACTATATACTAAAAGCACAATACGAAGGTTTAAAATAGAGTCACCATATTAATCCACATCATTAGAATTATTTTAACTATTAGATCTATAATTTACGGCTAGGATTTAGCTAACGATTACGTAACTTTATTATGGGTACACGCACCAAGCCTAAACAAATCTTTATGTTCAGCCGGACACCCAATTTGGTGGTACTCTACGGCACGTGCCGGTCATACAATTTTTTTAAAAAAATATGTCCCATCGCACGAGTCCAAAGCAAAAAATAGATAACCATTCTCAAATCATTACACCATGTTAATTCAAGTCGGATCTTGCAATGAGTCAATACACAACTCTTTTTTTCTAATTCGGGCGGGGTCTCTCACCCGAGATAAGTGTCCAGGAGCAACACGACACAATTTTGGGGCAGTCATTAATAACATCAGCAAATCAATTCAACACTATGAATTTTAATGGCTGCCTCATGGTGCCGTTTAAAAAAATACTCTCATAGCCAGTTCATAAATATATGCAATATCTAAGAAATTTGTGATCTCAAATTTCTAATACTGACTGATAACAGAACTTAAAATATTTATATTAAGAAAGTCCAATTTGTGTCGTAAATATATGCAATTTCTAAGAAATGTGCGGTCTCATTTTCATAATATCGATTGACTACTAATAATTTTAAAATACTTATATTACAATTTGTGTCATTATATTTTCCTTGAATACGTAAACATCAAATATTAAAAATGGAAGGAGCATGCATTTCAGATTGACTCAAAAATTGGCATCTGATGAATTATATAAAAGCAAATGTATGGTACGATATAGAAGATTATTTCATACATCTCCATGAATATCCATATTTAGAATAAACATGTGGAATAATTATCTAAGTTCCACATAAAACTAAAATATAAAATGGGTAACAAAGTTAAGAAGTTACCTCAGATATTAAACAATGAGCCTAAATCGGGCGACTTGCCGGAAAATTTGAGTATGCAAGCCCGTTGGCATCTTCTGTTATACTAATAGCAGGATACAATCGTAGATTAGAAATAGATGTACCATTGATTTAACTGCTAATGGTTAATATTTAATAGATTCGAGAGTTTCATAAAACTAAACCACCAAATTCGAATTATTTTCCTTTACATTCATCAAAAAAAAATATCAATGTTAATTTAATCGCATAGTGATCTAACACTGTGCATAGCTCTACTACTGAGATCAAATCTACTATATACTAAAAGCATAATACGGGATATCTAAAATAGAGACACCACGTTAATCCACATCATCACAATTATCCTGACAGTTAGATCTAAAATTTACGGCTAAGATTTAAATAAATTATTTTGTACGTAACCATGCAATCTATCTGTCACGTCTAAAACTGAAAACGTTTCAAACCTGGACTCTTATCTTATTTGTGTAACATGGACTCTAGCCCGTACGTGGTGCCAATTTGTGTAACATTTCCTTTACACACACACACACACACACACACACACACACACACACACACACACACACACACACACATATATATATATATATATATATATATATATATATATATATATATATATATATATATATATATATATATGTGTGTGTGTACATACTCCCACCCTTTAACGGGTTGGTTATACCCGTTAGCTAGCAAAAAGGTGCATTCAAAAATATTAAATTAATGTCCTTGCATGCAACTAGCCAACTACTCCCAAAAATAAAGGATCGGATCATCCGTGATATTTTTTGCTTCTGGATGGATAACACCGTGCATGTAGTTACTAGTTAGCTTGGTAGTGATTTAAAAATTCATATTTTTTTCATGGCGGTATGGAAGTGGTATACCAGCCGTTGCTTGCCAACTCAGTTGGTATATAACGTCTACCAAATTATATACCACTTATTTTTAAAAATGGTTATACTGCTTCAAAGTCAAAGGAGTATATACCTTTTTTTTCAAAAGAGTATGATCTTTTTTCTGGGTAGTAAATACGGGCCCTGAGTATATACCTTTGCTTCCCGATCAAGTATGATCATCTAAAAAGGTACATGTCTATAATATACTAGTACATTTTTTAAAGAGTATATACTTTATTTTGGAAGGGTATATACTATCGTTCTGAAAGGGTATATAATTTTTTTCAAGGGGTATATGTGCTACTACTGTGGAGTATATGCATGTTTTTGGAAATTTGGATTAACGATAAACTCCAACCAATGTGTATACTATACACACATTCTTTTTAGCTAGGTGACTGTAACCCTGACTAAGTATTACACTCGTTTCCAATAATGCCACTTTTTCAACATCAAGTCAAAAGTATATACTTCATAATAAAGAAAAAGAGTATATACCACAACATGATGAGACTATACTGATTTTTATGGACCAGATACTTCATTTGATTAAGAAAGAGGTATATACTTCATTGGATGAAACAAACATGCATTATATATTTGAACAATGCCTCCTCTTAGTAGGATCTTTTTTCCTGAGGGGTGTATATACTGCTTTTTTACACATCTGATCAAAAGTATACTGCACAAAAAACCGGAGAGTATACATTCAACTTTCTAGACAAGGGCATTGATTTGGGCGTGATTTGTGACTTTGTGAGCTAGCTAGAGCCTAGAGAATCGATCGGAGCAGGACGATCAGCTCGTGGGATGGGAAGCTAGCTATGCATCGTAGATCACGTCGCACATCTTGCTTCCGTCTTCGAGCCACCGTCGGCCGCATCCCCTGTCTTCTTCGCAGTCGAGCAGCCGACAGTCGCATGCATCTCACGTCCGTCGCCGTGCCGTCTGGCCGTGGCATGTATCTCATGTTCGTCATCATGCCGCCCGGCAGTCGGTGCATCTCGTGTCCGTCGTCGTTCCGCCCGGCCAGCGGCGCTGCAAGCTAGAGTAGCAGAGAAGAACAATTAGCATCAAACTATTATACATGCGGCTTGAGATCGGAAGATACAAACCTTGAAGAAACGATCAGGGAATCATCGGATCGATTCGTAAGGTCACGGGCGGTCACAGATGAGCTGCGCGTTGCCGAAACCTGATCCAGTCGAGGGCATCGGAGATATTTTGACGAGGAGTCGTCTGCCGGCCGGCCGGCCGGCTATTAATACTCCGTATACGGTCGACTGTTGTCCATCCCTAGAATCAAGGAACAAAATTTCAAACAGAAGTTATCCATGCAAATAGATAAGATGCGGTGATTAATTACTTACTTTAATTAAATAATGTCTAACGGGCATGCATCGTAGGACCCGGTAGTGTTAGTGTGAGCGTTTTGGTGGTGGGAGTACATACTCCTATGTGTACCATCTAGTTTTCCTATATATATATATATATATATATATATATATATATATATATATATATATATATGGTTGAGTAGAAAAATACAACATTATTTGATTACCAGACACACACTCACAAAAGGTTCATAGGAGATTGGAGTCGCAGAGCTTCATTGATGAAATTACCATAAACATTGTTCCTCTATAGAAGATTGAGTCACACTCTAAGATTAGCAGACTTACCCAAGATTATAAAATGTACGTGCATGCACATATATATGGTTGAGTAGACAAAATACAACATTATTTGATTATCAGACACACACTCACAAAGGGTTTATAGGAGATTGGAGTCGCAGAGCTTCATTGATGAAATTACCATAAACATCGCCTCTCGCTTTCAAATGAGGCACACATGGTCGAGTCACCACATATGTCGCATGAGTGACAGACACATGATATCGAACATAGGCTCCATGATAGATTGGGGGTACAATTACAGTACTTATCATCCATAAGCAATTCGGTAAGAAACTACTATATTGTTTAATTTTAGTATAAAACATAAAAGAGAAAACATGTCTTTTGAAACTCAGTTCACTAAAACATTTCCGCCAAGATGCATGTATTATTGTCCTAATAGTAATTAAACCTCAAAAGATAGGTCCAATTTGCACATATTGCAAGAAGAAATGTACGACCCTAAGTTTTCAGTATGATAGGGCATGCTCGGTTGTTCTCAATATCCTTGAATTTCATTGTTATATTTCATTTTCAACACTGCAAATATATGTCACTAAAATTTTTTTAGCTGACTAATATTTTTATTTAGAGGACATAAAACAGAATTATTTTGTTTATCGGGAATTTTTATGATGGCTATTATTTGTTTTATTACGTGTTATGTAACAAAATCAACTCAAGAGAACACCCCATTAAAATCACACGGTAAAAAATTATGAATGATTGAGAAGCTAGAAATATGATGTCCAAGCCACTTATTCAAGTAACATGAGACAACATGGCCGACTGTACATTACTAACCAGTTGCTAACCCAATAACGTAGAGTTAAACAAATTTGTTAAAATATACTATGCAAAATAGACGACTATCAAGAAAACTTGGAGTTTATATATGTTCTCTGACATTGACTATGGATGTATAAACCTATTAAAAAATCAACTAAAAATAATTTTTTTATTAAAATTGTGTTTTTACTTATCATTATTTTTAACAGCACAATAATATTCAATATAATGGTCAAAGATTCACCTTAATTATTAGAAATTGCAACGTATATTACCTCCCGTCCCAAATTTGTTGTCTTAACTTTGTCTAGATACATATATGTACAAAATAAATCTTTGTATTATTTTTGTGTCAACCTATGATTTAATAAATTAACTTTTGAGCACCTGACATTAAAATCACATAACAAAACTAATGAGTACAATTAATTGGCTAGAAAATTATTTACAAGCCACATAGTTATGTTACATGACACAAAATATATGTGACAGACTGGGTAGAGCCAGTGGATTAAACACCAAGATAACATAGTAAGATTAAAAAACAAAATAATTTAAAAAACTAGAGGAATTAAAGAAAATATAGAGTCATACACTTTCAAAATTGACTAATGATGTACAAACATGATCTACAAATTCTTCTACTGATGTATAAACAATAATATCATTCAAATGTTCTATATTTTAAATTTCATTTATTTATAGCAGCATATTAATATGAACAATAATGGTCAAAGTTTCACATGGTGACCATGATATATCTAAGACATCAAATATTTTGACACAGTGTAACTAAATGAGAGAAAGTAACATGAGAACAAGATAATTCTCATGGTTTGATGTGGCCTATCTATTAGCAAGGATAGATTCCTTTTCTTCCAAGTCATCATGAAATTATATTTTAGCTAATTACCTTTTACTTACAATATGACACATGAGTGTTATGACAAATAACATAATAATCATTCATCCACAATTTTAAGTTGATCAAAGATGTTACTCTCATATGTAATATTTTACTTACCATAACATGTGTGGTAGTTGTATAACTGTATTGGTAATTATACAATATATATGTGAACCATATCTTTATTTTTTGAACAATTTCAACCCACAAAAGAGGAATCCCTCGCGTTCGCGAGGGCCATGGCGCTAGTTTTCCTAATTTAAAAACATGATAAACCAGGATACCAGCCAACTCGTCGAAGGAGATTCATATTCATCACGAACCAGTCATGAGAGAGACGACATATATGCAACAAAGGCAAAGCATCCTGTGAAATCCAATCAAGCGCTGCTAGCAAGTAGGACATACGGCATCCACACACATGTATCAATGTATGTACATACAATGCGTGAAACCGGTCGATCGTGTGGTTGTTCGTGCATGGGCGCCTGACCGAAGGCGAAATGATGCCACCAAACGATCAACAACGGCGACGACATGGTCAGACAGAGACAAGAAAATAATGTTAAGGTATAGAAAGATCATGAAGATTAATTATGAGGTTATTCTTGAAGATTTTATTTCGAAAAACACTAAAAGAATGATGCTTTTCAAATAAACATTGTTCATTCGGGAGTTGACTAGTATGATTTTTAATATATCCAATTGCTATGTAAGATATTATGATATATAAAAATTATAGTTATTAAATAGTTCAATTTTTTTAGTAAGATATGGCTCCATTTTAGAGTTTCCTAGAGGGCCCTGGATTTTGCTGGCTTGGCCCTGGACCCCTTCCGGCGCCTACACTGCACCGCGACTCGCCGGTGCTGAGGCTACCGTCGGGCGACTACGGCGTGATGAATATCTCCGTCGACAACTGGAGTGTATCCGTCGTCGACCTTGTCATCACCAAGACCACCTGGCCGCTGGTTGCTGGTCGCAATGTCACCCTGAACGTCGGGCTCGCTGCCGCCGATGTCGCTCATGGCCCGGAACATGAACCTCACCTTCCTCCACGACTGCACCTTCACGGAGATCTCCGCCGACCACCTAGTCCAGTGCCTGCACACCGGACAGTTTGACTCCTACGTCTTCCGTAATGGCAGTGCAGATCCTGCTCGATCAAGGACGTTGTCGTGCCGTTGAAGGCTGGTTTCACTTCATCTGAACACCAGCGGTGGGAGGGCAATGCGGTGCCTGCGAGAAGACGTGAGGGTTGTGTGGCCATCGCTGGGAGCATGATTAATTGTGGGATATTCAACTGCTTTAGCAAGACTGGCGCCACGTCCAAATCCTCAGGTAAATCGCTTATCTAAAATGTTATATATCGACACAGATTTGCAACCTGGGATGCTAACTGTGCATGTCTTGCATGTCGTCAGATCATACACAATGATTTGTGTGTAACGTCCCTTGCCATTAGCCAGCCGTCCTATATTTTTTTTGTTCACCATGGCTCCAACCATGCCTGTCATTTTTTATGGTGAGGAGGCAGGTCCCGTTGGACTAGTTGGCACCCGCTCCATCTTCTTTTAAAAACGGTTGCACCCGCTTCGTGGCATACTGCATGTTCCGTTCGACACGGTTGAGCAGTGCAAGGAGGTAGTCATCATGCCAATGCAGAGCCCGCGCTCAAGGACATTGTCCCGGTGTTGAAGGCTGGTTTCGACCTCAGTTGGACACCGGCGGTGGGAGGGCAGTGTGGTGCATGCGAGAAGACCGGAGGGTTGTGCGGCCAATTTTTGTTTCACTCCAATATTTCAGAAGAAGTGTTAATTACTGGAATAGATTCTAGCCCAGGACTACATGCTTCTATCTATAGCTACAGCTAGCTAACTCACTACTAACTCTACTGGAGGAAGGAGCCGCTTTATATGTATGGACTATATTACCAAGCAACGCGTCTAGATCATATGTGATAGCCATGTATGCAATCATCACAATCAAGAGGCCAAGCATTCTCTATACATGAAGGAGGAACATACAACATGCATGTGTGACTATATGTGACACAAATCACACAATCTATATTAAAATGGGCCAAATAGTCTGCTTGCTAGCATGAAACCGGTCAATCGTGTGGTTGTCCGTGCATGGGCGCATGACCGAAGGCGAAAGGACCACCAAACGGAGCTGCTGATGGATAAACAACGGCGATGACATGGTTAGACAATCAAGAAAATAATGCTGAGGTAGTGAAAGTTCATGAAGATTAATTATAAGGTTATTCTTGCAGATTTCATTTCAAAAACCCTAAAAAAATGATGTTGTTCAGATAAACATTGTGTATTCGGGAGTTGACTAGTATGATTTTTAATATATCCAATTACAATGTAAGATATTATGATACATATACATTTAATTGTTAAATAGTTTAATTTTTTAGTAAGATAGGGCCTCATTTTAGAGTTTTGCACAGGGCCCTAGATTTTGCTGGCTCGGCCCTAGACCCCTTCCTGCGCCTACCCTGCCACCACGACTCACCGATGCTGAAGTTACCGTTGTGCGACTAGGGCGTGACGAATATCTCCATCGACAACCGGAGTGTATCCGTCATTGACCTCGTCGCCACCAAGACCACCTGCCCGTGGGTTGTTGGTCGCAACATCACCCTCCTGTCGGGCTCGCCGCCACCGATGTTGCTCACGGCCCGGAACATGAACCTACCTTCCTCCTGGACTGCACCTTCACGGAGATCTCCGCCGACCACCTAGTCGAGTGCCTGCACACCAGACAGTTCGACTCCTACGTCTTCTACGCTAGCCGTGTTCCTTGCGAGAAGGTTGTGCAGTGCAAGATGGTCGTCATCATGCCAGTGCAGAGCCCGCTCAAGGATGTTGTCTTGGCATTGAAGGCTAGTTTCGCTTCAGCTAGACACCGGCGGTGGGAGGGTAGTGCAGTGCCTGCGAGAAGGCGAGAGGGTTGTGTGCGGCCGTCGTCGGGAGCATGATCGTTGGATATTCACCTGCTTTAGCAGGAGTGGCGCCACGACTTCTCCTACATCCGAATCCTCAGGCGCATCAACGCTCCTCCATGTAAATCATTTATATAGTTATATATCGACGCAGATTTGCTACCCAAGATGCTAGCTATGCACGTCTTGCATATCGTCGGAGCATACGCAATGATTCCTGTGTAACGTCCCTTGCCATTAGCTAGCCGTCCTATTTTTTTGTTTCATCGTGGCTTGAGCCGTGCCCGTCATTTTTATGGCGAGGAGGCCGGTCCCCTTGGACTAGTTGGCACCCGTTCCATCTTCTTCAAAAAAAAAAGTTGCGCGTGCTTCGTGGCGTGATGTATGTTTTGTTTTGTTTTCTTAAAAAAATAAGGAAGCAACTACACCCAAATTAGCTTAGATTTAGCTAAACTCAGATAGCTCCGACCACGTGAAAACTTTCCTTTTCAAATTGTGGACTGGGCCGCGTTGCCGTGGACGCATTTGGAGCGCTCGGGTAGGAATTTGGGAAATTCCTATTTGTCGCTCGACGCGCCCGTTACCGGTTGATGGGAAATCCTAACTTCCGCTCTTAGCGGGAGGGATCTCCGTCCCGCTCGTGTCGGTCCGCCCGCTCGCGTCGGTCCGCCCGCTGGGCCGGCCCAGGTATGGTTTTTCTATTTTTTTTTCTTTATTTCCTTCCTTTCTGTTTATTCACAATTTTCTTTAATTTTTATGTAAAATCTAACCAATTTTCAAATTTCAAATATGTTTTAAAACAATTTATTTTTTGGAATCTGTTTAAATTTAAATTTTGTTCTAAATTTAAAATTTGTTCCAAATTCAAGTTTTGTTCCAAATAGAAATTTTGTTCCATATTCAAAATTTGTTCCAAATTCAAAATTTATTTCAAACTTGAAATGTGTTCAAAATTTGAAATTTGTTCCAATTTAAAATTTATTCAATTTCTTATTCAAAATATATTTGTACAAATCTAAAATTTGATTAAACAGAAAAAAGAACAGAAAATGTACCTGCTAACTATTCAAATTGAAAAACAACAGAAAAATGGAAAAGTAGAGAATGTACCTGTTATTGGGCTCGATTCTGTCGGCCTAGCCCGAAAACGCTCCCAGGCGGGAGCGAATCGCTCCCGCTGAGAGCGGGGTATAGCATCTCCCCCGGTTGACACATACCTCGTATCCTATTTCTAATACTTACTAGGCCGGCCCATTATCATTCTGCTCGCCTTTTTCCTATTTTGGGAACCTTCTGGGAGGTTCCGATCTGCTTAATATCAAGTTTTCTTTGGTTGGTGGCTATAATTAAATCTATATCTATATCGGGCTTCTCAGCCTCCTCTTTTTGACCTAGCCGCCGCCTCTCTTCCTCCTCCTCCATAGATTGGTTCCCCCTCCTCCGGCCGGCCTTGCCGGTGTCAGGAGGAGTGGGGAACCCGATCTATGGGTGAAGTTTTCAATTAAAATAGTGTTCTCACAAGATTAGATTAGGGGTTTGGTAGCCAATTTCTTTTGGCCCCAATGTCAATGGAGATGGCATCGTCTACAATAAGTGATCTCCGGCCCTTCGTTCGACGACGAGATCTTCTTCTCGGCGTTAATGGTGGTGTTGTTAGATTACAGTTCTATAGATACGGTCTTCCAGATCTTACTTCGCCAAGTCAATTTTGGAGTTTTTCTCTTGGTTGCCGCGACGAGGATTATCCTTGTAATATTTGTCCCGGCTGCTACGTCCTCGACAATGGTGATTCGTATACTCGGCTCTCCAACGACGTCGACCAGGCTGTTCGGTCTCTTTTCCCTGAAATATTGGTGTTGGTACTCTCGCCGATGTGGATTGATTATTTTAATGGTTGCGTGCGTGCACGTAGCCTTAGCATTGCGGCTCAAATCAAAAATATGGGAGCACCTCTATTGGTATTTGCAGGTATATGGTATGATATTTGTGCTATTATCTTTTGGCTGTCTTCAAGAAAATACAAGATTATGTCATGAAAGAAGAAGGGTTTGAAGACCTCGAAGATTAGCTTGTTTTCTTTTAGACTTTATTTTGTAATAGTTGGAGTCAGCTCTATCATGTACTATTTACTATAAATATATATGGTATTGATTTCAAAAAAAAAGTTTTCTTTGGTTGGTTCTGGGCGGTTTTCGTATGTTTTTTTTTGGTTTTTGGTTCCTACAATATGAACATTTTTTGAATTTGAACTTTTTTAAATACAAACATTTTGAAATTTGAACTTTTTTTGAACATTTTCTAATTTTGAACATTTTTTAAAATTTGAACCTTTTTACGTTTGAACAATTTCGAAATTTGAACAATTTTAAATTTGAACATTTTCAAAATGTGAAAATTTTCCAATTGTGAAATTTTTAAAATGAGAATTTTTTGCAATTTTCAAAATGTTTGAACATATTTTTTAAAATCTAAACATTTTTTAAAATTTGTTTTTTTTTTGAAAAATGGTCGTTTTTCAAATTGAATGTTTTTTTCATAATCTATGCGTAGTTTTGAACAAATATTCGAAATTTAAAAAACTAACTAGAAACAGGAAACGAAATGGTGAAGGAATCTTCTATCTCTAAATAAGAACCCCCCCACTAATTGATTTTGCTGCCCTCTCATGCAGCCACGTCACCCCCAAAATCCTATCACAACCGCCTCGCTTCGTTCGGTATAGTGTCTGACTTCCTCCCGAACGTGTGCTCTACCGCACGTGAAAGTTTACTCGCTACGTCTGCCCGTACGACCCGCCCAGCTTTCTCCATACCATGCTGTCGACCGCACCCATGGGCTGGACCGACCCAATCCCCTCCGTGGACTCGCAAAGGCGGCCGCCCTAAAGAAAATAGACGAATCAATGTTTCCTCTAAAAAAAAGTTGTCGTGTTTCTCATCACACGCTGCCGTGCGCTTCTGCTTCCTCTTCCGCACCGGCGTCCGTCCTCCTCCCCGCAATCTTATGACCACTACTCTTCATACTCCTCAACAAATCCCTTGAAACAGCCGGATTAATAGAAGGCTTCAATGACTGAAAACTACTCTAGAAACTGCCCATCTGAAATCATCCGCCGCCGCCACCGCATGAAAGTTAAAAAGCCCATGCACCTGCAATCCGCACCCCAGAAGGCAAGGTGCTGGCAGCGCCTCCTCAACTTGGGACCTCAGCTGGTACATACTCGATCCCCACTACAGTTCCTCTCTTCTTTTTGTTATCCAACACAGATCCGGTCGAATTTGGTCCCTGGAGATGGTTTGATTGTATTTTGCCTCCTACTACCTCAGGCCAACGGGTTATTTCTTTGGATTTCTTGGATTCTCTCTCTCCTCACTACGCAAGCTGTACATCATCGTATTGGATTTCTTGGATTCTCTCTCTCCTCACTACGCAAGCTGCACATCGTCGTATTAGATTGGTACGCATGCTCTGTTCACCTCCTCTTGCATTTTAATTTACAGGGGATACGCGCACGCATCATCTATTTCCTTAATTTTTGTTCCTACATTTTTTATTTACATCGGATTCGTATGTACATCATGTGGTTCCATTTAAAATTGCTCACCTGCTATAGTCCTTCAAATCCATGAATTGAACCTGTTGTTTGCAACAACAAAAAGCGCTATTCAGATTACCTGTCTGCACACGCAATCGAAAATTCTGCAACTCCTACCAATCCTATGGATCATATTGGTACTACTACTGTTCCACATCCTCGTGGACGACCTCGCCGTCAGTCAACGCCTGTTATTACCCCTTAAGTAAACCAAACTGCTTCTTCTGATAACCGGCGTCGGCGTACACAGCTTAGAAATAGAGGTTAGTCCACGCTAAAGTGTCTCTTCAAATATAACCACTGTACGTATAAATATGCAATTTTCATCATCTTCATATGGATTACACAACAACATATACAGAAGAACGTTCTGTACGTCGACGGTTAGACGAGGAATCATCTAGCCCACATGTCAACAGACAAGAACGCTTATGTTCCAGCCCTTCATATCGGCCGCATTGCATCGACTACTGGTCATCTCCGCCGCTCCTCCACGATCTCTTCAGTTACAAGTATGCGACCCTTGATCGTCCAATCATAGATGCACTTGAAACATACGAGGGCATCCCAACAAGCATCCGCTCTCATTGCTATGGAACTATACAAGAAATCGAGCAGTCGTCGTTGCCTATAAAAACCTCGGTAGATGGTCGTTGTCCTATAGCGCAAGCATGCGCCCCTGCTCATATCGTTATTCCCGTTTCTTGGTGATCTTAATTTACGTCTTTGATCAAAGAAGTATGGAACTATGGAAGGTGTTTAATTTATCGCCCACTGATCTATGATCTGTCAGATTGTATCTCTTACTCCATCGGTGCGGCTGCAAGATCTGTCGCCGGCGGCTACTTTTGTTGGTGTTCATCTCACGATCTCACATGTGGAGGTGGAGCAGCCGCCCCCTCTTCTCCCTTTAACGATTGAACTGCGTTGCTCGGCCTCCCCGGACATATTCTCTTCATCTGGTTTGTTGATTCAGCCGATCACTGCAGCCTGCTAGATGCGTCGTCTGACCATCCAGGTAATCTGTTTTTTACCTTGCTGATTACCTCTGCTATAAAGAGTTCCAGTTTAGACATGCGTATATTCTGTGGCAGTATTGTAAGTCCGTGAATTCTCACAAGACAACTTGCAATATTATTTTCTTTGCTGATTAAGCATTAGAGCCATATAAATGCCAGTTTATGTTACAACTAGGTTTTTTTAGAACATTTAGGATATATATTCCTATTACAAATCGACTTTACTTTGAGTTATTCATGTGTAAGAATATCGATCATGGAATGGACTGAACAATCACTAGCATACTAATTGTTAATTACCACTTACTAGCTAGCTCAACATAGTACATACGTTCTAACATGTGTCGTAATTCGACAAGATGTCAGGTTCTTCATAGTTTATCAGTTGTGAAGGTAACAACTCCATGCACTTAGAAATTGGAAGGTAATAATTATAGTCCATATTTTAACTTTTATTTCTAGATAGTTTAAGGACTGATGACTTCTATGTATATTCACTTTTTTTCCCTTCTTTCAGTCTCTTATAGATCTCAGAAGGGCTGGATAGTCACCAACAAGGCTAGAATTATGATGGTTGTTACTATGGCATACAAAGATGATTAGCTCTTTGTAACACCATATTTGTGCTAGCAGTTGTACACGTACATGAGAATCAAACAACAGTTGATGCACCGGAATTATGATGGTTTTTACTATGGCATACAAAGATGATTAGCTTTTTAGCACCATATTAATGCTGGCAGTAGTACATGAGAATCAACCACCAGTGGATGCACATTATCATTACTACTTAATTTTAATGGTGAGGGGTTATATATGTTTGGTTATTGATCAATCTGTTTCTTCTACGGTCTGATGACCATAAGCAATGAAAAAAGCTTATTCATTTTAAAATTACCTGACCGTAATAGTAATTTAGCCATAATTTTCTGCACCAACGCGCGGGGTACCATCTAGTTCTACATAATAGGCAGACCCATCCGAAATCCTTAAGGCGCGCCCCGCAGCGGACGCATCTAGGGGCGTCAAATAGGAGCGCCCAGGAATTTCCGCGCGCCGCTACCAAGATGGTTTACCTAACCTGACGAAGGCCTACACCTACACATCTGCTACATACCCCTACTTGGAAGTGATCTGGTGGAAAATTAGAGCAGCAAGTAGAAAAGGTAGAGTACATACCCCTGTATAAGTGTATATACTTGGATACATCATTCCGTTAAAAGAATAAACTTGGATACATCCTAGTGAACCAGCTGATCAGTGGTATCAAACATCACAGGAGAGCTTGATCTGCTACGTTCCTGGTTATCTTCCTTCTACCTGCAGCAACATGGAAGTTGTACCTGAATCTTTATTTCCCTGAATCTATCGATTCCATCTAAGTTTCTCAGCGTCGTCGTCGTCGTCCCGTGATGGGGATTACCAACGTCTCCCTAGCTTCACCGCGCCCTCGCTGTTGTCCCCTGTGCGCCAGTGCCTCCGCCCAGTCCACCCTATACCCCTCCTCCACAAAACCGGAGACGGCTTGTTCGACGGGGAGCTCCGCGACCGCTCAGCGAATTCGAGGCAGGGGCATGATCCCGTCCACCGGCCTTCGTGCGCGGTTCTCCATTGCCGGCATGATGCGGGGCCAGGCTGTGGCATTCGAGGAGGTGAACGATACATGACCCGACCGAGCTAGCGCCACATCACACCCGCGCCCGGTCTTTCGTCTTTGAGCACTGCGCGCCCCTGCCTTTCCACTGGCCGGCCAGCCGGGAAGAGAAGAATCGGAGCCCCTGCCTTGCGCAGCTCTGCGAAGGGGGGCCTCTTCTCTTCCATCCAACCTCCTCGTCGCCGTCGGATATGCTGCCGCGTCCAGCCTCGCCTGGCTCGGCGACGGGGAATGGAGAGCCCATCCACGGCGATCGTGACTGGAGATGGGACGCGCTGCCTCCTCCTCGCCATGCGTACTCGGAAGTTTTCTCGGTAGGAGGATTTGTGCGGACAGAAAACTGGGGCCGGCGAGGTATAGGCAGCCCTCGGAAATTTTCTTGGTCGGCGTATGGACTGGGAGTGGGTGGCGGGGTAACTGGCAGTGAAGAGAGAGAGGAGGCTATTTTTCCATCCGATTTGTGTACGACGCTGCCTCTGCACGACTGCACCCTGTGATAGGCCTGCATACTGAATATGTGCGACCAGGTTTTAACGTCGGATGCATAGCTTTTTCCAGTTGATAGGGACGGGTGGGTGAGTGGTCGGACGGGTAAGTGAGACCGTAAAAGTCAATCCACTGTTGAGAAATATCCTTGCATAATATTTTCGAGATAACTCATGGACCAGCCACTATTTGTGCACTCGCATGGTTTTGTTTCTTATTCTCGGAAAATTACTGGTGTGACCGCTAGTACTGGTCAAAATGCCGCCCTGACATTCTTTAAACAGGTTTACAAATTTGTCCCAAATTTTAAAATTTCTTTAAATTCGAGCATTTGATGTAAATGCCGGTCGGTATTTCCTTGTACCAATGTGTACCGGTAGAACTGGTTACCTGCGATACTGGAAATACTGTCTGAAAAAAAAACCTGGACACTTCACAACTTAGAATTTTATGTTTCTAGAGGTGATCAGAATACATCCCAATAGCACTAAATTAGCATGAAAAATGCGTACTGTCTTTTGGAGAGTTCATTCTGACCACCAACGCGTGTAAATAATGCAGATCGATCTAGATAAAAAGAATCACAATGCATAAAGACAGAGCCTTGCAAACGATTGAGAATTTCTTTTATTTTGCAGGTGGTAAGAAGTTTACACCCAGATTGATTATTGCATTTGCACTTATGGGAGTCATAGTTTTTTTAGCTACATTGCACATTGTATGATATTCTGGGGAAGAAGACGCTCAAGCCAAAGCTACAAAAGCTTATGGTATTTTGGGGGTAGAAATGTCAAGCCATGAAGAGGCGTCAAGCCAAGTTAGCGAAGAGACGTCAAGCCGAGTTGATGAAGAGACGTCAAGCCGTGTTAGTGAAGAGACGTCAAGCCGGCTTAGTGAAGAAATCACCACTGTGCTTTCGTGAAGTGGAAGACGCTCTTGTACGATGCTTATGTCTATGTACCACCTCGACTACGACCACCTAGATGGGGCACCCATAGAGAATACTAGCGAATATGCATAAGGTTGATTCTCTAGAGAATATGCATAAGGTTGAAACTCGCCCATTGGCTGCCTAGGACACGTGGTCCGCCATTAGCCCCTCGTACTGATGCGGCCACATCATTGACATTTGCTATTCGTTCTGAATCATAACGGCGTCCTCAACACCTCATATTGTGGCTACCCGTTTGTTTTCCTCCAAGATCTGAATACAACTACAACTAAAATTAAAAACTGCCTACATAAATATTGAACCAGGTAGAATACTTGCGGAAACAACTTCACATATATATAATAAGAAGAGTCTTACATGGGAAGTTATGTTAGTTAGTTTTAGCTCACTATTAGTGTGAGACCCTCCTTACAATTAGTGTGAGTGATTTTCACCACACAAATGGTGTGATAATTTGTTTCAAAATTTAATCATATTTTCCCGGCAAGTAATAATTGGTTTTTTAGATCAGGAAAAGCGTAAGAAATCACTATTACATAAGCATGCCGAGATATTATAGCAGGTTGCACATGATCGAGAAGGTGTGATCCACAATAATACGGGATCGATCACCCAAACTCCCTCCCAGGAAGAGTTGTGTGGTGAAGGTTGCATTTAATGATTTTTCCCTCAAACTTACATGTGATTGGTGGAATCGTTCACATTTTTTATATAATTGGTTTTAACTTTAATGTTTTTTGACTTAGAGCAAAAAAAAACTATAGGCATCCCAAGCAAGATACAACAGGCAAACTTGATTGGTGCCCCTTCATTTTTCTTTGAGGGAAGCCAGCAGTAAACATGCAAAGTTGAAAATAAAAATGGGACGCGAAGAGAAAGCCACAGAGCGAGTTTTGTGCATATACACATGCTCGCTGGTGCATGAAAAATGCATCCATAATGTTTGTAGTTTATTAGGTCATATTTCTTTATTATTTATCAACATTACTATATTTATTGAGACTAACCTACTGATAGTTGTAAAAGTACACAATTTCTTATTTTACACTTTGTTGTGTAGGAATTTGCACAAATATAGAAAGTTTACCTCAATTTCATGAAATTTGAACTTTCCTAAAAATATGTTCCTATAGAAAGGACTTCAAATGAAATCATATTCAACATGAAAGTTGTTAGAAATTTTTTCCTAATGTCAATTGATATAAAATTCATCCAAAACGGAGTTGATATGCGACCTCGATGTCCCGATCTTTGAAGGGTACATAATAAGTTTCAGGATTTCAAAAGTTGGCGACATGATTGACACAAACTCTTGCCATATGAGATTAGTTCGGCCAAGCCACAAATTCAGAGACTTGTGGGGGCTTTAAAGAATTCACCATGAAGGGTCTAGAGGTGCTTAAGAGCCCTTCTATCCAAGAAATTAGATCCGATAGCCCTAATGAAGCCTCCAACACTATGTATTAACTAGAATCCCTATATTCTGGAGACACCACCAAGAGCTACGAAATTTGCCTCCTTGTTGGCTGCCATTTTATATATAAAGAGATCATCTACAGTACCAAGAAGATCCAAGAAAGAAGAAGGACAAGGGCGGTGCTCCTAGGGTTGATCGCCGCTGGGGCGCCCTGCGCTGCCGCCAGACATGCCACTGCCATGCCGCCTCTCCCTCTTGGGGAGTCATATATTCATCATCATCTAGAGCATCTCTTCATCATCCCCACTATAACCTCTTGGCAAACACGATGTTTGATGGAATATATTTTTCCCGTGATCTACTATATCATTATGCCTAGATTTGAGGGATTACTTGTTTATGGCAATTGTGATATAGTATATTTTAATGGTTGCATATATGTTGTTAACTTCTATGATGGTCTTGTGTATTGATATATGAGTACACATATATATTAGAGAGTGCATAAGGTTGTCACTGTTGGATTGACTTGGAGGAGGGTTGGTGAATAACAGAAACATGTGCCTAAATTTGAGCTCAGTACATACATGGGGATAAAGTAAAAGGACCTATAGTTCAATTTTATTTTAAACTAGAATAAATCTGATAGTAGGAAAAAATGCATTCCATTTATCATTAGATGCCAAGAAAATTATAAGGATTACCTAGCATGGTCTCTTACATCACATGGAGAATTTTGAAAAATACCAACATTAAGCTAGCACGAATCAAGTATATACTGCAGAATGAGGATTCACTGATACAATCATAACTCATAAATCTAATCATATAGAAGCGAAGTATATCATTCATCATAAAAAACCAAAATTTTGAACATCCCAACCAACATTTGCAATATCCTTTGTACTACAACCAAAATCAAGTGTGTAACGTAAATAGAATGGAAATACACGATGCATCAACAATATATAGATGTTCAACCTTTATTCTGATGACAAAGAATGAAATACCGAGAAAAAAAAGAAAAACGTGGGTGCCATTCTTGCAGTTCTAGTTGTGAGAGGAAAAGCCAGAACAACAAACTTATGAAGGAAAAGAAATTGGGGTTCTGGTACAATAAAATCCAGGAACCATGGCATTCTACATGTAGGTACAATGTGGATTAATGTCATCAATTCATATTAGTATGATAACTCCATGAAATATGAAATAGAAAATAAACTTTTATTGGATGACTGTCAAACTGAGGTAAGAGCAGGGTTTTTTTTCTCGGCCGAGATTTCCGAAATCTCGCCGAAAACCGGTTTTATCGGTGACCACCGGTATTTCCTAATACCGAACAAAATTTTCCGGTATTCATTGAATATGTCTAAATTTTAAGAATTTTGATAAATTTTGGACCAATTTATAACCTCGTTTGACAAATCTCGGTCGGTATTTACCGGTATTTCGGCCGATATTTCCGGTATTTCCGAAAACCGGATTTCTCGCTACCTACCGGTATTTTTTCCTAAACGAGAAAAAAAACCTTGGGTAAGAGATATATATCCTCATGGGTGAAGCAATAAATCAAAGGTACGAAGACCTTCTAGGTTGAGGGTGAAAGAAGCAAAAGAACTCGACAGGCCATAATATTCAGGTTATGCTCCAAAGTCTACTGATGCATTTTGAATTTTTGCACTGGTCGGCTATTTTTGTGAAGCATGTTATTACTGCATCAGGGAGCTAAATAGCAGTTACCTGGAAACATGTAGACCACACTGAGCAGATAATTAAGTGATTGACTGAAAGGACACGGATAGTGCCTAGAGGGGGGCGAATAGGCAATTAAAAACTTTTTACGAGTGGCTTGACAAATGCGAAATAAAACTAACATTTAATTTCCCAAGCAAACAAAACCTAAATAAACTAGGTTCACCTATGTGCACCAACAACTTATGCTAAACAAGATAAGCAACTATGTGATAGCAAGATATATATATATATATAACTTCAAGCACGAAGGCTATCACAAAGTAAATTGCATAAGTAAAGGAGCTTGGGTATAGAAATAACCGAGGCACGCGGAGACAATGATGTATCCCAAAGTTCATACCCTTGCGGGTGCTAATCTCCATTGGAGCGGTGTGGAGGCACAAGGCTCCCCAAACGCCACGGGGGCTTACTGTAATCTCCTCGAGCCCTCCCACCAAGATGAAAGACCCGACCACTATGGGACACTTGAGGGCGGTCACCAAACCCGTACAAGCTTGGGGCAATCACCACAACTTAATTGGAGGTTCCCAAGAATCGCCAGTGAGGCACCACAAAGCTTGGAAAGATCTCCACAACTAAATTGGAAGTCCCCAAGAAATTGCCATGGAGGCACCACAAAGCTTGGCTCTCCACAACTTAATTGGAGGTCCCCAAGTAATCCACTAAGCCACTAAGCCGTCTAGGGTTCCAAGAACCCAAGAGTAATAAGCTCAACAAACTTTTCACCATCTAATCTCCGAGGAGAACTCAAACCGATGCAACCGATGCAATGGCAAGAACACAAGTGCTCAAGTCCTTCTCACTCAAATCCTACCAAAGCAACTAATGCTATGCAGAGATATGAGAGGAAGAACAAAGGAGGAAATCCACAAAGAACTCCAAGATCTAGATCCAAAGGTTCCCCCCACTTAGAGAAGAAAGTGATTGGTGGAAAAGTAGATATAAATCTCCTCTCTCTTTTCCCTAAAAAAGATGCAAGAAACATGGGGGGAATGGAGGAGGGAGGGCAAGCTTTCAAGATCAACAATGGAGGAGAGAGAAGCCCAAAAACGTGGTTGGCTCAAGGAGGAAGAAGGGGTATTTATAGGTGGGGAAATCTGGCCGTTGGAAGCAACTCGCGATAAAGTTCGGCCGTAAGTCTGGTGCCGCCGGATTTCAGGCCGGACTGTCCGGCGGCCAGTCCGTCGGTCACCAAAAAGCTCCTCAGTAGTGCATTTCGGTGCGCCGCCTGATTTTTCCGGCCTAGGTTCGAACTTTCCGCCAAGAAAAAACATCAACACGAAGACGGTGATAACTTTTGTATCCGGACTCCGTTTTTGATGAACTAGGGCTCGTTGGTATCACCACAACATGCTCTACAACTTCATCCATGGAAACATCATAGTCCAACAAAGGAGGATGAAACCAAATGATAAAAGGTTTGACTTAGCTATAAAGATGAACCAGTAAAACCTCCAAACACCAAAAACTCAATAAGAGTTCCATAAGAAATCCATTTTTGATGAGCTAGAGCTTGTCATTGAAATAACCACAATCTCTAGAACCTCACATGGATAAAAGCTAAATAAGAACCAAGAAAGATAATGCCAAGTATGCAAAGGTTTGAGCTCTCTCCGAATGATACAATTAAGTTACTAACTCGAGAGCCCCTCTTGATAGTACGGCTACCAATCCTATAACCCGATCTCCAAACTAACACACAAGACCGGTAGAAGAGAAAACCTATCAAGAACAAACCTTTGCCTTGTGCAATCCACTTGAGCTAGATGATGACGGTCTTGACACCCTCAAGATGGAGCACCTTTCTTGATCATGCTTGCTTGCACGAGCTTCATGAAGACATCTCAAAATACTCCCCCATACACCAATATGGGAGAGCCTTGCTTAGCTCAATCTTCATTAATCCATTGCAAGCTACAATTAAATGATATCTTCTGAGATGGATCATATTGAACTTGCACTTCATAGTCTTTTAGATGTGTTGATCAAACACAACTTCATTCTTCAAATTACAACCTTGAAGCCAACATATGGCTCAAACATTGTCTATGGACATGTCCTACAAATATAACTCAATGCAAACATTAGTCTATAGGGATTGTCATTAATTACCAAAACCACACATGGGGGGCATGCTCTTTCAATCTCCCCCATTTTGGTAATTGATGACAATCTCTTTGAGATGGTTTATATAATGAATTTAAAGAACTAAGATGTTTACACTAACATCAATTACTACAAAAAAATGTGATGCTAGTAGAACCATCATATATAGTGCAAACTCCCCCACAATCTATGCACGTGTGAATGAACTTGAATTTTATTGCATATATTGCTAACCAATGTTGTTGGTGGAGTTTTCACTATATATACTCAACCATGCAAAGCTTGCAAGGCAAATGCTTAGAACAAAACCAAAGCATGAAGGCCAATTCCCTTCAAACCCTCGAAACTTTGGTATACAAAACCCAACACATGCAAGGGGCGAGTAACTTCCAATATAGATAGGTTGAGTACATGTTACCGCAAGGAGTAACATTGGATATATGATATAAACAAGATAGTCCAATTAACTTGACTTGAGACAATATAATTGATGAAGATCCCTTAATTCTTCATAATATAGCCAAGTCTCCAATGCCCTCCAATAAACACATATCGATCAAGTTTTGGCTTGTTGGTCCCCAACCAAGTTGGGTCCTAAGAAGTTAGTCACAATAGGTTTGGCAACCCAAATGGTTCTTTTCTTGACACCACTTTGAGCACCAACACATTTGGCAAACACATTTCTAACCTTGTCCTTGCAAAGTGAATAAGCACCATCAATTATGATAGGGTTGGAGGAGTTACCCATAGTGCATGACCCTTTTCACGGCATATGTAGCAAGTTTTTTTCTTCACCTTCTTCTCACTTGATTTCTCCACAATGGGAGCATTAGCTTGATTCTTCTTGGGAAGTGACCTTTCTACAACTCGAGGTTAAGCATGGCCTTGAACTTCAGGACGCTTCCCTTTTTGCTTCTTAACTAGTGCATTCTTCTTCAAAGGGCAAGATTGATGACCCACAAGTATAGGGGGTGTATCGAAGTACTTTCGATAAATAAGAGTGTCGAACCCAACGAGGAGCAGAAGGTGTTGACAAGCGGTTTTGATCAAGGAATCACTTCAAATACTAGCAAACTAGTTTTTGGAGGTAATTGATAATGCAGAATAATAAAGTACGAGGAAATAAAAGACAATAATAATAATTGCTGTGAGTGGCCCAATCCTTTTTATAGCAAAGGACAAGCCGGTTGTGTTACTTATGATTACCAAACGTTCCTCAGGACACACGGGAATTTCGTCAAGTGCTTTCTGAAAGAGCATTTCCCGCCTAATTGATTTTGGCGTTTGTTAACAATACATTATCTATTAATGTGTGATTATGCTTTGCAGGATTTTATAATATTCTTGCACAAGATATTGGGTTTTATATGTTATATTTGACAAGTATCATTATCCAAAGGAAATTATTGAGGAAATAGTGGAAATAAGCTCCTGGAGAAGTTTCAGACAAAGTTGGGCCAGTCAGGCCGGCTTTAGCCGGTCCCCAGACCGGCTATAGCCGGACTGCACGTTTTCGAGAGGGGTCCTGCGCCTCTGGACTCAACCGGCTATTTGTCCGGCTATTTCCGGCTAGGCCGGATTTTTCAGGCCGGCTATAGCCGGTCTGAGGCCGGCTTTAGCCGGTGTGGCCGGCTTTAGCCGGACTTAACTCCGGCTATAGCCGGACTTCCTGGCCTCCAACGGTCAGATATTTTGGGGGGTATAAATACCCCCCTCTTCTTCTCCAACGGGTAGCCAGCCAAGTTTCAAGAACACCACCATTGTTGAGCTCACCAAAGCTAGTAGATCTCCTCCCTCACCCCACCAAAGCTCTTGATCTTTGGAGAATCGAAGGAGAAGACCATCCTCTACATCCTCACCGAAGCGATTTGATTTCCCCTCTCATTTGCTAGAGGGCCCTTGTGTCTTGGGTTCCCTTGTGTCCCAAGACCTTGTTTGTGTATTTGATATATTGCTACTTGTTGTTTCACAGCATTGTGTTGTGCTTGGGAGCCTCCAATTCGGTTGTGGATGCGTGCCCCAAGATTGTAAAGGCCGTTTCCGCCTTGAGGAATCCCTTAGTGGAAAGTGAGCTAGGCCTTTGTGGCGGAAGCTTGCACCGGAGAATAGGGTGAGCCTTTGTGGCGTTGGTTAGGCCTTTGTGGCAACCACACCCCTCCAACGTAGACGTACTTCCCCTAAAAAGGAAGGAACTACGGGAATCACATCCTCGTCTCTGTGTGCTCCACTCTCGGTTACCTCTATCCTTTATTGCCTTTATATATTGTATCTTGTTTAGCTTGCTAGTTGACATATAGGTAAATTCACCTTAGTTGCATATCTAGAGAATTTACCTTTGTGTCAAGCCTAAATCGAAAAAGAACTAAAATTTGAGTAGCACCTATTCACCCCCCCCCCTCTAGGTGCCCATACGATCCGTTCAATTGGTATCAGAGCCTCGGCTCTTTATTCGGGCTTAACCGCCTAAGAGTATGGACACCTCTCCGAGTGAGGGCTCGGGTCAAGTTTCCATGGGTGAGTTCAAATCTTTGGAATCATCCATGGCTTCCATGACATCTCAAGTAAGTGAGTTGCGTGAAATGATAGCGCAACTCATGCAAGCTAAAAATGCTAATGTTCCTCCACCTCCGGAAAAACCCGCTACTCCACAAGTGGAGAATGTGGGGATAGATGAGGAGGGTGCCGACAAAAATGGCGATGCTAAGTCTTCCTCCAAGGCCGACGGGAAAGGTGAATACCCGCATTGGTATTCACCCGACCCGCCGGTCCCTCATCCTCATATTAACCATAGAGGAGATCCACCTAAGCTTGATGCATTAAATTTTGGTCAATGGCAATATCAAATGATCTCTCATATGCGCAGTTCTTGCATCGAGCTTTGGAGGATCGTTGAGGAAGGGTTCAAGGCCGTGGATCCACACAACATGACAAGAAGAGAGACGGTCGATAGTCAACTCAATGCTACCGCTCTCCACATGATTCAAGTCGCCGTTGGGTCCAAGGACTTGCCCCACATCCAACATTTCTCCACCGCCAAAGAAGCTTGGCAAGGACTCTCCGACGTCTTTGTCGGTAATGAGAGCATGAAGAAGACAAGATATGTGGCCTTCTCAAATCAAGCGGAAGGATTCTTCATGTTGGATGGTGAGGATCATCAAGAGATGTATAGAAGACTCAAGGCAATCGCTACCACCTTCAAGAACCTCGGTGCTCACCATATTGATGATGAGTGGATCAAGATGAAGTATATTCTTGCTCTTACTCCATATGAGCCCGCGGATGTGAAGAGTGTTCAAGGCAAGCACAACTTCAATGAGATGACCTCAAATCAAGTGATGCAAGAGATTCAAGCCTACAAGGTTGCCGCACAAAATGCGGAGGATGCTCGTGCTCGTGCCATTGGAATGCAAAGAAGCTCCAATCTTGCATTAAAGGCTAGTGTGGTTGAGAAAGAGATTCCTTCTCAAGCAAGCATTGATGCAAGGCTAGAAATGTGTCCCGAGGACATAAGACATGAGTACAATGAGCACATGGCCTTCTATGGAAAAACCTTTTGGGTTGATCCTCACAAGGCCAAAGAAGACAATCAAAGAAGAAGCAAGTCAAGTGGCTTTCAAAGGAATGACAACAATGGTCAAAGGGTGAGGACATGCTACAATTGCAATGATAGATTTCATTTTGTTGCCGAGTGTCCTTATGAGAAGAGAGAAGACCATGGTGGGAAGCTCATCTTCAAAAGCAAGACCAAGTCACCATCCAAGAAGCCATTTGTGAAGAAGGGTGGACCAAAGAAGAAACAACCGAAGTTTGTGTTCTTGACTCAAGAAGAGTACTCCGCAAGTGAGAGTGATGAAGAAGAAACCACTACTAGTGAGATGGCCGCAATGGCAACCACCTCCACTTCTTCCACATCACTCTTTGAATCCCCCAATGAGGACTCTCTTGCCAAGAATGTCAAGTGCCTTATGGCCAAGTCTTCCGAGGTATCACCCACATCTTTCTCTTCCTCTAAGACAAATGATGCTTCCTTGAATGATCTTGCTAGTCTTAGAGTAAAGGAAGAAATTATTGCTTTTGATGATTATGTGTCTAGTGTAGATGGTGCTCATAAGATTCACTTTGAACGTCTATTGAGCCAATATGGTAAAACTCTTGAAAAACTAGATGAACAAATGAGACTTGAAAGAGAATATGCTCAAGATATTGCCTCACTAACCGAGTCTCTTGAAGAAGAGCAAGAGGAACGAGCAACTCTTGAAGAGAAGCTCGATTCCATTGAGGAAGCTAATAATGAAGTTGTTTCCAAACTCATTAAAGAGCGAGATCATGCTCGTGCCAAAGTAAAAATGCTTAAAAAGGAAAAGGTTGAATTTGGTGTTGGTCATGATATACTTGTTAAGGATTTAGAAGATCTTGACAAGGCTCACAAGGCCTTGAAAAGTGAACACTCTATTCTTACCAAGTCACATGAACAACTTCAAATTCAATTGACTAAGAATAATATGCCTAGTTCTTCTACTTCTACTTGTGATCATGCAAATGTCATTGAAGAAAATGCTAGGTTGAAAGATGAGCTTGCCAAGTCCTCCATTCCCATAGGTGAGAAAAACTTGAATGACCTTTTGAGTAAGCAAAAGGCATTTGGTGATAAAACGGGGATTGGCTATGTCTCAAAGAAGAAGAAGAAGAACAACAAGAAAAAGAAGGCCAAGCCCGCTCAAGCAAAGAAGGATCCTATTGTGGGTGGCAAAGCCACTCATGATGATCATGCGGGAATTGCTAACCCTCACTATGTTTTAATTCGTGATTATTATGGTGATGTTTATGCAAAATATGTTGGTCCAAATGATGGTTATGTTGCTTGGTCTATTTGGGTTCCAAAGACCCTTGTTGCTAACAAAAGAGGACCCATTGAAAAATGGGGACCTAAAACCAAGCAATGATCTCTTGTAGGACTATGCTTCCGGTGGGTCAAAATGGGTGCTTGATAGTGGATGCACAAGTCATATGACCGGAAGCAAGAAGATTATGATGGAGATGAGACCAAATGACAATCATATAACCGTCACTTATGGAGACATGTCACAATCCGAGGTATTGGGTCTTGGCAAGGTGGTGGTCGCACCGGATATTTCCCTTGTGGACGTCATGCTTGTTGAGACCCTTGGTTATAATTTACTTTCAGTTCGTGCACTTGGTAAGATGGGCTTTGCCGTCTTTATTGATAATGACATTGTGGTACTCTTGTGGAGCAAGTCTCTAAAGGTCGCTTTCGTTGGACACATTGAAAATAACTTGTATGTGGTGGACTTTTCGGGGAAAACCACTACAAGTGCAATGTGTTTATTCGGAAAGGCCGATGTGGGTTGGCTTTGGCATCGCCGTTTATCCCATGTCAATATGAGAACTTTGCAAAGCCTTCACAAGGGTGGCCACATACTCAGACTAAAAGAGAATGTTTCTTTTGCCAAAGATCGTGTTTGCAGGGCTTGCGTTCTAGGAAAAATGCATGATTCTCCCCACCCAAGCAAGACTATCATTTCTTCCAAGAGGATCTTGGAGCTCCTTCATGTGGATCTTTTTGGTCCTCCCTCTCATGCAAGTCTTGGTGGGAAGAAATATTGTTTGGTGATTGTTGATGACTATTCAAGATATACTTGGGTTTACTTCTTCAAGCTTAAGAGTGAGACTCAACAAACCGTCATCGATTTTGCCAAGGAAGTTGAACGTCAACATGGGCAAACTATTTTGGCAATAAGAAGTGACAATGGCTCGGAGTTCAAGAACTACACCTTAAATGGATTTCTTAGTGATGAGGGGATTCGTCATCAATATTCCGCTGCATATACCCCTCAACAAAATGGTGTAGCCGAAAGGAAGAACCGGACTCTTATGGATATGGCTAGGTCCATATTGGCGGAGTTTAAGTCTCCATACAACTTTTGGGCCGAAGCTATCTCTACGGCTTGTCATTCTTCAAACCGGCTCTTCCTCCGCAAAGGCCTAAACAAGACTCCATATGAAATTCTCACCGGAAGCAAGCCCAACATCTCCTACTACCGGGTTTTCGGGTGTAAGTGTTTCTTTAAAAGAAAAGGAGTTCGTTTAGGTAAATTTGATCCAAAAGCAATAGAAGGTATTTTTGTTGGTTATGGTGCCGAATCCCACACTTATAGAGTCTTCAACAAGTCCACCGGACGTGTTGAAGAATCTTGTAGTGTGGTATTCGAAGAGAATGATAGCTCCCAAGGGGGGCGAGATGTTGTTTCTTGTGATGTAGATGATGAAATACCTCGAGAAGCCATAGGAAGAATGGGCGTGGGATTTTTCCGCCCCATTGAGGGACACCTTGTGGCCGACCGGGAAGGACTATGCTCTACTCAAGTGGAGCCTTCATCTTCACAAGCTCAACAAGCCTCTCCCAAGGAAGCAACTAATGCACCAACCGAAGAACAAGACAAGGACCTTCATGAAGAAGAAGGGGCACCACCATCCTCTCCGGTTATCTCAACCGCCCCCAATTCTTCACAAGACCAAGATCAACCTACTCATGAAGATAATAATGATCAAGGTCAATTTGCTGGTCAAGACGGGGACCAAAATGATCAAGATGATCAAGAGTCTCCTCCAAGGTCTAATGAGGAGATCGAAGCCCGTCGCAAGAAAAGAGTTGAAAGAGACTTGGAACTTAAAGGTCATACCCTTGAGAGGGTTATTGGAGATTTAAGAAGCAAAGTGTCAACCCGGCGTCAATTGGCACAATTTAGCTCTCATCATGCTTATATCTCCATGGTTGAACCCAAGAAAGTATTTGAAGCACTTGAAGATCCGGATTGGTTGGACGCTATGCATGAAGAACTCAACAACTTCAAGCGCAATAATGTATGGGTGTTAGTAGAGAAGCCAAAGGAGTGCCGCAATGTGATTGGCACAAAGTGGATATTCAGGAACAAGCAAGATGAGCATGGAATTGTTGTGAGGAACAAGGCAAGATTGGTTGCTCAAGGTTTCTCTCAAGTTGAAGGCATTGACTTTGGAGAGACCTATGCTCCCGTGGCTCGTCTTGAGTCCATCCGTATCCTTCTTGCATATGCCACTCATCATAACTTTAAGTTGCAACAAATGGATGTTAAGAGTGCATTTCTTAATGGTCCATTGAAAGGGGAAGTGTATGTTAAGCAACCCCCGGGGTTTGAGGATCTCAACTTCCCTAACCATGTCTACAAACTCCATAAGGCACTCTATGGCCTTAAACAAGCCCCACGTGCGTGGTATGAGCACCTTAGGGAGTTGTTGGTAGACCGTGGGTTTGAAGTTGGGCAAATCGATCCCACTCTTTTTACTAAGAGGGTCAATGGGGAGCTTTTCATATGCCAACTATATGTTGATGATATTATCTTTGGCTCTACTAACAAAGCTTTTAATGATGAATTTTCAAAGCTTATGACCGATAGGTTCGAGATGTCTATGATGGGCGAAATGAAGTTCTTTCTTGGTTTTGAAATCAAGCAATTGAAAGAAGGGACTTTTATTTATCAAGCCAAATATGTCCAAGACATGCTCAAGAGGTTCAAGATGAAGGAACTAAATGGGGCCGCCACACCAATGGCCACAAAATGTCATCTTGAGCTTGATCCCAATGGTAAAGATGTGGATCAAAAGGTATACCGTTCTATGATCGGTTCTTTGCTTTACCTTTGCGCATCTAGACCCGATATTGTGTTGAGTGTAGGTGTGTGTGCAAGGTATCAAGCCGCTCCTAAAGAAAGCCACCTTATGGCGGTTAAGAGAATCTTTCGATATTTGGTTCATACCCCAACTTATGGGCTTTGGTATCCCAAAGGCTCGGATTTCTCTCTTTGTGGCTTCACCGATTCGGATTGGGCCGGTGACAAGGATGATAGGAAATCAACCTCCGGAGCTTGCCAATTTCTTGGTAGGTCTTTGGTGTGTTGGTCTTCTAAGAAGCAAAATTGTATATCTCTCTCCACCGCCGAAGCCGAATATATTGCCGCCGCAAGTGGATGCACTCAATTATTATGGATGAGGCAAACTTTAAAGGAATATGGTGTCAATTGTGACAAAGTGCCTCTTTTATGTGACAATGAGAGTGCTATCAAGATAGCCTATAATCCGGTGCAACATTCAAGAACCAAGCATATTGAGATCCGGAATCATTTTATTAGGGATCATGTTGCCCGTGGTGATATTGAGCTAGCATATGTAAGCACCAAGGATCAACTTGCCGACATATTCACGAAGCCCCTTGATGAAGCAAGATTTGGATATTTGAGGAATGAGCTAAATATCATTGATTCAAGGAGTGTGGCTTGAGGATCTTGCAAATACACCTATTTTCAATGCTTGTTTGGTTTAGGTGTGGGCATGAAGATAGGGGGAGTGCGGTCCTAATTAATTGGGCTATCCCTCCCCCCATGATGCCAATAGTGATAAAATTGTTCTCTTTCTATCATTTTTGTGATATATGAGCTTCAATGACGAGTATTGGTTATGGACCCAAGATATATCTTCGCGGTCCAATGCCATGACACTCATACATGGTGGCCTCGGCCACCGACCTCTTCTTTTCGAAGAGTTAATTCCTTGCAAATCTTATTTGACCTTTCATTGAGTTTTCTTGTCATTATCTCTTTCCGTGAAATGGGAAGGCACTAGCATTGGTTTTTCAAAGTTTTCTTGTGTTTTGCAATGCCAAGTGCCGAGAACCACTCCATGCGTGTTTTCTGTCCTAAGCCCACTTATCTAAAGCCAAATCATCCTCTTATGCATGCCCAGAACTTCCAGAAAATCAAAAACATCTGTTTTGGGTCATCTAGACCGGCTTTAGCCGGTCTGGTACCGGAAATAGCCGGTGTCCGGCTTTAGCCGGGCACACCGGCTATAGCCGGCCTAGGGGTTTCGAGCCCCACTCATTAGGCTGTGGGGGTGAGGGTTTTCTCTCATTCCAACCCCCACACCTATCACTCGCTCGAGCCCCTCCCTTGAAGCCGCCGCCGCCGCCGTCTCTCACCTCCTCCGGCCACTGGAGCCCTCTCCTCGGCCGGTCCTCCTCTCCGGCGCCTCTCTCTCATGGACCAGGGTACCTTCCCCCCCTCTCTCTCTTCTCTCTCTCTCCCTAGGTTTCTCTAGGGTTAGGGTTAGATGATTCAATGGGGCCTTGTTGTTCATCTGAGATTGTTTGGTCATGATTTCCTCTGCATTGTATAGATTGAAAAGTTTGACAAGTTTTGGTGGCCTACAGCTGAGATGTCGATTTTGTTCATCTGGACCGGCTAAAGCCGGTGTCAGGCCGGCTAAAGCCGGTCTGACCGGCTAAAGCCGGCCTGAGGCCGGAAATAGCCGGTGTAGATCACCTACTACTGTCATGCCTTTTCTTCTTATGCTATTGCTCCTTGATCCTCTGGCATGCATGCTTATCCTATATGCTCTCTTCATATGTGCTGTTTGCAGGTGGCTCTCGACCCAAGAGGTCAAGATATGTTGATCCCTCACTTGCTCGCCGTCAAGAGCATCAAGATGCTCGTGTGGCAGCAGCTCTGAAAAGGAAGAGATTGGAAGAACGTAAGAAGAAATCTCTGTTTGCCAATGTCAGTGATCTCAAGAAGCTGTCCAAGCAAGAGTACCGGGAGTTCCGTGAGCAGAAGTTCTACACCATGCCTAGAGACATTGACAGTGCTTCTTTCTATCGATCTGAGCATCAGCGGATTTATGAGCAGATTTATGCATCCATGAGCACAAAGGTGTGCCCCATGAAGGTCACCAATATTGCAGCTTTGTCAAGGGATGAGTACTTTGAAGATGCTCTTTGGGTCACCGAGAAGCTTGGGTTGCACAAGCTGATGGTCTTCAAGCAAGACTACAACCCTCATCTGATTCAGCAGTTCTTTGCCACATTAGAGTTTGATACTCAGGATGAGGTCGGTTTCACTTGGATGACAGGTGAAGTGAGGAAGTACTCGACCATGTCTCGGTTCGGGAAGCTTTTGGGCTATAGGTTCGATGGCATTCATCGACCTAGGGGTGCCCGTTTGCATCTTGATACCACTGAGTACAACAAGGGGAAGATCCAGTGCATGTATGGTCCAGGGGGCAAAGCAGGAGAGACTGCAAATCTCCTTCCCCTCTATGATATTTTGCTCCGGATGTTCCATGCCAACATTGCTCCAAGTGGGGGCAACAATGATTCTATCAGAGGTGGTCTTGTCCATTTGCTCCACCATGCCCGGCTTGTCTTCGAGGCCGGAAGAGATTGTGTAGGGATGGAGCTTGATGTGATGTACTTCATCTTTATGGAGATGAAGATTGCTATGCTTGATCGGAAGATCCCTCCTTATGCTCCGTTCATCATGAGGCTCATCATTGACAGAGGCATTAAGGGAGACTTTGAGATTGAAGAAGATTTGCTTGATGACGTCTTGGAAGTGCACAAGCCCAACAAGCTCTACAAGAAGACCGCTCATTTGGTGTCTAGCACGTCAAGTGCTTATCCCTCTTCGAGTGATGTGATGGGTGGCAACATCTATGCTACAGTCTCTAGGAGGAAGAATGCGGATCCACCAAGTGGTGGAATGGCTCAAGAGATGAAGAAGCTCAAGTGGTGGCAGAGGGCTCTCTTTTGCATGAACAATGATGTGCGTCACACTCAGTACAAGGACTATGTGGACCGCAAGCACATCTCCAAGAAGCAAAGAGAGTTGGATACTCGTTTGAGGGCTGTGGAGAAGGGCAAGGGAGCTAGCCATGAAGAGGAGTCCCAAGAGCAAGATATATCCGAGGACACCTTCTCATTTGGCAAGTGGAATGAGGGCTCAACCTTTGATTGGAAGGAGTTAGCCGAAGTCACCTCCAAGGGCAAGGAAGCCATTGATGAAGAAGAGGAAGAAGGAGATGACGATGATGATGAAGAGGAAGAAGACGATGACCAAGAAGATGATGAAGATGATGAGGACTTTGACGATGTTGATGAGTGATCTTGTTGTGGTCTCCCTTTTTGGCGTCTTGATGCCAAAGGGGGAGAAAGTCCCATTTGCATGTGTTTTCCATTTGGAGTTGGCTTTCCATTTGGATTTGGTTGGGTCACAAGCTTTTATATCTTGCTTGCTTGTGTCCCATGGTTGAACTTATCTATCTACTACTATGTGTTGAACTATTGTTATATTGTGTAGTACAACTTGTGTTATATCGTTATTAATCCTATATTATATCTTGTCATATTATATGTTTGTTGGATTATGATATATATCTTGTGCATATATGGATCACATTATAAAATCTAGGGGGAGTTCTTATTGTTGATGTGTCTTTGTATTCAAATACAAATTTAAAAATAAGGCACATAGCAAGGGGGAGCTCCGTCTATATTTTATATCGTTTGAAACATGCAAAATTGTGTATTGTCATCAAACACCAAAAAGGGGGAGATTGAAAGAGCATTTCCCGCTTAATTGATTTTGGCGTTTGTTAACAATACATTATCTATTAATGTGTGATTATGCTTTGCAGGATTTTATAATATTCTTGCACAAGATATTGGGTTTTATATGTTATATTTGACAAGTATCATTATCCAAAGGAAATTATTGAGGAAATGGTAGAAATAAGCTCCTGGAGAAGTTTCAGACAAAGTTGGGCCAGTCAGGCCGTCTTTAGCCGGTCCCCAGACCGGCTATAGCCGGACTGCACGTTTTCGAGAGGGGTCCTGCGCCTCTGGACTCAACCGGCTATTTGTCCGGCTATTTCCGGCTAGGCCAGATTTTTCAGGCCGGCTATAGCCGGTCTGAGGCCGGCTTTAGCCGGTGTGGCCGGCTTTAGCCGGACTTAACTCCGGCTATAGCCGGACTTCCTGGCCTCCAACGGTCAGATATTTTGGGGGGTATAAATACCCCCCTCTTCTTCTCCAACGGGTAGCCAGCCAAGTTTCAAGAACACCACCATTGTTGAGCTCACCAAAGCTAGTAGATCTCCTCCCTCACCCCACCAAAGCTCTTGATCTTTGGAGAATCGAAGGAGAAGACCATCCTCTACATCCTCACCGAAGCGATTTGATTTCCCCTCTCATTTGCTAGAGGGCCCTTGTGTCTTGGGTTCCCTTGTGTCCCAAGACCTTGTTTGTGTATTTGATATATTGCTACTTGTTGTTTCACAGCATTGTGTTGTGCTTGGGAGCCTCCAATTCGGTTGTGGATGCGTGCCCCAAGATTGTAAAGGCCGTTTCCGCCTTGAGGAATCCCTTAGTGGAAAGTGAGCTAGGCCTTTGTGGCGGAAGCTTGCACCGGAGAATAGGGTGAGCCTTTGTGGCGTTGGTTAGGCCTTTGTGGCAACCACACCCCTCCAACGTAGACGTACTTCCCCTAAAAAGGAAGGAACTACGGGAATCACATCCTCGTCTCCGTGTGCTCCACTCTCGGTTACCTCTATCCTTTATTGCCTTTATATATTGTATCTTGTTTAGCTTGCTAGTTGACATATAGGTAAATTCACCTTAGTTGCATATCTAGAGAATTTACCTTTGTGTCAAGCCTAAATCGAAAAAGAACTAAAATTTGAGTAGCACCTATTCACCCCCCCCCTCTAGGTGCCCATACGATCCGTTCACTTTCGCTTCATACAGTTGATTAATCTTCATTGGTTTGATAGGTGTTATGGGGATGAACCTATTCTAATGCACTACCCCAACTTGGACTAATACATACTTGTGATTATACCCTTGCAAGCTGATGACCCACAAGTATAGGGGGTGTATCATAGTACTTTCAATAAATAAGAGTGTCGAACCCAACGAGGAGCAGAAGGTGTTGACAAGTGGTTTTGATCAAGGATTCACTGTAAATACTAGCAAACGGGTTTTCAGGGGTATTTAGTAATGCAAGTAAATAAAGTACGATTAAATAAAAGACAATAATAGTAATTGTTGCAAGTGGCCCAATCCTTTCTAGAGCAAAGGACAAGCCGATTGTGTAACTTATGATTACCAAACATTCCTGAGGACACAAGGGAGTTTCTGTCGAGAGCTTTCGCTTCATGCTGCTAAGTAATCTTTATTGGTTTGATAAGTGTTATGGGGGTGAACCTGTGCTAGCGTACTACCCTTACTAGGACTAATACACATCTGTGATTATACCCCTGCAAGAATCCGCAAATACAAGAAAGTAATTAAGAAAAATCTAACCACAGCCTTAAACTCTGAGATCCTACGCTCCCTCGTGTAATGGTTTCCTACGGGGGTTTAGGTTATGGTCGCTCTGGCAACCCCATAATTAGTAGCCAAATACACAATGCATTCCACTAGGCCCATAAATGGTGAAGTATCATGTAGTCGACGTTCACATGACACCACTAGTAGAATAACACCACAACATAAATATCAAACCATTAAATATTAGGGTTATCTATTCGTTAGCCACTAAAAGCCGTCGTATGCTCAGTTTTGCCACTAGCTCGAAAGGGTGCTCAGTTTTGCCACTACATAGAGCGTAGGTGCTATGGCGAGGCCAAACGGCCAAGTTTGGCCCGATTCTGTCCAGTGGCGTTAGTGAGAGGGTGGGTCCAGATCTTACATGTGGGACCGGGCAACTTAGTGATAGGAATAGATTGGGAACTTACAGGTGGGACCGGGTTAGTTTGCCAGATCGACACGCTCACCGGCCGCGCCTAGCTTCCCGCCTCACCCTGCTCCGGCGGCACGCTCACCCCTGCTCCCGCGACCACCTACCTCGCCGCCCTCTCCTCGGACGCCCCCTCCTCGGAGGCCACCTGCTCCGTCGCCCCCTCCTCGGACACCATCTGCTCCGCCGCTATTGCAACGCCACCGTAGGGGCGGTTGTTCCGCCAGTGCGCCCGCCATGTGCTCGGCGAAATGGTGAGCCGCAGCGATGAACATGGCGAGGCAGGCATCGGGCCGAAGACCCTCCGCATCCACAACTGGGTTCCCGAGGTGTAAGTGTTGTGACCATTAAGCTTTTTTGTGCATTGATTTTGGTTGATTTTGCGGTTTCTTTTGCGGTTTGATTTTGGATTTTGGTGTGCTGATTGCGTTTCTTTGCTCATGGCATAGGATGGAGATGTGGTTTGCTTTCTTGTTGAACATTAGAAGGGACCGGTACATCATGGATGCAAAGAATAGGAAGAAATTTCAAGGAGGGTTCGATTATCCGTTGCCGGTGGATTGTAATTGGAGTTTTAGACAATTTGTGGAGGTAATTTGTAGTCCATATCCTTGGGGTTTGCATGATGAAGTGGAGTTCAGATACTACAATGGAGGAAGTGAATGGGTGAAAGTAAGTAATGATGCAGAGCTCGCTACCATGTTTGCTAAGCATAAGGAGAAAGGGCACTTTCATGTGACTCTGCAAAATGATGTGATTGTGCCAGCAGTTGGACCTTCTCGGGCAGAATCATGTCATCGTAATGGCAGCTCTAGCCAGAACAGTTCAGGACCTTCAGTTAGTGCACGACGACGTGGTGGCTCGACAAGCGTAGGCACCGGTAGTAGGGTCCCCCGAGAAGTGGAGCCTGACTATGTAGATGATGAAGAGAGGCTATATTCTGATGTAGTTCAGAATTTACGACGGGCATGTCGTGCTGAAAACCAAGATGAGGCTGAGATTGACGTTTCTATGATAGATGATGAGGAGGGTGAGGAAGAAGACCTTCCACCTGTTCAATGGGACCCTGAGAACCCTCAGATGGAAGAAGGTTCCATCTTTTCATCCATGAGTGAGTGCAGAAATGCACTTGTGACCTACTGCATCAAGGCAGAACGGACATTTCAAGTTGACAAGAGCGATACTGTCCGTTACAAAGTGCACTGTCCGACTGATGATTGTCCATGGAGGATGCATGCATCTAAAATGCGAAATAGCACAAATATTCAAGTCAAAGTGAACCCTTTTAGGCACACATGCCTGGAATCAACTCTTAGAAAGGAAACAATTAGTAGAGCCAAGTCAAGATGGGTGGCTGAAGAAGTAAAGCGATGGGTGACAGAAAACCATCAAGTGGGTACAAAGGAGTTGTAGAAGAAGCTAAAAGAAAAGTTTAAGATAGATTTACCATACATGAGGGTGTTCAATGGTAAACAACATGCTATGGAATCTATTTATGGTAATTGGCATGAAAGTTTCAAAATGTTGTATTCATTCAAGGGTGAAGTGGAGAGGACCAGCCCAGGTAGTATTGTAGATATTGACCACCACTCCGTGGAGTACAGATTAAGGGGAGTGACAATGACCAAAGAATGCTTCAGGAGGGTTTTTGTATGTTTTGAGGCTTGTCGCCGGGGGTTTTTGGAAGCCTGCAGGCCCTATTTAGCTATTGATGCAACTTTCCTCACAGGGAGGTTTAAAGGGTAGTTAGTGGCAGCTTGTGCAGCTGATGGACATAATTTTGTATTTCTAGTTGCATACGGTGTGCTTGAGACAGAGTCTGAGGAGAGCTGGACTTGGTTTTTGCAGAATTTGCGCCGGGCTATTGCACATCCCAATGGGTTGGTAATTCATACAGATGCATGCAAGGGTTTAGAAGTGGCCGTGGATAATGTGTTCCCTGGAGTAGAGCATAGGGAATGCATGCGTCACCTTGCTGCAAATTTTGGGAGGAAATTCGAAGGAAAGGTGTATGCCGACAATTTGTGGCCAGCATCTTTGACTTGCAGTGTGAAGAAGCACAACTACCACATGAGGCAGTTATACAAGAATGACAAAGTGAATGAATTTTTGGAAACACACCACTCCAAGATATGGGCGAGAAGCCAATTCAGTGACCTGAGCAAAGTTGACTATGTGCACAACAATCTTGCAGAGTCTTTCAACTCAACGATCCAAAAACTAAAGGGTCTATATTTGGTTGATTTGCTTGACAAGATAAGGATAGAATACATTAAGAAGTTTCATGTTCGTGCAGGAATTGCCGCGGGAAAATGATGCTCCAATTGATGGTGAGCAAAATGATGCTCCAATTGAGGCTCCAAATTATGTGGTTGTGAGTTCTACTTGGTATGTAATTCTTGCCAATACTATTGTGAGTTCTACTATTTTGAGCAAATTAATTCCAACCCGATATGTGTTTTTGTTGTACAGCTCTGTGGTAGGTTCAAACAAAGTGGCAGTGAGCTCTGAGGTACTTGAGGTACCAACAACCAAGAGGAGAAGAGTAGAAGAGAAGAGCAGAGGGAGAAAAGTGGTGGCAATGAGCACAAGGATCACAAGGAGCAAAGTGCCGACAAGAAGCACAAGGACCAAAAAGAAGCCCTTACGCTTTGGAGATGATTGAGTGGGAACCAAGTAGAATTTATGAAACATTATGAATGTTATTTCTATTTGTGTGTAATGATGTTGGACCTATGTTAGAATTATGTTTGAATAATGCTGGAATTATGTTTAAATTTGAACCAAACTTCAAATTTGAACCAAACAATGGTAAACTTGTTTGACATGCTATTTGGATGTTGCAATGCTTTCGAAACAATGGTAAACTTGTTTGTTATAACTTGGACATCAATCCGAGCCCATTTTTCGAAGTACACTCACATTCATGAAAAATGTGCTAAAAAGGAGCTCCAAAGGTTGGGTAAACGGCCTCATTTGTAAGCAAGCTTTTTTTCGAACTTCATTAAATCAGCCAAATGGCTTTCCTGCCCTTAGTATATGACATAAGAAGACTATGTGCATAGGTTTTTCATTTTTCTGATTTTTTTTGAATTTTTTATGCTCATTTGAATATTGGTCAAACCTAACTTTGACCAACATTTAAACTTTTTTGAAACATGAAAATGAAAAACTAAGCCTGCATCCTTCTTAGTCACTTCAAAAGGAAGCTTTGTGTGGGTTTTGACACTTTTCAAGTTCCAAAACCTAAACCACCTCTCTTCACCCTTGACTTCATACGACAGAGTTCTAGATATCACACTATATACATGATTTTTTTGTTTGAACATATGTAGATCATGTTTAACAACTTCAGTGGTTAGTATATGACATAAGAAGACTATGTGCACAGGTTTTTCATTTTTTTGATTTTTTTGAATTTTTTATGCTCATTTGAATATTAGTCAAACCTAACTTTGACCAACATTTAAACTTTTTTGAAACATGAAAATGAAAAACTAAGCCTGCATCCTTCTTAGTCACTCCAAAAGGAAGCTTTGTGTGGGTTTTGACACTTTTCAAGTTCCAAAACCTAAACCACCTCTCTTCACCCTTGACTTCATACGACAGAGTTCTAGATATCACACTATATACATGATTTTTTTGTTTAAATGTATGTACACCTTGTTTATTAACTTGAATTGTTAGTATATGACATAAGAAGACTACGTGCACAGGTTTTTCATTTTTTTTGATTTTTTTTGAATTTTTTATGCGCTATTCAAAGTTTTTAAAACATCTTTGACTGGCTACAAACCATAGCGCGGAACACCATCCGTCCGATATAACCCCAGTCCTGAACTATAGCCGTCCGATCGATCTTCTAGAAGGAATCTGCGAGCAGGCGACGTGCGATCCGCGGTCTGCTCGTTCTTGACTCTGATTGGCTGGACGGCAGCCATCCGATCGTTCATCTGCGGCCACGGTTAGGGGCGATCCGCGCGGAGCTCGTTCTGCGCTGTGATTGGCTAGACTCATTTTTTTCGCTCTTTTTTTTCCGCACCACGCATGGATGCTCAACGTGCGCTCTAGTTGGACTGTTGGGCCGTGTCGCTATGGTTTGTCCGTCGGGCAATGCGGAGCTCGTTCTCAGCCTTTTCAGACACGCGCGGGAAACGACGAGGCTGCATGCCTGCGTGGGAGGCGGCGACGCTGCATGCATGCGCGGGAGGTAGTGACGCAGTGACTCGTTGGACGCGCCATCACCGAGCTCGTTTCAGCTACGCACGCAGTGACTCAGCTACGCACGCGTCACTGCATCATGGTTTCAAAACGGCTACGGATACACAAGAACTTGGTTCTCCACGACGACTGCACCCTAGTCCACGAACCGGATACCCACGCGCACCGCTTGGTTCCATTGGCAACCCTAACGGCACCCACCACCCACCTCTCTTCCTCTCCTTTAAAAGGGGCCTATCTTCCTCTTCCTCTTCCTCTTCCTCTCGCACACACCACCCACCTCTCTTCCTCTTCCTTTCCCTATCCCAAGCACCACCCGGCCGGCCGAGAAGATGCAGTACAATGGACCGACCTTCCGTCGTCCGCGTACCACACCGGAGCAGCAGTACCCTCCGGGCACGGTCGTGGAGACCACGTTCCGCGTGTGGGCGCAGTCCAGGTGGAGGGGCCCCGTCGATCTCGCAGAAGACTTCCTCGTCGAGGGCTTCGCCCACCTCCCACGGGGCGCGCTAGTCATGTACCGCCTCAACGTGGTTCGTGATGGTGTCGCCCTCAAGCTGCTCATGGTCACCTTCACCAACCCGTTCGACGCGTATGAGCTCCTCGGCGAGGTCTTCTGGTGCGGATGCGAGTCCATCTTCTTCACCAACTACAACATCTTCACCAACATCACCAGCATCTTCCCCACCAGGAACCACATGCACTGCCTCCCGTACGACAAGTGAAGACGGTGGTGAAGAAGGTGATGCGGAAAAGAAGAAGATGTTCTCCGGCAGCTTGTCATGTTTTTATCATTTTATTTCCTGTCATTTGTCGTGTCGTGTCTCATGTCCGTCCCCTGAACTCATCTATCTAGCCATCTAGCTAGGGTACCCATCTATCTAGCCATCTAGGGTACCCATCTATCTAATATATTGTCGTGTTATTATGTGTACTTTGGTGATCATGCTACTTTGCATCTTATATCTAAGTTATTAGGCGTGATAATAAGTATTACTGATTTATTCTTTTCATTTCTGATATGCGTAGAGATTAGATGTGTAAAAGCTCAAAAATATTATTCAACTCTTTATTATGCTTATTGAAACAAACAACAATATGGCCTATAACCTTCTTTACAAGCTTCTCAAATTTTTGTTAACCCTACCACTGCTAGTGTTGAGAGGATATTTTCTTCATCACCTTTTGTGAAATAATATTGCTACAATGGTCCATATGTACTTTTATTTACGTAAACTCACAGATCTTAACCTTTTGAACACCGAAAGTGAAATTCCTGGATCCGTCCATGGTGATACCATTATTTACAATGGTCCATATGTACTTTTATTTACATGCTCTTTTTATTTTTCTCAAAATCCATGGATATCTTTATTTTCTCATAATCCACCGTGCACAAATGTTCACCCTATCCCTGCAATTGGGTTTTATCTACTAAGAGAAATTTGATTGTCTATAGAAGAGACAACTCACCATTTGATAACTTGGAAAGATGCAGTCAACCATATTAATATTCCAGATTATGTGTAAAAGGAAGAAACACTGAATAAAGATATCGGCATCAAATTTCTCTTAGTAGATAAAACCCAATTGCAAAAAAACACACTACAAGATCATGCACAAATACAACATGCTCCTGTATAAATCACAAACACGACATACATTTTTTCAATCCTAAACCAAATAATGATTTTACTATACGTACCATTCTTCCCTACGATTCTCAATATCTTTCCATCAGCCCCACCGGTTACAAGCACAACCATGAACGCTGCCAAACCACGCTGTCCTGGGTTCGAATCCCAGACGCACCCCCTTTTTGGTTTATATTTTTTGAACCTTCTCATTGCCCATCCCTAATGGGCCTAATTGGATGGAGTTGGCCCATTAGTCAAGGAGACACACTGAGATACTTTTTTTTTATAAAAACCTTTTTCCATTTAGTCTCCCACATTCTAGCTATCAAATTCCTCCCAAATTCATGCCTTCTAATACAATTTCAACATTACAACCACTGCAATTACCATAACACCTACAAATGCCCAAACGTAATTGCTAATTTGTGCTTCTTCGAGCTTCCTAATCTTCTGATTCAAACTCCTGAGCTCAACAGCTACCTCCGTCTCCTCTACCTGAGCTCGCGCTGCGGCCGCTGTCGTCTCTGGCGGGATGGGCAACCATTCCCCGTGCATCTCTAGCAGTTCATGCATCAGCATCTAGACCAGAGCATCGACCCAAAGAAAGAAACATCTTACCTGCACGAACGCAAACAACAGATCAACCATTGCTCAAAAATCCCGACCACAAAATAATGAAATTGCCCTGATTCTTACCCCCTTCTCGCTGAACACGTAAAACAGATGATTAGGGTTCTTCTCTATGCGCGAAATCCGCCGAACAACTTCTGCCCGACACCGCGGACAGAGGAAGATCGGGATCTCCAAGCTTGCCGGAATATCGATCCGCGAGGTGGCGCGGGAGCTAGAAGAAGACATGGATCTCGATTCGCGACCGCCCGAAGCCGCAGGTGATCTCAACGCCTCGGGGCAAGGCCGACACCGCCCTCTTGGTCGCCCGCACTCTGTAGGGCACACGGTCGAGCGCTCTGTCGGCGGCTCCGCGCTACTAGAAAGCGGCACTCCCCGTCGACACCGCCCTCTCGGTCGCCCGCGCCCGGCTCCTGGCTACCAACAGGGATCGATTCCCTTCTATTCGTCTGCTGATTTCTGCTCACCGCTGCGAGCTCCGGCGGCATCTTCCGGCAATTTATCCCCCGTGCGAACGGTTCGGGGTCCAACGGCTACTGGGTCCCACAAGCCACACCCACCAACGGTCTGGTCTTCAAGCCACGGCTGGTCCCACCTGACAGGCCTGAGTCAACCACCATTGACCTGACGGAGACGGGATGCATCACGGAACGAGTGCTTGCGCAAACACTAGGGGCAAAACTTAGCACCATTCTCCACTGAGGGTAAAACTGAGCATTCGACGGCCTTTAGTGGCTAACAAATAAATAACCCTAAATATTACTCAACATAGTTTCACTACTAACATCTCGACTTCTCCCATGTCCTCAAGAACTAAACGAACTACTCACAAGACATCATATGGATCATGACCAGAGGTGAAATAATGGTAAATAACAATCTGAACATAAACCTTAATTCAACGGTTCCACTCAGTAGCATCAACTATAAAGGTAATCAACACCGAGAAAGTTTCCCCTAAGAGTTTGACAAGATTCATCCCAAGATATTACAGCGGGATGGCGTGGTGATGGTGGAGATGAAGGTGCTGCTGATGATGATGGTGATGATGATCCCGATGAAGTCTAGCGCGATGATGATGACGATGGCGACGATCTCCCCTCTCCGGGAAGGAATTTCCCTAGCAGATTTCTGCCTGCCGGAGAGCTTTTCTCTCTCGGTGTTTTCCGCCCTGCAGAGGCGGCGGTGTCTATCTCTGAGCCCCCCCTTGACTTAGGTTTTCGGGGACGACAATATACGCGAGGGGGCGATGGCAGTAGTGGGCCAAGGTGGCCTCACCACAGGCCGGCGTGGCCAGGGTGGGGCCGCGCCCCCTGGTGGTGAGCCCACCCTATTGCTCCGCTGGCCTCCTCCTTCTGGCTACTTTCGTCATATGATATTATATGAATTTCTGGGTATTTCTCTGGAATTGTTGATCTTCAGAAATATGGTGTCTTGACGGTCCTTTTTCCAGCAGAATCCTGACTCCGGCAGCAAGTCCTCCAATGATCATCAAACATGTAAAAACAGAGCAAACAACATAAGTATCATCTCTAAATATGAAATATATCAATGAATAACAATAAATTATGATACAAAATAGTGATGCAAAATGGACGTATCAACCCCCCTCCCCCCCAAGCTTAGACCTCGCTTGTCCCCAAGCGAAAACTGAACTCGGTAAACATGACCACGGGTTTATGGAGTGAAGTGTCAATAAACAAAATACGGACAAGAAGCATCACATTCACCAAGGCACAAGTTATAATAGACAGCAAATTCCCTTCATATAATATAGACTTGCAATAAGTAAAAGGGAATCACAAATAAAGATGCACAAGGTAAATCATGATTGGTGATGGCAAACCTTTGTTCTTGGTCAGAGAGCAATGAACAAACTATACTTATTTTTGAACGGAGCCTTTTATAACAGAGCTAATATATCAAAAACTATATGCTCAACAAAACAAACTCTTTACAATCATAGAAAGCTTTCAAAGATATATTCCTTTAGATAAAATCATCGTACTAAACAAAGGAAGATAGTAAACATGATTGAACAGATCAACATATGGATGAGTGAAACATAACAACTCAAATGCTTGCTTGAGATAGAAGGGAATAGGTTGACTCAACATAAAAGTAAAAGACAGGCCCTTCGCAGAGGGAAGCAGGGATTAAACATGTGCTAGAGCTTTTCATTTGTAAAACAGAGGTAAAAGTTGTTTTGAGAGGTGGTTGCTTTTGTCAACAACTAGCAACGAAGTTCTTGATATCTTCCATACTAAACAAGTGAGAGCGGTTCCGAGATGTTGATTAATTGGCACAATTGTGCTCTTTTATAGCTTGGCACTCCTCCCCACCTTTTTCCTTTCTCAAACCATGGCTAACCGATTCCATCGGGTGCCCACCAACTTTCACATACCATGGAGGAGTGCCTTTTTCTTTTTCTTTTTTTTATAGATTACAATGGTCTGACCAGCTCCCTTGCAAAATTAATGACGAGCAGATGAAGTTGCCTACTCGAGGGGTACTTAATTTAGTATGGAAGATACCAAACCAAACCACTACGTCCTCATGAGCTAAAAATAGTGGCACAAAACTAGAAGTATTTGAAGGTTATTGAAAGGTAGCACATGAAAATTTACTTGGAATGGCTTGAAAATACCATGCATAGGAATTTATAGTGGACTCTTTGGAAGTAACTTGGTTTTAGGGGATTGGATGCACGAGAAGTATACCCTCTCAGTACAGGTTTTTGGCTAGCAAGGCTGGGTAGTAAGCATAAGAGTTGCATGAAACAAACAAACATACATATGATAGGAACAATCATGCAAACTTCCTTGAAAGTACAAACGATCTTAACTTGAGAATACTATTGCTTATGAGCCAAACATGAAGGAAAGCTGAAATGAGGTATCTACTAACACTTCCTTCTTTTTCTACTCAAACCTCAAGGTAATGTTGCTACTGCCCAAGCTAAGTTTGCCAAAACCAACTAAATTTACTCATGCTCCCAAAGTGATACCAATACTAATCAACAAGGCTAATCATATAAGAAAGGTTACAAACTAAAATAAAGTGCGTGGAAAGTAAATGATAAAACTTCTCATTAATATTTCTCAACCGCAACTCACACCAAGGGATACATAGATAACCAACTAAAGGAGGATACTTCCACACTGCAAACTATTCTATAAGATAACTTCTCTATTCATGATATGACTCTACTTGAAAAGTAAATGGGTAAAAGATAATGATGTGATACCGCGGCACTCCCCCAAGCGTGGAACAACCCTAGGGGATGCCTATACCAATGACGAATTACTCCTTCGGCGGTGACGGCGCGATCATAATTGGGGCAAGAAAAAGCTCCAGCATCCTGCGCAGCCTGAGGTTCTCCTCTTAAAGTATCTCCACCTCCCTCTTCAAGACCCGGTACTGGGCACAAAGCTCATCAGTGACCAGAAGTCCTTCTTCTACTGCAGGAAGGAAGCTTAGATCTAGAACTGGTAGTGTTGGTCCCTGCATATTATATATGAGAAAAAGCACATATGGCGCTCATTGATCCTACAAAGGTAGGATCCTTTCCACTTGATCCTCCAGTCACATGTCCTTCCTTTAGCTTGGGGTCTTGGTGGTCCTCTTCTAAGGGCCTTTTGCCCTTGTCATTGCTTGCGGAAGCCATGATGCCTCTAAAACTGAGAACAATCTCCTGACAGAAACAGATCGAAACAAAAACACGACGAGAACACGATATACAGACCTCGGGCAATCCGGGGGGTCATATAGGCGAAAATTAAACATCGAAACAAAGTCACAGGAGGAAACCGGGACGGAAACGAGTTTCGGGGTGGTCTCACCATAGGGCGGCGCGACCAAGAGTGGGCCCATGCCCCCTAGTGGTGAGGAGCCACCGGACTCCGTCTCCTGCCCGTTTTCGTCTCATGATTTTTCATATTTAATAAAAACAACAAAAATATAAATAGAAAAACTTATCGTGAACCTTTTTTGACTAGAACTGTTACCTATTCGGAAACGGACTCTGCAGTTTCCTGCATATGCTCTTTGATGAATTCTTCCGGAGTAATCATTTGAATAACATCAACATCTTTGTTATAAGAATCTCTAGCAATATAATGTTTGAGCCTTTGCCCATTCACCACTTGCATAGTGTTATCTTTTAGCGAAGCAATCTTTATCGCACCTGAGCGATACACCTCTTCAATAACAAAGGGTCCTTCCCATTTTGAGAGTAATTTTCCTGCAAAAAATCTGAGACAAGACCTATACAATAGAACTTTCTCACCAACATGAAACTCTCTCTTAAGAATTCTCTTATCATGCCATTGCTTGACTTTTTCTTTGAAAAGTCTGGCATTTTCATAAGCTTCATTTCTCCACTCATCTAAAGAACTCAAATCAAGCAACCTTTTCTTACCGGCGAGTTTAAAATCCCTATTAAGCTCTCTCACTGCCCAAAAAGCTTTGTGTTCTAATTCTAAGGGCAAGTGACACGCTTTTCCGTAAACCATTTTGTAAGGAGGCGTGCCCATGGGGTTCTTATAAGCAGTTCTATAAGCCCATAAAGCATCGTTTAACTTGCTAGCCCAATTTTTCCTAGATCTATTGACAGTCTTTTGCAAGATAGACTTGATCTCTCTATTTGATAACTCTACCTGCCCACTGGTTTGGGGATGATAAGCAGAAGCAATTCTATGATTAACGTCATATCTAGCAAGAGTTTTCCTAAAACCGCCATGAATAAAATGAGAACCTCCATCAGTCATAAGATATCTAGGCAAACCAAACCTAGGAAAAATAACGTCCTTAAACATTTTTAACGAGGTCTCACCATCGGCACTCTTCGTAGGTATAGCTTCTACCCACTTAGTAACATAATCAACAACAACGAGTATATGAGTATAACCTTCTGAAGGAGGAAAAGGACCCATAAAGTCAAATCCCAAACAATCAAATGGTTCAATAACAAGAGAATAATTCATAGGCATTTCATTGCGTCTAGAAATATTTCCAACTCTTTGGCACTCATCACAAGATAAAACAAACTTTCTAGCATCTTTAAAAAGGGTTGGCCAATAAAAACCTCATTGTAGAACCTTTTGTGCAGTTCTATCTCCAACATGATATCCTCCATAAGCACTACCATGGCATTTTCTCAATATCTCTTGTTGTTCATATTCTGGAACACATCTTCGCATAATACCACCAACTCCTTCTTTATATAAGTGTGGGTCATCCCAAAAATAATGCCTCAAGTCATAAAAGAATTTCCTTCTTTGCTGAGCTATAAAGGTTGGAGGCAAATACCTGGAAACAATAAAGTTAGCATAATCAGCATACCAAGGATTCTCTCGCGAAGTTACCTTTAATGAAGCCAACTGTTCATTTGGAAAACTATCATTAATAGGAAAAGGATCAAAAGAAATGTTTTCCAATCTAGACAAATTGTTAGCAACAGGATTTTCAGCACCTTTCCTATCTACAATATGCAAATCAAACTCTTGTAAAAGCAACACCCATCTAATAAGCCTAGGCTTAGCATCCTTCTTCGACATAAGATATCTAATAGCAGCATGATCAGTATGAATAGTAACTTTTGAATCAACGATGTAAGGTCTAAACTTATCACATGCAAAAACAATAGCAAGAAAGTCTTTCTCAGTAGTAGCATAATTCTTCTGAGCAGCATCAAGAGTCTTACTAGCATAATGAATAACATTCAACTTCTTATCTACGCGCTGTCCAAGAACAGCACCCACAACAAAATCACTAGCATCACACATAATTTCAAAGGGTAAATTCCAATCAGGTGGTTGAACAATAGGAGCAGTAGTTAAAGCCTTTTTAAGAGTTTCAAAAGCTTCCTTGCAATCATCATCAAAAACAAATGGAACATCTTTTTGAAGAAGATTGGTAAGAGGCTTTGAAATCTTAGAGAAATCTTTAATAAACCTCCTATAGAAACCAGCATGACCAAGAATACTACGAATAGCTTTAACATCCCTGGGACAGGGCATTTTCTCAATTGCTTCAACATTTGCTCTGTCAACTTCAATACCTCTTTCGGAGATTTTATGTCCAAGAACAATTCCTTCATTCACCATAAAGTGGCATTTCTCCCAATTTAGAACAAGATTAGTTTCTTCACATCTCTGCAAAACTTTATCAAGATTGTGCAAACAATTATCAAAAGAAGTTCCATAGACGAAGAAATCGTCCATGAATACCTCCACAATTTCTTCACAAAAACCATGAAAAATAGCAGACATGCATCTTTGAAAAGTAGCAGGAGCATTGCACAAACCAAAAGGCATACGTCTATAAGCATAAGTTCCATAAGGACAAGTAAAAGTGGTTTTCTCTTGATCTTGCTTTTTAACAGCAATCTGAGAGAAACCAGAATAACCATCAAGAAAACAAAAATGAGTTTTCTTAGATAACCTCTCTAGCATTTCATCTATAAACGGTAAAGGATAATGATCTTTCTTAGTAACTTTGTTGACCTTTCTAAAATCAATGCACATCCTATAGCCAACTACTACCCTTTGAGGAATAAGCTTGTTATTCTCATTAGGCACAACAGTAATACCTCCTTTCTTAGGAACACAATGAACATGACTAACCCATCTACTATCAGCAATAGGATAAATAATACCAGCATCTAGAAGCTTCAATACCTCATTTCTTACCACTTCCTTCATCTTAGGAATTAAGTGGCGTTGATGTTCAACAACTGGCTTTGCATCTGGCTCCATGTTAATAGCATGCTGACATATAGTAGGAGAAATCCCTTTTAAATCATCAAGAGTATATCCCATAGCTCCTCGGTGTTTCCTCAATGTTTCTAATAACCTTTCTTCTTCCTTTCCTAAAAGTTTAGAACTGATAATAACAGGATATATCTTCTTGTCATCAATATAAGCATATTTAAGATCATCAGGTAAAGGTTTTAAATCAAAAACATGATCTTCCTTGGGTGGCAAAGTGGTACCCAAATCCTCCACAGGTAAATTATGTTTAATCAGTGGTGGTTGATAAAAAAGAATATCGTCAATCTCATCTCTTTCTTCCCTGAAGACTTCACTTTCATGGTCCTCCATAAATTGCTGTAGAGCATTATTAGGGGCAAGAGCAATAGAGGCAAGCTGTTCCACTCAAAAATCTTCATTAGGCAATTCATTTTCATAAGGAGCTTTAGTAAACTTAGAAAAATTAAACTCATAAGATTCTCCATCAAACTTAGTCAAAAATTTCTCCTTCTTACAATCTATAACAGTGCCACAAGTGTTCAAAAAGGGTCTACCAAAAATAATAGGACAAGTTTTACTAGCTTCAGTACCAAGTACTAGAAAATTAGTAGGATATTTAATCTTACCACATAGAACTTCCACATCTCGAACAATACCAATTGGCAAGGCAGTCTCTTTGTTAGCAAGCTGAATAACCACATCAATATCTTCAAGTTCACAAGGGGCAATTTCATGCATGATTTCTCTCTAAAGCTGATAAGGAATAGCACTTGAACTTGCACCAATATCGCATAAACCATAATAGCAATGATCACCAATCCTGACAGAAAGCACAGGAACACTTGTTTTCCTAGATCTACTAGGATGTGAAACAATGTTAGAAGCATCTTCACAAAAGACAATATGTTCATCTTCTCTCCTTCACTATAGCTACAGGAGACTTAACAGTAATTTGCTCATCAGGTTCTACCGCTTTCTTTGTACTTTTCTTAAGCACACTAACTAAAGTAGAATGTTCCTTTACCCTAGGAGGGAAAGGCATTTTCTCAAAATAAGGCTCAAGCAAAATGCGATCAATAGTACAAACTTCAGTACTTCTAGCTGGAACACAACTAATAGTATCTTTATAAGGCGCATGATACTTGTTCCAATCCTTTGGAACATCAAGATACGAGGCAAAGGCCTTAAAATAGTTAGCAAGTATTTGGGAATCAATACAATAAACAACACTAACATCATGAAAGTCATCGGTTCCCATAAAAGCTTTAATGCATTCATAATCATAATTTATACATGACTTCCTACCATTGTCGTTCTCCCATCCTTCAATATTTTCTTGAATACGGTCAAGAAGATCCCATTTAGCTTCTTCTTTCATACGTGTAAATGATCCAAAGCAGGAAGCATCCAATAAATCCTTGTCATGAAGAGAAAGCTTTGCATAGAAGTTATTAATAACAATATTATTGGGCAGCTCATGAATGGGACATTTGAGCATTAGTGACATCAATCTCCCCCACGGTTGGGCAATACTCTCTCCATCATGAGGCCAAAAATTATATATTCGATTCTGATCTTTATGAATCTCACTTGGAGGATAGAATTTATAATAAAAGAGAGGTACAATTTCCTCCCAGCCAATAGATCGACCATTCTTCAGCAGCTTATACCATTCAGCAGCTCTGCCCTTCAATGATAAAGAGAATAGCTTCCTCTTAACTTCCCTTGTTGAAATATATGCACACTTGAACAACTCACATAATTCATGTATAAAGAGCAAATGATCACCAGGATGGACAGTTCCATCTCCTGAATAGCAGTTATTCATAACACATCCAACAATTTTCATAGGTATTTTAAAAGGATCGAATTGAGCAGGCGGTGGTTCATCTACTACCGTAACAGTGGCAGTAGCGTTCCCAAATAGGGAGCCAAATGGTGACTTCTTCATAATAAAATAAATTAACAGACAGAAATAAAAAACAATACTCATAGTAAAAGTTTCCTTTACCAATACCACTCTTCAATAGCGCTACACTCCCCGGCAACGGCACCAGAAAATAGTCTTGATGACCCACAAGTACAGGGGGTGTATCATAGTACTTTTGATAAATAAGAGTGTCGAACCCAACAAGGAGCAGAAGGTGTTGACAAGCGGTTTTGATCAAGGAATCACTACAAATACTAGCAAACGGGTTTTTGGAGGTATTTGATAATGCAGAATAATAAAGTACGAGGAAATAAAAGGCAATAGTAATAATTGTTGTGAGTGGCATCCTTTTTATAGTAAAGGACAAGCCGGTTGTGTTACTTATGATTACCAAACGTTCCAGAGGACACACGGGAATTTCTTCAAGCGCTTTCGCTTCATACAGTTGATTAATCTTCATTGGTTTGATATAGGTGTTACGGGGGTGAACCTATGCTAATGCACTACCCCAACTTTGACTAATACATACTTGTTATTATACCCCTTGCAAGCATCTGCAACTACAAGAAAGTAATTAAGATAATCAAACCACAGCCTTAAACTCTGAGATTCTACACTTCCTGGTGCAATGGTTTCCTAACGGGGGTTTAGGTTTCTGTCGCTCCGGCAACCCCACAATTAGTAGCCAAATACACAATGCATTCTACTAGGCCCATAAAGGTGAAGTATCATGTAGTCGACGTTCACATGACACCACTAGTAAAATAGCACCACAACATATATATCAAACCATTAAATATTACTCAACATAGTTCCACTACTAACATCTTGACTTCTCCCATGTCCTCATGAACTAAACGAACTACTCACAAGACATCATATGGATCATGATCATAGGTGAAATAATTATGAATAACAATCTGGACATAAACTTTAATTCAATGGTTTCACTCAATAGCATCAACTACAAGAGTAATCAACACCGGGAAAGTTTCCCCTATGAACTGGACAAGATTCACCCCAAGATGTTACAACGGGACGGCATGGTGATGACGGTGATGAAGGTGCTAGTGATGATGGTGATGATGGTGATGATGATGATGATCCCGATGAAGCCCAGCTCGATGATAGTGTCGATGGCGACGATTTCCCCCCTCCGGGAAGGAATTTCCCTAGCAGATTTCTGCCTGCCAGAGAGCTTTCTCTCTCTGTGTGTTTTCTTCCCCGCAGAGGCGGTGGAGTCTATTTGCGATCCCCCTCCCAGTCTTAGGTTTTTGGGGAGATGATATACGCAAAGGGGCGATGCCAGAGGTGAACCAGGGCGGCCACACCACCTGGCGGCACGGCCTAGGCCTGGCCCGCGCTAGGGGGTGGTGTGGGCCCCTGGTTGCTCACCTCGCCCTCTCCTTCTGGCTACTTCTGTCTTCTGACCAAATAGGAACTTCTGGGTATTTTCTAATAATTTCTTATCTTCATAAATATTGTATCTTGACAGTCCTTTTTCCAGCAGAATCCTGACTCTGGCAGTGAATTCTCCAATAATCATCAAACATGCAAAATAGAAGAAATAACATAAGTATCATCTCTAAATATGAAATATATCAATGAATAACAGTAAATTATGATATAAAATAGTGATGCAAAATGGACGTATCAAAGATCTAACATGATTCCCTTCAATTTTGCACTTGAAGCAAACAATCTTGGCTGGATCTTACTTGGCTTTTGTGAGAGTTTAATGGACTATCCCATTTTGGGGGTGTGATATGCCTTTGTGCATGTCACTATCCGAAAAATGAGTGTACATGAGGAAGACCACTTAGAATTATTATTTCAAGATTATCTAGCCTCTATGTGGTATCTCTTGCTCATGAGAAATTCAAACTCTATAATACTCATTAATCATCTCTCGTTCAATTTCATTTGTCTCTTGTGAAAATAAATGCTTTATCACACTATGGGGGAGTAATATGTTGTGTGCATAATACAAACCAATAAAATGTGTATATTTAAGGTTGTGTCACATAGTGTTGATATTGTAAATTATCTTTCTTCTATGTGACATATTTGCTCAAACAAGTTTTAGTTTGTCAAATTGTTTTATTGCTCTTATTTTGGATCTTGTTTGTGAGATACATTCTTGGTAGGGTTTTCCTAAAATGTGGAATTCTACATCAAAGTTGTAAAAGCATTTGCTTCAAGTTATCCTAATCATTGCTTTGCGTGATTGTTTAACTATTTGAGTCTATCAAGAATATCTTCTTTTGCATGGTGTTTAATTCTTATCCTTGTCATATGCTTCTTTGTTGTGAAGATGATCTTAGTTTTATGTATAAAATACCACCGGAAATTAATAACTCCAAATACCTCTTGTCCTTGGACAATTGGTACTTTATCATGTGGTATATATATTGATCATCTTTACATTGGCTATTGCTTTTATTACCTTATCTCTTGCCAAGAAATGTATTTGTTTTAATTCCCATTGTCTTCCTTGACTCTTGTGATTCCATTTGATTTTGTTGAACTTGTTTTGTGTTATTCTTAATGTAGGTAGAGATGATGATCCCATTTGTGCGCATTTTGTATTCAAATGCAAAATCATAAATAATGCACTAATCTTGGGGGAGCTCTCCTATATTTGCTATAACATACTCTTGGGGCTTATTTCAATTGGTATTGGTTATTGTTGGAAGACAAATCTTTCACTTTTGGTACTTAGTGTGCCATCATAAAAAGAGTGGAGAGTTTGGTTTGTCTGTTGGAACCTTGCTCTCTTTGGGAGAATGGCTATCTATTTTCTTGATTTTGCTCTATATTCTTAAAATGAGATAAGTCATTGGGCATGTGTGTTTTAGTGATCCTTTATGCTCATTTGTGTTTGCTTTGTTCACTTGGTGAACTTTGGAGTCAATCTTGTGTTTAGTTAATTCTTTGATATAATTTGGACAACTTTTGGGGTTTCATGCCCTTGTGTGACTCTTTGGTCTTCTTGGTGTTTTCTCCAAATTGTATCTCCTTTTGGCTCTTGAAAGTATTTAGCATGCATATTTAGTTACTACATATTATATGGCGTGCTTTGCTTTCTTTGATCCAATATATAGGGTAAACTCCAATAAATCCTAAATCGGCTAAGATGTGCATGAAATTCAAGTTCATATCTATATGCACATATTTTTGTGGAGCTTATCCTATATATTGTAGTGTCTCTAACTGTGGGGACCCCGGTTTACCACCCGGAATTCCCGTTATGCATACAACTCACGATCCCATGATCAGTATGTCGTGAGTCCACATAACCGAGCTGATATCAAAGTTACATCATCCATTACAGTACCGAATATAAAGTCTTACAATTGGTCACACAACCAAGACTGATAATGCCACGCAGGGCAAGTTTACAAACTAAGCAGCGGATACCAAGCAGCGTTGATGACTCACGTCATGCCTACTACCCTACAGGCAACTGACTGGGAGACGTTCCTTGTTCGCACAGGCGTCGTCGAACTCCTCACCATCATCCTCATAACCTTCTTCATAATCTGGCCAAGTTAATAGCCAGGGACAAAGCCGTGAGTACATTTTGGAATTGTACTCGCAAACCATCTAAGAGAGAGAATGAACACATGCTATATGGCAGTAGCCAGGTTGGCTTAGTTTCAGTGACTATGTGCGGCTAATTTCTCGTGTCGATATAGCATGTCCCACGACATCTCTATATCCTTAGTAAAGAAGATACTTTCAAGAGAAGTCTTTGCAAAAGCTCTAGGAAAGGGGGAAACTCCATTAAAGAAATAGATCGGTGGTCAATCGAACATGACCACCTTCAACCATCGGCAGTACTCTCCAGGTACTCCGATCCATTCCCGTGCCACGGCAGTACCCTCCAAGTACTCCGTCCGGCACACAACTCTATTTTTCTAGTAAACCATTTATAAAACCAAAACCTGACATTGGGCAATGTAGTGATCTCCACAACCGTCCATGACCGAGGACGCGGCTATTCGAATAGTTTTACACTCTGCAGAGGTTGTACACTTTACCCACACCAACCGATAAATCCGCCGGGATACCACCACGGACCGTCATACACAAGTATGCGGGGTTCGGATAATCGATCAAAGCCGTCCATCTATCCACCTTAATACGGGTGCCTACCCTATGGAGTATACATCCCCGGCAAACCCTGGCCGTCTACCTCTGCCGAGCGTAGTTCCAGTGCCACGGCGGGAGAAACCCAAGTGTCTTCCGGACGGGTAGCCTATTGGCGGGCCCGCTACACTGTTGCCCATGACTTGCGACAACCTGGATTCCGGGGTCCTCCAGACCCTTATATATGAACGGATCGTATGGGCACCTAGAGGGGGGGGGGTGAATAGGTGCTACTCAAATTTTAGTCCTTTTTCAATTTAGGCTTGACACAAAGGTAAATTCTCTAGATATGCAACTAAGGTGAATTTACCTGTATGTCAACAAGCAAGCTACACAAGATACAATATATAAAGGCAATAAAGGATAGAGGTAACCGAGAGTGGAGCACGCGGAGACACGGATGTAATTCCCGTAGTTCCTTCCTTTTTAGGGGAAGTACATCTACGTTGGAGGGGTGTGGTTGCCACAAAGGCCTAACCAACGCCACAAAGGCTCACCCTATTCTCCGGTGCAAGCTTCCGCCACAAAGGCCTAGCTCACTTTCCACTAAGGGATTCCTCAAGGCGGAATCGGCCTTTACAATCTTGGGGCACGCATCCACAACCGAATTGGAGGCTCCCAAGCACAACACAATGCTGTGAAACAACAAGTAGCAATATATCAAATACACAAACAAGGTCTTGGGACACAAGGGAACCCAAGACACAAAGGCCCTCAAGCAAATGAGAGGGGAAATCAAATCGCTTCGGTGAGGATGTAGAGGATGGTCTTCTCCTTCGATTCTCCAAAGATCAAGAGCTTTGGTGGGGTGAGGGAGGAGATCTAGTTGCTTTGGTGAGCTCAACAATGGTGGTGTTCTTCAATTTTTGGCTGGCTACCCGTTGGAGAAGAAGAGGGGGTATTTATACCCCCCCAAAATATCTGACCGTTGGCAGCCAGGAAGTCCGGCTATAGCCGGAGTTAAGTCCGGCTAAAGCCGGCCACACCGGCTAAAGCCGGTCTCACACCGGCTATAGCCGGTCTCACACCGGCTATAGCCGGCCTGAAATATCCGGCCCAGCCGGAAATAGCCGGACAAATAGCCGGTTGAGTCCAGAGGTGCAGGACCCCTCTCGAAAACGAGCAGTCCGGCTATAGCCGGTCTGGGGACCGGCTAAAGCCGGCCTAACTGGCCCAACTTTATATGAAACTTCTCCAGGAACTTATTTTCACCATTTCCTCAATAATTTCCATTGGGCAATATTAAATATCAAGTATAATATATAAAACCCAATATCTTGTGCAAGAATATAATTAAAATCCTGCAAAGCATAATCACACATTAATAGATAATGTATTGTTAACAAACGCCAAAATCAATTAGGCGGGAAATGCACTTTCAATCTCCCCCTTTTTGGTGTTTGATGACAATACACAATTTTGCATGTTTCAAACGAAATAAAATATAGACGGAGCTCCCCCTTGCTATGTGCCTTATTTTAAGTTTGTATTTGAATACAAAGACACATCAACAATAAGAACTCCCCCTAAATTTTATAGTGTGATCCATATATGCACAAGATATATAACATAATTCAATAGCACATAATCAACAACTATATAGTATGACAAGATATAGCAAGTAGGATTAATAACGATAAACATAAGTTCTACTACACAATATAAGCAAAGTTCAACACATAGTAGTAGGTAGATGATAAGTTCAACCATGGGACACAAGCGATCAAGCACACGACATAAGAGCTTGTGACCCAACCAAATCCAAATGGAAAACCAAATCCAAATGGAAACACATGCAAATGGGACTTTCTCCCCCTTTGGCATCAAGACGCCAAAAAGGGAGACCACAAGATGAGATCACTCATCAACATCATCAAAGTCCTCATCATCTTCATCATCTTCTTGGTCATCGTCTTCTTCCTCTTCATCATCATCGTCATCTCCTTCTTCCTCTTCTTCATCAATGGCTTCCTTGCCCTTGGAGGTGACTTCGGCTAACTCCTTCCAATCAAAGGTTGAGCCCTCATTCCACTTGCCAAATGAAAAAGTGTCCTCGGATTGATCTTGCTCTTGGGACTCTTCTTCATGGCTAGCTCCCTTGCCCTTCTCCACAGCCCTCAAACGAGTATCCAACTCTCTTTGCTTCTTGGAGATGTGCTTGCGGTCCACATAGTCCTTGTACTGAGTGTGACGCACATCATTGTTCATGCAAAACAAAGCTCTTTGCCACCACTTGAGCTTCTTCATCTCTTGAGCCATTCCACCACTTGGTGGATCCGCATTCTTCCTCCTAGAACCGGTAGCATAGATGTTGCCACCCATCACATCACTCGAAGAGGGATACGCACTTGAGGTGCTAGACACCAAGTGAGCGGTCTTCTTGTAGAGCTTGTTGGGCTTGTGCACTTCCAACTCTTCATCAAACAAATCTTCTTCAATCTCAAAGTCTCCCTCAATGCCTCTGTCAATGATAAGCCTCATGATGAATGGAGCATAAGGAGGGATCTTCCTATCAAGCATAGCAATCTTCATCTCCATGAAGATGAAGTACATCACATCGAGCTCCATCCCTTCACAATCTCTTCCGGCCTCGAAGACAAGACGGGCATGGTGGAGCAAATGCACAAGACCACCTCTGATGGAATCATTGTTGCCCCCACTTGGAGCAATGTTGGCACGGAACATCCAGAGCAAAATATCATAGAGGGGAAGGAGATTTGCAGTCTCTCCCGCTTTGCCCCCTGGACCATACAAGCACTGGATCTTCCCCTTGTTGTACTCAGTGGTGTCGAGATGCAAGCGGGCACCTCTAGGTCGATGAAAGCCATCAAACCTATAGCCCAAAAGCTTCCCAAAACGAGACATGGTCGAGTACTTCCTTACTTCACCTGTCATCCAAGTGAAACCAACCTCATCCTGAGTATCAAACTCTAAAGTGGCAAAGAACTGCTGAATCAGACGAGGATTGTAGTCTTGCTTGAATACCATCAACCTGTGCAACCCGAGCTTCTCGGTGACCCAAAGAGCATCGGCAAAGTACTCATCCCTTGTCAATGATGCAATGTTGGTGACCTTCATAGGGCAAACCTTCGTGCTCATGGTCGCATAAATCTGCTCAAAAATCCGCTGATGCTCTGACCGGTAGAAAGACGCACTGTCAATGTCCCTAGGCATGGTGTAGAATTTCTGCTCACGGAACTCCCGGTACTCTTGCTTGGACAGCTTCTTGAGATCACTAACATTGGCAAACAGAGATTTCTTCTTGCGTTCTTCCAATCTCTTCCTCTTCAGAGCAGCTGCCACACGAGCATCTTGATGCTCTTGACGGCGGGCAAGCGAGGGATCAACATACCGTGACCTCTTAAGTCGAGAACCACCTGCACACAGCACATATGTAGAAAGCATATAGGATAAGCATGCATGCCAGAGGATCAAAGAGCAAAAGCATAAAAGGAAAAAGCATGACAGTAGTAGGTGAACTACACCGGCTATTTCCGGCCTCAGGCCGGCTTTAGCCGGTCAGGCCGGCAATAGCCGGTCTGACACCGGCTTTAGCCGGTCCAGATGAACAAAATCGAGATCACAGCAGTAGGCCACCAAAACTTGTCAAGCACTTTCAATTTATGCAATGTAGAAGGAATCACAAGACCACACAATTGCAGATTATCAAGGTACCCCAAAAAAATCACTAACCCTAACCCTAGGAAGAACTAGGGAGAGAGAGAGGTGAAGGAGGGAGGGTACCCTGGTCCATGGAGAGGGCGCCGGAGAGATGGAGGGGGCGGCCGAAGAAGGAGCTCTGGCGGCCGGAGTGGAGGCGATGGACGGCGGCGGCGGCGGCGGCTTCCAAGGGAGGAGGAGTCGAGTGGATAGGAATAGCCGTGGGGGTAACTGAGGAAACCCTCACCCCCACGGCTTAAAGACATGGACTCGAAATCCCCAGGCCGGCTATAGCCGGGGTGCCCGGCTAAAGCCGGACACCGGCTATTTCCGGTACCAGACCGGCTAAAGCCGGTCTAGATGACCCAAAACAGATGATTTTGATTTCTGGAAGTTCTGGGCATGCACAAGAGGATGATTTGGCTTTAGATAAGTGGGCTTAGGACAGAAAACAAGCATGGAGTGGTTCTCGGCACTTGGCATTGCAAAACACAAGAAAACTTTGAAAGAACCAATGCTAGTGCCTTCCCATTTCAAAGATAGAGACAATGACGAGAAAGCTCAATGAAACTCAAATAAGATTTGCAAGGAATCAACTCTTCGAAAAGAAGAGGTCGGTGGCCGAGGCCACCATGTATGAGTGTCATGGCATTGGACCGCGAAGATATATCTTGGGTCCATAACCAATACTCGTCATTGAAGGTCATATATCACAAAAATGATAGAAAGAGAACAATTTTATCACTATTGGCATTATGGGGGGAGGGATAGCCCAATTAATTAGGACCGCACTCCCCATATCTCCATGCCCACACCTAGATCAAACAAGCATTGAAGAATAGGTGTATTTGAAAGATGCTCAAGCCACACTCCTTGAATCAATGATATTTAGCTCATTCCTCAAATATCCAAATCTTGCTTCATCAAGGGGCTTCGTGAATATGTCGGCAAGTTGATCCTTGGTGCTTACATATGCAAGCTCAATATCACCACGGGCAACATGATCTCTAATAAAATGATTCCGGATCTCAATATGCTTGGTTCTTGAATGTTGCACCGGATTATAGGCTATCTTGATAGCACTCTCATTGTCACATAAAAGAGGCACTTTGTCACAATTGACACCATATTCCTTTAAGGTTTGCCTCATCCATAATAATTGAGTGCATCCACTTGCGGCGGCAATGTATTCGGCTTCGGCGGTGGAGAGAGATATACAATTTTGCTTCTTAGAGGACCAACACACCAAAGACCTACCAAGAAATTGGCAAGCTCCGGAGGTTGATTTCCTATCATCCTTGTCACCGGCCCAATCCGAATCCGTGAAGCCACAAAGAGAGAAATCCGAGCCTTTGGGATACCAAAGCCCATAAGTTGGGGTATGAACCAAATATCGAAAGATTCTCTTAACCGCCATAAGGTGGCTTTCTTTAGGAGCGGCTTGATACCTTGCACACACACCTACACTCAACACAATATCGGGTATAGATGCGCAAAGGTAAAGCAAAGAACCGATCATAGAACGGTATACCTTTTGATCCACATCTTTACCATTGGGATCAAGCTCAAGATGACATTTTGTGGCCATTGGTGTGGCGGCCCCATTTAGTTCCTTCATCTTGAACCTCTTGAGCATGTCTTGGACATATTTAGCTTGATAAATAAAAGTCCCTTCTTTCAATTGCTTGATTTCAAAACCAAGAAAGAACTTCATTTCGCCCATCATAGACATCTCGAACCTATCGGTCATAAGCTTTGAAAATTCATCATTAAAAGCTTTGTTAGTAGAGCCAAAGATAATATCATCAACATATAGTTGGCATACGAAAAGCTCCCCATTGACCCTCTTAGTAAAAAGAGTAGGATCGATTTGCCCAACTTCAAACCCACGGTCTACCAACAACTCCCTAAGGTGCTCATACCACGCACGTGGGGCTTGTTTAAGGCCATAGAGTGCCTTATGGAGTTTGTAGACATGGTTAGGAAAGTTGAGATCCTCAAACCCCGGGGGTTGCTTAACATACACTTCTTCTTTCAATGGACCATTAAGAAATGCACTCTTAACATCCATTTGTTGCAACTTAAAATTATGATGAGTGGCATATGCAAGAAGGATACGGATGGACTCAAGACGAGCCACGGGAGCATAGGTCTCTCCAAAGTCAATGCCTTCAACTTGAGAGAAACCTTGAGCAACCAATCTTGCCTTGTTCCTCACAACAATTCCATGCTCATCTTGCTTGTTCTTGAATATCCACTTCGTGCCAATCACATTGTGGCACTCCTTTGGCTTCTCTACTAACACCCATACATTATTGCGCTTGAAGTTGTTGAGTTCTTCATGCATAGCATCCAACCAATCCGGATCTTCAAGTGCTTCAAATACTTTCTTGGGTTCAACCATGGAGATATAAGCATGATGAGAGCTAAATTGTGCCAATTGACGCCGGGTTGACACTTTGCTTCTTAAATCTCCAATAACCCTCTCAAGGGTATGACCTTTAAGTTCCAAGTCTCTTTCAACTCTTTTCTTGCGACGGGCTTCGATCTCCTCATTAGACCTTGGAGGAGTCACTTGATCATCTTGATCATTTTGGTCCCCGTCGTGACCACCAAATTGACCTTGATCATTATTATCTTCATGAGTAGGTTGATCTTGGTCTTGTGAAGAATTGGGGGCGGTTGAGATAACCGGAGAGGATGGTGGTGCCCCTTCTTCTTCATGAAGGTCCTTGTCTTGTTCTTCGGTTGGTGCACTAGTTGCTTCCTTGGGAGAGGCTTGTTGAGCTTGTGAAGATGAAGGCTCCACTTGAGTAGAGCATAGTCCTTCCCGGTCGGCCACAAGGTGTCCCTCAATGGGGCGGAAAAATCCCACGCCCATTCTTCCTATGGCTTCTCGAGGTATTTCATCATCTACATCACAAGAAACAACATCTCGCCCCCCTTGGGAGCTATCATTCTCTTCGAATACCACACTACAAGATTCTTCAACACGTCCGGTGGACTTGTTGAAGACTCTATAAGTGTGGGATTCGGCACCATAACCAACAAAAATACCTTCTATTGCTTTTGGATCAAATTTACCTAAACGAACTCCTTTTCTTTTAAAGAAACACTTACACCCGAAAACCCGGTAGTAGGAGATGTTGGGCTTGCTTCCGGTGAGAATTTCATATGGAGTCTTGTTTAGGCCTTTGCGGAGGAAGAGCCGGTTTGATGAATGACAAGCCGTAGAGATAGCTTCGGCCCAAAAGTTGTATGGAGACTTAAACTCCGCCAACATGGACCTAGCCATATCCATAAGAGTCCGGTTCTTCCTTTCGGCTACACCATTTTGTTGAGGGGTGTATGCAGCGGAATATTGATGACGAATCCCCTCATCACTAAGAAATCCATTTAAGGTGTAGTTCTTGAACTCCGAGCCATTGTCACTTCTAATTGCCAAAATAGTTTGCCCATGTTGACGTTCAACTTCCTTGGCAAAGTCGATGACGGTTTGTTGAGTCTCACTCTTATGCTTGAAGAAGTAAACCCATGTATATCTTGAATAGTCATCAACAATCACCAAGCAATATTTCTTCCCACCAAGACTTGCATGAGAGGGAGGACCAAAAAGATCCACATGAAGGAGCTCCAAGATCCTCTTGGAAGAAATGATAGTCTTGCTTGGGTGGGGAGAATCATGCATTTTTTCTAGAACGCAAGCCCTGCAAACACGATCTTTGGCAAAAGAAACATTCTCTTTTAGTCCGAGTATGTGGCCACCCTTGTGAAGGCTTTGCAAAGTTCTCATATTGACATGGGATAAACGGCGATGCCAAAGCCAACCCACATCGGCCTTTCCAAATAAACACATTGCACTTGTAGTGGTTTTCCCCGAAAAGTCCACCACATACAAGTTATTTTCAATGTGTCCAACGAAAGCGACCTTTAGAGACTTGCTCCACAAGAGTACCACAATTTCATTATCAATGAAGACGGCAAAGCCCATCTTACCAAGTGCACGAACTGAAAGTAAATTATAACCAAGGGTCTCAACAAGCATGACGTCCACAAGGGAAATATCCGGTGCGACCACCACCTTGCCAAGACCCAATACCTCGGATTGTGACATGTCTCCATAAGTGATGGTTATATGATTGTCATTTGGTCTCATCTCCGTCATAATCTTCTTGCTTCCGGTCATATGACTTGTGCATCCACTATCAAGCACCCATTTTGACCCACCGGAAGCATAGTCCTACAAGAGATCATTGCTTGGTTTTAGGTCCCCATTTTTCAATGGGTCATCTTTTGTTAGCAACAAGGGTCTTTGGAACCCAAATAGACCAAGCGACATAACCATCATTTGGACCAACATATTTTGCATAAACATCACCATAATAATCACGAAATAAAACATAGTGAGGGATAGCAATTCCCGCATGATCATCATGAGTGGCTTTGCCACCCACAATAGGATCCTTCTTTGCTTGTGCGGGCTTGGCCTTTTTCTTCTTGTTGTTCTTCTTCTTCTTCTTTGAGACATAGCCAATTCCCGTTTTATCACCAAATGCCTTTTGCTTACTCAAAAGGTCATTCAAGTTTTTCTCACCTATGGGAATGGAGGACTTGGCAAGCTCATCTTTCAACCTAGCATTTTCTTCAATGACATTTGCATGATCACAAGTAGAAGTAGAAGAACTAGGCACATTATTCTTAGTCAATTGAATTTGAAGTTGTTCATGTGACTTGGTAAGAATAGAGTGTTCACTTTTCAAGGCCTTGTGAGCCTTGTCAAGATCTTCTAAATCCTTAACAAGTATATCATGACCAACACCAAATTCAACCTTTTCCTTTTTAAGCATTTTTACTTTAGCACGAGCATGGTCACGCTCTTTAGTGAGTTTGGAAACCACTTCATTATTTGCTTCCTCAATGGAATCGAGCTTCTCTTCAAGAGTTGCTCGTTCCTCTTGCTCTTCTTCAAGAGACTCGGTTAGTGAGGCAATATCTTGAGCATATTCTCTTTCAAGCCTCATTTGTTCATCTAGTTTTTCAAGAGTTTTACCATATTGGCTCAATAGACGTTCAAAGTGAATCTTATGAACACCATCTACACTAGACACATAATCATCGAAAGCAACAATTTCTTCCTTTACTCTAAGACTAGCAAGATCATTCAAGGAAGCATCATTTGTCTTAGAGGAAGAGAAGGATGTGGGTGATACCTCGGAAGATTTGGCCATAAGGCACTTGACGTTCTTGACAAGAGAGTCCTCATTGGGGGATTCAAAGAGTGATGTGGAGGAAGTGGAGGTGGTTGCCATTGCGGCCATCTCACTAGTTGTAGTTTCTTCTTCATCACTCTCACTTGCGGAGTACTCTTCTTGAGTCAAGAACACAAACTTTGGTTGTTTCTTCTTTGGCCCACCCTTCTTCACAAATGGCTTCCTGGATGGTGACTTGGTCTTGCTTTTGAAGATGAGCTTTCCACCATGGTCTTCTCTCTTCTCATAAGGACACTCGGCAACAAAATGAAATCTATCATTGCAATTGTAGCATGTCCTCACTCTTTGACCATTGTTGTCATTCCTTTGATAGCCACTTGACTTGCTTCTTCTTTGATTGTCTTCTTTGGCCTTATGTGGATCAACCCAAAAGGTTTTTCCATAAAAGGCCATGTGCTCATTGTACTCAAGCCTTATGTCCTCGGGACACATTTCAAGCCTTGCTTCAATACTTGCTTGAGAAGGAATCTCTTTCTCAACCACACTAGCCTTTAATGCAAGATTGGAGCTTCTTTGCATTCCTATGGCACGAGCACGTGCATCCTCCGCATTTTGTGCGGCAACCTTGTAGGCTTAAATCTCTTGCATCACTTGATTTGAGGTCATCTCATTGAAGTTGTGCTTGCCTTGAACACTCTTCACATCCGCGGGCTCATATGGAGTAAGAGCAAGAATATACTTCATCTTGATCCACTCATCATCAATATGGTTAGCACCGAGGTTCTTGAAGGTGGTAGCGATAGCCTTGAGTCTTCTATACATCTCTTGATGGTCCTCACCATCCAACATGAAGAATCCTTCCGCTTGATTTGAGAAGGCCACATATCTTGTCTTCTTCATGCTCTCATTACCGACAAAGACGTCAGAGAGTCCTTGCCAAGCTTCTTTGGCGGTGGAGAAATGTTGGATGTGAGGCAAGTCCTTGGACCCAACGGCGACTTGAATCATGTGGAGAGCGGTAGCATTGAGTTGACTATCGACCGTCTCTCTTCTTGTCATGTTGTGTGGATCCACGGCCTTGAAACCTTCCTCCACGATCCTCCAAAGCTCGATGCAAGAACTGCGCATATGAGAGATCATTTGATATTGCCATTGACCAAAGTTTAATGCATCAAGCTTAGGTGGATCTCCTCTATTGTTAATATGAGGATGAGGAACCGGCGGGTCGGGTGAATACCAAGGAGGGAATTCACCTTTCCCGTCGCCCTTGGTGGAAGACTTAGCATCGCCATTTTTATCGGTACCCTCCACATCAACCACTACATTCTCCACTTGTGGAGTAGCGGGTTTTTCCGGAGGTGGAGAGGCATTAGCGGATTTAGCTTGCATGAGTTGCGCCATCATTTCACGCAACTCACTTATTTGAGATGTCATGGAAGCCATGGATGATTCCAAAGATTTGAACTCTCCCATGGAAACTTGACCCGAGCCCTCACTTGGAGAGGTGTCCATACTCTTAGGCGGTTAAGCCCGAATAAAGAGCCGAGGCTTTGATACCAATTGAACGGATCGTATGGGCACCTAGAGGGGGGGGGTGAATAGGTGCTACTCAAATTTTAGTCCTTTTTCAATTTAGGCTTGACACAAAGGTAAATTCTCTAGATATGCAACTAAGGTGAATTTACCTATATGTCAACAAGCAAGCTACACAAGATACAATATATAAAGGCAATAAAGGATAGAGGTAACCGAGAGTGGAGCGCGCGGAGACATGGATGTAATTCCCGTAGTTCCTTCCTTTTTAGGGGAAGTACGTCTACGTTGGAGGGGTGTGGTTGCCACAAAGGCCTAACCAATGCCACAAAGGCTCACCCTATTCTCCGGTGCAAGCTTCCGCCACAAAGGCCTAGCTCACTTTCCACTAAGGGATTCCTCAAGGCGGAATCGGCCTTTACAATCTTGGGGCACGCATCCACAACCGAATTGGAGGCTCCCAAGCACAACACAATGCTGTGAAACAACAAGTAGCAATATATCAAATACACAAACAAGGTCTTGGGACACAAGGGAACCCAAGACACAAAGGCCCTCAAGCAAATGAGAGGGGAAATCAAATCGCTTCGGTGAGGATGTAGAGGATGGTCTTCTCCTTCGATTCTCCAAAGATCAAGAGCTTTGGTGGGGTGAGGGAGGAGATCTAGTTGCTTTGGTGAGCTCAACAATGGTGGTGTTCTTCAATTTTTGGCTGGCTACCCGTTGGAGAAGAAGAGGGGGGTATTTATACCCCCCCAAAATATCTGACCGTTGGCAGCCAGGAAGTCCGGCTATAGCCGGAGTTAAGTCCGGCTAAAGCCGGCCACACCGGCTAAAGCCGGTCTCACACCGGCTATAGCCGGCCTGAAATATCCGGCCCAGCCGGAAATAGCAGGACAAATAGCCGGTTGAGTCCAGAGGTGCAGGACCCCTCTCGAAAACGAGCAGTCCGGCTATAGCCGGTCTGGGGACCGGCTAAAGCCGGCCTAACTGGCCCAACTTTATATGAAACTTCTCCAGGAGCTTATTTTCACCATTTCCTCAATAATTTCCATTGGGCAATATTAAATATCAAGTATAATATATAAAACCCAATATCTTGTGCAAGAATATAATTAAAATCCTGCAAAGCATAATCACACATTAATAGATAATGTATTGTTAACAAACGCCAAAATCAATTAGGCGGGAAATGCACTTTCAATATAGTGCGAGGCTCCCCGCACTAAGGCAGATAGACTTCAAACTAAGCCCGTCCCATACCAGGTAATGTGGTTGCACTGTTTAATTGTTTCGAGCGACTACAAAGAAACACAGATACCTTTTTTCTAAAAACACCAACTCCTTTCCTCCATAACCCAAGTGTCCACATGTTCCAAAACCATTTAGAAGACATTTCAGTGGAGTAGGTACTACTCCAAGGTTTTCGTAAACATTTTCGAAAACCAGTTCCGGAAGTTATCCCATCCTAGAGTTTTTGGCTCCACTACAAGTGTTTTCCAAAGACTTCGATGCTAATCATCGAGCCTCTACAATTAGGGGTAATGATAGGTGGTCAATGAGTCATCCACATTTGGATGGTGTCAATGTGACCCGTGGAGCTAAGTCACCAACTATTGCTAACTAGGGATAATTAGCAATATAAGAAAAACAATGCATATGTAAGAGTAATAGTAGAATAATGCAGAGTGCTGTGATAGGGTTCAGATATGCAACAAGTAGATGGCTTGCCTTGGTTGGCTTGTCCCTGGTCTCCTTCCTCTTGATACTCAAAGTCTTCTCCCTCCTCGGTACACTCCTCGTTCGAATCTATCACCGGAAAATAACAGCACACAATCAATATACATGCATACACAAGCCACAAACATTTCATTCAATCAACACCACACAAGCAAAGAGTATCAAAAACAAACAAGTTTAGAATACAAAATCAAGGTTTTTAAGATTTTAGTTATTAAGTCAATCCTATTATAAACTAGGGTTTTTCAAACATAACAAGCACATCACCACTTCACCTCAAACAAGCTTGCAGGTGGCCACATAGGTCAAATAACAATACTAGTCATACTTTCAGATAAGCAACAAGTTTTCTGAACCAAGACTTCATCTTATAAAAGTAAAGCTACTAAATTAATAGGGGAAACAATTTCTAATAGTAAATAGCCCTATTCTCAACCCAAACATCATGCAGGCATCCATATGCATCAAGAAAAGGCAACCAATATGTAGTCAAGTAACCAGCAATATTACAGAGCCAACAAAATTGGAATCAAGTAAAAAGAGCAAATAATGGATTTTCTATGAATTTCCTAGTTTCACATCTCACTAGAAAAGCATTTTATTTCTATAAAACTTTCTGTAACCAATAAAATTCTACCAGCGGCATTCTTAGAAAGCTACAGTAATGTAGAACACACCAGAGGTGGAATCACTCAAAATTAACAATTATTCTAAGCACAACAATTAAAACAAAGCAATTCTTTATCAAGACCAAAATAATTAATGCGGGCAATATAATACCCCTAAAATAGCAAATCCAGTCTCTCAAGCTTCACAATACAAAAGGGCATCACCGAAAATTTGATTCACTCAATTTCAATATGCAAAACTCTAGATTTGGATTTTTTATTGAAAAGTAACTAAATCTACCAATTTAAATACAAGTCATTCTACAGGACTTCAATTGACATGCAGCTGGTACCACTGGATAGATAATATTCTAAGGAGTTCACAGAAATTTGAATCACTAAATTTGGATGTCTAGGGAATTTTCTATGGATTTTACAAGCTCACATACCTGCTGAAAATAGTAACATATTCAAAAAACAAACGTAATGGGCTGAGATTTGACAGATCTCCACCACGCCGGCCCAACAGAGGAGCTGTGAGCATACACGACTGAAAAAAAAAGATGGGCTGCTTTAAACTTCGTGCTACAGGAAAGGCAAGACGTGCACGATGCCTGGCTGAACTCGACGGAGCCACGAAGATCGGCGGGGAGCTCACCGAGGGTGGCTTGGGGACGAAGGTGGAGATGCGTGGGACGGTGAGCTGTCGAGTGGCGGCTCTGCATGCTTCTCCCTGGCGCGCAGACGGCTCCTTGGTCGTCGACACGGTCGCCGGCGAGCTCGGCACTAGGACGGAGGCGCAGAGCTGCACGGTTTACCTCAACGGCGGCGGCTTCCTAGCGGGTTCCTGAGCAAGGAAAGGGAGGGAAAAACATCCCGTGAGATATAAGAGTGAGAGAGACAGAGATATGGGGTGGAGAGGGAGGGCAGGAGGCGGTCGGCCCTGAGCTGGCGCTATGGAGGTTCTCGTGGCGGAGCTCGGGTCGGTGATGCGAAGAACTGAGTGGGGGAGGGGAGCTGGGGCTTGGCCTGGGGTTCATCTAAGAGGGAGAAGGTGCGAGTGAGAGGGAAAGAGGAGGCCGGGCGTGCTTATAACCGCGGGACGGTCGATGCCCGACGTGGCATCCGATGTCTGGCCGCGGAGCGCGGCGAGAGCGGCCAACAGGAATACGACAAGAGAAGGAGGCGGTGCTGCGCCAGAGGGTCTGCGAGGGTGGGACACGGTCTCTGGCGAGGTTTCAGGCTCGAGGGCGCTAGGTTGGCTCGGGGAGAGGGCGTCGAGCTAATGCCCGCCGGTGTTTATCAAATCGACGGCCACCAGAACGCGGTCGATACAGGCCGATAGAAACAAGACAAGACCAAAGGCTTTCTTGAGAAGTTTCAGGGATTCACAGGGAGGCCGGTGGCGCGATGTTTTGGGAAGAGGAGCAAGTTTAGAAAAGGGGCTATGCCCAAGGAGGTCACGCCGTCCACTGGTTGTACGACTGGGACAGAGAGAAAGGAAGAGGGGGCGGTGTGCCAGATCTTTGCAAGACTCGGCCTCGGGTGCCTTTCCCTCCATGCACACGCAAATGAATAAGGCCCTGTAGCAGCACTAGTTTCCCAGATATACCGAGAGGTGAGAGTGTTGGAGAGGTCCAAGAGATGGTTTGGTGGTGATTAGAAAATGTTTAAGAGTTAGAGAGGAGAATAGAGAATAATGCCCGTGATGGTCACGATTGCAAATGATCACATCTTGCTTTGTCAAAGTGATGAAGATCAATGGTAAACCAGAGAGGTGTGGTTGGTGTAGAGAATGTCATTTGAACCAGAATTTTATTCGCATTTGATTTGACCACTTTATGAGATTTGTCCAAATTTGAAAGAACTCAAAGGAGTAAATCTTTAAAATTTTGGGAGTAGAATATAAGGTTTTTGGAGTTATAAGGATTCTACTTGCATATCCATGCTTAGTAGATTTTTTTATATAAAATTAAAAAGAGGGAAGAAAAGCAATAAATGGCCTATGTACCATTGCATGCATTTTAGGGAAAAAGAAAAAGAGCAAAGAAGATAATTTGATAAAAAAGATTTTTTTTTGAATGGAAGATAAACCATAACAACCACATTTCCTATTTTTATTTGAGAAAAGAAACCACAATAGTTTGGTAACACTTTGAAATAGCCTCATAGCCAAAATAGGAATTAAATAGGGTTTTGAGTCAAAAGGTTTCACTTGCAAAATGATGCTTTTGTAGAATTTTCTCAAAATCATTTGATAGAATAAGGTGCAAGAAGTGGCATAGTGGCCATTCCCATGATTTTTAGAGACAAGAATAACACCAAAGGGGTATTCTCCCCATTTCCTGCTATCTTTGAAAATAGGAAAGAGGTTGTGAAATTAATTTTATAAAAGATATTTGTAAACAAGAAATGAGTGCTCATATAGAGTGAATTTCATTTCTAATTCTTGGCAGACTTGTGTTTTGAAATTAAATACTCCATTCATCAGAAATGGAGTTTTTAGATTTTATAAAGAAGAAAATATTTAGAAGGGGTTTATTTGGAAAATAATATGAATATACTTTGTAAGCATATCCCCACTGGCCATTATACAACTTGATGTGCTTTGGATAGATTGTGCCACAAGCCTACTTGTAGATCATAGCCACATACAAGAAACTCAATCGAGGTCAAACAGAGTCACACTAAGTCAACTTATCACACATAGTTAATCATTAGAAACTAGTTAAGCATCACTATAAACAACGGTTGAAAAAGTGCCCAGTAATGCTCATGCCATGGTGAAAATAGTGGAGACATAAACATCACCTCTACCAAGTTTTCTCAAAGGTGTTTGAAATCCTTTTTATAAATATCAACAAAATAAAAGTTTATAAAATAGTGGGACCACTCTACTTTGTAGGTCCAGATAATTTTGTAAATACTTAGTTTTGATAAAAGCTCTGTCTCAAAAATAAATCTTGGCGCTTATTTGGATAGATAAAATAATTTGAAAAGAAAGGAGAGTTTGCCAAGATAATGGTTTTAGAAAATAGCTGGAAACATAAATAAGAGCATGATCACAAGGGCACAAGGATTGTGTTGGTTCACAAAGGTGTTCAATAAGCAACTCAAGCAGACATCACTAACATAGCAACCAAGTCAACAAGCAAGAAACAGTACTTCTAGAGGTTTGCTCAAAAAGTTTTTGTTGGCCCTCATTTTTGGCTCACTAAACACGACTTAAACATGGTTACAAAAAGTGGGGTGTTACACTAACTACTTTGGACCCAATGCGTTTGGGGACCATATTGTACTTGAATATGTTTTAGGTACATGGGAGATATATTGGTGCTTGTCTCAATAATAAGGATGAAGCGGTGACTAGTTGATAATTTGTGGCAAGCTAGGATTATTGAAGAACCCCTATCTACTACATCCTTCCAATGATATCTCGGTAACAAGTATCTTACTCATGCATACTTTTCTAGCAATCTAACCTTGTGTGGGTCATTTCATGGCATGAAAATCTTTATTTGCAAAGATCTTGAGTAAACCTCTTTATTGTAAATGTGAGTTATTTGAGATGAGTGCATATTATGGGGAATATATAAAATCATGCTCATGATTCACCTTTCCCAATTATGTCTATCTAGCAATTTTATTGCATATCAATTCCTCAAGTTCCTCACATGTGCAATATTGATGAATGTGAAAATTTAGTTCATTCTTTTGGTATACTTATTCGTGATACTTGTTGCTTTTCTCAAAATATCCCAACTATGTTCTTTCCCTTGTTTATATTTATGATGTCTTTGACATGTTTATGGTTGAAGTTCTTCAATATGCAATAAGATAAATTGAGCCTTTGGCCATGCTTTAAAAGCAAAAAATCTCATTGGTATATTGCATGAACTTGTCTAGATATCATGTTCTATTCTTTGTATCTATATTATGTGTACATGTTTCTTTGTGATAATTATCTTTGTGATATTTTCTACTTAGAAACTTATACACATGAGAGATGATATCTCCTTATTTGATATCTTATTTAAACCTTGTGTGTTGAGATGGAATGCTAAGCAATTTCATTCTTTGAGGACTATATGGATACTCTATGTTCATCCTTGTACTAGACTTATAATATGCTTTGTTATTCCTATCACACATTCCTTTGGTTGAGCCGCTTAATATGTCGGTTTCTTACTTGTGGCTCAACCATTTGTTTGAAGCAAGTGTTGAGCTTAATGTTTTTTATGATCTCCTTCTAATGGTTGCTTTTTAAATGGTATTTAGGGAGTGAGGATTCCATGTTGTGCAATTATATTCAAATGCAAACATTCTATCTTGTGCATGTACCTTGGGGAGCTTCCTCATTTCATTTTAAAGCACCATTTTGCGGTTATCATAGCATTTGATGTCACTTGGTATCATTTTGTTTTGAATAATATCGAGGGAGTGATGATTCCATGTTTGTGCACCTTATAGTTCAATTCAAATGGAATATATTGTGCACAAACCTTGGGGAGCTTCTTCATATTATTTAGAGCATTGTTTAGGTCTTCTCATATATCTTTATTTGATTCGCTATTTGGATCTTTTGATTGCTATCTTATTTTGTTGAAAGTTTAACCATCATGTTATCCTTTTTTGTTTGCAATCTTTGATCGTCACTATAGTTTGATTTCCTCCAAATTTTTTTTTGGATTTGTGCATGTGTTTTCACTCTTTTTGGGCCATGCACACCTTGAGGAGAAACTCTCACTATTTTAGCCTTCTAAGCCTTTCCGCCCATTTTGGCAATGGATGCCAATGGGGGAGAAGTTTCAAGGGTTTGAAGGGAATTGGGCTTCATGCTTTGGTTTTGTTCTAAGCATTTGCCTTGCATGCTTTGCATGGTTGAGTATATATAGTGGAAACTCCACCAACAACATTGGTTGGCAATATATGCAATAAAATTCAAGTTCATTCACACGTGCATAGATTGTGGGGGGGGGTGCACTATATATGATGGTGCTACTAGCGATGTTAGTGTAACCATCTTAGTTCTTTAAATTCATTATATAAACCCTCTCAAAGAGATTGTCATCAATTACCAAAATGGGAGAGATTGAAAGAGCATGTGCCCCCATGTGTGGTTTTGGTAATTAATGACAATCCCTATGGACTAATGTTTGCATTGAGTTATAGTTGTAGGACCTGTCCATAGACAATGTTTGAGCCATATGTTGGCTTCAAGGTTGTAATTTGAAGAATGAAGCCGTGTTTGATCAACACATCTAGAAGACTATGAAGTGAAAGTTCAATATGATCCATCTCAGAAGATATCATTTGATTGTAGCTTGCAATGGATTAATGAAGATTGAGCTAAGCAAGGCTCTCCCATATCGGTGTATGGGGGAGTATTTTGAGATGTCTTCATGAAGCTCGTGCGAGCAAGCATGATCAAGAAAGGTGTTCCATATTGAGGGTGTCAAGACCGTCATCATCTAGCTCAAGTGGATTGCACAAGGCAAATGTTTGTTCATGATAGGTTTTCTCTTCTACCGGTCTCGTGTATTAGTTTGGAGACCGGGTTATAGGATTGGTTGCCGTACTATCAAGAGGGGCTCTCGAGTGAGTAACTTAATTGTATCATTTAGAGAAAGCTCAAACCTTTGCATACTTGGCATTATCTTTCTTGGTTCTTATTTGGATTTTATCCATGTGAGGTTCTAGAGATTGTGGTTATTTCCATGACAAGCTCTAGCTCATCAAAAACGGATTTCGTATGGAACTCGTATTGCGTTTTTCATGTTTGGAGGTTTTACCGGTTCATCTTTATAGCTAAGTCAAAACTTTTATCATTTGGTTTAATCCTCCTTTGTTGGACTATGATGTTTCTATGGATGAAGTTGTAGAGCATGTTGTGGTGATACCAACGAGCCCTAGTTCATCAAAAACGGAGTCCGGATACAAAAGTTATCACCGTCTTCGTGTTGATGTTTTTTCTTGGCGGAAAGTTCGGCCCTAGGCCGGAAAAATCAGGCGGCGCACCAAAATGCACTACTGAGGAGCTTTTTGGTGACCGACGGACTGGCCGCCGGACAGTCCGGCCTGAAATCCAGCGGCACCAGACTTACGGCCGAACTTTATCGCGAGTTGCTTCCAACGGCCAGATTTCCCCACCTATAAATACCCCTTCTTCCTCCTTGAGCCAACCACGTTTTTGGGCTTCTCTCTCCTCCATTGTTGATCTTGAAAGCTTGCCCTCCCTCCTCCATTCCCCCCATGTTTCTTGCATCTTTTTTAGGGAAAAGAGAGAGGAGATTTATATCTACTTTTCCACCAATCACTTTCTTCTCTAAGTGGGGGGAACCTTTGGATCTAGATCTTGGAGTTCTTTGTGGATTTCCTACTTTGTTCTTCCTCTCATATCTATCCATAGCATTAGTTGCTTTAGTAGGATTTGAGTGAGAAAGACTTGAGCACTTATGTTCTTGCCATTGCATCGGTTGAAGTGGATGAGAGTTCATCACGACTGGAAGTGGAGGGAATACAATCATCATCAATAATGTTGGACACATCATATTTTTCTTGAATCTTTGTCCAAAACTCATGAGCATTATAGAAAGGCATGATTGCATAAATAACTGCATTGCTCACAACATCCAAAAGCACATTAGTAGCTCAAGAATTAAGATAAGAGTTTTTCTTCTCCTCTAAAGATAGATTTTGGGAATCCTTAGGAGGAGAAAAACCCATATCTAAAATTTTCTCTATATTTGGGTCCATATCACGAAAATGATTAAGCATGCAAATTTTCCATATATCATAATTAGTGCCATCAAATATAAAGGTGTTATTGTGCACTAATCCCCTAGCCGACATCTTTGCTCTCAAGGCGGTGAAGCTTAGAATGAGAGACCTTGCTCTGATACCAATTGAAAGGACACGGATGTCGCCTAGAGAGGGGTGAATAGGCGATTTAAAACTTTTACGAGTGGCTTGACAAATGCGGAATAAAACTAACGTTTAATTTTCCAAGCAAACAAAACCTAAATAAACTAGGTTCACCTATGTGCACCAACAAGTTATGCTAAACAAGATAAGCAACTATGTGATAGCAAGATATATATATAACTTCAAGCACAAAGGCTATCACAAAGTAAATTGCATAAGTAAAGGAGGTCAGGTGTAGAAATAACTGAGCCACGTAGAGACAACGATGTATCCCAAAGTTTACACCCTTGCGGGTGCTAATCTATGTTGGAGCGGTGTGGAGGCACAACGCTTCCCAAACGCTACGGAGACTCAACGTAATCTCCTCGAGCCCTACCACCAAGATGGAAGACCCGACCACTATGGGACATTGGAGGGCGGTCACCGAACCCGTACAAGCTTGGGGCAATCTCCACAACTTAATTGGAGGCTCCCAAGAAGAATCGTCACTGAGGCACTACAAAGCTTGGGAAGATCTCCACAACTAAATTGGAGGTCCCCAAGAAATTGCCACGAAGGCACCACAAAGTTTGGGAAGATCTCCACAACTTAATTGGAGGTCCCCAAGTAATCCACTAAGCCACTAAGTTGTCTAGGGTTCCAAAAACCCAAGAGTAATAAGCTCAACGAACTTTTCACCATCGAATCTCCGAGGAGAACTCAAATCGATGCAACCGATGCAATGGCAAGAACACAAGTGCTCAAGACCTTCTCACTCAAATCCTACCAAAGCAACTAATGCTATGGAGAGATATGAGAGGAAGAACAAAGGAGGAAATCCACAAAGAACTCCAAGATCTAGATCCAAAGGTTCACCCCACTTAGAGGAGAAAGTGATTGGTGGAAAAGTAGATCTAGATCTCCTCTCTCTTTTCCCTTAAAAAGATGCAAGAAACATGGGGGGAATGGAGGAGGGAGGGAAAGCTTTCAAGATCAACAATGGAGGAGAGAGAAGCCCCAAAATGTGGTTGGCTCAAGGAGGAAGAAGGGGTATTTATAGGTGGAGAAATCTGGCCGTTGGAAGCAACTCGCGATGAAGTTCGGCCGTAAGTCCGGCGCCGCTGGATTTCAGACCGGACTATCCGGCGGCCAGTCCATCGGTCACCAAAAAGCTCCTCAGTAGTGCGGTTCAGCGCGCCGCTGGATTTTTCTGGCCTGGGGCCGAATTTTTCTGGCCTAGGGCCGAACTCTCCGCCAAGAAAAAACATCAACACGAAAATGGTGATAACTTTTGCATCTGGACTCCGTTTTCGATGAACTTGGGATCATTGGAATCACCACAACAAGATCTAAAACTTCATCCATAGAAATATCATAGTCCAACAAAGGAGGATGAAACCAAATAATAAAATGTTTGACTTAGCTATAAATATGTATCGGTAAAACCTCCAAACACGAAAAACGCAATAAGAGTTCCATACGAAATCCGTTTTTGATGAGCTAGAGCTTGTCTTGGAAATAACCACAAGCCCTAGAACCTCACATGGATAAAAGCCAAATAAGAACCAAGAAAGATAATGCCAAGTATGCAAAGGTTTGAGCTCTTTCTGAACAATACAATTAAATTACTCACTCGAGAGCCCCTCTTAATAGTACGGCTACCAATCATATAACCCGGTCTCCAAACTAGCGATCCTCCACCGCGGGGACGTGAAACTGGGTACATCGTGTGCCAATCTCGATCCCGGAATCTCTAGTCGTTGCTCTTCCCACGATGTAAGTCCTTCATCTAGGACATTTGCCGAGTTAACCCTCGTCAATTGGCGCCGACCGTGGGGATCGCGACGACTGGATTTTGTTATCCGAGCGGGATCCTTCAACTTTTTCATCAACAAGATCAGCAAATTTTATGACTGCCGACAGCAGCAACAGCCAGATCAAATCTCATCGGATCCACTTCTTCGGGGGCGGTCAGATCGCATCCAGAAAAAATCATCCGCTTCGTTGGTGACAAGCTTCATCAGCGTCGACGGATCCAGCTCGATATAAGCAAGAAGTCGACTAAACGTCGCGGCCCTGCGCAGCTGAACCGGAAGTCAAAGAAATCATGGTCGTCCAAGGCAGCCATGCTTCAATCAAAATTCAATGCACTTGCACGGAAAACAAGGGAAGGTCGAGTGCTGATTTCACGTGAAGATTACAACTTGCAAGATCAGGAAGTTTATTTCTACATGGATCAGTCAAGCTAGCTGAGTTCAAACCGGATCAAGTGTCAAGGAGCAGCAATCAAATCATAGTTGGCCCCGGTCAATCTTGAGTCAAGTGAAGGAAGTCACGTGGTGCCAAGAGCTGATTAGCTCAATACCCAATCCCAGGCGCAAATCTACTTAGTCGATCAAGTTTGAATAAAAGCAAAGGATTTAACTAGGTTCAGTCTCATGGTGCATCGTGATCTGAAAAATCGGCCAAGATTCAAATATATTCAACAAGTTATCAGACTACGCAGACAACTCGAAGAAAAATATTTCGACTACAATGGCGTGTCACCTGACAGCATGAACAACCCGGAGAAAAATATTTTGACTACTTCGCGTCTTCAACATCGTCGACTACATCCGTTTCGGCTGCGGACCTGCGGCTTGCCACGCTCGGGGGCTCACCGTCGCGCGCTTGCGCAAACTATCGATAACGCTCGGGGGCTCGACATCAATTCGCCCCGGAGTGCGGAAGCTCATACTCAAGACCTGCAATTTCGTTGACATCAGCAACACGGCGATCCCAACAACGCTCGAGGGCTCGACAACAACTTCGCCTCCGATCGTGATTGTGATTCTACGAAAATAACTCGACTACGTCATCGTCAACTACGCCGCGCCGACCACGCCGCGCCCGATAAAAGCTAAGTTTTCCTCTACCAAGAATCGATTATCATTTACTTTCGTCGCACCCGACACTCGGGGGCTCCACCATGAAAAATCATTCTGCATATCATTGACTTCGAAAAATTATGAAAGCCCTAGTAGCTGGCGTTCCTTATCGAATACTTGACAATTTAGTTTACAGTCGCATGAAGCTCGACTAACGGTTGGCAAGGCACAAAATCTTGGGGCGTCAGGCTAATGAAAAGGCTTAGCAAGTATCTTGAAATTCAAATGCGGCAAACGCGTCACTTTACGTCTGACCTGAGTAGCTGATCGAGCCGTGAAGTGCATCAGGCTAACGAAAGGGTCTTACGTACGAGCAACAAAATTGCACAAAAACAACAACTTTTTATTTTACATATTACATCATCATTACAATATGCAAACACAATATTTCTTCGAGTGACAAAGTATTTCACAACTCTTCATATTTTTTGCAGGAGCCGAATTTCCTCGAGTAGTACAACTTGAGTCTATGCCCGGCTACAAGTACCCGAACATAGACTCGGAGGCTACTCCCATCGGGAGCGCTGGTCGCGCACCCGATAGAAAGAAAAAAAACGAGAAAGAATTCGACAAGAAGAGAAGAAGAAGAAACTTGGAGCCTATGATCGACTACAAGTACCCGACCATAGCCTCGGGGGCTACTCCCATCGGGAGCGCTGGTCGCGCACCCGATGAAAAGTTACTTTGAGAAGAACGAGGAAGAAAATTTCGAGTCCATGGACTCAACATTTACTCCCATCGGGAGTGCGGATTCAAGAACCCGATAATTTTGGGCATTGCATTTGAAGCCGAAGATATATGAAGCCGAAGATTTCAGGAAGTCGAAGATTTGAAGTTTGGAGACTCAACCCGAGTCTGCGACTCGAATTGAGTCTCGGGGGCTACTGACATGGATATGCCCTTCAGGTACCCACGGATTAGTATACCGGGTCCGGCCCATTAAGGAGGTGGACCGGCACAAGGACTCAAAGATGACTTAGAGACGAAGAAGGAAGGCTCTAATCCATATTCGACTAGGACACTTGTAAAACCTAGCCTGGTTGCATATATAAAGCCAGACAGGGGCACCCCTAGAGGGACAAGTTACAACATCATAGACACGCAATACTAGAGAGACAAGATAGATTGGAGAGAGATTAGATACAAAACTCCGCCTACGGCGGCACCTGTAAACACCATTGTGATTATCTACTAGATTGCTAGCAGGATGTAGCGATCCTCCACCGAGGGGACGTGAACCTGGGTACATCGTATGCCAATCTCGATCCCGGAATCTCTAGTCGTTGCTATTCCCCCGATCCTAAGTCCTTCATCTAGGACATTTGTCGAGTTAACCCTCGTCACTGGTAGAAGAGAAAACCTATCAAGAACAAACCTTTTCCTTATGAAATCCACTTGAGTTAGATGATGACGGTCTTGACACCCTCAAGATGGAACACCTTTCTTGATCATGCTTGCTCGCACAAGCTTCATGAAGACATCTCAAAATACTCCCCCATACACCAATATGGGAGAGCCTTGCTTAGCTCAATCTTCATTAATCCATTGAAAGCTACAATCAAATGATATCTTTCGAGATGGATCATATTGAACTTGCACTTTATAGTCTTCTAGATGTGTTGATCAAACACGACTTCATTCTTCAAATTACAACCTTGAAGCCAACATATGGCTCAAACATTGTCTATGGACATGTTCTACAAATATAATTCAATGCAAACATTAGTCCATAGGGATTGTCATTAATTACCAAAACCACACATGGATGCACATGCTCTTTCACAGACACATAGTTAAATAGAAAAAGGTGAAGCTAACCATTGAGAAATTTTAGTGGATATGCATGTAGAAGCATTGTTAAAGAACTGGTGTGCAAATGTTAAGTAAATGCAGGCAAAAGAGATGGTCAAAATGAAAGAATAGAGTTATTAGATGGTCCTGAAGTTACAGCAAACGGGAAAAGTGACATACTGCCCTTGGCTTCCGCTTCCAATCTTTAGTTCCATCTGAACTAGCTGCACCTCTGCACACAAATATGTGATGTCAATGCCAAAGCATGTTCTAGTGGATTCTGATACCTCAACTGAACATCACGGCTCACGGAAGACTATGCCATCTCAAGAGCTCAACTGGCTCTGTCCTCCACCGGATTTTGTCCAACCTAATCAAACATTTATCCTACAGAACTAAAATTGATAAAAAGTTGATTAGGAAAGAACTGGGGTCTTGGAATTATATTTTTATAATCCTAACAAAGTATAATACACTTATGATTAAGCATTCATTCATTATTGTTCATACATACCAAGTCATATAGAATCCACACACAAAGGACCAAATAGAAAAAACTGATAGGCCAGGTCAAATCCCTTGGTTACTTAGTTGAATGAAGGCAGATGTGCAACATCCTGTAGGAATTGACACAACACCTCTCCACTTAATGCAGAAGTACTACTACATAGATTAACACATTATTGGTGAGTTGGTTCAGGCTAACTTAGTTTTTTTAAAGTAAAGTTACATACATAAGTAACTCATCAAGGTAATGTAAAAAACTAATGAAGGTTAAAGGACAAATGGAACCTTATGGCTCAACTATTTGTAATTTTCATATAATTAAAACCCTTTTTCGAAATTCGATAGATACCTTCATATAAATAAATATAAGAATTAAGATGCAACCATATAACAAAGGGCTAGGAATGTTTCTCCTGAGAGATTGTATCAGGTCCAAAGATATTTATACGCATCTGAAGAATAAAAATTGAAATGAGAGGCATCGTTATATGCTCAATGGTAAATGGGAGAAAGTGTTTCAAATGCTTGGATGTGGAGGGGTACCTCTTGATCATTGTACTGTACACGCAGCTCTACTGGTACCTTCAGCGTGACACATCCTTGATCGACAAAATCTGCATATTTGCTCTTTTTGTCAACGACGTGACAATAGTAACATTTGGAACTGAAGAAAGAATTAGCATGTTTGTCAGTTTCTGTACAAACAACATAACACTGACAGCCTATGAAAACAATATGCAAATGGAGTACCGACAAATCAAAGAAACTAAATAACATTACTATGTAATTTCTGAATTAAGAAAAATAGTCGTGTGCTGGTTGTACTTCTGTTTCTAGGGTGAACTGAATACAAAATTAGCATGTTTGTCATTTTCTGTACAGACAACATAACACTAACAACCAATTAAAACAATATGCAAAAGAAGAACCGATAAATTACAGAAACTAAATAATATTACTAAGTAAATTCTGAATAAGGAAAACAATCGTGTGTTGGTAGTTCTTCTGTTTCTAGGGAACACAATATGAATGCAGAAAGACATTCTGTTGTAGGAGATGTTTCTAGGCGATCTCTTCTCTGCCTCGACAACGAGTTTTGGCAACTCCTCTAGGGCGCCTCCACCATCTCTGAGTACTGCTGCCGCCAGAAGCACCTCGCCGACGCCCTCGCCGAGAACGACTCCGCCGTCTCTAACTGTGTGCTCGTCCTCAACACCCTCCATGGCCTCGGCCCTCGGTTCGCCTCCGTCGCCACGTTCATCGCCATAACCGAGCCCTTGCCCACCTTCCTTTGGGCTCGCGGCATGCTGCTCCTGGAGGAGATGCAGCAAGCCAATGCTGCCTCCAACGCGGCTTCAACCGCCCATGTTGCCCAAACTCATCCGCCACCGCCACCGTGCACTAGCGCTGGGTGCCGCGGTGACACCTCCACCTCGGGCAAGAAGCTGCAGTACAAGCCCAAGAACAAGAACGGCAAGAACAACGGCGGCTACTCCACCACTTCACCGGCACCTCGCCATGCTTTTCCGGCGCCCGTCGGGCCCTGGATTTGCTACTCCCCCGATGCGGGTCAGTGGTGTGCCCCGTCTGGTCAGGGGATCCTCGGGCCCCGTCCACAGGCCTACCACACCACGCCGGCACCAGTCTACCAGTCGTCTTCATCGACCTCCGCACCGGCAAGCTGGGACAACTCTGCGCTGATTGCTGCCCTCAACAACCTTGCGCTCCAGCAAGGTGGTTGGGTATGGACTCCGGGGCGTCTTCTCACATGTCCCCTGATGATGGTAACATCTCCTCTCCATCACCCCTCTCTTCTCCACACTTTGTCACCATCCGCAATGGTCACATCGTCTCGATCACCTCATCGGGTCACACTTCTGTGCGCACACCGTCGGGTCACACTTTCAAACTTAACCACGTCCTTCTTGTTCCGACTCTTATTCGCAATTTGCTTTCCATTTGCAAATTTACTCGCGATAATTGTTGTTCCATTGAGTTCGACGCCTTTGGTTTCTCTGTGAAGGACCTGAAAACCCGTCGCGTGATTCTTCGTTGCAATAGTGATGGAGAACTCTACACTTTTCCCGGCACCGCCTCTGCTTGTCGGTCGCCTCATACTGCCTTTGTAGCCACCGCTACATCCGAGTTGTGGCATCGACGCCTCGGTCATCTGGGTCGTGATGCCATGTCGTCTCTTCAGCGTCTAGCTTTTATCAAGTGTAATAAAGTTCGTCAGTCCTACAGTGTACACTGCTTGTCAGCTTGGCAAACATGTTCGTCTGCCACTTAATTTGTCTACCTCTCGGTCTAGCTCTATGTTCGATTTGATACATTGTGATTTGTGGACCTCTCCAATTATAAGCATCTCCGGTTTTCGATATTATCTTGTTATTGTCGAATGACTACTCTCATTTTTATTGGACATTTCCACTCGCACACAAATTAGACACTAGTCGCACCCTTGACAACTTTTTCGCCTATGCTCGCACACAGTTTGGCACCACCATTTGTTCACTTCAAACTGATAATGGCACTGAGTTTCTTAGCACTCACGTTGACGCTCTCCTATCCCGGCATGGCACCGCCCTTCGTTTTCATGTCCATACACCTCACAGCACAAATGGCAAGGATGAACGAGCTATTCGTATGATTAATGCATGATACTATGTGCACCCTCATGTTTCACGCTCATCTTCCTTCAGAATTTTGGGCTGAAGCTCTCTCCACTGCCACCTATCTTCTTAATTGTCGTCCTTGCAAAGCCATTAATCTCTTGTGCCATATACACGTCTTCATGGTCGTCCTCCCTCCTACACCACTCTACGTGTTTTTGGCTGTCTTTGTTTTCATAACATCTCTTCGAAAGCTCTACACAAACTCCATCCCCGTTTCGTCGCCTGCGTCTTTCTTGGATATCCATCCAACCATCGCGGGTTTTGGTGCTACAATCCCAACACTAGCAAAGTCATAATCTCACGGCATGTGGTTTTCGATGAAACAGTGTTCCCGTTTCACGTTGCAGCAATAGCACCGTCCACGTCACCTACGACTTTGCCGGCCCGTCTCGACTTCCTCTTCGACGGGTCGATTGCTGCACCGACGACTGCCTCCGCCTCCACCCCACGCACAGAGACACGGTAGCCTACCATGGCCGCACCCCTCAACCGCGACACAACGGCAGCCTGCCGCACGCCGCTCGTCTGCCGTCTACCGTGCTACATCGGCAGTCTGCCGTGGCACACCCTTCTGCCACGACAGGGACCAGCACCACCACTTCGTCGACTCCTGCACCGACTCTGCCAGCTGCTCCTGCACCACGGACCACTCGCTCTGGGTGTGTGCCTCGTCATGTTAACCGTCTCAACCACTCAGTGGTTGAGTCCACGGTTGCGCCTGTTCCGACGACTTTTCGACAGGCCATGCAAAACACCCGCTGGCGTGCCGCCATGGACGATGAGTTCCAGGCTCGTCTCGACAACAAGACATGGTCGCTAGTTCCTCGATCTCCTCGGGCGAACGTCTTGACTGGGAAGTGAATTTTTTGGCATAAATTCCACCCGGATGGGACTCTCTCTCGCTATAAAGCTTGTTGGGTTGTTCGTGGATTCTCTCAGCATCCCGGAATTGACTATGATGAGACCTTCAGTCCGGTTGTCAAGCCTGCCATGATTCGCCTGGTTCTCCACCTTGACATCTCCAGCTCCTAGCCTATTCGTCAGCTTGATGTCAAGAATGCTTTTCTCCATGGCCACCTTGATGAGGTTGTCTACTGTCAGCAGCCACCTGGTTTTGTGGATCTTGATCAATCTGATCATGTCTGCCGTATCCACAAGTCTCTCTGTGGCTTGAAGCAGACGCCTCGTTCCTAGTACCAGCGGTTTGCAGCTTATCTTGCTACTGTGGGATTCAAGGCCTCCTTGTCAGACACTTCGTTGTTTGTTCTCCAGTATGGCAGTGATACGGTGTATCTTCTCCTCTATGTCGATGACATCGTTGTCACCGCCTCCTCCACAGATTTTCTCCAGCGCCTCTTGGCCCGGCTACACAGCGAGTTTGCGATGACTGACCTCGGTGATCTCCACTACTTCCTTGGCATTGCTGTTACTCGTTCTTCGGATGGCATGTTTCTCTCCCAACACCAGTATGCTGTTGACCTTCTACAGCGCACTGGCATGGCCGGGTGTCACTCCTGCTCGACACACATTGATACTCAGGCTAAACTTTCTGACACAGAAGGTGAGCTTGTTCCTGATGCTACTGAGTACCGCAGTATTGCCGGTGCTCTTCAGTATCTCACGTACACTCGCCCGGATATTCAGTACGCTATTCAACAAATATGCCTTCACATGCATGCTCCTCGCCAGCCTAATCTTGCTCTCATTAAGAGGGTCCTTCGCTACCTTCAGGGTACTCTGGATTTTGGTCTTCACCTCCAGCCCACAACCTCGACTGCTCTGACAGCCTATTCTGATGCTGATTGGGCTGGCTGTCCGGACTCTCGTCGCTCCACCTCTGGGTATTGCATCTACTATGGTGACAGCTTGATATCCTGGTCTTCCAAGCGCCAGACTACAGTTTCTCGCTCCAGTGCCGAGGCTGAGTATCGTGTTGTGGCTCATGCAGTTGCCGAGTGCTGCTGGCTTCGCCAGCTTCTTCAGGAGCTCCATCGACCTCTCAGCTACACTTGTCTACTGTGACAATGTGTCCGCTATCTACATGTCTACCAATCTGGTACAACATCGTCGAACCAAGCACATCGAGATTGATATTCATTTTGTTTGAGAGAAGGTTTCACTGGGCGAAGTTCGAGTTCTTCATGTGCCCACCCCTCTCCAGTTCGCTGATGTCATGACCAAGGGACTTCCGAGTTAGCTCTTCCTCGACTTTTGGTCCAGTCTCTGCGTCCGAGAACCTCCCGCTGCGACTCCGCGGGGGGGTGGGGGGGGGGGTGCGTTAGCATGTTATAATTACTTGTTGTACAAGTCATGTAACCCTAACCCTAATTGGCCTTGAGCCTAATATAAATACCGGAACCCCACGTCATTATACGTGTGTGGCTTCCCCCAAACCTCCTCTCTCCCTACCGTCCTACAATAGCTGATATGAACTACTATAGAGCCACCAGTTGACTCCTCTACTAGCCATGCTCTTACCCACCTAAAGAAGCCTAGATGCTTCGCATGCATGGATGCAACTAAATCAATCTCATCGATAAGATAGCCAACGAGCTCTCGGCAACAATGGTGCCCTACACTGTACCATCAGATAGATCAAGCATAATACCTGCTCTAAGGTGGACGCTTGAAGGAACCGAGTTGGACATGGAATTAGGCTCCTTGTCTACTGTGTTCTAAAAAAATTCAAGAAACGGGTAAGATGGATCTGTGTTAAAAGTGTAGCCTCGTGGTCTTTTTTGTTAGAGTATATTACGGTTTAGGCTAGATTAGACGGTTTAATTTTGTAATCAGATTCTATATTTACTAGGTTTCTTAGTTCCAAGTTTGATACTACTATATAAACAGCTCAAGAGGCTCAATGTAATCATTGAATCAATACAATTAATATTTTGTAATTCTACACTTTTATATACTACTACTTCCTTCAATCGGAAACAAATGGTATGATTTCGTATAATTTTTGTATTAAATTAGTATAAAATCATAGACAATTATTTTTTATCTGAGGGAGTAATAACTTGGTTCATCGAGGCAGTGGCAAAGCAACTCGAACGGTGCGGCAGATGAATCTACTAGATCCGCCGCTACTCCGACGGCATCCAGATCCTCCGCTGGAGTGACACGAGGAGTCGCTTGACATCCCCTACACAGTCGAGTCGAGAAAAACGTCAAAAAGAAGTGTAGGCGGATGCGAGAATGATGAGGATGGCGCGAGGAAAAAGAAGACAAAGCTTGCGGACTCAGCACCCTGAATCACACAGAATTAAGAGAATCATAAGCCACCAAATCTGCTGTGGATCAAACAATTATAATACTGTGAACATACAGGAAGAAAATTGGTCAAAAACTACCGAGTTCTAACACAAGAATTAAGCTCACGTATAGAACAATTTGAGACAGGCATCACTCTTCCAATATAAAGATTTTTAGAGTTCTCTAAGATATTATACAAATTTGGATGAACAACCTGTCATATCAAATGGTTAAACTGAGAAATCATCTACAACATATATTAGTAAATAAATGACTGCTTATAGCATTTAATTATTTCAACCCATCGAAATTTTAAACCCAAATTCTTGTTGGCGCACGCGCGATAAAACGACCTCCTTGTCGCACGCTCTACGACCGCACGATGGAGGCGATCTGTGCGTCGCTCCCATGGGCGCGTCCCACGTGGTGGGCCAGGTGCTTTTTGTCTGGAGCGGGCCTCCCGGTAAATGCGGCGAGCTGGACATCTCTCTCTCCTTTTCCTTTCTTCTCTCCTGATTCCGGAACGACGGAGGCCTCGTCAAGGTTTTGATCCGAAAAGAGGGCGGTCGGGGCGTCACACCGGTGAGGTCGTGAGGTCGTGCGCAGCAGCGAGGACGTGCTCAGCGGCGAGGTCGAGGCAGCGAAGTCGTTTCATCCCGCCGCCGGCCGCGTGCCGTTCCGTCCCCATCCGCTGGCCGTTGTGGCCGACCGCATCTAGTCCGCTGTCCTCCAGCCACTGGTCGCTGTAGCTGGCCGCATCCCCATCCCACGTCCCCTGGCTGCTGGTCTCTGTGGCCGCCGCCACCATGAGCTACGCTACGCCCAAAGACCCCAGCCGAGGCGCTGCCTAACCATCTCCGGCGCTCCCTCGACAAGCTGTCGGTAATTGAGAAGGATGCAGTTGTAGCACCAGGCCGGAAAGGAGAGTTTTTTTTTTGGGCAATACGTGTTCATTTCATTCATAACACAAGGTCGTACAGGACACGTACGCACACACGAGAAGACACTGGAAACCCAGCTGTCTCCACACTTTTACACAAAGAACCCTGAAAGAAACAAATTTAACAAAACGGTCCCTAGAATCCTTTGTGCAACAGCCATCGTTGCCTGCCCGTCTCCGTAGCCGCCGGAGCAACCAGCGCAAGAAGAGTAGGCGAAGAACCTCAAACCCAATCCCGGCGTGGCCCCCTCGCTGTCCTGCAGCTTTGTGGACCTCAGGAAAGGCTCGCCAGCAGCAGAGCCTGCATCTTTGTGGTGCATCGGCCAGGGCTTGGCCCTGAAGCCATCGTCGGGATGAAGATCTACGGGCTTCGCTCGACGCCATCGAGGGAGAAACACAGATCCTCCAGCCGGCAACCACATATCTGGTGCAGATCCAATCGAGCTCCAGCATCCACCGACGCTGCCGCCATGGCCGGCGGCAACTGGAATCCGCTCCTGTACAACCTCGCAGTCCTCACTTTGGCACCAGAGCGAGCGCCATCGCGACGGCGGAGACCGAGGACAAAAGTCCGCATCGAGGACAACGCCGCCGCCACGCCGTCCCCGTTCGGAATACCATGGCTCCCGGTCCATCCCCGTCGAAGATGTCTCCGGAGCACCTTTATTTGATGCCACCGCCGTTGCAGCCATAGCCACAACGTCAGGCAGCAGAAAACCTAAGCTACTAGGCCTAAAACCTACAGCTATACACGTCCGGGCGTCAGATCCGGCGACCCCCTCCACACCGACGAGCACAAGGCCGTCGGGGGAGGGGAGACGCCGGAACCAACGCTGGAAAACGAGTCGCTCTCCGGTCGCCTTTTCTATGGAGGAGAAAGAGGACGGAGAGAGCGAGGAGAGTTGTGTAGGAAGAAGGTTGCAACAGCTCAATAGATCGACGACCACGAGGTTCCCCTTTGTGACATGCTGGTTGCCAAACTGTCTATATTCAGAAAAGCAAGTTTAGCATTGAGACTTGTAACTTTATTATTGACGCAAGCAACTTGTATGATGATTTGATCAATAAAGTGCATGGTTCTCTAAAAAAGCAACTTGTGTGTCCAATAAGCGAAACCATTCCATTTTCTTTGAGTCCTGACCGAGGCGTAGCTAAGAGTATCTCCACCGTCCCCAAAATGCCTCCCAAAATGCGGTCGGTGTGGAATTTGGGCCGGCACCCGTTGGATCCCAAATAAACTGCCGGCACTCCCGCGCTGACCGCGGTAGGACACTATCGCGAGCACCGGCACCACACGACAAGTTGGAAAAACGGCCGCGAGCCCGCTTGGCAGACAAAATCAAACCCCAAATCCCCCATTTGCCCCGCCTCCCACCCCTCCGAGCAGCCAATGTTGCCTACCAATATTGTGAAGTTTCCTACCAATGTGAAGTTGCCTACCAATGTTATGAAGTTCCCTACCGATGTGAAAAAGTTACCTACCGAGGGCAAAGATGCATACGGATGTGGCCCAATTGCCTACCATTGTGATGAAGTTGCCTAACGTTGCTATGAAGTTCCCTACCGATGTAACAAAGTAGCTTACAGTTCTGGCAGACGATGCCTACCGTTGTGGCCTAGTTGCCTACTGATGTCACAAAGTTGCTCTGCAGGTACCAAATTGCACCACTGGGCACACATGTTGTTTTGTTACACACCGGAGTTGCTTTGTTTTGGAACCAAATTACTTTGAAAACAATTTATATTTATTTCGATCAAGTTTCCTCCCTAGTAACTGGAAGTTCTTCTCAGATACAAGAAAATGATTCAGTTCTAGAGCCACATAACTAAATTGCTTTGTCCGATTGATAAGTTAGAACCCGATGTTGTGGAGTCATCTACCAAAATTACCCAACAATGTTGTCAAGTTGCCTCCCGCCAAAGTGAAGTTGCTTATTGTTGATCGATGTGGAGTTGTTGGTAGTGTTTGTTAATTTGGCCACCACTGTTATGAAGTTGCATATCATGGCTGTGAAGTTGCCTATCAATGTCAATAATTCGCCTACCATTGTTATAAAATTGCATGCCGATGTTGATAAGCGCTGAAGATGAACGGGGCTAAAGCGATCTGCTGAAGCTATGGTATGTCAAATGCATCGACAAAGGGGTGTTCCGCCTAAGAGGGAAGCAACCGCAAAAGCAGGGGTCGATGAAGCGGAAGCGAAAATGTCGGGCTACCCGTTGTTCTGAACTTGCCTAAATTTATTCACGAATGTTACCTACCCTACACTAAAGTTGCATTTTGTTATTATAAAGTTGCATACCTCTACACTAATCACACATTATTAAACAACTACTATATGCCGTTAGGCAATAAATTGACACAATTGAGCAAGTTCTTGTGATTTTAGGCAACAATATGACAATATTAAGCAATACCAACTTTGCTACAGATGGGACCTGTCGTGCAGGGTCTTTTTCCCCTCTTCTTCCTCCCACAGGAGACTTCTCTCCCCATTTCCTTCCCGTCAACGCCGATTCAGACCGCCGCCGGCCTCTCTTCTGCTTCCCTTCACGAACGCAACCCCGCCGGAATCCTCTCTCCCACTTCCCCACCGGAGAGACGCCATCACACCACCACCCGAGCCTCGTCCGGCCCCGCTGCGAGGAGAGGAGCCGATGCACCACTACGACAGCGGCGAAGGTACCGCGTCGTCCTCATCGCCACATTAGGCAGTTCGTCGTCCTCCGCCTCGCCCCAGCCCCCTCCAATTTCTGGCCGGTACGACGGCGGCGCTAGCAGGCAGGAGTAGCGTAGCGCGCCGCCTCCAATTACTGGCAAAGTGTATGCGGGGGGCGCTGTGGGGGCGGTGATGTGGGGGTGGTGGTCGGGGGCGGCGCTGTGGGGGTGGTGGTAGGGGGCGGCGTTGTGAGGGTGGTGGCCAGGGACGGCGCTGTGGGGTTGGTGGCCGGAGGCCGTGCTGTTGGGCGGTAGTAAGTAATGGTGGATGGATGGGAAGGCGACACGAACTTTTTTTATACTTACCGACGGAAACTCACCTCAGCCCACGCTCCGACAGAAACTTTCCTTTTCGAGAGCGTGCGACGGGGACAACAGGTTGTCGCACGCGCGATGCCTAGACACGTCCAATTTTAAAATGTAAGGTACTTCCAGGAAACAAACATACTTAACGACGGATAACTTGACCGTAAGGGCTTATAACGACGGATAACTTAAACTCAGACGTGTTCGATACATCGATCACAGGATGTTAAAATCGGAGGAACTTTCTCTTGAAAACCTATTTGTATGCAGGAGATTAGCTACACAAATGCGATCAAGAGTAGTAAACTGAGCTGCAATGTTGTACTTCCCACGCGTGCAAAATGAGAGCTCCATCACACAACCATGCAAATTTATGAGCCAGGAGAGTAGGATATCAGCCAAAAGTGCCATAAATAGTATTCTTAAATATCATCTAGTCTTAGCGGTGGCATCTCTAAGATAACATAATAATAAGGTAATTATTCTTCTTCTTGTGCTGAAATGCTGAATGAAGTTGCAGATGGAACGTTGATCCAAAGTTGAAAGGATGTGAGCTGACTTCAAACAAGCTTGCTGTTATGACCGGGGTTACCTATACCCGGCGTAGGCCCAATGGGCAGGCTTAGTTAGGGGCTTAGCCCAACAGTTATCCTAGTTTTATTATAAAAGGAGTTGTAATTGGATTTTGAGAATTAAGCAGCAATAATTAATATATTATTGCCGGCTCCCAGAGGAGCCGGACTTCTCCAACCCTAGCCGCCGCCTCCTGCTGCGCCGCCTTCCTCCTCGAGCACGACGGCGCCCAGCCGCCGGCCACCTCGCTCCCGCGCACGCTCAACTCCCTCCTTTCCCTACAACCTACGGCCTCGACACGGTAGAACCCTAGCTCCTACCACCTTGGTATCAGAGATCTCTCGTTCGATCATGTCGTCATCACCGCCAACCACCACCATCCCCGCCACCACCGCACCGCTCCCACCGCTGCCCGTGTCCGCCACCGCCTCCACACAACAGCCGCCCTCGTCCGAGGTCGCGGCGACCTCCCCGGGCCCTATAGCGTCGGCCACGGCCACGGCCGTCTACACGCCGGTGCAGGTGACCGGCCTCCTCAACGACCTCGCCCTCGCCATCCAGGGGATTCAACTCTGCCTGCTCGGTTCCCAGGGACCCCCGCCGTCACCGCAGCCGCCGGCTCCTACCGTGCCGCCGCCCTCACCGTGGCAGCCGTGGCAGCCGCCAGCACCGCCCACGCCCTGGCAGCCGTGGCAGCCGCCGGCTGCCTCCACCGCGCCCCCAGCAACCATCCAGGGCGGGGTGCCCATCCACCAGATCTCTTGGCCCCCGTCGCCGTCGCCACTTCCGGCGTGGGTGTCGACGTCGTCCCCCGCGCCCGTCTACACGGTCGCCGGGGAACCGCCACTGCCAACCATCACGGATGCCCCACCAGCGCGCTTCGCGGCACCCTACGACGGCCGCATCGGCCACACCGTCCCAGGGGGACCGACCCCGCCGCGGTTCGCCAAGATCGACTTCGCCACCTACGACGGCACGGAGGACCCGCTCAACTGGCTAAACCAGTGCGAGCAATTCTTTCGCGGGCAGCGCACCCTCGCGTCGGACCGCACGTGGCTTGCGTCCTACCACCTCCGGGGCAACGCCCAAACGTGGTACTACTCCCTCGAGCAAGACGAGGGCGGCATGCCCTCCTGGGAGCGTTTTCGCGAGCTCTGCCTCCTGCGTTTCGGACCGCCAGTGCGCGGGAGCCGTTTGGCGGAACTCGGCCGCCTCCCCTTCCTCACCACGGTCCAGGACTACGCCGACCGCTTCCAGGCCCTCGCGTGCCACGCCCCAGGGGTGACGGGGCAACAGCGCGCCGACCTCTTCGTGGGCGGCCTCCCGGACACCATACGGGTGGACGTCGAGCTGCAGGCCCCCACCGACCTCCAAACGGCGATACACTACGCCCGCGCGTACGAGCGTCGCGCCCACGCCATGCAGCCGCCACAGCCGAGTCGCGGGGGCCGCCAGACCACCCGCCCACAACCGCCCGCGCCGGCCCCTGGTCGCCCCGCACCAGCGGCCACGGCGAGCCCCGCACCGACGCGGACGTTCCGCCGCCTTACTACGGCCGAGCAGCTCGAGCGCCGCCGACTCGGCCTTTGCTTCAACTGTGATGAGCCCTTCACGCCGGGCCATGTGTGCCCGCGCCTCTTCTACCTGGAGACGGTGCTCGACGGCGAGACGGACGACCCGGCCGAGGAGCCTGGTGCCGTGCCACCCCCTGCCCCGTCTGAGCATGCCGCGGTGACTGGCCCTGCCGCGGCCTTTGTGGTGTCGTTGCATGCGCTGGCGGGCATCCGCCACGAGCGCACCATGCTCTTGCCGGTGACGATCCGCGGCGAGCGGCTGGTGGCCCTCCTGGACTCGGGCTCTACACACAACTTCTTGCCCGCGTCCACTATGCGCCGCCTCGCCCTACAACCGTCGGGCGGCGACAATCTCCGGGTCACGGTGGCCAACGGCGACCGCCTACAGTGCCATGGGCTGGCGCAGCACGTGCCCCTCACCATCGGCGATGAGCACTTCGTCATCACATGCGCCGGCATCGACTTGGGCTGCTTCGACTTCATACTCGGGGTCGATTTCCTGCGGACCCTTGGGCCCATACTTTGGGATTTCGACGCCTTGACGATGTCGTTTTGGCGGCAGGGCCGCCAAGTTCAGTGGAGGGGCGTTGGCGGCACCGCTCCGGCACCTCACCTTCAGCTGGCCACGACGGACAGTGACGCCGAGCACCCCCTGCTGACCCGCCTTCTGGAGCAGCACGGCGACTTGTTTGCCGAGCCGCAGGGGTTGCCCCCGGTCCGGGCATATGACCACTGCATCCATCTGCCGCCGGACACGCCGCCGGTGGCTGTCCGCCCCTACCGCTACCCCCAGCTGCAGAAGGACGAGCTGGAACGTCAGGTCGAGGTCATGCTCGCTGCGGGCATCATCCGCATATCCACGTCGCCCTTCTCGGCGCCGGTGCTCCTGGTCCGCAAGTCGGACGGCACGTGGCGGTTCTGCATCGACTACCGCGCCCTCAACACCCTGACGCTGAAGGACAAGTTCCCTATCCCGGTGGTCGAGGAGCTTTTTGATGAGCTCCATGGGGCGCGATTCTTCACAAAGCTGGACCTTCGGTCGGGCTACCACCAGGTGCGCATGCACCCCGACGACATCGCCAAGACGGCGTTCCGGACTCATCACGGTCACTTCGAGTTTGTCGTGATGCCGTTCGGCCTCACCAATGCGCCGGCAACCTTCCAGGCCCTGATGAACGATGTCCTCCGCCCCTACTTGCGGCGGTTCGTGCTTGTCTTCTTTGACGACATCCTCATCTACAGCACGACGTGGGCCGAGCACCTTCAGCACATCGCCGTCGTCTTCAACGAGCTTCGCGCGCATCAGCTTCACCTCAAGCGCTCGAAGTGCTCGTTCGGGACGCCCTCGGTCGCTTACCTCGGGCACGTCATCTCCGCCGAAGGAGTCGCTATGGATGCGGATAAGGTGGCTGCCGTCGCCGCCTGGCCGCTGCCACACTCGCCGCGAGCCCTGCGCGGATTCCTGGGACTCGCGGGGTATTACCGGAAGTTCATCCGGGACTACGGCATCATCGCCGCCCCGCTCACGCGCCTCCTTCGCCGCGACGCCTTCGCGTGGGATGACGAGGCCACGACGGCGTTTGAGGCCCTGAAAGGGGCGCTCACGACGGGCCCCGTGCTGCAGATGCCGGACTTCACCAGGCCCTTCATCGTCGACTGTGACGCGTCGGGGACGGGCTTCGGCGCCGTTCTTCACCAGGGCGACGGGCCGCTCGCCTACTTCAGCAGGCCCTTCGCCGCACGCCACCTTAAGCTCGCCGCTTACGAGCAGGAGCTCATTGGGCTGGTCCAAGCAGTGCGCCATTGGCGACCGTATTTGTGGGGGCGCTCGTTCCGGATCCGCACGGACCACTACAGCCTGAAGTTTCTATTGGATCAGCGGCTGTCAACGGTGCCGCAACACCAGTGGCTCAGCAAGCTATTCGGCTTCGACTTCACGGTGGAGTACCGTCCGGGTCGGCTGAACACGGCGGCCGACGCTCTCTCTCGCCGTGACGCCGACCAGGAGACCGAGGGGACGATGCTTTGCATCCGCTCGGGGCCCTCGTTCGCGTTCTTCGACGACATCCGTCGGGCCACGGCGGTGGCTGCCGACGCCCAGCTCCTTCGACAACGCTTGGAGGCTGGTGACTTGGACGAGCCGTGGCGCTTGGCGGACGGCTTGCTTCTGCATGGCCGTCGGGTCTTCGTGCCGGATCACGACGACTTACGGCACCAGGCGCTATTGGTGGCGCACTCGGCGGGACACGAGGGGGTTCAAAAGACCCTCCATCGCCTCCGCGCCGACTTCTACATTCCCGGCGATCGCGCGCTGGTCCAGGATTGGGTGCGCACGTGCGAGACGTGCCAACGCAACAAGACGGAGACCCTCCGTTCGGCTGGGATGCTGCAGCCCCTGGAGGTGCCGTCGCAGGTCTGGGCTGAAATCTCCATGGACTTCATCGAGGGCCTCCCCAAGGTGGGCGGCAAGTCCGTCATCCTCACGGTGGTCGACCGCTTCTCCAAGTACGCGCACTTCATCGCGCTCGGCCACCCCTACACCGCCGCGTCCGTCGCTCGCGCCTTCTTTGAGGGCATCGTCCGTCTGCATGGATTTCCGGCCTCGATCGTCAGTGATCGGGATCCGGTGTTCACGGGCCACGTCTGGCGTGATCTCTTCCGGATGGCTGGGGTGAAGCTCCATTTCAGCACGGCTTTCCACCCGCAGACGGATGGCCAGTCAGAGGTGGTTAACAAAGTAATTGCCATGTATTTGCGGTGTGTTACAGGTGATCGTCCTCGCGCGTGGGTGGATTGGCTTGCATGGGCGGAGTACTGCTACAACACCTCTTATCACTCCGCCCTGCGCGCCACGCCATTCGAGGTGGTCTACGGACGTCCGCCACCGCCGATCCTGCCGGTGGATCCGGCGATGGCGCGGACCGAGGCGGCTGGCGAGCTTATCCGCAGCCGCGACGAGATGCTTGCCGAGGTGCGGCAGCGTCTCCTGCAGGCCCAGCAGCTGGCCAAGCACTACTACGACGGCCACCATCGCGCGCTGGAGTTCGCGGTGGGTGATTGGGTGTGGCTTCGTCTTCTTCACCGTTCCACGCAGTCCCTGGACCCACGTGCCAAGCGCAAGTTGGGACCGCGCTATGCTGGCCCATTTGCCGTCTTGGAGCGGGTGGGGTCCATGGCGTACCGTCTTCAGCTTCCGGCAGGGGCTCGCATTCACGACGCCTTTCATGTGGGGCTGCTGAAGCCATATCGTGGGGAGCCTCCTGCGACCACTCCAGCTTTGCCTCCGACCGCAGATGGGCGCCTTCTTCCCAGCCCGGCGAAGGCTTTGCGTGCTCGGCTTCGTCGTGGAGAGTGGTACCTGTTAATCCAGTGGGAAGGCCTTCCAGCGGAGGAGGCGACATGGGGGAAGCGTGAGGAGTTCCAGCAGCATTACCCCGACTACCAGCTCGAGGACGAGCTGTTTGCGCAGGCAGGGAGAGATGTTATGACCGGGGTTACCTATACCCGGCGTAGGCCCAATGGGCAGGCTTAGTTAGGGGCTTAGCCCAACAGTTATCCTAGTTTTATTATAAAAGGAGTTGTAATTGGATTTTGAGATTTAAGCAGCAATAATTAATATATTATTGCTGGCTCCCAGAGGAGCCGGACTTCTCCAACCCTAGCCGCCGCCTCCTGCTGCGCCGCCTTCCTCCTCGAGCACGACGGCGCCCAGCCGCCGGCCACCTCGCTCCCGCGCACGCTCAACTCCCTCCTTTCCCTACAACCTACGGCCTCGACACGGTAGAACCCTAGCTCCTACCACTTGCAGACTTGACACCCTGAAACACAGAACTGAGAGAATCATAACCCACCAAATTTGATGTGGATCAAATAATTAGAATTTTGTGAACAATTTGAGCGAGGCATGAGTAGTCACTCTTCCAATATAAAGATTTTTAGAAAGAGTTTTCTATACAAATTTATATGAACTAACTGTTGTATCAAATGGTTAAACTGAAAAGCATCTACAACATATATTAATAAATTAAATAACTGCTTACAGCATTTAATATTTCAACCATCAAATTATTAAAATGTAAGGTACTTCTAGGAAACAAACTTACTTAACGACAGTTAATTTGACCATAAGGGCTTATAAATTTATAGTTGAATGGAAGTTCCACACCAAGAGCCCATATCGCTTACAGGTTTTATTCAAAGTGATCTAAGTTTAGAAACACGTAGTCATGGTTATTTCTACATTAATCCAAAAAAAAATGGTTATTTCTACCTCTGTTTTATTACAGAGTTTAGCTAAACGTTAATGGCTGCAATTAATCACTTGGCCCAGCAAGCAGAGATGTTTGATTTCTTCGTCCTGGTTGTTAAGGACCAGGACAACTAGAAATATTTGATTCCTTGGAAAATTCAAGGTCCATGCATCACAAAAATTCACATGTAAAGTTAAGATATACAAGCACAGGTATTGAACGAAAGTAGGCTGAGATAAGATTCCAGTTACAACCATAAATATGCTGAATTGCAACACATTTTACCTTCAGATCAGCTATCTAACAAATTTTAACTTCCATTAAGTGAACAACTAATCACCGCTGTTTTCAAGATAAAATAGCAATCACCCCTGCATTTTGAAATTCCGGAGATAGCCTACAAGCTAGTAATATCAAACAACAAGTGGTCTGCCTCGGCCAACGACACACTTAAAGGGACCAAGGTGTCATCAACTTCATGGTTTTGTAATTGTGGAAGCTATGGATTGAGAATATGACATGCCACTGTAGGATCATGAATATGTGTACCAAGTAGCTACTAGCTATTGACTATGGACCAATTAGAGAAAATACATATTATAGCTCAAACCTACATGAATGGAGAAAGAATGTGTGACCAGAACTTCTAAAATACCAGCTATGCTTGCTTTACATTCCTTGCCACTTTGAGTTTAGCCCAACAATTCAGTACCCTAGCTAGCTATCTTGCAAGATGAAATCCTGATAATTTAGCATATCCTAGAACAAATGGAAACACATGTCCTATACAAACGCTAGTACCATGCTGATGTATGGTCTTATGCACATGCAACAAACTGAAAGAATTTACTCAGCTACGTGGTATTATAATTTTAAAAACAGACATGATGAGCCACTCTTCGAGTTAAATATTTTCTTCAACTGAAAGAACTTACTGAGAGTGTGCACATAGTCAGATGAAGTGGAAAAAATTGTAATAATAATAAGAAGAGTAATATAATTGGGATGGATCATGATAGTTTCCAGCTATCACTCTCTCTTTTTTATTCAGAACTAAATCTGTTAATGGCAGCGATCAGTTGGCATCGCAATTAGCACTTCATTTTAAGTTGTTCAGGACCATAAAAATAGAAAAATTGGATCCTTCAACAAATCATGGCGCATGCATCACATAGGTTTTGCATACTATATCTATTCGTCCGCTATTTTCATGGGAAGAAAGATAAATGCAAGCAGAAGTTTTGTTCAAGAGCAAATATTTCTGTTGCAACCATAAACGTACTAGTTTGTATAACTGCTAATATTTGGCAGATTCCATGCATATGAATCGTACATGCTAATATGCTACTACAAAAGTAGCAAAAGTCGCAATCATGAATGAGCATCACTGAGTTTAAGGTATAACAAAAACAGAGCATAAGCCAACCCCTGCATTTCAGAGGTCTAAGGTTAGCCTGAAACATCATTATACTAGTCAATAATAATATGACAAATAGAATACCAGGAAATAACAACACAGTAATGCAACTCACTCAAAGGGACCACCATAATGGATGGGATAAATTCAAAATTAGTTGCCATTGTGAAAGCTTTGGAATGAAAAACACAACATATTAGGATATGTCATGAACACTTCTTTATTGGGGAAAAGGCAGGATATGATCATGAACATGTAGCACAAATGGAGAAGATGGTACAAGTATGCGATTAAATCTTCTAGCATTCACATATACCATCTGTAATCATCTCAACCAACAGGGAGAACAAATAGGATTTGAGAAAGACTGATCAGAGCATCTAAAACAGAGCTGACATGTATTTTCGAACTGATGATCGGTACAAATCCTAGAACTTATGGATACTCTTGTGCTTCCAACTATACTCCAAATCTCATGAAGATATGAATCTTAGGCACATCCAACAGCATACTCGAGGCGACCACATGGAACATGATCGGGGAAATTAAGCATCGCAAGGATGAACAAAAATGACATATTTTGAAGAAGGGAGTGAGGTTTCAGCAATTACCAGAAATTACGTCAGTGCTCTGGAGTCTGGAGCGAGGAACGCAGGCGGCCACGCGGGGAAGTAGGCGAACATGGGATGGCCGTAGTTCTTGCCACGTTTGGTGGCCAGGCGCTCCACCTTGCCGGTGTCCAGATCCAAGGAGTAGCGCCCGTATCCCCAGGTCCTGATGAACGCCTTGCCCGTGCGGCCGGCGTCCATGTCGCTGGGCCAGACGCTCCAGACCTTGTGCTTCTTGTCGTGCTTGGGCAGGCCTGGCACCGCGTCGTACACCACGTCCATGTCCATGATCTCCCTCTCGAGAACCCAGCCGTTGTCGCTCCGCCTGGCCTTGCTGCCGCGCACCCAGAGCTGCAGCTGCGTCCCCTCGTCCGCCACGGCCAGGATGCAGAGCTGCCCGTCCTCCGGCGTCTCCCCGACGCGGAACGTGCAGTAGTTGTCCGCCAGCGCGTCCGGCACCAGCAGGTAGGAGAAGCGCAGCGTGGCAGGGTCCAGCGCGAGCAGGCGGGCGGAGCTGCAGATGTGCCAGTACAACTTTCCAGCGGCGTGCACGCAGCGGCCCTCAAACCAATAGAGGTCGAAGTCGACATCGATATCCATGGCCCGCGGGAGCGCGCGCCAGACGCACTTGTCGTCGTTGAAGGAAGCGACCCAGGCGCGCGGATGCCCGCCGTCGATGGCGTAGCAGACGGCCTCGAAGCAGAGCCCGCCCGGGTGTGCGCGGGAGAGAAGCGCGCAGCCGACGTAGTGCCTGGAGCTGCGCCAGCGGCGGTCGTCGGGCACCGTGTCGCGCGGCGGCGGTGGGAGGAGCACGCGACGACGGGTGGCCGGGTCGAGGACGAGGAGGCGGGGGAGGATACCGTCGGGTAGCTTCATGGCCGGGTGGAGGAGCAGGAGGCCTTGGTGGCAGTCCATGACCAAGAAGCGGTCGGCATCCGGAGCGAAGTCGAGGGAGAGGCGCGGAGAGGAGGCGTCCAAGGGAGCGAATACGGCGGGGGCATCGATATCCCTGCAAAACGGCTCGGGCGACGGCAAACCGGGGGCGGTGGGGTGGAAGAAGTAGCCAAGGAGAGGAGCAGAGCGGGGGAGGCAGCGTGCGGTGACGCGGCGCCAGCGATGGCAGGCGAGCGCAGCCCGGAGAAGGTCGGAGACAGAGAGGCGAACAAGGATGTCGCGAAGGTCGTCGTCGGCGAGGACATCACTCATTGTCGTCGCCTCTGGTTCTACCGGCGGTGCCGGAGGAACCGAGGTGGAGAAAGGTGGGGTTTTGGTCTTGGATTTCTTTTTGGTTTTGCCTCTGTTCTTGTTCCCCATGGTCGCAGTTGGAGGAGACTGGCATCTGCACCAGAGTGACTGACTTCCCTGTTACTCCTATATAGGACAACCACGGCCACATGATTTTTACCACGTCGGAATCAGTCGCAAAATCATACAAAGTCACATTGGATCAAGAGTAAAATTCATCACTGCTTCTCGACCAAAATCACTTTGGTCAGTATATATAAGGAATACAATTTTACAGTCACTCGATACTAGTTGGTGTGTCACACACAATCAGTAGTCCTCATTCGAGTCAATGTGTGTCGTATTTGCCGATGTGGTCAGCTGTCAATTTTTTCTGCAAATAGGCCCAAATTTACTACTCCTCCATTTCATAAAATATGTTGTTAATAGAGATGTATCTAGATATAATTTACTGTTAGATAAATCTATATTAACAATATATTTTATAGAACGGAGGGAGTAGCAACTATGTATACTAGATGATACCCCGTGCGTTGCAGCGGGAGATATGTTTATAACGGATGTGAAAAATATGGTTATTCCAACGATTGACAAATATTGTGCTTGCTCTGAGAAATAACATAGAACAAAATATGCATAATACTTCGAACATTTAAAGTAACCATTCTCAGTAAATATTTCTTCTTTTCAGGGAGAGCACCAGTTTATTGAGATATGCTGCTTACTCTTCGGATGTGAACATTGGGCAAAAAGTGAGTATACAATGTTTATTGTTTAACAACAATCCCTTGTACAATCGCAGACGAAGTTGATATATATGATCCTCCAATTGAATGGTTCATTGCTCACATTCTCCATTTTGGCCTCTGCTCCTTACATAATTATGTGATGTGCTTTTCTCAAGCATGGTTGGTATAGAAAAAAAAACCCCGAAGAAAACAGAATAGTTAGTTGATTGCAAACAAATTTTGACTTATGTACTCTTCGAACTTCTACAACAAATGCCCCAAAGCAAACTGGCATTATGTATATGTGTATAATATGGTATAGTATATCTGAGTTCATTAGTGAGGCAACGACATGACAAATAATACAATACTTCACAAATAAGAGTTTACGTTTATTCTTCAGATCCATGCAATTAATATTGCATAATGAATGGATATGAAATAAATCATTATAGTTGCTGGTAGCAAATTGACCATCAGTCCAAGAAGCAATACCTCACAATCTTCAAGCTGCAAGAAATATTATTCGTGGTATAAAGGACTTTTCGATTGTCTTCTCACTGTATATTACTCGGCAAGCTGCCAAAAATAGTGAATGCACATCTAGAAAACTGTATCTGATTGCTGATATTTCCAGTAGATCTGTGATATATAAAAAAATGTTCATAGTTGTACCATGGGGTGTTATTTTTGGAAAAGGCTCACCGTAGACATATTGAGAAGTGGGCTGATTATACAAAGCAAGATGGCAACTTACAATCTCTTCCACGCAAGACATATCTCATTGATCCTCCTAACACAGTCCAGGGAGAGGCAGGGCCATTTGTGGCGGGGAAGAATAACGATGAGTCCTTGACAGAGGTATTTCAGTTGAATTGAAGCATTGAAGCTAACCAACAGCTACACCTACTGTAGTCTGCAGAACCATTAATTGCATAGCATCGGAGGACAACTTTAGTGCAAAAGACACATAAATCCGATCTCAGTCTAATCAAAATCGGCAGCTATGAGCTCACCTTGTACAGGGGATGGAATTCTTCCCTTGGGTACCTCAGGAAGTGTAGGACTGGGACACAGGGGAACGAAAGATCAAATCAACTCCAATAACAGCACGGCTCTGCGATTTGCAGGGTGGTCGTCCTGGAGACTGATCCTTGCGTCTGTCCTGCAGCGCAGTCGTGATGGCGGCGCTGGGATTTTTGGTCGCGCCCGACTGGGCGAGTCGTCTCCTGGCGATCGCGCATAGGTAAAGTGAAGGCCACGACGGACTGTTGAGAAATATGGAGGCCGGGATGGGGAACCTGGCGGCGAAATCGTTGGAGTTTAAAAGGGTACAAATCTGCACAAACTCGTCGTGTGTCGCCATCAGTTTCCGTTTTTCGCGGAGATTGTGGGGAGAGGAAGAGAGCACGACGTCGGGGGATTAATGGTGAAGAGGAAGAACGGGCGTCAATGGTCGTAGTGGGTGGCGAGATTCGTTCAGTAGATAAATTGTGCTGGGCTGGTTCATCACGTGAGTGAAGATGGAAAGGGCTGCGGGCTGCATATGGGCTGAAGCAATGGGATGGGCTGCTTCGATTGCAGTTCTTTGCTAGATATTTTATGTGCGTTTCGATGAAGATTGAACAGAAAACACAGAACAGAAACGAAAAATAATACCGATTAAAACAGGAGATTGCTCACGTGGCACATGGGAGGTGGACCTAAAACTGAAAAAGTGATGTGGCATGCTTGCATGTTGAGATAAATCAGGTAGTGGGGGGCTCCTATTTAGATATAGAAGATAAGACCAGCCAGGAGAGCTTCAATTTAGAGGGCTTCCTGGAGCCGATTTTCGAACTTTTTTGAAATTGACAATTTGAAGTTTTGAAAAAATCTGGGATGTAAATAATGATGTACTCTACATGTGTGCAAAAAATCAACACGAATTATTATGTATTTTAGACTGCATAAAATTGACAAATTTCTAGATCTGAGATGGTGAACAGTAAAAAATCGAAATTCTTCAGATTGCTCAGAATTTGTCTTTTTGGTGCAGGGCGGAATACGAAATATTTCGTTTTGATATTTTGCAGTACTATAGAATATGTTACTATAAACATCTAGGATTTTTTTTGGAATTTTTCGAAACCACAAAATATCAAATTTTAAAAAAGTTCAAAAAGGGGCTCCATGGAGCTCGTCCACCAAACCTATTTTCTCGACCAGCTAGCCACTATCTATGACAAGGGGTCCATCGGTCAAAGATCACCCACTGCTCCTCTCAAAGCGCACGTTCTTTATGGCCAAAGAATCGGAATGCCACGTAGTGCATCAACGTCGCGGACGTCTTCTAGTTCTTCTTCGGCGCTGGCCGAGCACCTCTTTGATTGTGATACAGCAACTCGTATTGATTGATCTAAAATCATACTTCCTTCGTTTAAAAATATAAGATATTTTAGCTTTATAAAGCTAATGTATCTAGACATCTTTTAGTGTATAGATTCGAGTGAACCTATACACTAAAAGATATCTAGATACATTCACTTCACAAAACTAAAATATTTTATATTTTCAAACGGAGAGAGTATTTGCATTTACAATAACCTAAGTGATTTTGGTCTACGAGTTCAAGTGCAAACGATGGATTTTACTCTTGGTTGAATCATTTTTTAATATGCTTAGATAGATATCTATCACTAGCCAATGCTTCTCTCTCTCTAAAAATATCCCTACAAATCCCCTCCAGCTTCGCCTCCACCATATATTGGTTTCTTCTCCTCCGGCCAGCCTCGACGGTGCCGAGAGGAGTGGGAACCCAATCTATGACTTCAGTATTTACTAAAACCAGTGTTTAGTACATTATTGGGCTATAGTTGCCTTCTTTTTTTTGACGTTAATGAAGATGGCATGATCTACACTAAATGATCTACGGCTTTTCATTTGATAACAACACCTCTTTTCAGCCATGGATCTGCCACCACCGCTGCGGGCCATCACCAAAAAACCCCAAGCAACACCCTCACCGCCTCCACTCATGTGCCATGCAAGGGCCTTCAAACAACCAAAACTAGGCCTCGCGTCCCCCCATTGGTGGCTAGATGCCTTCATCGGCAGCTTCCTCCAGTGGCGAGGAAGGAAGGTGGAGGTGAGGGAAGTGGTGGCGGCGAGCTAGGATTCTCCCCCTCGTCGCCTGGAGGGGGCAATGAACTACTTCTCTCATATTTCCTACGAGTTGAATTGTTGAAACTTAGAACTCAAACTGTGTCTGAGCACGAGATGACTAAAAATGCCCGCAAACTTTCTCTTACAAAATAAAAAGATGTATGCAGGAGATAAGCTACGCAAATGAGATTAAGAGCGATGCTGAAAAAACGCAATTTTTTACTTGGGACCAACCCACGCGTAGGATCGTCAATCACACAACCATGTAAATTAACGAGGCAGGGGAGTAGGATATCAGTCAAAAGGAAGGGCCATATATAGTCTTTGCGAGTATTATCTAGTCATAGCGGTGACAAGCTTGGCTAGTCTTAATACTCCTACATAACAAGGTGATCTTCTTCCTCTTGCTATGAGTTAAGGTGCAGATGGGACTTTGGCCTAGAGATGAAAGGATATGAGCCGACTTCAAACCAACCTTGCTTCAAACACAAGCTGCGGACTAAAGACCCTGAATATCAGAAATGGCAGAATTGTAAGTCAGGAATCAAATTTGTTGTGAATCAAACTATTAGAATACTGTGAATAAATTGGAAAGCGATCAATAAAAAACTAACATGGTTTGTAACAGAATAAATATGCTCGTGTATAAAACAACTAGGGACAAGCATGAATATGTCACTCTTCCGATTAAAGATTTTCGGAAAGAGTTTTCTGAGAGATTATAGAAAATCAGATGAAGTGAAAATACTGAGAATTACGAGAAGAGTATTGAATCAAATGGTTAAACTGAAAGTTCATCTACAAGCAGTCTGCTACTCCCAGCATATATAGTAAATAAAATGACTGCTGACAATATTTAGTGATTTCAACAAATTTCAAAATGTATTTAGTTCCAGAGAACAAACGCACTTAACAGCAAATGAGATGATAAAACCGATATTAAATAGTCACATGAAAGTTCCACACCAATAATATCCATTCCAGATTTCTTTGATCTTAGAAAGTGATCTAATTGTAGGAAACACAGTCTTATATTTTGTAACAGAGGGAGTATATATCTAGCACTGATTCCATACGCAATTTTAGCTAATATTTATCTGATTTGATCCTTGTATGGATAATTCTAGTAGAGAAGGACCATGAAAAAACAGAATTTGGTACATTTGAAGATACAAGGGGCGTGCATCACAATGACTTTTCATATTGTACATCTATCTTCCCGAAATTCTCATGGGAAGTTAAGACGCACAGAATTTGTACAGAAGTAGCCAGAGCTAGTATTTCTATTCCAGCCATAAAACATGCTGAGTGTATCGTCAGTTAAGTAAGCAATTAATCACCAGACCCCTGTTTTCAAGATAATATATAGCAACCACGTATTGTAAAATTCTGGAGGTAGCCTATAGGCTAACATGAAACAAGAACAGGTGGTCAAAGACAGTCACTTAAAGGGTACCAAGCTGTCGTAAAACTTCATGGTTGTAATTGGGGAAGCTTCGGATTGCAAAATATGGCAGATTAGAAGGATCATTGGTATGTGTAGTACAGACTACAGAGTAGCTAGAGACTATATATGATTCAAGTAGAGAGGAAGTACAGGTGTGCTATTAGATCTTGTACCACCAGCATAGATTTTATCTAGTAATTATCTCAAAACTGAACTTTTAAAACAGACATGTATTCTGGAATGATTGCTTTACATTCCTTACCACTTTGAGCCAAAATCACTTAAGTGCCGTAGCTATCTTGCAAGATGAAATCCTGATAAGTGCGCACATCCTAGAACACATGTCCAAATCTTACGCACTTACTATATATTGTCTGCAACAAACTACGCAAGGCAACAATGATGGACCGAGCATTCTGAATGCGTGAATGAACAACAATGGCATCAGATCAAGAAGAGGGGAACAGTCAAGAGAAGTGGAGTGAGGTCTTACCAATTAACGACGGGAAGTCAAGTCCTCAGTACTCTGCAGCGAGGAACGCAGGCGGCCACGCGAGGAAGTAGGCGAAGATCGGGTGGCCGTACTCCTTGCCGTCCCTGGTCGCAAGGCGCTCCATCTTGCCGGTGTCCAGATCTAGCGAGTAGCGCCCGTATCCGATGGTCTTGATGAAGACCTTGCCGGTCCGCCCGGCGTCCATGTCGCTGGGCCAAACGTTGAAGATCCTCTGTGCCAGGTCCCTGGGCAGGCCTGGCACCGCCTCCCACACCACGCGCATGCTCATCAGCTCCCTCTCGAGAAGCCACCCGTTGTCGGTGTCGCTGCGCCGGGCATCCCCGCGCGCCCAGAGCTGCAGCTGGCTTGAGTGGCTGTCCGCGGCGAGCAGGCAGAGCCGACCATCCTCCGGCGTCTCGCCGATGCGGAACGTGCTCATCCCTGCCGGCGCTGGCAGGTAGGAGAAGCGCAGCGTGGCAGGATCCAGCACGAGCACACGGCAGGAGTTGCAGATGTGCCAGTACATCTTCCCGGCGGCGTGCACGCAGCGGCGCTTGAACCAATGGGGGTCGAAACCGACGAAGACCTCCTCGTCCCGAGAGAGTGCGCGCCAGCTGCAGTCGCCGTTGTCGACGGACGCGACCCAGGCGCGCGGGTGCCCGTCGTCGATGGCGAAGCAGACAGCCTCGAAGCAGAGCTTGCTGGGGTGCGCGCGGGAGAGCAGCGCCGAGCCGATGTAGTACCTGGAGCTGCGCCAGCGGCGGTCGTCGGGGACCGTATCGCGCGGCGGCGGCGGGAGGAGCACGCTGCGGCGGGTGGCAGGGTCAAGAACGAGGATCCGGGGGATGATTTGCTTGGGGAGCCGTACGGTCGGCTCGAGAAGCAGGAGGCCTTGGTGGCAGTCGTGGAGCTCGAAGCGGGAGGCTTCTGGGGCGAAGTCGAGGGAGAAGCGCGGGGACGAGGCGTCGAGGGCGGCGAACACGGCGTCGTAGTGGATTGGCTCGGGTCTCATCGGCGGCGGAGGAGGGGTGTTGACGGGGTGGAAGAAGTAGCCGAGGAGGGGAGGGTCGCGGGGCAGGCAACGCGCAGCGACGCGGCGCCAGCGGTGACATGCTAGGGCGGCGCGGAGGAGGTCGGCGAGGGACAGGCGGCGGAGGATGTCGCGGAGGTCCTCCTCAGTGAGGACATCGATCGCCGCCCCGGACTGTGGCTCCTCCACCGGCGGTGGCGTCGGGACCGAGGTGGGCAACCCAGAGGACGGATCGAGGTGGGTCTTCGGAGGCATTGCTGCCATTGCTTGAGCCTGGAGGGTTCTGGGGGGAGAGAGAGAGAGAGAGAGAGGCCTTGGCCTACAGTGCAAGAGAGGAGCAGTAGAAGAAAGGAGGCAGCAGGAGCTTTTTCTTTTGGGCTCAGACTTTGGGAACGAAAAGCGCCCTCTCATTTGCCAGGAGTCACCAATGGGTGATCTCCTTTTGAGTTTTGAAATGACTGGTGGCTAATTTCAGTCTCTTTTCTTCATGATTAAAAAGTTTTAAAAATTTCTGCAAACAATTTTTTTGGAATGCCCAGTAATTGTAGGTAATAATTTGTGGATTTCCGGTGCAACGTATGGACATGTTTCCTAGTAATTATTCTTATTTCCCTTTGGACTAATGTTATATGCGAAGTTAAGAGGTCTTTTCTCCATCAAACACTCTGAATGAAAGGTTTTTCTGATGAGTAGCGTTCGTGTCTGGAGATAGTGTTGCCATCAAAGGCAATGATGACGTTGGTAAATACTTCTAGACATTAAAAGGGTTGAGGCAGGGTGACCCCTTATCGTCAATGCTATTTAATATAGTGGCTAATATGCTTTCCATCATGATCGAACGCGCAAAGAATGAAAGTCTCATTGAAGGAGTTAATCCTCATCTCGTTGATGGGGGATTATCCATCCTTTAATATGTCGCCGATACTATTCTTTTATGAAACATGACATTGAGAAAGCATAGAATCTGAAACTTATACTTTCAGCTTTCGAGCAACTATCAGAGTTAAAAATTAACTTCTATAAAAGTGAATTGTTTTGTTTTGGTGAGGCTAAAGACGAGGTCAATGCATATGCCAATTATTTGGCTGTGGGCAGGGACAATTTCCTATGAGGTATTTGGGGATTCCGATTCATTATCGGAGACTAACACTTGCCGAATGGAAATTAGTCGAGGAGAGACTACAAAAGCGTCTTAGTAGTTGGAAAGGTAAATTATTGTCCCTAGGAGGAAGATTGATACTCATTAACTTGGTACTATCTAATATGGTACTACATATAATTTCATTCTTTCTCTTGCCTAAAGGAGTCTTGCACAAACTGAATTATTACCGGTCTAGATTTTTTTGGCAAGGGATAGCGAGAAAAAGAAATATCGATTGGCTAAATGGAGTGTTGTGTGCTCTCCTAAGGACCAGGGTGGGCTTGGTATTCATGACCTCGAGGTCAAAAATACAGCCTTACTTGGAAAGTGGTTGTTCAAGCTACTTATGAAAGAGGGGACTTGGCAAACAATTCTTAAAAAACTACATTGGTCAGAAAGCGTTATACTAGGTTCTTTGAAAACCAGGTGATTCGCATTTCTGGGCGGGACTGATGGCAACAAAGAAATTTTTCTTTGGTTTGGGTTCTTTTTCAATTAAGGATGGTTCGGAGATGCGTTTTCGGGAAGATAAATGGCTTGGTAATGCTACTCTTCGGGAACAGTATTCGGCATTATATAGCATTGTACGTCACAAAGGGGATACTATCGCCAAAGTTTTGGAGAATTCTCCAGACATTTAGAAAGGATTTATCTGGGCAAAGACTAGTAGCTTGGAATGCCTTACTTCAGCGTCTGGCAAATATCCAGCTACAAGATGATCACGATGAATTTCGTTGGAACCTACATGAAAATGGTAAATTTTCAGTAGCATCCATGTACAATGCTTACCTGATGTGCCAATCGATAAAGTTAGCAATGATAAGCTTTGGAAGTTAAAAATTCCATTACGGATAAAGGTATTTGGATGGTACCTATGTAAAGGAGTTGTTTTAATAAAATATAATCTTGCAAAACGAAATTGGCATGGAAGTAAAAAGTGTGTTTCTTTGTCATCGGGATGAAACAATTAAACACTTGTTCTTCCAATGTCGTTTCGCTAGATCTATATGGTCATTCATCCAAGTAGCTTCAACCTTGTTTCTACCATGCAGTATTACCAATATATTTGGGAATTGGCTAAATGGTATAGACAATAGGTTTAAAAAGCATATTAGGGTGGGAGCGATTGCCTTTATTTGGTCGCTATGGCTATGTAAAAATGATAAAGTGTTTAACGATAAAAACTCTTTCATTTTGCAAGTTATCTACAGAGCTATTGGTACACTCTGTTTGTGGTCTGCTCTGCAGCGTCCACATGATCGAGACCTTTATACGGAGGTCTATGCACGATTGTAAGCTACGGTGAGGGATACTTTTTCCCAATATGGCTGGCCGCATAGCTTACGGATTGGTGCTTCTTCTTATGTGATTTTACAATTGCTCATTATGATATGTAATCTTGCCTTTATAGTTTGAGACATGTTTGGATTTTGGGTTGTGTGCATCCTAGTTATGCAGAGGCCGGGTGTAAGCTTAACGACTATTAAGTAATAAAATGCACTTTATCCAAAACAACATCTCCACCAATGCCTGCGCCACTCAGAACAGATGAAGGGCTTGACGCTGCGCACAGAGGCAGCAATGCGTTCACAGTCGTGAATGATCCGAAAGTCGGAGTTGTGCTCGCCACCGTTGGGGCGTGGCATAGTCAGCCGAACCCACAAGACGGAGGTGTGCTCATGGTTGCCAATGGCATTTGAAATGCCGCATTTCCTTCCGAAAGCCGATGACTGATGCACGTTGCCTTTTGAAATCCCAAGAAGGAGGCGCCCTTGCCGCCTCGGGGACGGCTCTCCTTTTAGATGCCACAAGATGGAACCCCGTCCATCGCTGAGCGTGTATGGTAGACTACACTACCAGGTGTTGTCATCATTGCACAACCTCGATGACACGGAGGTGTCGACGCTCGCGTCCGCCCTGCACAAATTGGTAAACATGGTGCAGTCAGTGTCCAATGAGTGGTCGATGGAGTGCAACATCATCACCGTATGCTCCACAATGGCGGCGACGTCCTTGATCGGTCCATCTTCAATGAAAAGATCTAGGTTTAGCTTAGTTTTAGGTAAATTTTGTTCAAATTTGTAATATAACATATAAATATATGAATAAAATTCACTTGTTTCATTTAAATTTATATACTAATTAAAAAAACATATTGGCGGCGCCATTTGGGAGCTGGTCTCGTTATTCTAGACAAGTGCCAGGACATCCCCAATAGCCACCATCCGGCGGAGGTGCCGGACACTCTATTGGGGGTCCCATTTCCATGAATAAAATCAAACATGAGGGGTTAGGGTCTGCTTTAAGTGAATTTCAGGATCTTGTAAAGTCAGATTTAATTCCGTGAGGAGCAAAAAATTTATCTCAAAGGTAGACTTATGTATTAACAACTTAGAGTCACTCAGGGTGACAATTTTCATCATGTTTGTCGTGGAAATTGGTATGTCAGACAACAATTATGAAAAAAAATATAATGAATGCCTAGCCAATAGGTTCACAATTCCTAATTTTTCTAAAATTTGTCAATTCCTAATTTTTCTTTTAGCTAGATTTTAGCAAACTTGAAAAGCTTCAATCTCTAGGGAGGCACATAGGTACTTTAGCTACAACAGTAAGAATGTATTACTTGTCCGGGATATCCGAGCTGTATTGTTGAAACTGTGAACTCAGACCGTGTTCGATACATCGATCACAGGATGTTAAAATTGGAGGAACTTTCTCTTGAAAAACCTAGGTCTATGCAGGAGATAAGCTACACAAATGCGAACAAGGGTAGTGAACTAAGCTGCAATGTTGTACTGTCCCACGCGTGCATATGAGAGCTCCATCCCACAACTATGCAATTAACGAGGCAGGAGAGTAGGATATCAGCCAAAAGTGCCATAAATAGTTTTCAATATCATCTAGTCATAGCGGTGGCATCTCTTAGATAACATAATAAGGTAATACAAGTTTTATGGTGATTGGAATATTCTTCCTCTTGTGCGGAAATGCTGATTGAAGTTGTAGATGGAACTTTGACCCAAAGTTGACTTCAAACAAAGCTTGCGGACTCAGCACCCTGAATCACACACAATTAGCAGAATCATAAGCCACCAAATCTGCTGTGGATCAAACAATTAGAATACTGTGAACAAACAGGAAGAAAATAGGTCAAAAACTACCGAGTTGTAACAGAAGAATTAAGCTCACGTATAGCACAATTTGAGACAGGCATCACTCTTCCAATATAAAGATATTTAGAAAGAGTTTTCTGAGATATTAATATATTATACAAATTTGGATGAACTAACTCTCGTATCAAATGGTTCAACTGAAAAATCATCGCACAGAGGCAGGCAACGCGCGGCAACGCGCCGCCAACGGTGGCAGACGAGGGCGGCCCGGAGGAGGTCGGCGAGGGAGAGGCGGCGGTGGATGTCGCGGAGGTCCTCCTCAGTGAGGGCATCGATCGCCGTCCCGGACTGTGGCTCCTCCACCGGCGGTGGCGTCGGGACCGAGGTGGGCGACGCAGAGGACGGACCAAGGTGGGTCTTCGGCGCCATTGCGGTTGTTGCTGGAGGGTCAAGAGAGACAGAGAGAGGCCTTTTTAGCTGATGAGAGAGAGAGGCCTTGGCTTATAGTGCAAGGGCGGAAAAGCAGAAGGACAGAGGCAGCAGGAGCTTTTCGTTTCAGGGAAGGAAAAGCCCCATATCAATTGCCACCCCAATCTCGAATGATGAACTATATTTGAATTTTGAAATTATTGCTAGCTGGGTAATTTCAGTCTTTTCTCTTGACCTAAATCTGCTAGAATGCCACCGGTGATTATAGGTAAGAATTATTCTGATTTTCATTAGGATCAAAAATGTCATATGTGAAGGTAAGAGATAGCCCTTCTAGTAGATCTATTTGGGCATCGGATACAAAAATCGGTGTCTAGCTAAGCCACATCCTTAATAGGCCAACATTGGCCCAATAGATTGTCCGATACTCCCACGCCTGCCCCGAATCGGCTTGGAAGTGTAAAACAACGTAATGGCCTCACTTGTCAGAGGCATAGTCGTCGTTCGCGTGGGCAACTTTCTTTTTTCCGAATTGGGGCAGCCTCAGCATCAAAAGCGGTCAACTTTCTTTAATGTGTATCCACATCATCGGTTCGCCGGTTAGGCATTGTCACTTTCCATGAGGCAACAATGCAACTTCCCCACGCTGTGATGGTTGTCTTCCCGTGTTAATGCCCACCACCATCGCCCCTCCTACCCTGCACCTAGCCGTTATATACCCCTCTCGCCCCGTTGTGTCGCCCACACTGTCACCTCTCTCTCCCTCCACACCGCCGCATCAACATCTCTAATGGTCGATGGCTAACAATGACGAAGCCGGTGGTAGCGGCTGCATCAGCGGCATGGCATTGTGAAGCGGATCCTCATCGTTTAGGAGGCGGATGCCACCTACACCACCCGCTTTTTGGCTTTGCCCGACATGAGGTGCCTGCAAGGCTGGCACGTGGGCACCAGTGGTATCCAATACCATGGTACCAACCGACAAGCAGAGAGGATGGAGGGTGTATCGTCGCCACCTGAACCCCATGCCAGAGCAGCAGGTGGCCTGCACACTTACACCTACACAGCGGGGAATGGGGTAGATTGTTCCTCCATGAGAGCGATGTGGAGCTCACACAGTTCGTCGGCCCCCACCCTCCGCTATAGAAGAACGTGGCCAAGCGCCAACGATGGTAGGGCATGGAGGGCCGCACTTTGCAGAACATGGTGGCCCAGTGTCCCTGCCTCAAAATGGTTGGAGGGCTCGCCGCCCACCAATGCATTGGTAGTCGTGGGTGTTGTCGCACTCGACATTGTTGCTCTTCTTCTCCTTGGTCCATGTTGCCATTCCTCATCCCGAAGCCAGAGCCAAAGATGGAGCCACACTCACCATCGACGTGCCGCTACATAGTCTTCTGGACCCCCAAGACGGAGGCATGTTCACCGCTGTGAGTGGTATTGCCTTCCAGAAGCTGAAGATGGAGGTGTGTTCACCGGTGTGGGCTGCATTACCTTCCGCTAGCTCAAGAAGAAGGCACCATTGCCGCCTCGATGACAACTCCTAATGTCCCAAGCCAGAACTCGCATGTCGTCGAGGAAGCAACTGAAGCAAGAGTAGTGGATGGCATGGAAGGTACATTATCGGGTATCATCATCATTGCGCGAACTCTGTGAAGAAGAGGAGTCGGGGGCTTGCAGCCGCCCCACGGGAATCGGTAAACATGGTGCCGTCAGTGTTCAACGAGTGAGCGGAAGAGTGGTTGGAAGCAGAGTGCAGCATCATCGCCCTCCACACCTATGGCGGTGACGTCCTCGACCGGTCTATCATCAACAACGAGATCTAGGTTTTGGTTTGGTTTAGGTAAAAACAAATGTGTAATATATCCTAAAATTTCAAATGAAATTAGCCTCAATTTGTGAATACATGAGTGCATTTCCCTAGCGGACAAGGGCATTGATTGATGCACAATTCATTCCTCCTTTTGTATAAATTCATATGTTTGATTTTTTTAGTACTAAAAGGTATTGGGGCGACCATTGGGGGAGCCGGTCAAGTGTCTGTGCGGTCCCAATAGCAGCTTTCCGGTGGAGGTGTGGGACGCTATTGGGGGTGTCGTGCAGATGCTGTGAGAGGAAATTCAAGAGTTGATTGGTCCCATTTCCATGAACATTGAACAATAGGGCTTGGACATGCTTTCAGTGAATTTTGGAATCTTGTAAAGTCAGATTTATTCTCCCTCCTGAACAAAAAATTTATCTCCAAAGAAGACATGTAACAACAAATCATACATAGTTCTCTTCTATAAATCAGAGTCAGGGTGACAATTTTCACCATGTTTACCTTGTAAATTCAGTTATGAAGAATAAAGTATTGTGACTGCCTTACCAATCGGTTAACATTTCTCCCTCTGTGTCATCCTCCTCCTAGGCGGCACGGGAGACCCCATACTCCACACTGTCAATGGCCCCTCCCTCCCCTCCTGCGCTACTCCCGTCGCTGCTAGAGAAGGCCGTCCAATGGTGGATGGTCGGGCATTCTTTATTTCCCGCTTTTTCCTTTTCCCTTGCAAGTTCTCCAATCCCGAGTTCCAATATCGATCTGATCTACCCGGCTATCCGAAGGAACCTGGTGATACGTCTCAAACGTATCTATAATTTTTGATGCTCCATGCTTGTTTACACACCATTTGCTTTGTGTTTTGTTACACTTCGTGGCGTTTTTATGCATTTACCAGAACTAACCTACTAACGAGATGCCACAGTGCCAGTTCCCTGTTTTCTGCTATTTTTGTGTTTCAGAAAAGCTACATATAAAATATTTTTGGAATTGGACGAAACAAAAGCCAAACATGCTATTTTTTCCGAAGGGTCACGAAGTCCGAAGATGAGATGGAGGGGGGCCAGAGGCCAGGTGTAGCGCCCTACCTTTTGCTAAAGGCAGAACTCCTGTGTTAATGTGCTACTCCCTGGATCATTAGATAGCACCACAGTACAAAATATAGTAATCATTGCAGATTGTGTCATTTATTACATCGCAAATCCAGATACAATGGTCTTTAAACCTTACAGAAATAGCTTAGCCACTTGGACTTGCTTGAATACCAGAGTTTAACACAAACTAACACAACGGAAAGTAAATTGCAATGAGCCTCCATCTTCAGCAATGTGCCACAGGCAGTCATGTTGGTATGCAGGCTCGAGACTCCTCCATCTACTCCTCATCAGAACAACCTACATGTTTGAATATGTAGCCCCAAAGGGGTCAGTACAACAATGTACTGGCAAATGACACATATTTGGTGGCATTTTGTGGAAAGACTATACTACATGATATTTGGCTAGTGGATCTCAAAGGCTAATTTGCATAAAGCAGTTTTATCCTATATTTTCCAAACCAAAACATTTTAAAGCATTCTGATAAATCTTTAATATTAAGATAACTCCTAGGTCACCACCACATACATGGTTTTCACTGCCAGTATGCAGCCCCGGGTAGTCACTCTTCAAAACTAGGTAAATCTCTCAACATCAAGATAACTCCTAGGTCACCACCACATACATGGTTTTCACTGCCAGTATGTAGCCCCGGGTAGTTACTCTACAAAACTTGGTTAATCCCTCAGGTCACCACCACATACATGGTTTTCACTGCCAGGCATGTAGCCCTGAGGCATCTCCACTTTCTACACAAATTTTAATTATTTCAAAAAGGTGATGAGATTCTTCCGTACATTCCATGTCTAGAGACTCAAGTTGTCCATAACCGGGGACACGGCTAATCGATTAGTTTAAACACCTTGCAAGGGTTGTGCACTTTCACCTTACGATTCATTTTATGCCCATACATAAAATGAAACGAGACCTTTTAGAAGGAGAGGGCAACTAACTTGGCAAGCTCCGTTCCCAACCTACAATTCAACTACCACCACTTCTTGCCGACAAGTTGCACTCCCACATCAAATCAGTCAAGACAGAGCCCATAATGTCATAAGGCTGCACTGGAAGCACTCTAAGCATGGAAGACATATTAATCCCTTTAATCCTGAGTGGCAAACCACAAGTGAACTACTTAGGCCACTAACACATACCATGGTTTTCACTTCCAAGATATGTGACTCCTAAGTAGACACTCAACACACCCAAAGCCACACCAATCCACCCAGGTAGTTCATTGAAGTTGTAGTTTAATTTTCAGAGCAAAATCTCCAATAAAGTATGGCATCACTTTCCAAAGTCAATTTGCAATCCTATCAAGTGGGGTTTAAAGGATGGCTACACACTACTAGGTTCTAAGCATTTCATAAACTTCTTTGAAAACAACCTATCATGCATACTACTGAAAAACACTAATGTAGTAGTAAAATAGGTAGGGGATATGTGTGTCACTTGCCTTGGAAACAACCAGCACACTCACAGCAATCACGCTTGTAGTTCAGCTCCTCTTCACAATCTAAACAGGAAATATTGCACACAAATAAACACACTATACAATCCAAACATAAACAACAAGACAAACAATTGAAAAGGGTTTGTTTTACATTTTGGATTTATTAAGATACTGTGATAAGAGAGATATGGCAAAAGAATTGTGGATTGTGAGATATGTATTTTGAGAGCTTGAGTGGCAAGATCAAATGGTTGGAAAGGGTTGGTCCTCCAAGGTACAATGTAGTGATATAAATCTTGTGCTTGGCATAAGCAAAGGTAGAGTTTAGAGATGACTCATGTGGATGGATTCACATGAGTATACAATAGTGCAACAAAACACTACTGAATAAAGTGTGACAACACTTATTCATAATGGTATAAGTTACACATAGGCTTGGGTAGGGGTTTGTGATATATTGATTTTACTCAATTAACTCGTTTGTTAATTGAATAGTTCTATACATGAGATCAGGATCAAGTGGACAGAGGATTGAGTATGGGTAAATAACATTTGAGATTATGGTTTAAGGTTCCGATTGGGTACATGGAGTATTGGATAGGTGCTATAATGTTGATTAGATCAACACCACAAGGATAGTAAGAATAGAATCTATGATTGAGATGTATCACACTTTACTCAAACAACACAATTGTAATTTGAATATGTGTGAACTGGTCAAGATAGGTCTAAGTAAATATGATCTTGATCGAGATGTGGTTTAGACAACATTTATGTCTAGGTATGATTATAGGATTTGGTAATGTAGAAAGAAACATTACTGATAAGGAATAGGTTTATTTCTATAGTGGAAATTACTCAAATCCTCATGTTAGAATTTGAATAATTGCGAAATGGTTCAAGAAATTATGGGAGTGATGCTACTGGATAGCTTGCAGCAAAACAAAGCTACTGCAATTGGATTCATTCTAAAATAAATTTTAGAACTCAAGATATGGTCAAATTAGTGATTTGGATAGATTTGAATGCACAAAGTGTGTGCACATATCAAATTTGGATTTTCTTGATTCTATGATGTTCTACAAGATTAGGGGATTCCAGAGACTACAAATTTGTAATTTTTGGATTAACAGAACTAAAGATATGAATTAAACGAGCTAACAGAAGGTTCGATCCCAATTTGAAAATAGTTTCAAATTGAACCCATAAAATATAGTATATTATTGTACTCCTGGATTCTATATTTCCTAAGGATTCCAACAGTATATCATTTGTTATTTTTGGACCTACAGATCAGAAGATATGATTTATGCAAGATTTAGATGAAATCTGGTTTGAAATTCTAATTCGAATCTGTTTTAAATCAGAGGCCGACACGCGGCGTGATCTGATTGGAGGGTACCGGTTCGGGTGGATCGCCGTTCTGGAGCGTCGGATTTGGGTGGATCTGGACGCACAGGATTGCTCGGTACCGATTCGGTTAGTGGATCTATCTGGGATGTTAGATTAGGATTCGACGGTCGAGGTTCAAGGAGAGAGGGACTCACCGGCGTGCTAGGGTTCCGGCTATCTCCGACGAGGTAGTGGCCAGATGTGGTCGTCGGCGATGGATCTGGTGGCCTCCGGTGAAGATGGAGCTGACGACGACGCGCGGGAGAGGATGGCGAGTTCGAAAGTTTGGTCGGTGACGACGGAGGTGTCCTGTGGTGACGGGGAACAGCGGCCGGAGAAGCTTCTCGTGGCGGTGGTCTTCGGGTGACTACGGAGATGTCGATTGACTGCGAAATCGGACGAACAGATGGTGTCAGGAGGTGCGCGTGATCAAATGAAGGAGAAGGGTACCAGTTAGGGGCGGTGGCTTGCCTCGAGGTGGTCGGAATCGAGGAAGTACTGCGGCAGATTTGCGGAGTTCCGGCGAGAGATTTTGCCGGCATGGCGGCGCTATCGGCTCGGGAGCAAGAGGAGAAATGGAGAGGAGAGAGGGGGCTATTTAAAGGCGTGGGTGAGAGCTTGAAACGGCAGGGGTTTAAGGCGTATTGAAGAGGGGGAGTACGTTACTGCTCGGGCTCGGTCCCGGCGTGATTAGTGGCTGGAGGAAGAAGATGACCTCGCGCTGACGGGTGGGTCCCACCAGTCAGCCGGGGTGAGAGAGGGATAGGGTACTGCTTCGGTTATTTGGTTCCTGGGCCGCGGGCTGTTTCACCTTCTGGGCCGATTCGTTTCCCCCGAGGTCCATTTCGTATTTTTCTTTTCTTTTCTTCTTTTCTTTTTCTGTTTTCTATTTCTTCCATAACTTTTGCAAATATGGTTCAAATTGCTTCAAACCAACTTTGTAAAGTTTCTAAAATTCAAAACAACATTCCAGAACAGTAACAACCATGTTTTCATAAATAAAACTAATTTCCAAATAAAACTCTATAATTTAGCCAAAGGGCTTATTTGCATAAACCAAAGTAGAAATAGGATTTTAAAATAATCCTTTTAAATTCAGAGAAATAAAGTTTACAAAAATAGTTTTTGAAATATATTTTTCAAACATTCCTTTGGCATAGAAAACTTCATAAATCATTTTGTAAGACATTTCTTTTGCAAGCAAGCTTGCAAAGGTTTGAATAAAGAATGGAAAATAGTATTTAGATACTTGATCTTTCTCAGAGAAGTTCTTCAAGAAAATAATAGGAAGTTTAAAATAGTCCCAATAAAGCTTTCAAATAGACTCAAAAGTTTTAAATCTTTGTGAATTTCTAATCGTCTCAAGCAAAACAAAAACAAAAAAAATTTCCCCCAAAATTTGATAAAATCTTGGGATGTTACAGACTACCACCCTTAAAAGAAATCTTGTCCTCGAGATTGGAGAAGGCTAAAAAGAAGTAGGTATTAGGTTATTTGGGTTTAGGTATCTGGGTGGCTACCACCCTTAAAACAAAATTCCTCTTGGTGGTATCTTGATGCTTCCTTAGGCACTTGCATTTTGTTCCCAGCTTGCATTAATTTTTGTGTCATTTTCCTTGAATCGCTCTTCTCAGAAGTTTTGATGTCCACAACTATGTTCAAAAGTGGGCACACCAAGGTTCCATCCAATTCTGGTGATAAGCAGATAATCATCCATCGCGTTGTCTTCAACAAGGTAGTCCACATCGTCTAAGAATGTGTATCTAGCCTTTTCTTGGTCGGTCCTCACCAAGGCCAAGACAGCATACGGGCTATCACCATACTCCTTGTTGCTTTTAGCTGATTTTCATTACAGAATCTCAAAAGATGATTCAGTGCCAAGTACTGCATGCTTGCCCCATGAACATGATGAGACCACACATCCCAATGAATTAGGATGGCATCTCCTTGCAGTCTTCTCATGCATTTTATAGGGGTAAACAAGGTGGACTCTGTAAGACGTACTTGCACCTTTAAGGGACGGAAGGTCGCCTTATAACCAGCATTGTTGAACCCATTCAAGTTACCGGAGCAAGTCGTGCTACTTGCCACAGGTACCAGATGGTCCTTAATAATTCCTTTAGCAACCGTCTTCATAGTTGTTGAAAGGCGTAGAACAACTTGATCATATCTCGAAGATGAACTCCTTCTCAGGGAAAAGGGATCTAACGAAGCTCTCATGGGTAAGAAAATAGTCTCAGGGATTTGGAGAGTTGCTTCATAACATGGCAGGTCGGGTTGGGGTAGACTTCGGTGGCGTAAAGCTTTCGTATCGGGAGGCCATCTCATGGGTAGTGGTGGTTGTCTCTATTGTGACTCTCTGGAGAGGAGTGACCTCTCTTTTATAGGCACAGGGAGGTAGCCGAACAGGTCATGTGGGGAGTCGATACGAAGGGTCGGGAAGGTGAATTGAACAGGCAGCAGCCAAAGTTGAACAGTCTTCGCATTCAAAGCCCACTGAGCAAAACGTCTCTGATTCGTGTAGCCGTTCAAATACCAAAACATCCTCACCGTAGTCCTACGTTTTGGCCACACTGGCTCACTATAAGGGATGTAACAATTTATCCTCCTAAGGTTATGGTTTTTCGACGTCGTCTCTCATGTAGGTATGTCTCTCAAGACTTACCATTCCTCATACAAGAGCGAACAATATGAGTAGTCGTCATGGGGGCCAATCCATGTCGCACCCAATCATTACCTTGTATTTGGTTTGGTGCATCTCGCATTCTAACTCTTGGTCAACCTCACTAGATTTTAAACAAAAGTTTTGTTGAAATTGGAACCAAGTTCCCAAATTCTATTTTGAAATTTGAAAACAAAGTCTATCGTTCCTAGCTAGAGGTTTTCAACAAAGCTCATGGCAATAAACTTTAAGTTGTAGATCCTTTGGTTGGCCATTTAAGAGGAATTAAAATCCTTTCCATTGCTCTGTTTGCTCACAAATGCTCTTGATATAAATAAATGTGATGCTCCATTATCAAATAGAATCCAGTGTTGTGAAGGAGTTAAGTGGAAACGTACCCGTCACTTCTTCCACATTGACGTGGTTCACATGACCCCTCTTGAATGGATTGGGCTTGGCTGCATCATCTTGTTTCTTCTCTGAGCACATATCCGCAAAATGTCCTGGCTTCTTGCAATTATAGCAGATGATATGCGACAGATCCTTCTTAATACGGTGTTGTCCATTGCCTCCATTTTGGTGCCCATTGCCTCCAGTGTGATTTCCATTGCTCCCATTGTGGTTACCATTGTCTCCATTCTGGTGGCCATTGGAGTGGTTTCCCTGGTTCCCACCATTGTGCCCATGGCCATTTGAGTTGCTACCATTTCCATTTCCTCCAGAGGAGTGGGGTCTCTTGTGGGAATGTCCAGTGTGGGTCTTGCCATTGTTGAGCTTCCTCTTATGGTTTTCCTCCTTCCTTATGTTGTTGTCCAGAGTAATAGCTTGGTCTAGCAGAGCCTGGTAGCTTGGAGCGTAAGCTACTGACAAAGGTATCTTCAGTTCCCCTTTGAGTCCATGGAGAAACTTATCTTTCCTCTTGGCATCAGTGTCGATGTCTTCTGGTGCGTACCTTGACAGAGAGCAGAAGTCATCCATGTACTCCTTTAGTGTCCTGTCACCCTGCTTCAGAGTGCGGAACTCATCTTTCTTTAGATTCATAATGCCCGTGGAGATATGAGCATTACGAAAGCCTTCCCTGAAGGAATCCCAGTCCAGACCTTCAATTGGATTGGTGACTTGGTAAGTATCCCACCACATTGCTGCTGGTCCCTCTAGCAGGTGGGCAGTGAATCTAATCTTTTCAGCATCTGTGCACTCACAGGTAACCAAGTCCTTATTGACTGAACGCAGCCAGTCGTCGGCCACTATTGGGTCTGTGGCAGATGAAAACTTATTGGGTCTGAGCTTCAGGAAATGAGCTAGTCGGTCCACTTGAGGTGGGGGTGGTGGCGGCGGTGGGTTGTTGTTGTTCATGAGGTTGGTGCTTGCTTGGATGAATTGGTTCATCATCTGCATGAGCTGAGCTTGACCTGTGGCTAACTGTTGGATCACATCATAGAGGTTGTTGATGTTGTTGTCACTGTTGTTGTTGTTGTTGTTTTCACGGCGAGGCGGCATCTGAGGTGGCTTTAGCATAGGTGAGTATTAGATAGATAGAACTAAAGAAGAAAATTGTCCTACCCAAGCACAAAAGAACATTCCAAGCAGCAAACAAGCATAACCCAAACAGTCATTGAAAATCCTTTTGATAAGTTTTGGAAAAACACGTCAACAATAATATATGGTCATACGCCAATTTGGTATGATCATAGAAGTATCCTATAAATCGTTGGTTCTATAAACTGGAATCTTGGTGGTCTATTTTATTATAGTTTCATTGTTCCATTTCTTATTTCCACTTCCCCAATGCATCGTTGGTGTTGGGCAACCTTCATATCCACATTTCCTCGAGCTCTTTGTTGGTCTTCAATGTAGTTCTTCATGTTGGATCAAGGTCAACCTATGAAGTAGAAGTCTCATTCTTCTGGCACATTGTGTCCTTCTGTCCTTTCTTGATGGTTTTCGAGAGTTGGGTCATCTAAGGGAATCATTTGAAAATGAAGTAGGAGAGAAATACAAGGAGTTTTTTTTGAGATGCAGACATTGTTTTAAAATTTAAATAGAAGCAAGATGAGATATAAATTTTTATCCTAGGGTCTTCCTATTTATAATCCAAACCTAGGGTCTCGATCCTACAGGCAACACTATGCTCTGATACCATTCTGTAGCGCCCTACCTTTTGCTAAAGGCAGAACTCCTGTGTTAATGTGCTACTCCCTGGATCATTAGATAGCACCACAGTACAAAATATAGTAATCATTGCAGATTGTGTCATTTATTACATCGCAAATCCAGATACAATGGTCTTTAAACCTTACATAAATAGCTTAGCCACTTGGACTTGCTTGAATACCAGAGTTTAACACAAACTAACACAACGGAAAGTAAATTGCAATGAGCCTCCATCTTCAGCAATGTGCCACAGGCAGTCATGTTGGTATGCAGGCTCGAGACTCCTCATCAGAACAACCTACACATTTGAATATGTAGCCCCAAAGGGGTCAGTACAACAATGTACTGGGAAATGACACATATTTGGTGGCATTTTGTGGAAAGACTATACTACATGATATTTGGCTAGTGGATCTCAAAGGCTAATTTGCATAAAGCAAATTTATCCTATATTTTCCAAACCAAAACATTTTAAAGCATCCTGATAAATCTTTAATATTAAGATAACTCCTAGGTCACCACCACATACATGGTTTTCACTGCGAGTATGCAGCCCCGGGTAGTCACTCTTCAAAACTAGGTAAATCTCTCAACATCAGGATAACTTGTGACGACCTCAAATTTGATAACAAATTCGAAGTGCCCGTTATGTAATCCATCACAATCCCAGAATCATTGTTGTGATTTACATAACGTAGTTGATATCACAGTCATAGACATTAATAGTAAATAAAGGGGATTACATAGGTGGTCGCACAGACCAAACCTTACAATACATCAATATGCAGCGGAATAACACTTTGGGTCCATATTGTCAAGCTTCAACCGCACAGGCAAAGCAGACAGTAGGAAACGAGCCTAATTCGCAAAGTCGCCAATGAGTCCTTCCTTCTTGATCTTGCTCCTTCAAGTCTGGCCAAGTTAATAGCCAGGGACACAGCCATGAGTAAATTGGATGCACTCGCAAACCATCTTATAAACAAAGTGATGAGAGAGATATGCATGGTGGATATGGTGGACTAAGCACTAAGTTTATTTGCAAAAAGCTAGTTTGTTTCCCCAGAATTTTCATTAGTAGAGAAGAAGATTTAATTCTCTAAGTTAAATCTAAAGAGGAACTTCAAGTGTATCAACATCAATGTCAAGTCAAGTCAAGTCAAGTCAAGTCATTCACCACGTTCATCATTGTTATTTTTATTCTTGACAAAAGTCAAGTACAGCTTGCCAACTGTCCATGACCGCGGACTCGGCTATTCGAATAGTTTGAAAACCTCTGCGGAGGGGTACACTTTACCCACAAGATTCGATACATCTGCCGGGAGAAATCCACGGATCGTCATACACAAGTATGCGGGGTTCAGATAATCAAACAAACTCTTTCACTTGCTCACCCTAGTATAGGATCCTTCCCTAGAGCCCGGGATACGGAATCCCCGCTCTGGTGCCTCTAGTTCTGGCCATCCCGGGATGCCGGGTTAGTGGAATCCACCTGGTTCAGAAGTAGCCGCGCATGGTGTCCTTCCATAAAGATTTGTTACAAGGCCTCCCATACTAAGGTAAACAAGCTACGGACTAAGCCCCTTCCCATATAGGGGTAATGTGGTTGTACGGTATGGTTGGCTCCCATAGTACATCACTCGTTGTCATTGAGAAATACATTTCATAGTTCTTAGTCAAGATTGATTTCTTTCATAAAGCCATTATGTAGGAGCAATCTCCCATTCAAGTTTCAAGTTCAAGTCACCACTTTTCAAATAGGGTTCCCCTTATAGATGGCCTCAATATTATTAGCGACTAAGCAACTATATTGAGCGATGATACTATTAAACTATGGTTGGATAAACTCAACTTGATGCTCTTGCTAAACAAGACATCACTATACTTCTACCATTCTACTCTAGCAATTCAATCATGCAATTTACTTAAAACAAGTAGAATGCAATATTAAAACTAGGCATTGGGAGTATGAATCAAAAGATGGCTTGCCTGGCTTGGCAAAGTCAAAATAGTCTTCATCTTCATCTTTGATTGATTGATCTCCATCTCCATTTCTTGGTTGACTTCGGGATCCATTCTCCTTACTCTCGTTGTCGTCTAATCGTTGGAAAGCAAATAAGCATACAATCACCACACAATTCACAAACAACACCTATTTATTCAAATACACATACTTGGGTAAGGGAAGTGATCTAGGAAGTCTATGGAGAGTGGTTTCGATTTAATTGAATTCATATAGAGGGAATTATCACTTTGTGGACCTAAGTGAGGATTTAATTCACTTTGAATCATGAAATATCTCTTGCAAGTCCTTATTGACCATGGTCATAGACCACAAGTAGATATTCAAGATTAGGGTTCAACCAAGGAGGCTTCATAGAATGTGGAGTATTTTTCTTTTATTGAAGCCATTTCTAGTTTGCAACTATTTAGTAATCAAATTTGAATCTACAAGTACAATCTATTAATCCAAGTTGAATTTGATCAAGGGTTATAGATCAATATTTAGAAATGTGGTTGATTCGAATTATTTTCATATCATTTCCATTTATTTTGAAATAGGTGTGCAAGTTTGAGTTTCTAATTATTACCATGTAGGATTAAATTTCCAAATACTTCCTACAAGCTCACATGGACTAAGATCAATACCTACAGATAGGTATTTGGAATTGTGGTTTAACAATAGAGGTTCCATAACAATTTCGATTATAGATTTGAGTTTAATAAAATCCTATGTGGCAAATGCCTATATTAACCATATAGGTAAATAGCATTTACTTTAAAAGGTTCAAAAATGAGATCTAATGGTATAGGAAGATGGGTATCACTAATTGTGAATTTCTAAAGTTGGATTTATATTTTTAGGAATTTTATTTGATTTGATATGGATTTTCTAAGTTGGAAAAGCTCCTGTTTTGTTATTTTTACTGCAACTATTATGTAAATCTAATTGTGTTGAAACCACTTCTAATGGATAGCTTATGTTCTAAGGTTTCCAGAACATATTGTTTGCTAAAATTGAATTTGTACAACTCTAGGAAATTTAGTTTGAAGATGCAGTAATTTAAACAAATGCTAAAAGATTTCTCCGAAAAAAAATATTAAATGGCCTGGAATTTATACGGGCCGGGGAGACGAATCTGGCCGGCCCAGCTAGGGATCCCGGGGGGGGGGGCGCTGGGGAAAAAAAAATCCGACGAGTGGGGCCCGGCAGTCAGGACTAAACGAAGCGGTACGAGCGGGTTTCTTCTTCCTCGATACGGAGACTCACCGCGGTACTGCAAGGAAGAGGGCGGCGATGGGGGCAGCGTAGAGGAAGCGGCGCTCGTCGGTGATGAAGCAGAAAAGGTGGAGGAACTCCTCCTCCTCCGCCTGGTACCCGCGGAAGCTCGAGAGGCGGCCGGGTACGCCGGGAACGGGCGGATGCCCTGGCGGTTATCTGCAGGGACGGCGTCGCCGGCGAGCTCGAACGGTGAAGAAGGAGATCAGGAAAGGATGTCTGGGAGGTTCGTGGGAGTGGGGTGAGTTCCATGGCGAGATCCCAAGTGCCTTTTATAGGCCGAAGTGGTCGGGCAAGGAGGTGTCCAGGACGTGGCCTCGGGATGGCCATGACATGGTCTTTGGCTATCTCCAGTGGCTGGGCTGGTCGGGTGAGCGTGGGCGGCATCTGCGGGTGTCGGGGTGATGTCTGTGGCGTGCTGGCTTGGCCCGAAGACTGCAGAAACAGCAGGGGGCGGTGGTGCCTGGGGGACATGGTCGGGGACAAGTATCGGTTGCTGCCTCACCGTGTCTCACGCCTGCAATGGAAGGGGGACAGAGAGGGATGGTGAGGGAGTGGCTAGGCACTGCAGATGACCATAGGCAACAGAGATTGGGGCAGAGGCCGCTGTTTAGCAATAGTATGTTTGATTTGCTTGATTCCTGCCCAGAAGGTGTTCGACACAAAGTCCGCAAGAATCCAAATTTTGAATTTTCGAAATTTTCCAATTGGGTTGGTCATTATATTGGATAGGGATTCTAAAACAATTTTTGTTAGGTCAAGAGGTGGTGTTTTGCTTCAGGGCTAATTTGAATTTGGGGTTGTCATATGATTCAGATTCAAACTTTGGACAGATTTTGAAGGAGGTTAGGGTCTGAGTTTTTGCTGGAAACTTCTTGGTTGAGTTAGTATGTGATCTGGTCAAGCTCAACTAACTGATCACACCCCTAGTTGAGTTGCAAAATTTCTTATTCTAAGGGTCCAAAGTAGGGTAGTCAATAACATTTTCTAGATCACAATTTTCTTCTCTTTTCTTTATTCCTTTCATTCCTGGTTTCTTTTGGTCTTTGTGGTTCTTCTCTAATGCTTATGCTAGTTTGGTGTGGCTTATCTAAACAATGCACAACCGAAAATAACCCACATGAAATCATAAAAGACCTATATTGAAATTCTATGCATACATGCAATATGAAGTGCCAAAGGTTTTAATCTTGGTCCAAAGGTGTTTGTTTTCTTGTAGATGAGAGGGAGTTGGGGAATGACCTCTTATTTGAATTCCAACTTTGGTAGGAATTTGAATAGGGTTCCAAGTTGATTTTTGTTTCAAACTTTATTGTATTTGATTCTTTGTAACTTGTTCTTAGTTGTGGTGGAGAGATGCACGATGGTCTAGATCAAAGATTTTCTTAATATAGAAGGGCAAAGGGTGTAGGCAATAATATTTTGAAGATAGCTTTTCGTATCTTTCCGATTCAAGGTTTTGTATTTCTTCTCATTTCTTTATGTTGTCTTCCTTGTTGCATGGGATTGGATGACTTGGTTTATTGGAACTATGTTTCCCGAATGGATTTGGCCTGCACTTATGCAAGATTTAAATATGTAGAAAAACTATTTTGATTAAATCATTTAAGAAGCACAGGTCTTATTTTGGTCTTCAAGTTTGGCTAAGAAATCAGGGAAGGTTTTCAAAGGTTTTGAAAAATAAGTTTTCAAAATGTTGATTTTAATATTTTTTGGAAATATCAACTTAAGAACATAATCGTTTGAAAATAGGTTCTTTTTATTTTACTCTTTTATAACAAAGCTAGCCTTCTTGAGATATGATTTTACTATCTTCCCAACAATGGTTTTCAAAAGTTAGGCTCAAAGGATTGGATTTCAAACCTTTCTCATACTCCTTTTATTTGAAGCATGGGAGCAAATGCTCAATTTCACAAGTTTTACATTAATCTTGTATTCAAAATAAAAGTTTTTGTTGTCTCCAAAATTTGGTATTTTAATAAATCCATTTATTTCTATTTCCCAAAAATTTGGGTTGTTACATAACTCCTAGGTCACCACCACATACATGGTTTTCACTGCCAGTATGTAGCCCCGGGTAGTTACTCTACAAAACTTGGTTAATCCCTCAGGTCACCACCACATACATGGTTTTCACTGCCAGACATGTAGCCCTGAGGCATCTCCACTTTCTACACAAATTTTAATTATTTCAAAAAGGTGATGAGATTCTTCCGTACATTCCATGTCTAGAGACTCAAGTTGTCCATAACCGGGGACACGGCTAATCGATTAGTTTAAACACCTTGCAAGGGTTGTGCACTTTCACCTTACGATTCATTTTATGCCCATACATAAAATGAAACGAGACCTTTTAGAAGGAGAGGGAAACTAACTTGGCAAGCTCCGTTCCCAACCTACAATTCAACTACCACCACTTCTTGCCGACAAGTTGCACTCCCACATCAAATCAGTCAAGACAGAGCCCATAATGTCATAAGGCTGCACTGGAAGCACTCTAAGCATGGAAGACATATTAATCCCTTTAATCCTGAGTGGCAAACCACAAGTGAACTACTTAGGCCACTAACACATACCATGGTTTTCACTTCCAAGATATGTGACTCCTAAGTAGACACTCAACACACCCAAAGCCACACCAATCCACCCAGGTAGTTCATTGAAGTTGTAGTTTAATTTTCAGAGCAAAATCTCCAATAAAGTATGGCATCACTTTCCAAAGTCAATTTGCAATCCTATCAAGTGGGGTTTAAAGGATGGCTACACACTACTAGGTTCTAAGCATTTCATAAACTTCTTTGAAAACAACCTATCATGCATACTACTGAAAAACACTAATGTAGTAGTAAAATAGGTAGGGGATATGTGTGTCACTTGCCTTGGAAACAACCAGCACACTCACAGCAATCACGCTTGTAGTTCAGCTCCTCTTCACAATCTAAACAGGAAATATTGCACACAAATAAACACACTATAGAATCCAAACATAAACAACAAGACAAACAATTGAAAAGGGTTTGTTTTACATTTTGGATTTATTAAGATACTGTGATAAGAGAGATATGGCAAAAGAATTGTGGATTGTGAGATATGGATTTTGAGAGCTTGAGTGGCAAGATCAAATGGTTGGAAAGGGTTGGTCCTCCAAGGTACAATGTAGTGATATAAATCTTGTGCTTGGCATAAGCAAAGGTAGAGTTTAGAGATGACTCATGTGGATGGATTCACATGAGTATACAATAGTGCAACAAAACACTACTGAATAAAGTGTGACAACACTTATTCATAATGGTATAAGTTACACATAGGCTTGGGTAGGGGTTTGTGATATATTGATTTTACTCAATTAACTCGTTTGTTAATTGAATAGTTCTATACATGAGATCAGGATCAAGTGGACAGAGGATTGAGTATGGGTAAATAACATTTGAGATTATGGTTTAAGGTTCCGATTGGGTACATGGAGTATTGGATAGGTGCTATAATGTTGATTAGATCAACACCACAAGGATAGTAGGAATAGAATCTATGATTGAGATGTATCACACTTTACTCAAACAACACAATTGTAATTTGAATATGTGTGAACTGGTCAAGATAGGTCTAAGTAAATATGATCTTGATCGAGATGTGGTTTAGACAACATTGATGTCTAGGTATGATTATAGGATTTGGTAATGTAGAAAGAAACATTACTGATAAGGAATAGGTTTATTTCTATAGTGGAAATTACTCAAATCCTCATGTTAGAATTTGAATAATTGCGAAATGGTTCAAGAAATTATGGGAGTGATGCTACTGGATAGCTTGCAGCAAAACAAAGCTACTGCAATTGGATTCATTCTAAAATAAATTTTAGAACTCAAGATATGGTCAAATTAGTGATTTGGATAGATTTGAATGCACAAAGTGTGTGCACGTATCAAATTTGGATTTTCTTGATTCTATGATGTTCTACAAGATTAGGGGATTCCAGAGACTACAAATTTGCAATTTTTGGATTAACAGAACTAAAGATATGAATTAAACGAGCTAACAGAAGGTTCGATCCCAATTTGAAAATAGTTTCAAATTGAACCCATAAAATATAGTATATTATTGTACTACTGGATTCTATATTTCCTAAGGATTCCAACGGTATATCATTTGTTATTTTTGGACCTACAGATCAGAAGATATGATTTATGCAAGATTTAGATGAAATCTGGTTTGAAATTCTAATTCGAATCTGTTTTAAATCAGAGGCCGACACGCGGCGTGATCTGATTGGAGGGTACCGGTTCGGGTGGATCGCCGTTCTGGAGCGTCGGATTTGGGTGGATCTGGACGCACAGGATTGCTCGGTACCGATTCGGTTAGTGGATCTATCTGGGATGTTAGATTAGGATCCGACGGTCGAGGTTCAAGGAGAGAGGGACTCACCGGCGTGCTAGGGTTCCGGCTATCTCCGACGAGGTAGTGGCCAGATGTGGTCGTCGGCGATGGATCTGGTGGCCTCCGGTGAAGATGGAGCTGACGACGACATGCGGGTGAGGATGGCGAGTTTGAAAGTTTGGTCGGTGACGACGGAGGTGTCCTGTGGTGACGGGGAACGGTGGCCGGAGAATCTTCTCGTGGCGGTGGTCTTCGGGTGACTACGGAGATGTCGATTGACTGCGAAATCGGACGAACAGATGGTGTCAGGAGGTGCGCGTGATCAAATGAAGGAGAAGGGTACCAGTTAGGGGCGGTGGCTTGCCTCGAGGTGGTCGGAATCGAGGAAGTATTGCGGCAGATTTGCGGAGTTCCGGCGAGAGATTTTGCCGGCCTGGCGGCGCTATCGGCTCGGGAGCAAGAGGAGAAATGGAGAGGAGAGAGGGGGCTATTTAAAGGCGTGGGTGAGAGCTTGAAACGGCAGGGGTTTAAGGCGTATTGAAGAGGGGGAGTACGTTACTGCTCGGGCTCGGTCCCGGCGTGATTAGTGGCTGGAGGAAGATGATGACCTCGCGCTGACGGGTGGGTCCCACCAGTCAGCCGGGGTGAGAGAGGGATAGGGTACCGCTTCGGTTATTTGCTTCCTGGGCCGCGGGCTGTTTCACCTTCTGGGCCGATTCGTTTCCCCCGAGGTCCATTTCGTATTTTTCTTTTCTTTTCTTCTTTTCTTTTTCTGTTTTCTATTTCTTCCATAACTTTTGCAAATTTGGTTCAAATTGCTTCAAACCAACTTTGTAAAGTTTCTAAAATTCAAAACAACATTTCAGAACAGTAACAACCATGTTTTCATAAATAAAACTAATTTCCAAATAAAACTCTATAATTTAGCCAAAGGGCTTATTTGCATAAACCAAAGTAGAAATAGGATTTTAAAATAATCCTTTTAAATTCAGAGAAATAAAGTTTACAAAAATAGTTTTTGAAATATATTTTTCAAACATTCCTTTGGCATAGAAAACTTCATAAATCATTTTGTAAGACATTTCTTTTGCAAGCAAGCTTGCAAAGGTTTGAATAAAGAATGGAAAATAGTATTTAGATACTTGATCTTTCTCAGAGAAGTTCTTCAAGAAAATAATAGGAAGTTTAAAATAGTTTTCTAATAAAGCTTTCAAATAGACTCAAAAGTTTTAAATCTTTGTGAATTTCCAATCGTCTCAAGCAAAACAAAAACAAAAAAAATTTCCCCCAAAATTTGATAAAATCTTGGGATGTTACACCAGGCTCACCCTAGGTTGGCGTGGCCTGCCCCTGGTCCGCGCCACCAGGGGGTGAGACCAGCTGGCCCACCTCCTGATGCTGCCCTTCCACCTATATATTCCCCTCTACGGGAAAAACCTAAAGGATAGATCGCTTTTCCTCAAAACATACTGCAAGCCGCCGCCACTGTCGACGCGAGATCGGGAGGATCCAGGAGCTCTTCCCGGCACCTTGCCAGAGAGGGGAATCCCTGCCGTAGGCCTTCTCGACCACCATGGTCACCTCTGGAGTGATGTGTGAGTAGTCTACCTTGGACTACGGGTCCATAGCAGTAGCTAGATGGTCGTCTCCTCCACCATGTGCTTCATGTTTAGATCTTGTGATCTGCCCTACATGATCAAGATCATCTTTGTGTAATTCTACATGTTGTGTTTGTTGGGATCCTATGAGTATTGGTACTATGTCAAGTTGATGTGTTGAATTATTATCTTTATGTTATCTCTATGTTGTCTATGATTTTGCATGCTCTCCATTGCTAGTAGATATCTTGGTCGAGTAGATGCTAGTGACTCCAAGAGGGAGTATTTATGCTCGATAGTTGGGTTCATGCCTCTAGTACTCTGGGGGAGTGACAGAAACCTCTAAGGTTGTAGATGTGTTGTTGCCACTAGGGAGTAAACAATATTCTTGTGTCCAGGGACATTTGCCTTGTTTACTTTACGCACTTTGCTTAATGCAGTTATCCGTTGTTTGCAACTTAATACCCGATGGTTGCTCGGACGACATCTGGAGAATGGATTATTAGTCATAGATGCAGTTGGTGTAACATCCCATGTTTGTTAAATAAATAAAGTAGTTGTTCATGAGCATTTCATGCATTTGTTTTGCACTTGAGAAAATTTTGCATTAAAATCAAAGAGAAAACTCTACCTTGCTTATTCCTCTATCTAGATAATTGTATTCAAATGGTCTCTAAAAATTCAAACAAACATAGGTGGAGCTTCTACTACTTCTCTAAAAGAAAGCCCCTACCATATTTCATAACTTTTGGACTCCATTTGAATCACCAAATATTGCAAACTAGTGCTGTTTAAAACATTTCAAAGAAATCTCCAATGGCCAGGGGGCTTTTTGCAAAAAGTCTGTTGTCTTCTTTGTGAGTCACAGGAAGCTCCTGCGTGGAGGCTTCCTGGAGCTCGCCGGCCACCTCCTGCTTGCCGCTTCGACTCCAAGACGACCCCTGGAGCCATCAAACTGCGCCACGACCTCCTCCTCTTCCTCCCATTTCTTTTCCCCTCTCTCTGGCTCTCTCTTTCTCTCCCGAGAACGCCACCGGCACCCAAGCTCGGCCGCCGTCCATCGCCGGCGTTCCACGCCGCCCCGACCTCCACCAAGGTGCCCCGCAGGTCTGCCTCGCTGCCCGCACCCTCCCCATCAAAGGAATTGGTCCGAGGTGCCCGGAGTCGCCGCCGCCGTCGCCGTTTCTCCGCAGTCAACCGAGGACGCCGCCGTCGATTGCGCCACCGCCGGCCCTCCTCCGGCCCCGGTGACCTCTCTGGCGAGCTCAGGGTGAGGCTCCGGTCCTCCTGGACCCCTCCCCCTCCTTTTCCCCGCGCCGGAGCGCCGTCCCCGTGGCCACCGGCGGGAGCCCCGCCATGGCCGTGGCTTGCCCTGGCCACTGGCCAGTGTGGCCTGCCATGTGGGCCATGGGCCCCAGCAGTCGGTCACTCAGGGTCAAGTTGACCCGGGTACAAAAGTTCTGCGCAGTGTTTAATTTCTAGAAAAATTGCTGCAAGGCTCTAAATCTTGTAAAATACATAGGTTATTCCCTGTTTAGCAGAAAAATGTGTACGACATATCAAAATGCTCAGAAAAACATGCTCTACATGTTTATGTCAAATTCATGCATGCTTAGACAACTTTAATCCTTGACTAATTAGAATAACTAATCAGAACCCTTATTGCAAATTAGGGTTTGTCGGATTGCAATCCTAAGGCATCCGAACCCTCCTAATTTGTTCTTTATGTCGTACGGTTTATCTTGTGCATTCTCAACTTGTCATATCATCATGCTTGATTGCGCATCAATGCGTTGTGTTGATTGTGTTCTTCCTTTCCGGTATTTGGTTCTTCGCGATAGGAACCGAGCCCGAGTCTGAGCCAAACACCGCTGAAGATCCGTACTCGTCCACTGAATGACAAGGCAAGCAATCATATCTGAACCTATGATTTCAAAGTATTTTAAGCTCTGCTATTTACTGCATACGATTCAAATGTCTTTTATCGATAGTTAGAGTTACCCTCTCTGATGCATGTTCCATCTTTGTCGCCTAAATTACCTGATCCACTGCTCCCAACATGACTAGGTTTCGCTTGTGTGCATTGCTAGAGCCTTTCTATCTACTATGCTTAGCCATGCTTAGTTGGTAACCTCTGATCCATCTAGTTGATGAATCCGAGATATGAATGAACCTAGTATAACAGGATGTCGTGGTATGATCAGTGAGGTTTGTTGAAACATGCTTAAAGGCTTGGATGAGCCGCCACATTGGGATGTGGTTATTTGACTCATTCTTGCCGACCCTAGGACCCGAGTTCTCGCCTCTTGAACCAAGACCGAGCGTACAACCACACAAGGCCCTATAATGGCACCCTCTCGACTAACTAACTTGCCTAGTCTGTTCCATGAGTCACCTAGATCGGGAGTTCCATTTGGCATACGCATTGAAAAGGTTTTGAAAAGAGATGGTGGAGGAGGTGCATCATATAGGAATGTGGCAGGGGTTGAGAAAGGCACGGCCTTCATAATCTTGGTCCCTGTTCACAACCTTAAGGACCGACTTCAGGACTTGACCCGTTACGGCGGAACAATCCTTAGGGCGTGACTCATGGTTTGGACGAAAGTAAGGTAAAGGTCGTGGTCAACCACCCTCTGCCGGCTTTCCAAGGAGAAAGCTATAACGTTGGCATTAAGAGTCGGTTGGCACGTGTGGGTAAAGTTGTGCACCCCTGCAAGGTTAAATCTTTTTGAAAAGCCGTGTCCACGGTTACGGACGACTTGGGAACGGATTCTGTGATCATAGACAACTTTAACCGAATGGTAAAACTTAGCAACTTAAAGTGTGAATAAGATTACTCCCTCGGGGTGATAGAGGGGGTGATCCTAGTTGATAGGTTCAGGTGAAGATGATTCGGTGGATATCTTATGGTGATCAGTAGAGCTGGTATCGCTCTCTCCCCTATTTAAAATGATCTGAGTAGACGAGCTTCTATTCTTATCTGTCTTGCAAATAAAACTTGCTTTATGCAAAGAAACTCCAAAGAAAGCCTTTCTAACCAAGCATTTAGCTAATAGGTAGCTAATAGGTTAGTAAGTCTTGCTGAGTACCTTAAGTACTCACCCTTGCCTCGTTGTTGTTTTTCTACAGAGGAAGTTGCTCCAGCTGAAGGTGGTTTCTACGTTGACATCGACGAGTAGTTGGGAGTTCCCAGGCAGTAGCCTGAGACTTAAGGGTTGGACGTCGCTTTATGTTTAAGGCCTCTTAGGCCATTTGCTATCTTGTTATGTAGCATAACATAATTTGCTTTCCGTTGCTTGTTGTAATGTTGGGTCAGTGACCTCTGTGTGTAATAATTTGGATCTTTACTCTGCTAAGAGTTTGAACTACTAATGCTTTGAGTCGTAGAGTCACTATTGTGTTATCAATTGTGGTTACCCATCTCGTGCATGATGCGTGTATGTTTATAAAGTGCACGAGAGGGGTTTAAGGCTCTCGAGCTCTCTATTATGCAGTCTTGGTTATGATTAGTTTCACGGCGCTTCGAGTTGTGTAGAGCCGATGGTTTAATTCCGGCCTGCCTGCCGATGGTGTTCCGGCCTGGGACTGGTAACCCTAGTATCACTTGTTGCTAGCGTGACTAATACACATAACATCTCTGTATAGCTTAGATCCCGGGTCCCGACAGCTTTTGGTATCAGAGCAGGACTGCCTATAGGAAAACCCTTACTACTGGTCGTTGTTGTGTCTAGTGGTTGTGAAAACTATTTGAAAAGCTAAACCTTGCGAAAACTCTGAGTAGGTTTCGTTTTACTCCTTACCTGGTGTCACTCTGCTTCTAAGTTATCTTTCCTAAGTTTGATTGAAAACGGTTTTATCCTCTGTCTATCATTTCAAACCTTTAGGATCAACGGGTTTGGGTAGTTTTCTTTAGGACTCCGTACCTGGTTGCAAGTCTCAGAGTTTCCAAGTTTCTTGAGTTAATATGAAGCATTGTCTGAAATCCCTGCTTCAGATGTGTAGACTCCAACAGTTGGCCTCTCTACGCTCCTTTGCTAAATTTAACCTATCCGATAGGACTTGGTGATTGTATATCATCCCTGCTTCCATTGTCATGGGTTCCAAGTTGTTTGGTAGTGTATACATTTTGTATGCCCTTCTACTGCCATGTTTGATGCGATGATATATCTTTACCTCACATGTCTTGTTTTCCATCATGTGCCTTAAATTTGGTATATGTTATCTCCCGTTGAATTCTTCCGGTGGATCTATATCTCATGGTTCTTGTTTTCTCCTCAGGATGCCGGGTGGTACTCGCAGTGCTGGTAATCTTGGTCGTGGCCGTGGAGATGGTCCAGAGGATAATGTTGACCTTCCTCCACCGCCATCTATGGTCCAACTGATGGCCATGTATGAAGCCAATCGCGCTGACAACATAAGGCTCCTTGAGAGGATTGAGCGCAATACTGCTCAACGTCAGGATGAAGGAGCCGGAATCAAAAGCTTCATCCGCCTCACCCCACCAGTGTTTAGTTATTCTACTGAGCCATTGGATGCTGACTACTGGCTCTGCACCATCGAGTGTAAGCTTGAGGTTGCCCATGCTGCTCAAGCTGATTGGGTGACTTTTGCTGCATACCATCTTGAGAGAGCTGCTGGTTCATGGTGGGAGAATTTCCTGTTGCTGCAGCCTGCCAATCATGTTGTGACTTGGCCAGAGTTCAAAACTGCCTTCCGAGGGTATCACATTCCGGAGGGTTTCATGGAGCTTAAAAGGGAGGAATTTCTGAAGCTAAAGCAGGGTAGTGGTTCTGTTTGTGACTACCAAGGTCACTTCAACCGCCTTGCTTGCTATGCTCCTGAAGAGGTGTCTACGGATGCCAAGAAACAGGCCTTGTTCCGCAAGGGACTGGATCCTGAACTTCGTCGTGATCTTCATCTCCTGGACTTCAACACTCTACAAGATCTCGTGAACAAAGCCATGAAGGCAGAAAGAGGAAAGGTGGAGTATGAGGAAACCCGTAAGCGTCCTTCAGAGGCTGTTCAACCTTCTGGTTCAAGCACTCGGCGTCGCCGTGTCTTTATCCCCTACAGTTCTATGCCTCGTGCTCCTTATGCACCGAAGCCTCCTGGATATGCTCCTCGTCTGCCGATACCAACCGCTCCTCCAAGCAATGCGGGAGGAGCAAGCTATCGTCCTAACATGGGTGGTTCGGGTGGTGGTGTTTGTTACTCGTGTGGTCAACCTGGCCATTTCTCGAGGGATTGCTATCAGAGGACTTCTGGTCGTAAAGATCTGCCGCCAAAGAAAGTGGATAGAACTCAAGGTGTTGGTCCACTGACCCATGTCACCGCTGAAGAAGCTCAGGAAGATCCAAGCGTCATTCTGGGTACGCTCTGTATCAACTCAATTCTAGCTACAGTTTTGTTTGATTCTGGAGCATCACATTCATTCCTGTCCCAAGCATTTGCTCAATTGCATGGGATAGCTTTTGAGGGGTTGTCTACTCCTCTCACGGTCCATTCTCCGGGTTCTAGTTGGTTCTCCACGATGGTTAGTCATGGGAACATAATCCAGATAAGGTATGTGTTGTTCCCCACTTCCCTCATTGTCCTCAAGTCAACTGACATTGATATCATCTTGGGCATGGACTGGCTGACAAAGTATCAAGCTGTCATTGATTGTGCAGCCAGGTCTATTACCATGACCGATCTTTCTGGCAATACAGTTTTGTATTGGTCTTTGCCAGCAACTGCTCCATCAGCAAGATTTGTTCCTGAGACTGAGTTGTATGCCATTGATGTCCTACCTCCACTTGAAATTCATGATGTACCGGTGGTCTGTGACTTTCTAGATGTCTTTCCTGAAGAATTACCTGGCATACCACCTAATCGAAATGTGGATTTTGTCATCGAGTTGGTTCCTGGAACCGCTCCTGTTTCCCGAAGACCTTATCGTATGCCTCCAGAAGAATTGGTTGAACTAAAGAAGCAACTAGAAGAGTTAGAGGAGAAAAAGTTCATCCAACCTAGTACCTCTTCTTGGGGATGTCCTGCACTCTTTGTTAAGAAAAGGGATACCAACATTCCGCGACTGGTTGTTGATTACCGGCCGCTCAATGCTGTGACAATCAAGAACAAGTATCCTCTTCCTCGAATCAATGATCTTTTCGATCAATTGACTGGTGCCACAGTCTTCTCCAAGATGGACTTAAGATCAGGGTACCATCAAATTAAAATCAGATCTGAAAACATTCCAAAAACGGCGTTCATGACTCGTTATGGTCTTTACGAGTACACGGTCATGTCTTTTGGCCTCACCAATGCTCCAGCCACATTTATGCGGCTCATGAACTCTGTGTTCATGGAGTATCTTGATAAGTTCGTTGTGGTCTACATCGACGATATTCTGATCTATTCCAAAACCGAAGATGAACACGCCGAACATCTACGTTTGGTGTTGACAAAGCTTCGTGAACATTGTCTCTACGCCAAGTTCTCTAAATGTGAGTTCTAGTTACAAGAGCTCATATTCCTTGGTCATGTTGTCTCTACAAATGGTGTTGCAATGATTCCAGATAAAGTTCAATCCGTTCTTGACTAGGAGATCCCTAAGTCAGCTAAGGACATCCGAAGTTTTCTTGGACTGGCTGGTTATTACCGTCGATTCATTGAAAATTTCTCCAGAATTGCCAAACCGATGACTGGTCTTCTCAAGAAGGATAAGAAGTTTGAGTGGTCAGAAAAGGCACAAGAAAGTTTCCAGGTTTTGAAAACCAAACTGACTACTGCTCCTGTGCTTGTCCTCCTAGACACTAGCAAGGACTTTGTCGTCTTCTGTGATGCATCTCTTCAAGGGCTCGGATGTGTGTTGATGCAAGATGGCCATGTGGTTGCCTATGCCTCTCGACAGCTGAAACCACACAAGCTCAATTATCCAACTCATGATCTAGAGCTTGCAGCTGTGGTACATGCTCTTAAGCAATGGCGACATTACCTTCTCGGTAGTCGTTGCGAGTTATACTCGGATCATCAAAGTCTGAAGTATCTTTTCACCCAACCGGATCTGAATCTCAGACAGAGAAGATGGTTGGAACTCATTAAAGATTATGATCTGGGTCTCAACTATCAACCCGGCAAAGCCAATGTCATTGCTGACGCGCTAAGTCAGAAATCTTATTGCAACAATCTCATGATCCAGCAGGATCAACCTTCTCTCCATGAGGAATTTGCACGTCTTAATCTCAAAGTTGTACCTCGTGGTTTCCTTGCAAATTTAGAGGTTAAACCGTCTCTTGAAGACCAGATCAAGGATGCTCAGAAGCGTAGCTTGGGTATTTCTAAGATGAAGAAGAGCATTACTAGCGGAAAGGCTAAATGTTTCTCCATCGATGATCATGGTGTAGTCTACTTTGGTAACCGTCTAGTTGTGCCAAAGAAACAGAAGCTAAGAGAGCTAATCCTCCAAGAAGCTCATGAGTCACCTCTCTCTATTCATCCTGGAACTACAAAGATGTATCAGGATCTCCGCCAAAGGTTCTGGTGGACCCGGATGAAACGAGAAATTGCTCGCTTTGTTGCTGAATGCGATGTTTGTCGTCGTGTAAAAGCTGAACATCAAAGACCTGCGGGCACTCTTCAACCTCTATCTATTCCCGAATGGAAATGGGATGAGATTGGTATGGATTTTATTACTGGCCTTCCCAAAACCCAAAAGGGAAGCAATGCTATATGGGTAGTCATTGATCGCCTATCTAAGGTTGCTCACTTCCTTCCTATTCGAGAAGACATTACTGCTAGCCAATTGGCGGATCTGTATGTCTCCCGAATAGTCAGTCTTCACGGTGTTCCAAAGAAAATCATCTCTGATCGTGGGAGCCTTTTTACCTCCAAGTTCTGGGCTAGTTTTCAACAAGCTATGGGAACTCGTCTTTCCTTCAGCACGGCCTATCATCCTCAAACCGGTGGTCAAACCGAAAGAGTGAATCAAATTCTTGAAGACATACTCAGAGCCTGTGTTATATCTTTCGGCAAGAATTGGGAAAAGTGCCTTCCATTTGCTGAATTTGCCTATAACAACAGCTTCCAGTCTAGCTTGGGCATGGCACCTTTTGAAGCTCTATAAGGCAGAAAATGTCGAACCCCGCTCAATTGGTCAGAAACCGGCGAAAGACAGCTCTTTGGACTAGATATGATCAATCAAGCAGAAGAACAAGTTTGCATCATCCGAGAGCGCTTGAAAACCGCTCAATCTCGTCAAAAGAGCTACTATGACCGTCATCATCAAGATGTGAGCTATGAAATTGGTGAGAAAGCTTATCTCCGAGTCACTCCTCTAAAAGGTGTTCACCGCTTTGGTATTATGGGCAAATTAGCTCCTCGCTATGTTGGTCCCTTTCCCATTCTCGCTAAGCGTGGAGAGCTTGCCTATCAATTGGAGCTACCTTCAACTTTTCCTAAAATCCATGATATCTTCCATGTGTCCCAACTCAAGCGTTGCTTCAAAGATCCCATCCGTGGTGTTGACCACGAGGAACTTGATCTCCAAGATGATCTAACTTATCGAGAGTATCCTGTTCGTATCCTTGACGAAGCCGAGCGTAAAACTCGACGTCAAAGCATCAAATTCCTGAAAGTTCAATGGTTTCATCACTCTGAGCAGGAAGCAACCTGGGAACGAGAAGATCGTCTTAGATCTGAGTACCCTGCCTTCTTTTCTAAAACTTAGGAATCTCGGGACGAGATTCTTGTAAGGGGGGTAGAGTTGTAACATCCCATGTTTGTTAAATAAATAAAGTAGTTGTTCATGAGCATTTCATGCATTTGTTTTGCACTTGAGAAAATTTTGCATTAAAATCAAAGAGAAAACTCTACCTTGCTTATTCCTCTATCTAGATAATTGTATTCAAATGGTCTCTAAAAATTCAAACAAACATAGGTGGAGCTTCTACTACTTCTCTAAAAGAAAGCCCCTACCAAATTTCATAACTTTTGGACTCCATTTGAATCACCAAATATTGCAAACTAGTGCTGTTTAAAACATTTCAAAGAAATCTCCAATGGCCAGGGGGCTTTTTGCAAAAAGTTCGTTGTCTTCTTCGTGAGTCACAGGAAGCTCCTGCGTGGAGGCTTCCTGGAGCTCGCCGGCCACCTCCTGCATGCCGCTTCGACTCCAAGATGACCCCTGGAGCCGTCAAACTGCGCCACGACCTCCTCCTCTTCCTTCCGTTTCTTTTCCCCTCTCTCTGGCTCTCTCTTTCTCTCCCGAGAACGCCACCGGCACCCGAGCTCGGCCGCCGTCCATCGCCGCCGTTCCACGCCGCCCCGAGCTCCTCCAAGGTGCCCCGCAGGTCCGCCTCGCCGCCCGCACCCTCCCCATCGAAGGAATTGGTCCGAGGTGCCCGGAGTCGCCGCCGCCGTCGCCGTTTCTCCGCAGTCAACCGAGGACGCCGCCGTTGATTGCGCCACCGCCGGCCCTCCTCCGGCCCCGGTGACCTCTTCGGCGAGCTCAGGGTGAGGCTCCGGTCCTCCTGGACCCCTCCCCCTCCTTTTCCCCGCGCCGGAGCGCCGTCCCCGTGGCCACCGGTGGGAGCCCCGCCATGGCTGTGGCTTGCCCTGGCCACTGGCCAGCGTGGCCTGCCATGTGGGCCATGGGCCCCAGCAGTCGGTCACTCAGGGTCAAGTTGACCCGGGTACAAAAGTTCTGCGCAGTGTTTAATTTCTAGAAAAATTGCTGCAAGGCTCTAAATCTTGTAAAATGCATAGTTTATTCCCTGTTTAGCAGAAAAAATGTGTACGACATATCAAAATGCTCAGAAAACATGCTCTACATGTTTATGTCAAATTCATGCATGCTTAGACAACTTTAATCCTTGACTAATTAGAAGAACTAATCGGAACCCTTATTGCAAATTAGGGTTTGTCGGATTGCAATCCTAAGGCATCCGAACCCTCCTAATTTGTTCTTTATGTCGTAGGGTTTATCTTGTGCATTCTCAACTTGTCATATCATCATGCTTGATTACGCATCAATGCGTTGTGTTGATTGTGTTCTTCCTTTCCGGTATTTGGTTCTTCGCGATAGGAACCGAGCCCGAGTCTGAGCCAAACACCGCTGAAGATCCGTACTCGTCCACTGAAGGACAAGGCAAGCAATCATATCTCAACCTATGATTTCAAAGTATTTTAAGGTCTGCTATTTACTGCATACGATTCAAATGTCTTTTATCGATAGTTAGAGTTACCCTCTCTGATGCATGTTCCATCTTTGTCGCCTAAATTACCTGATCCACTGCTCCCAGCATGACTAGGTTTTGCTTGTGTGCATTGCTAGAGCCTTTCTATCTACTATGCTTAGCCATGCTTAGTTGGTAACCTCTGATCCATCTAGTTGATGAATCCGAGATATGAATGAACCTAGTATGATAGGATGTCGTGGTATGATCAGTGAGGTTTGTTAAAACATGCTTAAAGGCTTGGATGAGCGGACACATTGGGATGTGGTTATTTGACTCATTCTTGCCGACCCTAGGACCCGAGTTCTCGCCTCTTGAACCAAGACCGAGCGTACAACCACACGAGGCCCTATAATGGCACCCTCTCGACTAACTAACTTGCCTAGTCTGTTCCATGAGTCACCTAGATCGGGAGTTCCATTTGGCATACGCATTGAAAAGGTTTTGAAAAGAGATGGTGGAGGAGGTGCATCATATAGGAATGTGGCAGGGGTTGAGAAAGGCACGGCCTTCGTAATCTTGGTCCCTGTTCACAACCTTAAGGACCGATTTCGGGACTTGACCCGTTACGGCGGAACAATCCTTAGGGCGTGACTCATGGTTTGGACAAAAGTAAGGTAAAGGTCGTGGTCAACCACCCTCTGCCGGCTTTGCAAGGAGAAAGCTATAACGTTGGCATTAAGAGTCGGTTGGTACATGTGGGTAAAGTTGTGCACCCCTGCAGGGTTAAATCTTTTCGAAAAGCCGTGTCCACGGTTACAGACGACTTGGGAACGGATTCTGTGATCATAGACAACTTTAACCGAATGGTAATACTTGGCAACTTAAAGTGTGAATAAGATTACTCCCTCGGGGTGATAGAGGGGGTGATCCTAGTTGATAGGTTCAGGTGAAGATGATTCGGTGGATATCTTATGGTGATCAGTAGAGCTGGTATCGCTCTCTCCCCTATTTAAAATGATCTGAGTAGACGAGCTTCTATTCTTATCTGTCTTGCAAATAAAACTTGCTTTATGCAAAGAAACTCCAAAGAAAGCCTTTCTAACCAAGCATTTAGCTAATAGGTAGCTAATAGGTTAGTAAGTCTTGCTGATTACCTTAAGTACTCACCCTTGCCTCATTGTTGTTTTTCTACAGAGGAAGTTGCTCCAGCCGAAGGTGGTTTCTACGTTGACATCGACGAGTAGTTGGGAGTTCCCAGGCAGTAGCCTGAGACTTAAGGGTTGGACGTCTCTTTATGTTTAAGGCCTCTTAGGCCATTTGCTATCTTGTTATGTAGCATAACATAATTTTCTTTCCGTTGCTTGTTGTAATGTTGGGTCAGTGACCTCTGCGTGTAATAATTTGGATCTTTACTCTGCTAAGAGTTTGAACTACTAATGCTTTGAGTCGTAGAGTCACTGTTGTGTTATCAGTTGTGGTTACCCATCTCGTGCATGATGCGTGTATGTTTATAAAGTGCACGAGAGGGGTTTAAGGCTCTCGAGCTCTCTGTTATGCAGTCTTGGTTATGATTAGTTTTACGGCGCTTTGAGTTGTGTAGAGCCGATGGTTTAATTCCGGCCTGCCTGCCGATGGTGTTCCGGCCTGGGACTGGTAACCCCAGTATCACTCGTTGCTAGCATGACTAATACACATAACATCTCTGTATAGCTTAGATCCCGGGTCCCGACAGTTGGATTACGGTCTATGTATTTTGTCGTAATGCCTAGAGTGAATCTCATAGTTATCCTCATGACATATGTATGTTATCTTTATTCTATCAATTGCCCAACTGTAACTTGTTTACCCAGCATGTTGTTATTTATCTTATGGAGAGACACCACTAGTGAACTATGGACCCCGGTCAAATTTCCTTTACACTGCTATTACCGGTTACTATTTTACTTGCTTATTTACATTCTACATTCTATTACCTTTTACCACTCGATACGCTTAATTCTTTGTTTACAGCAAACCGGTGAGATTGACAACCTCATCATAAGTTGGGGCAAAGTACTTGGTTGTATTGTGTGCAGATTCCACGTTGCTGCTAGGTGAAGAAGCTCCTATGTCAACTACGCACCAGAATTTTCTGGCGCCATTGTCCGAAGTGTCACGAAGCTAGCAAGCATCACCTTCTGAAGTTTGGCTTTCTCCTACTAGTTCGATAAACCTTGGTTTCGCAACTGAGGGAAACTTGCTGCCGTGCTCCTCATACCTTCCTCTTGGGGTTCCCAACTGGGTGCTTAACACGCACTATCAAGCAATTTTTCTGGCGCCGTTGCCAGGGAGAAAGAAGATTTCTGCAAGGGGAGTCTCTCATGCTCAATCTTTTACTTTGTTTTTGTTTCACTTTATTTTATTTTTGCTTGCATGTTTTTATCAAAAAATACAAAAAAATTAGTTCCTTTATAGTTGTTACTTTTACTTGCTTGCTTTTAGTTTTGCTAGAATGGGTAGTCCTGAGAACACCAAGTTGTGTGACTTTACTAGCACCAAAAACAATGATTTTATCTGCACTTCTATTACGCCACCTCCTCCTGGGGCAAATTTTTATGAGATCAAACCTGCTTTGTTGAATCTTGTTATGAAAGAGCAATTTTTTGGTGCCAGTTCTGAAGATGTTGCAGCTCATCTCAACAATTTTGTTGAGCTATGTGAGAAGCAAAAGTATAAGGATGTAGATGGTAATATTATTAAGCTTAAGTTGTTTCCTTTCTCTTTAAGAGGAAGAGCTAAGGATTGGTTGCTATCTTTGCCTAGAAATAGTATTGATTCTTGGGATAAGTGTAAGGATGCTTTTATTGGAAAATACTATCCTCCTACTAAGATTATAGCTTTGCGTAGTAATATTATGAAGTTTAGACAGTTTGATAATGAACATGTTGCTCAAGCTTGGGAAAGAATGAAATCTATGATAAAGAATTATCCCACTCATGGACTGACTACTTGGATGATTGTCCAAACCTTTTATGCAGGACTAAATTTTTCTTCGAGAAATCTATTGGATTCAGCTGCTGGAGGCACTTTTATGTCCCTTACCTTGGGCACCGCAACAAAGCTTCTTGATAGGATGATGGTAAATTATTCTGAGTGGCACACCGAGAGAGCTCCACAAGGTAAGAAGGTAAATTCTGTTGAGGAAACCTCTTCCTTGAGTGATAAGATTGATGCTATTATGCTTATGCTTTCTAATGACAGAGCTCATGTTGATCCTAATAATGTTCCTTTGGCCTCTTTGGTTGCTCAAGAAGAGCATGTTGATGTAAACTTCATTAGAAATAATAATTTCAACAATAATGCTTTTAGGAACAATTTTGCTAGCAACAATTATAGGCCGTATCCTTCTACCAATGGTAATGGTTATGGTAACTCTTATGGTAATTCCTCTAACAACACTAGGGGCACGCCCTCTGAGCTTGAAGTCATGCCCAAGAACTTCATCGATAAGCAAACTGCTTTTAACAAGTCTATTGAGGAAAAGTTGGGTAAAATTGATATTCTTGCTTCTAAAGTTGATAGCCTTGCTCTTGATGTTGAACTTCTGAAACTAAAAGTGTTGCCTAATGATGTGAAGGAAAGCAATACTTTTGACGCTACTAACGCCATCCAAGTTAGAATTGATGAAAATGTTAGGATGTTAGCAGAATTGCATGCCAGGTGGGAAAGAGAAGATGAGAGGGCTAGAAATATGAAGGTATGTACTATTAACACCTCTAATAATGTTGCTCCAAATGCTAGCAATCCTCTTACTTTGATTGGTTTACAGAAATCTCCTACTCCTTGTGCGAAAAAGCCCAAAACTGCAAAAAAAATTCTACAAAAAGTGCTGAAATTTTTTAGAGTATGGGAGATGATTGAACGGATCGTATGGGCACCTAGAGGGGGGGGGGGTGAATAGGTGCTACTCAAATTTTAGTTCTTTTTCAATTTAGGCTTGACACAAAGGTAAATTCTCTAGATATGCAACTAAGGTGAATTTACCTATATGTCAACTAGCAAGCTAAGCAAGATACAATATATAAAGGCAATAAAGGATAGAGGTAACCGAGAGTGGAGCACGCAGAGACACGGATGTAATTCCCGTAGTTCCTTCCTTTTTAGGGGAAGTACGTCTACGTTGGAGGGGTGTGGTTGCCACAAAGGCCTAACCAACGCCACAAAGGCTCACCCTATTCTCCAGTGCAAGCTTCCGCCACAAAGGCCTAGCTCACTTTCCACTAAGGGATTTCTCAAGGCGGAACCGACCTTTACAATCTTGGGGCACGCATCCACAACCGAATTGGAGGCTCCCAAGCACAACACAATGCTGTCAAACAACAAGTAGCAATATATCAAATACACAAACAAGGTCTTGGGACACAAGGGAACCCAAGACACAAGGGCCCTCAAGCAAATGAGAGGGGAAATCAAATCGCTTCGGTGAGGATGTAGAAGATGGTCTTCTCCTTCGATTCTCCAAAGATCAAGAGCTTTGGTGGGTTGAGGGAGGAGATCTAGTTGATTTGGTGAGCTAAATAATGGTGGTCTTCTTCAATTTTTGCTGGCTGCTCGTTGGAGAAGAAGAGGGGGGTATTTATACCCCCCCAAAATATCTGACTGTTGCCAGCCAGAAAGTCCGGCTATAGCCGGAGTTAAGTCCGGCTAAAGCCGGCCACACCGGCTAAAGCCGGTCTCACACCGGCTATAGCCGGCCTGAAAAATCCGGCCCAGCCGGAAATAACCGGACAAATAGCCGGTTGAGTCCAGAGGCGCAGGACCCCTCTCGAAAACGAGCAGTCCGGCTATAGCCGGTCTGGGGACCGGCTAAAGCCGGCCTTCCTGGCCAACCTGCATATGAAACTTCTCCCAGAGCTGATTTTCACCATTTCCTCAATAATTTCCTTTGGGCAATATTAAATATCAAGTATAACATATAAAACCCAATATCTTGTGCAAGAATATTATAAAATCCTGCAAAGCATAATCACACATTAATAGATAATGTATTGTTAACAAATGCCAAAATCAATTAGGCGGGAAATGCTCTTTCAATCTCCCCCTTTTTGGTGTTTGATGACAATACATAATTTTGCATGTTTCAACCGATATAAAATATAGACGGAGCTCCCCCTTGTTATGTGCCTTATTTGAAATTTGTATTTGAATACAAAGACACATCAACAATAAGAACTCCCCCTAGATTTTATAATGTGATCCATATGTGCACAAGATATATATCATAATTCAATAGCACATAATCAACAAACATATAATATGACAAGATAATAGCAAGTAGGATTCATAACGATAAACATAAGGTCTACTACGCAAGATAATAACACATAGTTCAACACAAAGTAGTAGGTAGATGATAAGTTCAACCATGGGACACAAGCGAGCAAGCCCACGATATAAGAGCTTGTGACCCAACCAAATCCAAATGGAAAACCAAATCCAAATGGAAACACATGCAAATGGGACTTTCTCCCCCTTTGGCATCAAGACGCCAAAAAGGGAGACCACAACATAAGATCACTCATCAACATCATCAAAGTCCTCATCATCCTCATCATCTTCTTGGTCATCGTCTTCTTCCTCTTCATCATCATCTCCATCTTCTTCCTCATCATCTTCATCAACGGCTTCCTTGCCCTTGGAGGTGACTTCGGCTAACTCCTTCCAATCAAAGGTTGAGCCCTCATTCCACTTGTCAAAAGAAAAAGTGTCCTCGGATTGATCTTGCTCTTGGGACTCTTCTTCATGGCTAGCACCTTTGCCCTTCTCCACAGCCCTCAAACGAGTATCCAACTCTCTTTGCTTCTTAGAAATGTGCTTGCGGTCCACATAGTCCTTGTATTGAGTGTGACGCACATCATTGTTCATGCAAAACAAAGCTCTTTGCCACCACTTGAGCTTCTTCATCTCTTGAGCCATTCCACCACTTGGTGGATCCGCGTTCTTCCTTCTAGGACCGGTAGCATAGATGTTGCCACCCAACACATCACTCGAAGAGGGATAAGCACTTGACGTGCTAGACACCAAATGAGTGGTCTTCTTGTAGAGTTTGTTGGGCTTGTGCACTTCTAACTCTTCATCAAGCAAATCTTCTTCAATCTCAAAGTCTCCTTCAATGCCTTTGTCAATGATGAGCCTCATGATGAATGGAGCATAAGGAGGAATCTTCCTATCAAGCATAGCAATCTTCATCTCCATGAAGATGAAGTACATCACATCGAGCTCCATCCCTTCACAATCTCTTCCGGCCTCGAAGACAAGACGGGCATGGTGGAGCAAATGCACAAGACCACCTCTGATAGAATCATTGTTGCCCCCACTTGGAGCAATGTTGGCACGGAACATCCGGAGAAAAATATCATAGAGGGGAAGGAGATTTGCAGTCTCTCCCGCTTTGCCCCCTGGACCATACAAGCACTGAATCTTCCCTTTGTTGTACTCAGTGGTATCAAGATGCAAGCAGGCACCTCTAGGTCGATGAATGCCATCGAACCTATAGCCCAAAAGCTTCCCAAAACGAGACATGGTCGAGTACTTCCTCACTTCACCTGTCATCCAAGTGAAACCAACCTCATCCTGAGTATCAAACTCTAATGTGGCAAAGAACTGCTGAATCAGATGAGGGTTGTAGTCTTGCTTGAAGACCATCAGCTTGTGCAACCCTAGCTTCTCGGTGACCCACAGAGCATCGGCAAAGTACTCATCCCTGGACAAAGATGCAATGTTGGTGACCTTCATGGGGCACACCTTTGTGCTCATGGTCGCATAAATCTGCTCAAATATCCGCTCATGCTCAGACCGGTAGAAGGACGCACTGTCAATGTCCCTAGGCATGGTGTAGAATTTCTGCCCACGGAACTCCCGGTACTCTTGCTTGGATAGCTTCTTGAGATCACTAACATTGGCAAACAGAGATTTCTTCTTCCGTTCCTCCAACCGCTTCCTTTTCATAGCAGCTGTCACACGGGCATCTTGATGCTCTTGACGGCGAGCAAGTGAGGGATCAACATATCGTGACCTCTTGGGTCGAGAGCCACCTGCAAACAGCACATATGTAGAAAGCATATAGGATAAGCATGCATGCCAGAGGATCAAAGAGCAAAAGCATAAAGGGAAAAAGCATGACAGTAGTAGGTGAACTACACCGGCTATTTCCGGCCTTAGGCCGGCTTTAGCCGGTCAGGCCGGCAATAGCCGGTCTAACACCGGCTTTAGCCGGACTAGATGGATGAATTCGAGATCTCAGCCGTAGGCCACCAAAACTAGTCAAACCTTTTCAATGTATGCAATGTAGAAGGAATCACAAGACCACACAATCCCAGATGAACACAAGGTACCAAAGAATCACCTAACCCTAACCCTAGAGAGACCTAGGGAGAGAGAGAGAGGAGAGAGAGTAGGGGGTACCCTGGTCCATGGGGAGGGCGCCGGAGAGAGGGCCGGCCGAGGAGGAGAAGCACCGGCGACCAGAGGAGAGGATCGTCGGCGGCGGCGGCTTCCAAGGGAGGGGCTCGAGCGAGGAAGATAGGCGTGGGGGGGTAACTGAGGAAACCCTCACCCCCACGGCCTAAAGTGAGTGGGGCTCGAAATCCCCAGGCCGGCTATAGCCGGGTGGGCCGGCTAAAGCCGCACCCCGGCTATTTCCGGTGGAGGACCGGCTATAGCCGGTCTAGATGGCACAAAACTGATGAATATGATTACTGGAAGTTCTGGGCATGCACAAGAGGATGATTTGGCTTTAGATAAGTGGGCTTAGGACAGAAAACAAGCATGGAGTGGTTCTCGGCACTTGGCATTGCAAAACACAAGAAAACTTTGAAAATCCAATGCAAGTGCCTTCCCATTTCACGGATAGAGATAATGACGAGAAAGCTCAAATGAAACTCAAATAAGATTTGCAAGGAATCAACTCTTCGAAAAGAAGAGGTCGGTGGCCGAGGCCACCATTGTGACGACCTCAAATTTGATACAAATTCGAAGTGCCCGTTATGTATTCCACCGCAATCCCAGAACCGTTGTTGCGATATACATAACGTAGTTGGTAACCAGTTCCATAGACATTACAATACGATGGTTCAAATACAATGGTCATATAGACCAAGTCATATTACAACACAATATAGCAGCGGAAATAACGTCTTCGGCCCATGCCTTCTCCCTATAGGCAAATGGCGACTCACGGAGACGAGCTTAGTTCTGGTACTCTTCTTCATACCCTTCCTCCGGATATTCTTCCCCATAGTCTGGCCAAGTTGATAGCTAGGGACACAGCCGTGAGTACATTGGATGCACTCGCAAACCATCTTATAAATGAAAAGATGAAGTAGATATGCAAGGTTGGGTATAGTGGACTAAGCACTAAGTTGGTTTGCAAAAGCTAGTTTTATTTCCCAAGAATGCTCATTGGTAGAGAAGAGGTTTAGTTCTCTAAGTTCATTCTAAAGAGGAACTTCAATGTGTCAAGATCACGGTCAAGTCATGTCAATTCAAATTCATGTCATTCACCAAGTTCACCCTTGTTATTTTTAGTCTTGACAAAAGCCAGGTAGAGTTTGCCAACCGTCCATGACCGAGGACTCGGCTATTCGAATAGTTTGAAACCTCTGCAGAGGGGTACACTTTACCCACAAGATTCGATACATCTGCCGGGAGAAATCCACGGTTCGCCATACACAAAGGTATGCGGATTTCAGATAATCAAACAAAACCTTTCACTTGCTCATCCTAGTATAGGATCCTTCCCTAGAGCCCGGAATACGGAATCCCGCTCCGGCGCCTCTAGTTATGCCCATCCCGGAGACCGGGTTAGTGGAATCCACCTGGTCAAGAAGTATCCGCCCGTGGAGTCCTTCCATGAAGATTTGATGCAAGACCTCCCATACTAAGATAACAAGCTACGGATTAAGCCCCTTCCCATATAGGGGTAACGTGGTTGTACGTTATAATTGGCACCCATGTACATCACTCGTTGTCAATTGAGAAATACATTTCATAGTTCTTAGTCAAGATTATTTTCTTTCATAAAGCCATCATGTAGGAGCAATCTCCCATTTCAAGTTTCAATGTCAAGTCACCACCTTTCAAATGGGGTTCCTCCAGAGATAGCCTCAACTTTTATTAGCGACTAAGCAACTACATTGAGTGGTAGTACTACTACTAGGGTTGGATAAACTCAGCTTGATGCTCTTGATAATCAAGACATCAATATGCTTCTATCATTCTACTCTAGCAATTCAATCATGCAATTTACTTAAAACAAGTAGAATGCAATATTAAAACTAGGTAGTGGGAGTATGAATCAAAAGATGGCTTGCCTTGGTTGGCAAGGTGTCCGGGGTTTTCTTCTTCTTCTTGATAATAATAATCCCCTCCAATATCCTCCTCGGCAACACTAGCGTCTAATAACGAATAAACACAAAGCACACCATCACTTCACCAAGCTAACAACACACCAAGCACACATCTTTGTTTGCTAACCAAAGCATTCATGTTGCATTTTTATAGTGTTGGATGGTAAGTTTTTCTTCAAGTGTGCAAGCTAGTTACTCTACTAGGTGGCATAGGTAGTGCACCTGTGCAGCATTGGTGTTGATTTAGGGGTACTAAGACAAGTTTAAGTGGGATGGGTTCACTAAGTGAATTGGTAATGAGGGCAATTTCATTCTAAGTGTGCACTAGTGATCTATCATTTTATGCTACCAAATAGGTTGGGATTAGGGTCTAAAAGATCACACTTAACATGGGTTGGGGTAGATTAGTGTTGACTAACAGTGAGAGGGGTTATTAGTGAGTTCACATTTTAATTTTTATAATTTTTGATGGCTTAAATAATTTCCTAGAAATCTTTCATTATTTAACAAGCTATGGTCACACTATTCATATCCAATTTTATTCTTAACTGATTTTGAAATCTAACCAGTACTATTGGATAGAGTATTTTATAAGCTTTCCAATGAATATTTATTTGCTAAATTTGGATTTATAAAACTCTAGGAATTTGAATTTGAAAATACCATCTGAAACATATTTGAAATAAATAAAACAGGCGGGAATTAATTTAAAAACGAATCGGACCGATTTCTCGCCAAACGGGCCCAGCCTGAGCAGACCCCGAACGGGCCGGCCCAGAAAACGCTTCGCGCGGGGCGGGAGAAATAAAAATGGATGCTGACAGGTGGGGTCGCGCTGTCAGATCTAATTACGAACCCGAATCGGTATGCTATCGTCCGATCGGGATCCAACGGCTCAGGGTCATCTTCTTTCTCAACACGGGCGGGATCTCACCTGCGAGCAGCGACGGCGTTCGACGGCGACGGTGAGGCGTAGAGGAAGCGAAACTCGACGGCGATGATCGGGATCGGCTGCGGTGCTCCTCCTCCTCCGATTCCCTGCAGAAGTTCGCTCCCCGGTGCTTGAACGCGGCGGTGCTCCTCCTGTCCAGTACTGCGCCGGCGAGGTTGGCTACGGCGAAGCAGAGCGAGAGGGAAGAAGCGGTGATGTCTGGGAGGTAGCTGGTGGCTGGGTGAGTATCTCCGTTTGATCGGAGGGGGTTTATATAGGCCGAGGCGACGAGGAACCAGGCGACCAAAAGCTTCACTGCACGGGGGTCCTGGCGGCGTGCGACGGCCTCTCCGGCCACGGCGGCCATGCTCGCGTGCTGGGGGGTTGCTGGGTCGGCCGCGGGGTCCTGTGGGTCTCCTCTGGCGAGGGCAGGGTGGTCGTCGACGTGCAGGTTGCTGGGAAGAAGAGCGGGGGTCCGGGGGTGCTGGCTTCTCTTCTCCTCCTTCTTCCAGGGCTTGGGTCGGGGCAGAGGGGACTGGGTTCGACCAGGGCACCGTCCAGAGGCATGGCAACAGGGCTGCAGCGAGCTAGCACAGTGCAGCACAGTGAAGTTTGATTTGATTTGATTTCCTGCTGCCAGTGTTCGATGAAATGCCTGCAAGAACTCAAAATTCGAATTTTTCAAATTTGCCACTTTGGGTGCTCATCATATTGGATAAGGTACCCAGGCATATTTTTGTTCTGGAGAAATAATGAGTTTTGCAAAAATTTATATTTCAAATTTGAGTATAGTTGCTGTTTCAGATTCAAACTTTGGCTCAAGTTTGAGTGATGTTCCAACTTGGATTTTTGGTAGCTCTTTGTTGGTTGAGTTAGTCCATAACTTGGTTAAGCTCAACTAGTTGGCAAAATACTGATTTGATTTACAGAATTCTTAATCTAATGGCTCAAAGTGGTGTAATCATTAACAAATCCTAGATCATATTAACTTTATCTCTTTCTTACCTATTTTTATTCCTTGTTGCTTTGGTTCTTATAATCTTTCTCAAATGATTCTGTGGGTTCACTTAGGATTATCTAACCAATGCTCAAACAAAAATAACACACATAAAATCATAGAACACATATAAGAGGAAATACATGTATGCATAAAATAATGAATGAAAAGTTTTATCTTGGACCAAAATTTGGCACTTTATTTAATAAGAGTGGGATTCCAATTTCTGAGTTGTTACAATCTTCCCCCCTTAGAAAGAATCTCGTCCTCGAGATTCACTAATTAAGAACTGAAAAGATTGGGAAATTCTTTCTGAAGGTAATCTTCTCGTTCCCAAGTGGCTTCCTCTTCGGTGTGATTACTCCACTGAACTTTCAGAAACTTGATGCTTCGGGTTCGAGTGGTTCGATATGCTTCCTCGAGGATACGGATAGGCATTTCACGATAGGTCAAGTCCTTGTTGATGTCCACAGACCGGTGATCAATATTCTTGAAGACCTCGGGCTTCTCCGGAACTTCCAGACATTTCCGAAGTAACGACACGTGAAAGACGTCGTGCACTTCAGACAATTCCGGGGGCATTTCCAACTGATAAGACACTTCTCCTCTGCGGTCTAGTATCTTGAAGGGTCCAATATATCTTGGGGCAAGCTTTCCTTTTACTTGGAATCTTTGCATTCCCTTGAGAGGTGATACTCTAAGATAAACAAAATCTCCAATCTGGAAGGTCAGTTCTCAACGTCTCTTGTCGGCATAACTCTTTTGTCTTGATTGGGCTGCCTTGAGGTATTCACGAATTATGCGAACTTTCTCCTCGGCTTCTTGCAGCATATCTGGTCCAAAAATCTGACTGTCTCCGGTTTCTGACCAATTCAGAGGGGTACGACACTTTCTTCCGTACAAAGCTTCAAATGGGGCCATTTGCAAACTGGCTTGATAACTGTTGTTGTAGGAAAACTCCGCGAAAGGCAGACAATCTTCCCACTTAGCTCCATAAGCTAGGACACAGGCTCTCAACATATCTTCAAGTATTTGATTCACTCTTTCAGTCTGTCCATCAGTCTGAGGGTGGTAAGCGGTGCTGAAGGCTAACTTGGTTCCCAAAGCTTGATGTAAGCTTTTCCAAAATCTCGAGGTGAATTGGGTTCCTCGATCAGAAACTATGGTTTTAGGGATTCCATGCAAACTGACAATTCTGGATAGATACAGATCTGCTAGCTGATCTGAGCGATGAGTGGTCTTGACAGGAATAAAATGGGCCACTTTGGTTAGTCTATCCACAATGACCCAGATAGAGTCATTTCCACGGCTAGACCTTGGAAATCCAGTGATGAAATCCATTCCAACAGATTCCCACTTCCATTCCGGAACTTGCAAAGGTTGCAGCAAACCAGCAGGACGTTGATGTTCAGCCTTGACTCTTTGGCAGATATCACACTTGGATATAAACGATGCAATCTCGCGCTTCATTCCATGCCACCAAAATTGTTCCTTCAAATCTTGGTACATCTTGGTTCCACCGGGGTGGATGGAGTAAGGTGTCTCATGGGCTTCCTTCATAATTACTTCCTTCAATTCTGAATCAGCAGGCACACAAATACGGCCTTTATACCAAAGAACTCCTTGATCATCTTCTTCAAATCCTGGTACCTTGCCGGAACCAATTCTGCGCTTGATTCCTTCAATACTCTCATTTCCCTTCTGGGCTTCTTTGATTTGGCTCATCAAGGTGGGTTGAAACTCAAGGTTGGCGAGGAATCCTTGACTGACTAGTTCCAATCCAAATCTTTCAAACTCTTGGTGCAACATAGGTTGCTCTTCCTTGATCCTCATATTCAACGAACACGGCTTCCTACTCAACGCATCGGCCACTACATTGGCCTTACCGGGGTGATAGTGAATTTCCAGATCATAATCCTTGATCAACTCTAACCATCTCCGTTGCCTCATGTTCAACTCCTTCTGGGTGAATATATACTTCAAACTCTTGTGGTCGGAGTAGATCTCACAGCGGTTGCCCATCAAATAATGCCTCCAAGTCTTCAAAGCTAGAACCACGGCTGCTAATTCTAGATCATGGGTTGGATAATTTTCTTCATGAGGTCTAAGCTGCCGAGAGAGGTAAGCTATGACCTTTCCTTCTTGCATCAGTACGCAACCAAGTCCAAGTTTGGAAGCGTCGCAATAGACATCAAAATTCTTGGTGATATCGGGCATGGTTAGGACAGGGGCGGTCACCAATCGCTTCTTGAGCTCTTGAAAACTCTCTTCACACTTAGGGGTCCATTCAAACTTCTTGTCCTTCTTCAACAATTGGGTCATCGGACGGGCAATACTGGAAAATCCTTCAACAAACTTGCGGTAATATCCCGCTAATCCGAGAAAACCTCTAACTTCCGTTTGAGTGGTAGGGGCTTCCCATTCCATGACTGATTTGATCTTCTTTGGGTCTACTGATATTCCTCCGGCTGATAATACATGGCCTAAGAATCCAACTTCCTTCAACCAGAACTCACATTTACTGAACTTGGCATACAGCTGATGTTCTCTTAAGGTCTCTAGAATTAATCTCAAATGGGTTGCATGCTCATCTTCGGATTGGGAGTAGATAAGAATGTCGTCAATGAAGACAACAACAAACTTATCCAAGAACTCCATAAAAACCTTATTCATGAGATTCATGAAATAAGCAGGGGCATTGGTTAATCCAAATGACATTACGGTGTACTCATACAATCCGTATCGAGTAGTGAAGGCTGTTTTGGGGATATCCGTTGCACGGATCTTCAGTTGGTGGTATCCAGTTCTAAGATCTATCTTGGAGAATACTCTGGCTCCAGTCAATTGGTCAAACAAATCTTCAATCTTCGGGAGAGGATACTTGTTCTTGATGGTCACATCGTTAAGCTTGCGATAATCGGTGCACAGTCGGCTAGAACCGTCACTTTTATCCACAAACAGAACGGGTGATCTCCAAGCAGAAGAACTTGGCTGAATCAATCCTTTGCTCAAAAGGTCATCCAATTGCTTTTTCAACTCAACTAGTTCAGCTGGGTTCATGCGATAAGGTCGTTGGGCTATTGATCCAGTTCCGGGGATAAGCTCAATGATAAACTCAATATCCCGATCCGGTGGCATTCCGGGCAGCTCATCGGGAAAGACATCCGGGTACTCACAGACGATGGGGACTTGCTCCAAAGTCGGTCCTGAGATACTCTTATGACATCGGGTGGTTTGGGGTGGTTTTACGGACACATGCTTGACTATGATTCCATTACTACTCTTCATGGTGATGGTCTTCTTGGCACAATCTATCACTCCTTGATGTAAAGACATCCAATTCATACCAAGAACTACTTCCAAACCCTTGGTTCCCAACACTATCAAATTGGCTAAGAAAGCTATCCCATGGATTTCTATGGGCACTGCCAAGCAGGTACAACTAGCTTTGGTTACTGACCCGGGAATTTGCACAGACATGACATCTTTCAAGGGTGTGGGTTGAAGTCCACTTTTATCAACGAATAATTGGGTAACAAATGAGTGTGAAGCTCCAGAATCAAACAGAACTCTTGCAAGAACTGAGTTAACAGGGAACATACCAAGCACCACGTCGGTTGCTTCCTGAGCTTCTTCAACATTCATGTGATTCAGTCGGCCATGGGAATGAGGCTGGTTCCTTGGTGGATAGTTCTTGCCATTTCCCGCACGACGCTGTTGCTGAGCAGGGGCAGCAGTCTTGGATGCATCATTCAGCTTCTTGGGGCACTCATTGGAGTAATGCCCTTTTAGTCCACACTCATAACATGTAACACCAGACTTGTCACCAGGCTTGGGTAACACAGGGGCGCCATTTGGCCTTGGAGTATTAGTGTTGAAGTTGTTGCCACTAGGTCTTGGAGGTGCACGGTTAAAGTTGTTGCCGGGTGGGCGGCTGGGATAGTTGGGACGTGGAGCAGGTGCAGACGGCCTCATTGGCCTAGGGGCGAAACCCATAGGTGCATTTCCCCTTGGCTTCTGCGAGTTGCTCGAGTTGCCTTGATACATCATACGGCGCTTGCGGTTCTCGGTAGCTTGCTTGAGTTTGCCTTCCATCTGAATGGCAGAGTCAACCAATGACTCCAGGTCGGCAAAGGGAATGCTGACCAAGACACATTGCATCTCATCATGAAGTCCATCTAGAAACCTTTCTTGCTTCTTTTCAGTGGTGTTGGTGTCATCTGGGGCATACCTAGACAAGGTAAGGAACTTGTCACGGTAATCCACCACAGACATGGAACCTTGCCTCAGATTTCTGAATTCATCTCTCATCCTTTTAACCAATCCCATAGGAACATGGGCTTTGCTAAACTTGCTCTTGAACTCCTCCCAAGGCATCACATACCCTGGGGCTTGCATTGCACGGGTGCTATCCCACCAAGCTCTCGCTGCCCCAGCAAGATAGTGGGTGGTGTATAAGACCTTCTCATTTTCACCAACTTCGGCGACTGCCAAGTTGTTCTCCATGGTACGAAGCCAGTCATCGGCATCTAAGGGCTCTTCAGACTTAGTGAATATAGGAGGGTTGGTGTTCTGGAAACTCCTTAACTTGGATCGGTGCTCTCCATTGCCATGGTTTTCTCCTTCACCATTGCCATTGCCATTGTTGTGGTTCATTGCCATCTGGGTTAGTTGCTGAAGAGTGGCCAAGTTGGCTTGGCGCTCAGCTCGGGCTGCTTCCCGGTCTTCCATGATCAACCTTAGCAATTCGGCCATTTCCGGGTTCGGGGGTGGGGGTGCTCGCGGCATCTGAAGATAAGGTGTGTAAGACAAGAGGGAAAAAGCTAACTTGCTAAGATTTAAAGGTAACATGGATGATGCAATTTTGTTTTACTAAGGCCTTAGAGGCCAAATTCAAATTTCATTCATCACTCATCAAACATATCATACACACGAGTTCACGCATTACAAATGGTTTACATCAAACCATTGCGACTCGTCTACTAGAGAGGGGGATACAACTCACACCTACACGAAGTGAAGACTAAAGTGGAACTCATACTAGATAACACGTGGATCTCGAGTCTAAACAGCGGGCTCCTCGGGATCTTCCTCGTCGTCACTCACAATGAATCCATTGTGCCCACCATCTTTCGGATCATCGAGGTCCTCCATGAAGTCATCCTCGTCACTAATGAGGGCATTATCCTCCTTGCGGAGATCAATGCCTTCCTCCTCACCAAGGTGATCCTCAAGACTCTCAATGTATGTAGTCAACTCCGCCACATTGGCCTTCAACTCCTCAAGGTCCTGTTCCTTCTCATCGCGCTGGCGACGAAGGCTCTTGCGCTCCTTCGCAAGAATCCTGATAGTGCTCCTCGCCTCCACCAGTGCAACGTGCTCGAGGTTGGCCCTAGTACGGGCACGGTCGGCCTCCTGCTGAGTGGAGTACAGCAAGAAGTCCATGTGGTCGATGTAGGTACTCGGCTCATTCTGCCCGGGCATGTTCGCGGGACGTCCATCCGCATCACGCCGAGCAAAGTCCTTGAAGCGTCCTCCCTGAACCTCCTCAACATGCAGTCCGCACAAGCGGGCGTGCATCTCCTGCATCGCTCGGACCAAACCATCGGCCCAAGTGTTCTCCACAAGCTCAAACTTGACCCTTGGAGAACCCAACATCCCCTTCTTGCCACGGCAACTAGCTCGGATGAGCCACCGTAGCTCTCCATCCGGGTGCTCATTGAGCACGGCTCCCTTGAACTCCGGGTACAACCGGTTCAGGAACAAGGTCAAGGTGGTGAGGTCGCGCTCGAAACAAAGGCTGCCACCTTGGCCCAACTGGTACTGCTCGGTGAATACCAGGGCCATCTACAAAATTTTAAATTAGTTCAAGTTAGTGATCAACTCAAGTGTGCAAAATTTTAAGTAAGCAAAAACTGAAGTATGTATAAAATTTTGCAACTAGAGAGGAAAGACTAAGCAATTTTTGCAACCGTTCTTGTATCTTTCTTTTATCAAGGTTTTGTTTTAACGCCCATTCTAACTAAGGTCTCCTATGGTCAGCCTAGGCTCTGATACCAACTTGTGACGACCTCAAATTTGATACAAATTCGAAGTGCCCGTTATGTATTCCACCGCAATCCCAGAACCGTTGTTGCGATATACATAACGTAGTTGGTAACCAGTTCCATAGACATTACAATACGATGGTTCAAATACAATGGTCATATAGACCAAGTCATATTACAACACAATATAGCAGCGGAAATAACGTCTTCGGCCCATGCCTTCTCCCTACAGGCAAATGGCGACTCACGGAGACGAGCTTAGTTCTGGTACTCTTCTTCATACCCTTCCTCCGGATATTCTTCCCCATAGTCTGGCCAAGTTGATAGCCAGGGACACAGCCATGAGTACATTGGATGCACTGCAAACCATCTTATAAATGAAAAGATGAAGTAGATATGCAAGGTTGGGTATAGTGGACTAAGCACTAAGTTGGTTTGCAAAAGCTAGTTTTATTTCCCAAGAATGCTCATTGGTAGAGAAGAGGTTTAGTTCTCTAAGTTCATTCTAAAGAGGAACTTCAATGTGTCAAGATCACGGTCAAGTCATGTCAATTCAAATTCATGTCATTCACCAAGTTCACCCTTGTTATTTTTAGTCTTGACAAAAGCCAGGTAGAGTTTGCCAACCGTCCATGACCGAGGACTCGGCTATTCGAATAGTTTGAAACCTCTGCAGAGGGGTACACTTTACCCACAAGATTCGATACATCTGCCGGGAGAAATCCACGGTTCGCCATACACAAAGGTATGCGGATTTCAGATAATCAAACAAAACCTTTCACTTGCTCATCCTAGTATAGGATCCTTCCCTAGAGCCCGGAATACGGAATCCCGCTCCGGCGCCTCTAGTTATGCCCATCCCGGAGACCGGGTTAGTGGAATCCACCTGGTCAAGAAGTATCCGCCCGTGGAGTCCTTCCATGAAGATTTGATGCAAGACCTCCCATACTAAGATAACAAGCTACGGATTAAGCCCCTTCCCATATAGGGGTAACGTGGTTGTACGTTATAATTGGCACCCATGTACATCACTCGTTGTCAATTGAGAAATACATTTCATAGTTCTTAGTCAAGATTATTTTCTTTCATAAAGCCATCATGTAGGAGCAATCTCCCATTTCAAGTTTCAATGTCAAGTCACCACCTTTCAAATGGGGTTCCTCCAGAGATAGCCTCAACTTTTATTAGCGACTAAGCAACTACATTGAGTGGTAGTACTACTACTAGGGTTGGATAAACTCAGCTTGATGCTCTTGATAATCAAGACATCAATATGCTTCTATCATTCTACTCTAGCAATTCAATCATGCAATTTACTTAAAACAAGTAGAATGCAATATTAAAACTAGGTAGTGGGAGTATGAATCAAAAGATGGCTTGCCTTGGTTGGCAAGGTGTCCGGGGTTTTCTTCTTCTTCTTGATAATAATAATCCCCTCCAATATCCTCCTCGGCAACACTAGCGTCTAATAACGAATAAACACAAAGCACACCATCACTTCACCAAGCTAACAACACACCAAGCACACATCTTTGTTTGCTAACCAAAGCATTCATGTTGCATTTTTATAGTGTTGGATGGTAAGTTTTTCTTCAAGTGTGCAAGCTAGTTACTCTACTAGGTGGCATAGGTAGTGCACCTGTGCAGCATTGGTGTTGATTTAGGGGTACTAAGACAAGTTTAAGTGGGATGGGTTCACTAAGTGAATTGGTAATGAGGGCAATTTCATTCTAAGTGTGCACTAGTGATCTATCATTTTATGCTACCAAATAGGTTGGGATTAGGGTCTAAAAGATCACACTTAACATGGGTTGGGGTAGATTAGTGTTGACTAACAGTGAGAGGGGTTATTAGTGAGTTCACATTTTAATTTTTATAATTTTTGATGGCTTAAATAATTTCCTAGAAATCTTTCATTATTTAACAAGCTATGGTCACACTATTCATATCCAATTTTATTCTTAACTGATTTTGAAATCTAACCAGTACTATTGGATAGAGAATTTTATAAGCTTTCCAATGAATATTTATTTGCTAAATTTGGATTTATAAAACTCTAGGAATTTGAATTTGAAAATACCATCTGAAACATATTTGAAATAAATAAAACAGGCGGGAATTAATTTAAAAACGAATCGGACCGATTTCTCGCCAAACGGGCCCAGCCTGAGCAGACCCCGAACGGGCCGGCCCAGAAAACGCTTTGCTCGGGGCGGGAGAAATAAAAATGGATGCTGACAGGTGGGGTCGCGCTGTCAGATCTAATTATGAACCCGAATCGGTATGCTATCGTCCGATCGGGATCCAACGGCTCAGGGTCATCTTCTTTCTCAACACGGGCGGGATCTCACCTGCGAGCAGCGACGGCGTTCGACGGCGACGGCGAGGCGTAGAGGAAGCGAAACTCGACGGCGATGATCGGGATCGGCTGCGGTGCTCCTCCTCCTCCGATTCCCTGCAGAAGTTCGCTCCCCGGTGCTTGAACGCGGCGGCGCTCCTCCTGTCCAGTACTGCGCCGGCGAGGTTGGCTACGGCGAAGCAGAGCGAGAGGGAAGAAGCGGTGATGTCTGGGAGGTAGCTGGTGGCTGGGTGAGTATCTCCGTTTGATCGGAGGGGGTTTATATAGGCCGAGGCGACGAGGAACCAGGCGACCAAAAGCTTCACTGCACGGGGGTCCTGGCGGCGTGCGACGGCCTCTCCGGCCACGGCGGCCATGCTCGCGTGCTGGGGGGTTGCTGGGTCGGCCGCGGGGTCCTGTGGGTCTCCTCTGGCGAGGGCAGGGTGGTCGTCGACGTGCAGGTTGCTGGGAAGAAGAGCGGGGGTCCGGGGGTGCTGGCTTCTCTTCTCCTCCTTCTTCCAGGGCTTGGGTCGGGGCAGAGGGGACTGGGTTCGACCAGGGCACCGTCCAGAGGCATGGCAACAGGGCTGCAGCGAGCTAGCACAGTGCAGCACAGTGAAGTTTGATTTGATTTGATTTCCTGCTGCCAGTGTTCGATGAAATGCCTGCAAGAACTCAAAATTCGAATTTTTCAAATTTGCCACTTTGGGTGCTCATCATATTGGATAAGGTACCCAGGCATATTTTTGTTCTGGAGAAATAATGAGTTTTGCAAAAATTTATATTTCAAATTTGAGTATAGTTGCTGTTTCAGATTCAAACTTTGGCTCAAGTTTGAGTGATGTTCCAACTTGGATTTTTGGTAGCTCTTTGTTGGTTGAGTTAGTCCATAACTTGGTTAAGCTCAACTAGTTGGCAAAATACTGATTTGATTTACAGAATTCTTAATCTAATGGCTCAAAGTGGTGTAATCATTAACAAATCCTAGATCATATTAACTTTATCTCTTTCTTACCTATTTTTATTCCTTGTTGCTTTGGTTCTTATAATCTTTCTCAAATGATTCTGTGGGTTCACTTAGGATTATCTAACCAATGCTCAAACAAAAATAACACACATAAAATCATAGAACACATATAAGAGGAAATACATGTATGCATAAAATAATGAATGAAAAGTTTTATCTTGGACCAAAATTTGGCACTTTATTTAATAAGAGTGGGATTCCAATTTCTGAGTTGTTACAACCATGTATGAGTGTCATGGCATTGGACCGCGAAGATATATCTTGGGTCCATAACCAATACTCGTCATTGAAGCTCATATATCACAAAAATGATAGAAAGAGAACAATTTTGTCACTATTGGCATTATGGGGGGAGGGATAGCCCAATTAATTAGGACCGCACTCCCCCTATCTCCATGCCCACACCTAGATCAAACAAGCATTGAAGAATAGGTGTATTTGCAAGATGCTCAAGCCACACTCCTTGAATCAATGATATTTAGCTCATTCCTCAAATATCCAAATCTTGCTTCATCAAGGGGCTTCGTGAATATGTCGGCAAGTTGATCCTTGGTGCTTACATATGCAAGCTCAATATCACCACGGGCAACATGATCTCTAATAAAATGATTTCGGATCTCAATATGCTTGGTTCTTGAATGTTGCACCGGATTATAGGCTATCTTGATAGCACTCTCATTGTCACATAAAAGAGGCACTTTGTCACAATTGACACCATATTCCTTTAAAGTTTGCCTCATCCATAACAATTGAGTGCATCCACTTGCGGCAGCAATATATTCGGCTTCGGCGGTGGAGAGAGATATACAATTTTGCTTCTTAGAAGACCAACACACCAAAGACCTACCAAGAAATTGGCAAGCTCCGGAGGTTGATTTCCTATCATCCTTGTCACCGGCCCAATCCGAATCCGTGAAGCCACAAAGAGAGAAATCTGAGCCTTTGGGATACCAAAGCCCATAAGTTGGGGTATGAACCAAATATCGAAAGATTCTCTTAACCGCCATAAGGTGGCTTTCTTTAGGAGCGGCTTGATACCTTGCACACACACCTACACTCAACACAATATCGGGTCTAGATGCGCAAAGGTAAAGCAAAGAACCGATCATAGAACGGTATACCTTTTGATCCACATCTTTACCATTGGGATCAAGCTCAAGATGACATTTTGTGGCCATTGGTGTGGCGGCCCCATTTAGTTCCTTCATCTTGAACCTCTTGAGCATGTCTTGGACATATTTGGCTTGATAAATAAAAGTCCCTTCTTTCAATTGCTTGATTTCAAAACCAAGAAAGAACTTCATTTCGCCCATCATAGACATCTCGAACCTATCGGTCATAAGCTTTGAAAATTCATCATTAAAAGCTTTGTTAGTAGAGCCAAAGATAATATCATCAACATATAGTTGGCATACGAAAAGCTCCCCATTGACCCTCTTAGTAAAAAGAGTAGGATCGATTTGCCCAACTTCAAACCCACGGTCTACCAACAACTCCCTAAGGTGCTCATACCACGCACGTGGGGCTTGTTTAAGGCCATAGAGTGCCTTATGGAGTTTGTAGACATGGTTAGGAAAGTTGAGATCCTCAAACCCCGGGGGTTGCTTAACATACACTTCCTCTTTCAATGGACCATTAAGAAATGCACTCTTAACATCCATTTGTTGCAACTTAAAATTATGATGAGTGGCAAAAGCAAGAAGGATACGGATGGACTCAAGACGAGCCACGGGAGCATAAGTCTCTCCAAAGTCAATGCCTTCAACTTGAGAGAAACCTTGAGCAACCAATCTTGCCTTGTTCCTCACAACAATTCCATGCTCATCTTGCTTGTTCTTGAATATCCACTTTGTGCCAATCACATTGCGGCACTCCTTTGGCTTCTCTACTAACACCCAAACATTATTGCGCTTGAAGTTGTTGAGTTCTTCATGCATAGCATCCAACCAATCCGGATCTTCAAGAGCTTCGAATACTTTCTTGGGTTCAACCATGGAGATATAAGCATGATGAGAGCTAAATTGTGCCAATTGACGCCGGGTTGACACTTTGCTTCTTAAATCTCCAATAACCCTCTCAAGGGTATGACCTTTAAGTTCCAAATCCCTTTCAACTCTTTTCTTGCGACGGGCTTCGATCTCCTCATTAGACCTTGGAGGAGTCTCTTGATCATCTTGATCATTTTGGTCCCCGTCTTGACCATCAAATTGACCTTGATCGTCATTATCTTCATGAGTAGGTTGATCTTGGTCATGTGAAGAATTTGGGGCGGTTGAAATAACCGGAGAGGATGGTAGTGCCCCTTCTTCTTCATGAAGGTCCTTGTCTTGTTCTTCGGTTGGTGCATTAGTTGCTTCCTTGGGAGAGGCTTGTTGAGCTTGTGAAGATGAAGGCTCCACTTGAGTAGAGCATAGTCCTTCCCGGTCGGCCACAAGGTGTCCCTCAATGGGTCGGAAAAATCCCACGCCCATTCTTCCTATGGCTTCTCGAGGTATTTCATCATCTACATCACAAGAAACAACATCTCGCCCCCCTTGGGAGCCGTCATTCTCTTCGAATACCACACTACAAGATTCTTCAACACGTCCGGTGGACTTGTTGAAGACTCTATAAGTGTGGGATTTGGCACCATAACCAACAAAAATACCTTCTATTGCTTTTGGATCAAATTTACCTAAACGAACTCCTTTTCTTTTAAAGAAACACTTACACCCGAAAACCCGGTAGTAGGAGATGTTGGGCTTGCTTCCGGTGAGTATTTCATATGGAGTCTTGTTTAGGCCTTTGCGGAGGAAGAGCCGGTTTGAAGAGTGACAAGCCGTAGAGATAGCTTCGGCCCAAAAGTTTTATGGAGACTTAAACTCCGCCAACATGGACCTAGCCATATCCATAAGAGTCCGGTTCTTCCTTTCGGCTACACCATTTTGTTGAGGGGTATATGCAGCGGAATATTGATGACGAATCCCCTCATCACTAAGAAATCCATTTAAGGTGTAGTCCTTGAACTCCGAGCCATTGTCACTTCTTATTGCCAAAATAGTTTGCCCATGTTGACGTTCAACTTCCTTGGCAAAGTCGATGACGGTTTGTTGAGTCTCACTCTTATGCTTGAAGAAGTAAACCCAAGTATATCTTGAATAGTCATCAACAATCACCAAACAATATTTCTTCCCACCAAGACTTGCATGAGAGGGAGGACCAAAAAGATCCACATGAAGGAGCTCCAAGATCCTCTTGGAAGAAATGATAGTCTTGCTTGGGTGGGGAGAATCATGCATTTTTCCTAGAACGCAAGCCCTGCAAACACGATCTTTGGCAAAAGAAACATTCTCTTTTAGTCCGAGTATGTGGCCACCCTTGTGAAGGCTTTGCAAAGTTCTCATATTGACATGGGCTAGTCGGCGATGCCAAAGCCAACCCACATCGGCCTTTCCAAATAAACACATTGCACTTTGTAGTGGTTTTCCCGGAAAAGTCCACCACATACAAGTTATTTTCCATGTGTCCAACGAAAGCGACCTTTAGAGACTTGCTCCACAAGAGTACCACAATGTCATTATCAATGAAGACGGCAAAGCCCATCTTACCAAGTGCACGAACTAAAAGTAAATTGTAACCTAGGGTCTCAACAAGCATGACGTCCACAAGGGAAATATCCGGTGCGACCACCACCTTGCCAAGACCCAATACCTCGGATTGAGACATATCTCCATAAGTGACGGTTATATGATTGTCATTCGGCCTCATCTCCATCATAATCTTCTTGCTTCCGGTCATATGACTTGTGCATCCACTATCAAGCACCCATTTTGATCCACCGGAAGCATAGTCCTACAAGAGATCATTGCTTGGTTTTAGGTCCCCATTTTTCAATGGGTCCTCTTTTGTTAGCAACAAGGGTCTTTGGAACCCAAATAGACCAAGCAACATAACCATCATTTGGGCCAACATATTTTGCATAAACATCACCATAATAATCACGAAATAAAACATAGTGAGGGTTAGCAATTCCCGCATGATCATCATGAGTGGCTTTGCCACCCACAATAGGATCCTTCTTTGCTTGTGCGGGCTTGGCCTTCTTTTTCTTGATGTTCTTCTTCTTCTTCTTTGAGACATAGCCAATCCCCGTTTTATCACCAAATGCCTTTTGCTTACTCAAAAGGTCATTCAAGTTTTTCTCACCTATGGGAATGGAGGGCTTGGCAAGCTCATCTTTCAACCTAGCATTTTCTTCAATGACATTTGCATGATCACAAGTAGAAGTAGAAGAACTAGGCACATTATTCTTAGTCAATTGAATTTGAAGTTGTTCATGTGACTTGGTAAGAATAGAGTGTTCACTTTTCAAGGCCTTGTGAGCCTTGTCAAGATCTTCTAAATCCTTAACAAGTATATCATGACCAACACCAAATTCAACCTTTTCCTTTTTAAGCATTTTTACTTTAGCACAAGCATGGTCACGCTCTTTAGTGAGTTTGGAAACAACTTCATTATTAGATTCCTCAATGGAATCGAGCTTCTCTTCAAGAGTTGCTTGTTCCTCTTGCTCTTCTTCAAGAGACTCGGTTAGTGAGGCAATATCTTGAGCATATTCTCTTTCAAGCCTCATTTGTTCATCTAGTTTTTCAAGAGTTTTACCATATTGGCTCAATAGACGTTCAAAGTGAATCTTATGAACACCATCTACACTAGACACATAATCATCAAAAGCAACAATTTCTTCCTTTACTCTAAGACTAGCAAGATCATTCAAGGAAGCATCATTTGTCTTAGAGGAAGAGAAGGATGTGGGTGATACCTCGGAAGATTTGGCCATAAGGCACTTGACGTTCTTGACAAGAGAGTCCTCATTGGGGGATTCAAAGAGTGATGTTGAGGAAGTGGAGGTGGTTGCCATTGCGGCCATCTCACTAGTTGTAGTTTCTTCTTCTTCACTCTCACTTGCGGAGTACTCTTCTTGAGTCAAGAACACAAACTTCGGTTGTTTCTTCTTTGGTCCACCCTTCTTCACAAATGGCTTCTTGGATGGTGACTTGGTCTTGCTTTTGAAGATGAGCTTTCCACCATGGTCTTCTCTCTTCTCATAAGGACACTCGGCAACAAAATGAAATCTATCATTGCAATTGTAGCATTTCCTCACCCTTTGACCATTGTTGTCATTCCTTTGATAGCCACTTGACTTGCTTCTTCTTTGATTGTCTTCTTTTGCCTTGTGTGGATCAACCCAAAAGGTTTTTCCATAGAAGGCCATGTGCTCATTGTACTCATGCCTTATGTCCTCGGGACACATCTCTAGTCTTGCTTCAATATTCGCTTGAAGAGGAACCTCTTTCTCAACCACACTTGCTTTCAATGCAAGATTAGAGCTTCTTTGCATTCCTATGGCACGGGCACGGGCATCTTCCGCATTTTGTGCGGAAACCTTGTAGGCTTGAATCTCTTGCATCACTTGATTGGAGGTCATCTCATTGAAGTTGTCCTTTCCTTGAACACTCTTCACATCCGCGGGCTCATATGGAGTGAGAGCAAGAATGTACTTCATCTTGATCCACTCATCATCAATATGGTGAGCACCGAGGTTCTTGAAGGTGGTAGCAATAGCCTTGAGTCTTCTATACATCTCTTGATGATCCTCACCATCCATCATGAAGAAACCCTCCGCTTGATTTGAGAAGGCAATATATCTTGTTTTCTTCATGCTCTCATTGCCAACAAAGACGTCGGAGAGTCCTTGCCAAGCTTCTTTGGCGGTGGAGAAGTGTTGGATGTGAGGCAAGTCCTTGGATCCCACGGCGACTTGAATCATGTGAAGAGCGGTAGCATTGAGTTGGCTATCGACCGTCTCTCTTCTTGTCATGTTGTGGGGATCCACGGCCTTGAATCCTTCCTCAACGATCCTCCAAAGCTCGATGCAAGAACTGCGCATATGAGAGATCATTTGATATTGCCATTGACCAAAGTTTAATGCATCAAGCTTAGGCGGATCACCTCTATGGTTAATATGAGGATGAGGAACCGGCGGGTCGGGTGAATACCAATGTGGGTATTCACCTTTCCCGTCGGCCTTGGTGGAAGACTTAGCATCGCCATTTTTGTCGGCACCCTCCTCATCTATCCCCACATTCTCCACTTGTGGAGTAGCGGGTTTTTCCGGAGGTGGAGAAGCATTAGCAGTTTTAGCTTGCATGAGTTGCGCCATCATTTCACGCAACTCACTTATTTGAGATGTCATGGAAGCCATGGATGATTCCAAAGATTTGAACTCACCCATGGAAACTTGACCCGAGCCCTCACTAGGTGATGTTTCCATACTCTTAGGCGGTTAAGCCCGAAATAAGAGCCGAGGCTCTGATACCAATTGAACGGATCGTATGGGCACCTAGAGGGGGGGGGGTGAATAGGTGCTACTCAAATTTTAGTTCTTTTTCAATTTAGGCTTGACACAAAGGTAAATTCTCTAGATATGCAACTAAGGTGAATTTACCTATATGTCAACTAGCAAGCTAAGCAAGATACAATATATAAAGGCAATAAAGGATAGAGGTAACCGAGAGTGGAGCACGCGGAGACACGGATGTAATTCCCGTAGTTCCTTCCTTTTTAGGGGAAGTACGTCTACGTTGGAGGGGTGTGGTTGCCACAAAGGCCTAACCAACGCCACAAAGGCTCACCCTATTCTCCGGTGCAAGCTTCCGCCACAAAGGCCTAGCTCACTTTCCACTAAGGGATTCCTCAAGGCGGAACCGGCCTTTACAATCTTGGGGCACGCATCCACAACCGAATTGGAGGCTCCCAAGCACAACACAATGCTGTCAAACAACAAGTAGCAATATATCAAATACACAAACAAGGTCTTGGGACACAAGGGAACCCAAGACACAAGGGCCCTCAAGCAAATGAGAGGGGAAATCAAATCACTTCGGTGAGGATGTAGAAGATGGTCTTCTCCTTCGATTCTCCAAAGATCAAGAGCTTTGGTGGGTTGAGGGAGGAGATCTAGTTGATTTGGTGAACTCAATAATGGTGGTCTTCTTCAATTTTTGCTGGCTGCCCGTTGGAGAAGAAGAGGGGGGTATTTATACCCCCCCAAAATATCTGACCGTTGCCAGCCAGAAAGTCCGGCTATAGCCGGAGTTAAGTACGGCTAAAGCCGGCCACACTGGCTAAAGCCAGTCTCACACCGGCTATAGCCGGCCTGAAAAATCCGGCCCAGCCGGAAATAGCCGGACAAATAGCCGGTTGAGTCCAGAGGCGCAGGACCCCTCTCGAAAACGAGCAGTCCGGCTATAGCCGGTCTGGGGACCGGCTAAAGCCGGCCTTCCTGGCCAACCTGCATATGAAACTTCTCCCAGAGCTGATTTTCACCATTTCCTCAATAATTTCCTTTGGGCAATATTAAATATCAAGTATAACATATAAAACCCAATATCTTGTGAAAGAATATTATAAAATCCTGCAAAGCATAATCACACATTAATAGATAATGTATTGTTAACAAACGCCAAAATCAATTAGGCGGGAAATGCTCTTTCAATGATAGCTCTATTTCTTTTAATGATTTTGATGTTGATGGCTGCAATATATCTGAAGTTATTTTGTTCTTGCAAAATCTTGCTTTGAGTCCTAATGCTAGTTCCATGAATGTTGCTTTTACAAAGCATATTACAAATGCTCTCATGCAAATTAGGGAGGAAAAGTTGAAACAAAAGGCTTCTATTCCCAAGAAGTTAGAAGATGGTTGGGAGCCCATCATTCATATGCATGTTAATGGTTTTGATTGCCATGCTTTATGTGATCTAGGTGCTAGTATTTCTATTATGCCTAGAAAAGATTTATGATATGCTTGGTTTACCACCGCTTGAAAAGTGTTATTTTGATGTTCCTCTTGCTGATGTTGCTAAGAAGAAACCTTTGGGAAGTATTAATGATGTTCTTATTATGGTTAACAATAACCTTGTTCCCGTTGATTTTCTTGTTATGGATGTTAAATGCAATGCTTCATGTCCTATTATTTTGGGAAGACCTTTTCTTCCAACTGTAGGTGCCATCATTGATATGAAGGAAGGAACCATCAAATATCAATTCCCACTCAAGAAAGGTATGGAGCACTTCCTTAGAAGGAGGAAGAAATTACTTTTTGACTCTATTCTTAGAGCAAATTATGAACTTGATGCTTCATCGCTTGATATTAGTTGATTTGCACTTACTGCGCCTAGCTCGAAGGTGTTAAAGAAAAGCACTCTTGGGAGATAACCCAATGTTTTATTTTCAGTACTTTTTCTTTTATTTGAGTCTTGGAAGTTATTACTACTGTAATGACCGCTCCTTATCATTTTTATTTTGTTGTTGTCCTGAAACAGATTTCTGTGCTGCACCATAAAAATTTGTGAAAATTCTCAGAATATATTTTTGATCTGAAATTTCTTGTGCATATGCCCCAGGTTATATCCAAACTTTCATTAGTTTTGAACTTTTCGATTTGAGCAACAGAAGGTCCTCGAAAAAATCGACCTTTATCAGCTATTTTGTTTTGACAGATTTCTGCCACTATTTGTGTTTGCCTCTCGATCGCTTTCTTTTTGAGTTCTTTTGATAACTTTTGAGGAAGTTGCTACAGTAGTATATTCTTTATATGTGGTGTTTTTTAGTTTGAAACTGAACCAAAAGGGTTGATTTACTATTATGTTTATGCTAACGTTGCTAATAGAATTGTGTGAAGTTTTGTATGAAGGAAGTTTTCAAGTGTAGGGAATGGAGAGTGATGAGATGAGATGAAGTATGGACAAAAGCTCAAGCTTGGGGATGCCCATGTCACCCCAAGAAATATCCAAGAGGTACAAGCGTCAAAGCTTGGGGATGCCCCCGAGGCACCCCTTCTTCATCGGCAAAAATCAGGTCACCTTTCAACACACTATATTTTTATTGCTTCATATTCTATGCATTTTTCTTGGAGCGTCTTTACTTTTGCTTTCAGTTTTCTGCAATAAATGGTTGGACCCCAACAAATTTCTTTTGGAGAAGACACACTCCGTTTTTCATTTGCCAAGAACACTCTATTTTTCACTGTTATCGTTCAACGAGTGTTCTCTTTTTCTAGAACTGCGTTTAGCTTTTGTTTTTTGCCTTGATTTTTATTCAGATCTTTTTTTATATTTGCATCAAGGTGTATTTACACTACTGGTCTATGCTGGTTTTCATCAAAAGAGTTGTTTCAAAAAGGTTTGAATGGTGTTGGAAAAGATAAAAAAAGTTTCATGCAAAAAGTGGTACAAAAAGGAGCTTGTTTAGACTGCGGCTTAGACTTTTGCATGCCATGCTTGATGTCGTTTTGATAGTATGCTTAGTAGTTTTTGTTGTAGCATGACTTGTCTCAAATGACTGAGATTGCTTAATGAGCCTTTGAAAAAAAAATCATGCGTTGTTTTTATTATATGGAAGCATTTATTTGGTTTTCTCCTTGATGCTTTATTTGGGTTGACTTGGCACATGCTTACAACATGTTTGACTCTTACAAAGTCGCCATAAGCCTCTATGATCATTTGGTTTTTGACTTGTGATTCCACTTTATGCTTCTTTTAATGATGTTTAGTCGCTATGCATGATTATGGCCGTTATTGTTCTCTTAGTTGGTCGCTCCCAATCTTTTGCTAGCCTTCATTTTATACTGAGTATGAGCTCTACTCGTGCATCCAACTCCCAAAAACCAAGTTATTCCAATGTGTCCACTATAAATGCCTATGCATGGTATTTGCAAGCCATTCCAAGTAAATTTTCATGTGCCACATTTCAAAAAACATTCAAAATACTTCTCATTTTGTGACACTGTTTTCAGCTCATGGGGACGTAGTGGTCGGATTTGCTATCTTCCATATTGTTTTATTCCAAAAAGAAAAAAAAAAGAAAAAAAAGGCACTCCTCCATGGTATGTGAATGTTGGTGGGCACCCGATGGAATCGATTAGCCATGGTTTGTGAAAGGAAAAAGTGGGGAGGAGTGCCAAGATTTATAAAAGAGCACCAAAGTGCCAATCTCTCTCTCAAAACTTGCTTTTTTGTATGGAAGATAGTAAGAACCCTATTGCCAGTCGTTGAAAAAGACAACCACCTCTCAAAACCAATTTTTTATCTCTCTGTTTTACAAATGAAAAGCTCTAGCACATGTTTAATCATTGCTTCCCTCTGCGAAGGGCCATTCTTTTACTTTTATGTTGAGGCTCCACCTTCTACCTTTATGCACCGTCTAAGAGAGCATAGTTGCCATTCTGAGTTTAATGTGCATGGTCCCAAAGTTTATCATTGATTGATTCATGATTATGGTTTTGCTTGTTCTTAAATTATTTGTATCTAGTCGCCCTCTTAAACTTGAAGGTGTCCTATGCATTTATGTTTTGCTATTCCATGAAGGACAAGCTGAAAACCACTTTTATATGTTTTTCCATATGATTTGAACACACACTTGACTTTCAATGTTTCATTGTTCATGATCTTTCGTTTGTGTTACTTTTCATGTTATAACATGGTTGCTAAGTTTTATTGTCAAGATTATGTCTCTTATGCCCATGTTTTAAGTTCTTTGATCCCAGTACTCAATGCTTTACATCGTTGATCAAGATTGTGATGGTGCATGTCACCTCAAAAATTATTCTTTTGTTATCACTTACCTACTCGAGGACGAGCAGGAGTTAATCTTGGGGATGCTTGATACGTCTCAAATGTATCTATAATTTTTGATGCTCCATGCTTGTTTATACACCATTTGCTTTGTGTTTTGTTACACTTCGTGGCGTTTTTATGCATTTTCTGGAACTAACCTACTAATGAGATGCCATGATACATCTCCAACGTATCTATAATTTTTGATGCTCCATGCTTGTTTTTACACCATTTGCTTAGTGTTTCGTTACACTTCGTGGCACTTTTATGCAATTTCCGGAACTAACCTACTAACAAGTCGCCACAGTGCCAGTTCCCTGTTTTCTGCTGTTTTTGTGTTTCAGAAAAGTTACATAGGAAATATTCTCGGAATTGGACGAAACCAAAGCTAGTCGCCCAGAATTTTACCGAAGCTTCCAGAGAACCGAAGAGGAGAAGGAGTGGGGCCACGAGGGGCCCTCACACCAGGGCGGTGCGGCCAGGGGCTGGGCCGCGCCCCCTATGTGTGAGACCGCCTCGGTCCACTCCTGACGATGCCCCTTCGCCTATAAAGACCCCCCGACGAGAAAAACCTAAGGACCCGATCAGTTTTCCAGATAACATCGCGATCCGCCGCCGCCGTCGACCCGAAGATCGGGAGGGTCTAGAAGCTCTTCCCGGCACCCTGCCGGAGAGGAGAATCGCCACCGGAGGTCTTCTTCATCGCCATGCTTGCCTCCGGAGCGATGAGTGAGTAGTCTACCTTGGACTATGGGTCCATAGCAGTAGCTAGATGGTTGTCTTCTCCACCATGTGCTTCATGTTTAGATCTCATGAGCTGCCCTACATGATTGAGATCACTGTTATGTAATTCTACATGTTTGGTTTGTTGGGATCCGATGAATATTGGTGTGATGCTTGAGTTGAAGTACTGAAATTTATCTTTTGTTATCTCTATGTTGTTTATGATCTTGCATGCTCTCCATTGTTAGTAGCTATCTTGGCCGAGTAGTTGCTAGTGACTCCAAGAGGGGGTATTTATGCTCGATAGTGGGTTCATGCCTCTATTTAATCTGGGGGAGTGATAGAAACCTCTAAGGTTGTAGATGTGCTGTTGCTACTAGGGGGAAAACAACATTCATATGCTCGAGGGCATATGCTTTGTTTACATTACACACTTTGCTTAATGCAATTATCTGTTGTTCGCAACTTAATACTCATGGGGTGTTCGGACGATATCCCCGTGAGTGGATTATTAGTCATAGATGCAGTTGGATGGTGGTCTATGTATCTTGTTGTAATGCCCAGAGTAAATCTCATAGTGATCCTCTCATCATATGCACGTTATCTTTATTCTATCAATTGCCCAACTGTAATTTGTTTACCCAGCATGTATTATTTTATCTTATGGAGAGACACCGGTAGTGAACTGTGGACCCCGGTCCTATTTCCTTTATATTGCTATCACCTGTTTACTTTACTCGCACTGTTTACTTTACTCGCATACTATTATCACTTTCCACTCGATACGCTCATACCCTTTGTTTCAAGCAAACCGGTGAGATTGACAACCTCATCGTAAGTTGGGAGCAAATTATTTGGTTGTGTTGTGTGCAGGTTCCACGTTGCTACTGGTTGAAGACGCGCTAACAAGAGATCATTAACGGCGCCCTTGTTAGAGCATCACGCAGCTAGTGGGCATCACCTTCAGTCGTTTGTCTGCCTCCTACTGGATTGATAACTTTGGTTTCTTACTGAGGGAAAAACTTGCTGCTATATTCATCACACCTTGCTCTTGGGGTTTTCCAACTGGCCGGTCATTTACTTCATTAATTTCACACACCATCACCGCGCCATCAACAAGTTTTTCTGGCGCCGTTGCCGGGGAGGAGGAAGACTTCTGCGAGGGGAGTTTTTCGCACGCATATCCTTTACTTTGTTTTAAGTTTTGCTTTGCTTTATTTTTACTTGCATCATTTTATCAAAAACCCAAAAAAATTAGAATCCTTGGTAGTTGTTATTTCTTTACTTCTAGTTCATTATGTTGTTCCCTAAGTACGTTCTGGAGGACCTCTCAGTAGGAAGTGGTTCAATTATTGGCAAAGATAACATTGAGGAGTTCTTTAATCATATTAGTATGCATAAAGAAGTTGAGGAAAAGTCTTTGGTTGAGCTCGCCCCTAGTATTGAAGTTGCTTCTACTTATTTAATTCACATGTTGGAAGCTAGGTTTGCTAGCCTTAATCCTTTTATGCAACACATGTTCCTTAAGCTTCATGAAATTGAGGATCCTGAAAAGAAAGCTTTTATCTTGGAAACTTTGCGCTTAGAATTTAGAGATGTTGCCATTGAAGCTAGGAAAGTTCTTAAGCGCTTTAATAAGCTTGGTTCACCTATAAAGGTTATTATTACAAACAATGAAGAAACCGAGATACCTATATCTAGCAAACTCTTGGGATTGTATGAAGCTTTTGAAAATAATTTTGATTGGATTTATCCCAAAAATATTTTTAGTGATTTGAGTGAACCAAAGCGGGATCACAAAGGGTCTTCAAAAACTTATGTGTATGAAATACAATGCCTTATTGAGAAGACCTCTTCAATGGATCTTAATGCCTCTCTTGATAATACTTGATTCGCAATTTTCTGCGCCTAGCTCAAAGGCGTTAAAGAAAAGCACTCTTGGGAGATAACCCAATGTTTTTACTTTTAGTTCTTTTTCTTTTATTTGAGTCTTGGAAGTTATTACTACTGTAATGACCTCTCCTTGTCCTTTTTATTTCGTTTTTGTGCCAAGAGAAGCCTCTAATTTGAGTGAGGTAAGATTTGGGGATGTTGCTGTCCTGAAACAGTTTTCAGTGCTGCACCGTAAAAATTCGTGAAAATTCTCTGTATATCTTTTGGACCTGAAATTTCTTGTGCATATGACCCAGGTTATATGCAAACTTTCATTAGTTGAACACTTTTTGATTTGAGCAACAGAAAACCCCTAACAAATTCGACCTTTATCAGCTGTTCTGTTTTGACAGATTTCTGCCAATATTTGTGTTGCCGCTTTATCGCTTTCTTTTTGAGTTCTTTTGATCACGGAACTTTTGGGGAAGTTGCTACAGTATTATATGCTTAATATGTGGTGGTTTTAGGTTGAAACCTGAAGCAAAAAGGGTTGATTCTATGTTATGCTTACACTAATGTTGCTAATAGATTTGTGTTTAGTTTTGTATGAAGTAAGTTTTCAAGTGTAGGGATCGGAGAGTGATGAGATGAGTTGTAGAATGGACAAAAGCTCAATCTTGGGGATGCCCATGCATCACCCCAAGAAATATCCAAGAAGTACAAGCGTCAAAGCTTGGGGATGCCCCCGAGGCACCCCTTCTTTATCGGCAAAAATCAGCTCACCTTTCAAGACACTATATTTTTATTGCTTCATGCATTATACGTTTTTCTTGGAGCATCAGTTGTTTTTAGTTTTCAGTTTAGTTTAGTTTTTTTTGCTGCAATAAATGGTTGGACCCCAACAAATTTCTTTTGGAGAAGTTGCCTTGCTTTTCATTTGCCAAGAACACTCCGTTTTTCATTCTTATCGTTTCAACGAGTGACAAGGGTATAGTTAATAGAGCCCGTTAGTTGAGTACCCCTAAGGCCTGTATAGCTAGGCCCAATTGTAATGATAGTCGAATACGAGTTCCTACCGTATGTCGATATTGTAATCTGTATCGAACCCTACCCGATCCTCGAGACCTGGCCACCTATATAAAGGGGCCAGGAGGGGACGGTGTGGGGCAGATTGAAAGCAAGCCAGGTTAAACACCCAAGTTTACTTTCGACGCATACCTATTTCGACTAACTTTACCTTCGAGTTCATCCGATGCCCTATCTCCCCGATCCTAAGTCCTTCATCTAGGACATTTGTCGAGTTAACCCCTCGTCAATTGGCGCCGACCGTGGGGATCAGGGGCGTTGGAATCATGAATTCGACGACTTTTTCGCTTTTAGCCAACAACAGTTCAGAACTCGACGGAAATCAAGAGATGGAGTTAACCATTGGAAGTCTGAGCATCATTATAGGGCCATCGGGTTCATCCCGCCTCTCGGATTCGACGAAATTAGATCCGTCAGCAAACAAGCCTGAAATAGAGGAAACGTTGGAATCATCAGAAGACTCTTCCAGCGAGGTAAACTCGCCGGTCAGCTTCGACAAAGCACCAATCGCAGAAGGCGACAAAATTTGGGAAAATTTCGACTCAGAAGAAAGAGCGTGCCAGACGCACAACAAAGCAAAGGACTCCGCCGGGGGAAGCAGCGGCGTTTCCAAAGTGCATCAGTTATGCGTTATTATTACTGAAGCAGAAGAAGAAAACAACAGCAAAGGAAGTAAAAAGGTCGACAAGCAAGTCGACAAAATAAAAGAACACAACAAAAAGGAAAAGGGGAAAGTCCACGTTTCGGCTGGCGAATGGAGAATGATCAAATCAGCTATCAATCATGGTACAGAAGTACCCGAAGGATCGAGAAGAGAAGTTCTAATGGGCTATCAGTATGCATTATACCAACACAGGAAGAAACTAAGGGAGGAAAGAGACATGGTTTTTCAAGACAATAACAGTGTATCAAGGGAGGAGTACTGGGAAGACTATAATGAAGATTCAGAGTACAGCAGAGAAAGGCACAGAGACCCAAAGCACAATAGAAGGGTAATGGCGCGCAGCGAAGAAGAAAGGTACTCAAGGAGCCCTACCCCACAGTCAGAAGAGGAGGAAGACAACTTCATACAAGAAACGCCAGAAGCAGCATTGGTAGCAGCACAAGCGTATTTACTAACTACAAGGCCAGAACCTGGGGACCCGCGAGAAGATATGCACCAAGCCGCGATACGAAGTCTTGGAATAGTGGAAAGCAAGATCAGGGAAAAAGGCCCAGAGGCAAAGTCGACAAGCTGCAAGGAAAAGGAGAAGTTCAGATACAACTTCGCAGATAACGAGTACAGCGAGTCATCAGAAGAGGAAAGGCGACAGAAGAGGAAACAGGACGCAAGAAATATAATAGCACAAACTCGAGTAAACAAATCACGTCATGCTTGGAGGGAAGAAAATTATGAAGACGACGATAAAGAGATGGGTGCGTTATGCTTTACCCGCAGGGTTCGCAAAACGCGGGTACCCAAAGGATTCAAACTGCCACACGACCAACATAAGTATGACGGGTCACAAGAACCTACCCTATGGTTATCAGACTATCTGCAGGCAGTACAGATACTGGGGGGAACAAAGGCGACTGCAATGCAAAGTTTGCAGCTACACCTCACCGGCGCAGCACAGTCCTGGTTGAATACCCTACCCAACGAATCCATCGGAAGTTGGGGGGAACTCGAAAGTCAATTCGCACGAAATTTTTGTTCAACATATAAGCGCCCAGCATCACTGGAGGAAGTCAAGGCGTGCGTGCAGGGGAAAGGCGAAACTCTACGTTCGTATATACAACGCTGGAGTATAATCAAAAAATCAACAGAGGACGTCTCTGACGAACGAGCAATAGACGCCTTTACGGCCGGACTTCATCGCTCAGATCTCGTGGAAGAAATAGGATGAACAAGACCTACGACAGTAGCCGAGTTAATGGAACAAGTCAACAAATTCGCTGATGGAGAAGACGCATACAATAATAAAAGAGGACGTTCACCAGAAGTCGACAGAATAAGCAGACAGAGGAGACGATACCGCAGCAGGGGTAACCAAGAAAGGCGAAGTCAGGTAGCCGCGGGCTACGTAGTAGAAGAATAGGAAGGATATGAAAGTAGGAGGTTTCAAGCAAAAAGAGTAGAAAAATCAAGATACTCCGGTCCTTCGGCCGAGGATATGCTGTATGGACCTTGTCGAATCCACTACGCATATCTCGACGGGAAAAGAGTCTCAAATCATCAGATGAAGGATTGCAGAACATTCCTAAGGCTGCAAAGTGCCATGGGCTCAGGTCAAGGAGGAAGGCAAGGAGAAAAACACAGAAGTCAGGGATATCAAATGCAAAGGCTAGCAAGGCACTTAGAGTCAAAAGTTTACATATCAGCCATGATTCAACCGGTGCCCAAGTCAAAGAAAGAGCGAAAGAGCATATCCAGGCAAGTAAACCTAGCAATATCATCACCACCAGCTACCACAGAGTACCTACGGTGGTCAGAACAACTAGTTAAGTTCAGTAGAGCAGACCACCCGAGGAAAGTTCCTAGGCCAGGCCACTCGCCTATGGTTTTAAAGGCGCAAATAGGAGGGTACGACATCGGAAGAGTGTTCATGGATGCAGGGAGTGGCATAAACTTAATATATGCTAGAACCCTAAAGGCAATGTGCATCTCGCTGACGAGTCTGAAGCGAACAGATTGCTCTTTCCACGGAATAGTACCAGGAGCCGCAAACTACCCTTTGGGAAGAATAGAACTCGATGTCTGTTTTGGCAGTAGCGGCAATTACAGAAGAGAGAAGCTGGAATTCGAAGTTATGGACTGGCCTTCACAATATCATGCAATCCTGGGGCGCCCAGCATTTGCAAAATTCATGGCAGTACCACATTACGCGTATCTTACGTTAAAAATTCCAGGGCCTAAAGGAACAATTATAGTACAAGGGAGCTTTGAAGTAGCCAACACATGCGACATAGAATTCAACAGGATGGCGCAAACCTTCGGAATGACAGCGGAATATGAGAGGTTAAAAGGAGAAACGGATCATAATGTGCTACCCGACGTTGGACGATCCCTGCCAGATCAGGCTTTCGACACAACACACGACTCGAAGAAAATCCAGGTCCACCCTACAGATCCAAACAAGACGACATCAATTGCGGTGAACTTGGATCCCGCATAGGAAGGCGCGCTCATCGAGTTCCTCCGTGAGCGCTGGGAAATCTTCGCCTGCTGTCCCTCGGACATGCCAGGGGTTCCCAGGGAACTCGTCGAGCATGCACTAAATGTAGATCCCAAGGCAAAACCAGTCAAGCAACCATTGAGACGATTTGATGAACCTAAAAGGAAGGCGATAGCGTCAGAATTGCACAGGCTAGAAAATGCCGGATTTATCAGAGAAATCAAAACTTCGAGTTGGGTTTCGAACCCAGTCATAGTACCCAAGAAGAACACAGACGTACAAAGAGTATGTGTCGACTACACATCTCTCAATAAGCATTGTCCAAAGGATCCTTTCCCTCTACCCCGCATCGATCAGATAATCGATTCCACAGCGGGATGCGCGAGGCTTTCATTTTTGGACGCATATTCTGGTTACAATCAGATCAAATTGAAGAAAGAAGACGAAGAAAAAACTGCCTTCATCACACCATACGGAGTGTTTTGCTACCAAGTAATGCCGTTCGGCCTAAAAAATGCAGGAGCAACTTATCAACGGATGATGCAAAATTGCCTCGGAAGCCAAATAGGACGCAATATCCAAGTCTACATTGATGATGTAGTCATCACCACAAGAGAAGAGAAATCTTTAATCAGCGACTTGGCAGAAACCTTCGACAACCTGAGCAGGTACAAGCTTAAGCTCAACCCAACAAAGTGTTTTTTCGGCGTATCAGCGGGACAACTTTTGGGGTTCTTGGTATCAGCATGAGGAATAGAGGCAAACCCAGAGAAGATTCAAGCAATCTTAACAATGGGGAAACCCACGAAACTACACGACGTACAGAAACTCACAGGACGCGTCGCGGCTCTAAGTCGCTTCGTTGCTCGACTGGGGGAGAAGGCGCTTCCTTTTTATGCACTTATGAAGAAGTCAGACGATCAATTTAAATGGACAGAAGAAGCAGACGCAGCGTTTGCATAGTTGAAAAAAGTGCTTTCCACGCCACCAGTGCTGGTCGCACCAAAAGAAAAAGAACCACTACTATTGTACATCGCCGCAACTCATCAGGTGGTGAGTACAGTATTGGTAGTCGAAAGAAGCGAAGAAGGAAAAACCCATGGCATCCAGAGGCTGGTATATTTCATCAGTGAAGTGTTATCTCCAACAAAACAGAGGTACCCGCACTATCAGAAGTTGGCATACAGTGTTCTCACAACCGCACGTAAACTGCGACAGTACTTTGCGGTGCACCCGATTATAGTGGTCAATGAGGCGCCACTGTCGAGTATATTAAACAATCCTTCAGCAACAGGACGTGTCTCTTTGTGGGGAATCGAGTTGTCTCCCATGGACATCACGTACGGAAAAAGGAAGGCGATCAAGTCGCAAGTTTTGCCAGATTTTACGGCAGAGTGGCTGGAGCTGCAAAGCACGGGACCACCAGACTTATCCAGTGTTTGGACAATGTACTTCGACGGTTCTAAGAGAGTCCAAGGCGCAGGCGTAGGAGTAGTTTTGATATCGCCTCATGGCGACAAATTGAAGTATGTCTTAAGGATGAGCTTTCCACAAGCTTCGAATAATGAAGCAGAGTACGAGGCTTTATTGCACGGAATGAAGATGGCTAAAGCATGTGGAGCAACTCGCCTAAAAATATTTGGAGATTCCAACCTTGTTGTCCAGCAAGTTATGAACAGATGTGACACAATCAATGACAACATGATGGCCTACAAGAATTTGTACCACTATCTAGAAGGAACGTTCGATGGATGCGAAGTCTCGCACATAAGCAGGAACAGTAATGAAGAAGCCGACAATTTAGCAAATATCGGGTCACAGTGTTTACCCGTGCCGTCCAGAGTATTTTGGGAGGAAATAGTGGAAAGATCAATAAAAAGTGAAAAAAGTTTGACTACTACAGCAGGCTCGGGGGCTACGTTGGAACCAGAGTAGGTCATGATGATAGAAGAAACATGGATGCAGCCATATCTTGCATACATGATAAATAAAAAATTACCAGAAGATGCAATGGAGGCCAAGAGGATAACTCGAAGATCGAAAGCGTTTGTCGTGTTGCAGGGGAAATTATACAAGAAGAGTATTACCGGCGTTTTGCAGTGTTGTGTAACGCCCCAAGAAGGACAAACAATACTAAAAGATATACACGGCGGAGTATGCGGCCATCATGCTAGCAGCAGAGCAATAGCGGCAAAAGCTTTCTGAGCAGGATTCTATTGGCTAACAGTCATCGAAGACGCAAAAGATATAGTTCGAAAGTGCGAAGCATGTCAAAGATTTACATCTAGACCGCATGCACCAGCAGCGGAGCTACAAGCAATACCATTGTCTTGGCCCTTTGCGCAATGGGGCCTCGACATGGTGGGAAAGTTGCACAAATCTTGGCCAGGAGGGCATGTTTACATGCTAGTGGCAGTCGATAAATTTACCAAGTGGGTGGAAGCGGCCCCGGTAACAACTCAAGATTCTACAGCAGCAATCAGCTTCATCAAGTCAATAGTATTCCGTTTTGGTGTACCATATAGCATCATCACGGACAACGGGACAAATTTCACTTCAAAGGAATTCAAGAGTTACTGCGACGGACTAGGGATCAAGCTCAAATTCGCATCTGTGGCGCACCCGAAGACGAACGGGCAAGTCGAAAAATCCAATGGCCTGATATGTAGTGGGATAAAAAAGAGGCTCTTAGCACCTCTCGAGAAAGCCAAGAGCGCTTGGGTAGAAGAATTGCCCTCCGTTCTTTGGAGCCTAAGAACTACGCCTAACGCAGCAACTCAAGAAACTCCTTTCTTCCTGGTCCATGGCGCAGAAGCCGTGCTTCCAGTCGAAGTTACACACGAGGCCCCAAGAGTGACGGCATACGACGAGACAACATCGACAGAAGCACTGCAGAACGATGTCGATGCACTGGATGAAGCAAGGGATAAGGCATTAGAAAGAGCCATGCAGTATCAACAGAGTCTACGAAACTACCACAGTAGTCGAGTTCGTCCACGATCCTTCGTGGTGGGAGACCTAGTTTTGCGACTCAGGCAAGACAGCCATGGCAAATTGGAGTCCCCTTGGGTGGGACCCTACATCGTCACAGAAGTAATTCCAGGAGGAGCATATCGACTACAAGACAAGAAGACAGGAAAAGATGAGAGTAATCCATGGAATGCGGAGCAGCTACGACATTTTTACGCGTAGACTAAATCTAGTGGTATCATTAAATTCGAGTTAACCTTCTGAACCCAGAACATGAGGCCATAGGTCGGGTTCTTTGGGTTAAACTCGACAAAATTGTACAAGTATTTCTACTTCTCCGCTCGGGGGCTTCAACCCTCGGGTCGTACGAACGAAATTTCTATCGCGACATGGAGACCTTTTTCACTGTAAAGGTTGTGCAGACAACCCGATAATATTCAAACAATTTGGTTCACAAAAGAACCCGATATTATTCATACCAATTGGTTCGCAAAGAACCCGATATATCTCAAGCATACCTCAGAACAGTAACATGTTTTCATGGTGCTAGTAAAACCATCAAAGTAGAGTACGAATATTCATTACAGATAAACACGGCGGCAAGGATATTGTCAAGCGAAATTACATAAAAAGAAGATCCTAATGGAAGTGGACTTCAGCTTCGTACTTCTTCTGGCACTGGGTGCCATCATAGGTCTTCACGTCGAACTTCGACGTGCCGATGTGGAAGTCGAAGGCCATGAAGAAGCCTTGGTGGATGTCGTGGTCTTCTGCAAATTGTGACCAGCCACCCCTCAAGTACTGCTCGCCATCGCCGTCATACCAAACCTCTACCGCGTATGGAGTCCTACTGCCAGACTGTTCACGGAGAACCGCTTCTCGCAGCTCCCGCCCATCCATGAACTTGGTGAAATTCAGCGGCAGGCGCTGAATTTCGCGGCACTGTGCCATAGCAATGCAGAAGAAAGAAAAAATTCGGGGAGGAGCAGTAGGAGCAGCGGAAACAGCAGGAGGAGGGACGCTTGAACCTGGGGCAGCGCCAGTCACTTTGGGCTTATTTTTGCTCCTAGGTGGGCGACCGGGATGGCGCTTGGTTGGAATGGCCAGTGATGATCCTGCGGCGGCCGGAGTTGCATTGTTCTTGTTTTTGCTTCCACGAGGGCGACCTCGACCTCGGGGCGCCACCGGAGAGACAAGGTTCAGACGGGAACCATCTGCATCAGCCATGTGGACAAAGGAAAAAGGAAAACCCTAGATGGAGGGAGAAGATGATGCGGCGGAGGAGGGATCTGATTAGGGTTTTTACCCTTGCTAGAGGGTGCTTTATTTATAAGCACGTATTATCGGGCCCCCGTTGTAAAGCAAGGCCCGTAAACATATTTTACAAATAGGAGTTAAATTCTGCACACAGCAGACGATAATGCCAAAGAGACAAAACAAGAAGAGGAGACTGTGGTCGCATGATATGAAAACCTCGACTTGGACTCGGGGGCTTGCAAACAGTAGACGTTAACAGGAGGAAGAAGAACTGAACTTTGAGCCTATGCTTGATTACAAGTATCCAAACATAGCCTCGGGGGCTACTCCCATCGGGAGCGCTGAGCGCGCACCCGATAGAGGATGAGACAATCAATAGTGCAGATGAAGAAAGATTGTCATACAAACTTCGACAACATAGTCGACGAAATATAAAGAGATTACTCCCATCGGGAGCGAAGAAGTTAATTTAAGGTCCGAAATTCTTTGATTTTTTCAGTCATAAACTTGGCTGCGACATAAGATTCTCGAGTTGCGTTATCGTAACGAAACTCGAATGCCGTGACTTGTCACGAAGGTAAGACCCCGGGATCCGTCCTGTGTGGCCCGGTATACGCACATGGATTCGCTCTGCTGGTATGTATCCGTGTCTACGACGCGAAGAAAATCCTGGTGGACGCACTGGGTACCCTAAGAATCACTGGGATTCATTTTTGTAAGTCCTAAATGCGGAAAAAGAGTGGGTTTGACCGGTATCCCGAATTCAAGTCCAAGGGGATTGAATTTGAAGTAGGTGACAAGTATCTGTTCCGGCAGTTAACTGACCTCTTGATCCGTCAGAGTTGTCAGGCTTATTCATCAAAACCCCTTGCGAAAGAATATCATGAAAATAAGTCGAAAGACCAAATCAAAGATTTGAAGATAAGAAGAAGTCAAAGAAATGATCAAGTCAAAGATTTATTAGAGATTCAACCCAAATCTGCAATTCTAGTAGAATCTCAGGGGCTACTGACAAGGGTATAGTTAATAGAGCCTGTTAGTTGAGTACCCCTAAGGCCCGTATAGCTAGGCCCAATTGTAATGATAGTCGAATACGAGTTCCTACCATATGTCGATATTGTAATCTGTATCGAACCCTACCCGATCCTCGAGACCTGGCCACCTATATAAAGGGGCCAGGAGGGGACGGTGTGGGGCAGATTGAAAGCAAGCCAGGTTAAACACCCAAGTTTACTTTCGACGCATACCTATTTCGACTAACTTTACCTTCGAGTTCATCCGATGCCCTATCTCCCCGATCCTAAGTCCTTCATCTAGGACATTTGTCGAGTTAACCCCTCGTCAATGAGTGTTCTTCTTTTTCTAGAACTGCATTTATTTTTCGTTTGTCACCTTGATTTGCATTCAGATCTTGTTATATCTTTTCATCAAGGTGTATTTTTGCCTGTTGTCTTTATTGGTTTTCATCAAAAGAGGTGTTTATAAAATGTTTGAATGGTGTTGGAAAAGAGAAAAAGCTTTATGCAAAAAAGTGGTACAAGAAGGAGCTTGTGTAGACTGCGGCCTAGGCTTTTGCATGTCGTGCTTGATGTCTTTTTGATAGTATGCTTAGTGGTTTTGCTGTAGCATGACTTGTCTCAAATAACTGAGATTGCTTAATGAGCCTTTGAAAAAATCATGCGTTGTTTTTATCGTTTGGAAGCATTATTTTGGTTTTCTCCTTGATGCTTTATTTGGGTTGACTTGGTGCATGCTCACACATGTCAGACTCTTACAAAGTCGCCAATAGCCTCTATGATCATTTAGTTTTTGACTTTTGATGCCATCTTATGCTTCTTTTAATGTCGCTTTGTCGCTTTGCATGATTATGGCCGTTATTGCTCTCTTAGTTGGTCGCTCCCAGTCTTTTGCTAGCCCTCGCCTTGTACTGAGTATGAGCTCTACTCGTGCATCCAACTCCTAAAAACTAAGTTTGCCAAAGTGTCCACCATACATACCTATTAGCAATTTGCTATTCCAAAGTAAATTTGACTTGCTTTTATCTACTCTTCAAATTAAACTCTTGCCAGTGTTATGCAAAAATTGGTCAGTAAAGCTCTCACGAACTGGATGGCACACTTTATTTTTCTCATTCTTAAAAATTTGACATTGTGGTCTCTTATGTTGAGTTGTTATGCTTGCAAGTTGTAAGTTGGAGACTAGCCCAACCATGCCGTCATGGGGTAAGCTTTCAACATTGCACTTCTTATTTGAGTTGATATCGTGATCTTTTGTTTATGGATACTCGCGGTGTGAAATGAATTGGGAATCTTGCGGGATCATGGAGTTTGTATATGTGTTAGGGAAACGCCTGGGCCGCCAATCTAAGCCATGCATAATTCATGGTGGAAATTTGCAGCATACCCATAGTGGACATTCGACGACGCATCTCAAAATAAAAAGCTATACAAATGGTAAATAAAAGAGATGTCGAGGTGTTCATTGTCTGCTTGTCCTGTCATTTTGATGTGGGCTTGTTCCATGTCATCGGGCACGGAGGTACCCTGTTGGCGGTTCTCGATGATATGTATATGCTTACAATGACAAGAGCCTTGCTTGGGACTCTAAGTAAAGTAGCATGAGGTTTGGGTACTCGTATTCACGGGACACGAGGTTTTCAACTTATGATTTGTCAAGCATATGCAGCGAAGTGTTCTCGCATTAACTTTAACCATTCAAGATGCTTATGATGGGGGCAATGAGAGCTCAAAGCCGGTAAGTACCATAATTTTTGAAGGTTTATAAAACTTGCAATCACTGCTTCCCTCTGCGAAGGGCCTTTCTTTTACTTTTATGTTGAGTCACCACCTTCTATTTTTATGCACCATTAAGAGAGCATAGTTGTCATTCTTAGTATAATGTGCATTGTCCCAAAGTTTTCATTGATTGATTCATATTGTTGGTTTCACTTGTTCTTAAATTATTTGTATCTAGTCGCCCTCTTAAACTTGAAGGTGTCCTATGCATTTATGTTTTGCTCTCCATGAAGGACAAGCTGAAAACCATTTGTATGTTTTTCCTTATGATTTGAACACATGTTTGACTTTCACTGTTTCATTTTGATGATCTTTTGTTTGTGTTCATTTTCATGTTATAACATGGTTGCTAAGTTTCTTCTATCAAGATCATATCTTTCATGCCCATGTTTTAAGTTCTTTTGATCCCAGCGCACAACGCTTACATACATGATCAAGATTGTGTAGGTGCATGTCACCTCAAAAATTATTTCTTTTGTTATCACTTACCTACTTGAGGACGAGCAGGAGTTAAGCTTGGGGATGCTGATACGTCTCCAACGTATCTATAATTTTTGATGCTCCATGCTTGTTTTTACACCATTTTCTTAGTGTTTCGTTACACTTCGTGGCACTTTTATGCATTTTCCGGAACTAACCTACTAACAAGTCGCCATAGTGCCAGTTCCCTGTTTTCTGCTATTTTTGTTCAGAAAAGTTACACAGGAAATATTCTCGGAATTGGACGAAACCAAAGCCAGTCGCCCAGAATTTTACCGAAGCTTCCAGAGAACCGAAGAGGAGACAGTGTGGGGCCACGAGGGGCCCTCACACCAGGGCGGCGCGGCCAGGGGCTGGGCCGCGCCCCCTATGTGTGAGACCACCTCGGTCCACTCCCGATGATGCCCCTTCACCTATAAAGACCCCCCGACGAGAAAAACCTAAGGACCCGATCAGTTTTCCAGAACACATCGCGATCCGCCGCCGCCATGTAATATCCCAGGATTAGAGCTTATAAAATAGAGGCAACAGATGTGTGCATTGCATTTCATGCATAGAAAATTAGGGTAATTTTCGCGTATTTAAATAAAACATATCAAAGTGATTGGAGTTTCACTTGAGTTGATGGAATTGAAGTAGTTCATCAACTAGAGCGCGAGAAACTTCAATATGACTTTTGTCAAAACCTTGTTCTGGGTAGTGATGGTCACACCAACTAAAAGAGATAAGTGAGGTAAAACTAAAATGCTTGACACACCATTTTAGAACCAAATATTTATTCACACCAAGATCATCTTGGTATTCTATAAACCCTACTTCTTTTATGTTTAATAAGTCAACACAAGTCTTATTCTTAAATCATGATCTATTCTATATTCTTGTGTCCTAATCTAGTGAGTCCAAATAAGAGAAGTTGAGAGGTTAGCTCAATACCAGTTTGATTATTAGATTTGCCTTAGCTATAGGTGAGATAACTTAAGAACATTAGAGCCATTCCCATAAAGGCCAACTAGGAGACTTTAGACATTACTCCAAGTCTAATTAGGACAAGTCATTTGATATAGGGGGGATCACATCATAAACCCTAATTCTGGTCTAAACTAGAACCATCATTAGGAAGTATAACCAATACCTAGACCTATAAAGTTATGAAGTAGAGTAGATCCTATATGAATCACACAAAGGGAGATTATATCTTTAATCTTAGAAGGTAGGTACAATCAAGAATAAATCCTTGATAGGGAGTTGATGAAGGAAATAGTATGATCATGCCAGGTATATGATTATGCTTGTTGATGAAGATAATTAGGTTAGATATGAAACCCAGCATGATAAGTAGATATCATCCTAAAACTAAGTGTGGAGTAGAAGTCCAACTTAAGCACATCTCAATTAGGAGATGACCATCTTGTTAAAGTTATTGGAGAAACCATGATCTGTATACAAGTTTCCATTGAGTGAATCATCTAGATATAGGTTGAGCTGATCCTAAGCCTTGACCTAGAAACTCAGTTAGTCTATAGAACCTTTGTAGCATTAATCACATTTCAAAGGGAACGCTAGTTTCTGGTTGAGTGTGATAGCATCCTATTCAATTTCATAACCTTTTATCCATTCACTTGGGTATACATACCCAAGTATCATTCCAACTTATGTATCACTATGTGATCATAAGCAAACCATACAATCTTGTTATACCGTTAACCAAATAATTGTTTCCATGAAACAACCCCATGACATTAAGTAGCAAAGTAGTGATAAGCATAAAATCATATTCATATGCTTAAGACATGAAATCCAATGGTATGAATAACCATTTATAGTAACTCTATTTTCATCCAAACATTGATTATAGTTGTTACTTAATCATCTAACAAATTAATCCGGTCCTAGAAAAACATTAAAAATTAAAACAAAGAACATGATGTTTTAAAATTACTTCTACTTGATTTCTTATACAAACCCTAATACTACCTAAAGTATCTTAGGTGCTATTACAAATAAGAAATATTTTAATACATTATGTGATACTACTGAACACCTAAACATATTTAGGAGAAACCTCAGTTCAAACTCCTGCAAAAACAGAAAACAAATATTAGTTAGAATGTCCAAAATAGATAACAGAAAATAGAAAGAAATAGGAAAGAAAATGGAAAGAAAATGGAATAGAAAATGGAATAGAAAAAAGGAGGCAGAGGCCAGTGGGCCGCAGGCCAACCGAGCCGGCCCAGATAATTCGCCATTTGGAGCCTAGCCCAACTTACCCTTTCGCCGTCTTCAACCTCGGGATGGAGGCAGCTCAGTGGAGCACCTCCAGACAGCCGATCCACCGCCGGAGAGTGGACGCTTCCGATGAAGGCCGCCGACCTCATCGCATCTATAAAACGCCCCTAGGTTGCCGCCAAACCCTAGCTTCGCTTTGGTCTCTCTATCTTTCTCTGTTCTCTCCACCAAACTGAAGGTGCTCACCGGAGTTCCGCCAGGTGCCGCCGTTTCCGATCCCCTCCCCGACCGTGGAGTGGACCAGCCGCACCGCCTTGTCTTGTAGATCACCCACGTCGAAGGAATCGAGCAGGAGAGCTTCCAGTCAAGCGAATCAACTCGTTCCTTGTTAATGGAGTTCGCCAGAATCCGTGGTCGTGCGCTCGTCTGCGTCAACCATCGACCTCGCCGAGCATGCAGAAAGCTTCCTGGTGAGCATAGCTTTCTCCTGAGCTTCCTCTTGCTTTTCGTAGCCAACCGTAGCGCATTCTCCGACACTCACCGGAGTTGGCCGCCGCAGATGGTGCTCGCCGGAGTTGCTCCGGTGAATATTTGGGGGGGGGGGGGGGGCTCTACCATAGTTCGGTTCAGAATCGAATGGGGTTTCAAGAGAGATATTTTGTGCGGGTTCTGGTAGACCGAATCGTCGACGGTGGTGATCGCCAGAGTAACTCCGGCGAGGTAGACGTGGCGGTTGGGGGTCTGTTGACCCGTTTGACTTAGTCCTCGCCAACATGGCGGTTGACGTGGCACGGGACCCGCTCACCAGTAGCTGTGGGTAGGTTTGACCGGGTACAAATAGTATTTCCTATCCAGTTAAAATTCTAGAAAAATCAGAAAATGTTTAGTACTTAGAAAATCTATCTATCTATTATATTATTAAAACAACTAACATTGAACGGCTAAGATTTAACTTAAGGTAATCATAAGAAAAGAAACGGCTAAGATTTAAAAGAAAATATAAGGGATCCACATCAGTCAAGGTGCGTCCGATTTGCACTTTCCCGTTTTGTGAGAAGTTGGAATAGAGTGCGGTATGCAATGATTCATCTTACTATCTGAATAGAAGACGTGTACAAATTGTACTCTAGATTTATTAATGCAAGTGCTTTGCCATGATGTGGATTATTTTGATCAGTACGTCCACACGACAAACGAGAGGAGCTCCAGCGCGACCAAGCCCTGCTGACCTTGGCCAAGGGCGACGATGCCATGCTGAGCTCGAACAAGACCGACGAATCTGAAGCCCCCGTCGTTCAATAAGAGGAAGCTGATATATATGGATTGACTGTTCGATTGTCCAACTCAAGGATCTACTTGATGGCGCGTCCTCTGTACTGTACCGGTCGGTGGACGCCATGCGCCGAGCTAATCGGAAGAACTAAAGGCAACACATCCAATACAATCGCGGTGGTGGGACAGTCATCAATGGCTTAAATTCATCATCATCATCCATGCCATGTACTCTATGGACTGATTGATCTCTTGCAACATCGACCACGACAAGTCTATACTCTAATTGTTTTATGCAAGTTCTGTAAGATGAAGGATGTGGTTTATGGCCTGATTGATTTTCATAGTATGAATACATACGCATCTGCAAGTAGATCAGCACACGTCCACAACACGTCAGACATCAGCTCGAACACCAGAACGCCGCCATGTTGTCCACCTAATCAGAAGAACAAAAGCCAGTGTAATCTGATCGGAAGAACAAAAGCGAGTACAATCGCATAGGCGACGTCTTGACGCCCAGCAATTCGGCAGATCAGCAGATGTCACCACCAACATCGGACATGCAGAGATTAAAAAGCTCAAACACGGACGACGGAGCAACGCGTGCGGCGGTAGTACAATTCTGGCGGATTAACAGCTGCATACAACACGGTCAGGTCGCTTGAACCTTGACTCGATATCATTATCAACACTGTCAATCAGCGATGTCAGCATGTCCGACGGGTCGACAAAAGCATAACAGCAATGCCGCCGACACTTGGTAATATCCCGGAATTGCCACTCCACGTGTGTTTTGGACATTGATGGTAATATCGCCGATCAACAATATTGAACTAATTCTGTTTTAATTCTTGATGCACTTTTTCTACATATCAGATATAAATCTTCTTTTCAGATGTCTACACAGACTGCTTTAACTCCATACTGACATATCATACCTCCTAGCGTGTAAAAAACATGCAGCTAATCCATCATTGCATGGACTACTTAAAATTGTATTGATAATTTAATTGTTCACTGTATATCTATTTTTGGTAATCATTGTCGATTAAGGATAATATTAGCATTCTGTGTACTTCTATATTGATGTTTGTAGTGCAGGTACTTTTTTGCATATCAAAATTTAAATTTAGGGATATGCTTAGACATATAGTTCGCCTATTTTCTATAAAGGATCATGACAACTAACATTGAACGGCTAAGATTTAACTTAAGGTAATCATAAGAAAAGAAACGGCTAAGATTTAAAAGAAAATATAAGGGATCCACATCAGTCAAGGTGCGTCCGATTTGCACTTTCCCGTTTTGTGAGAAGTTGGAATAGAGTGCGGTATGCAATGATTCATCTTACTATCTGAATAGAAGACGTGTACAAATTGTACTCTAGATTTATTAATGCAAGTGCTTTGCCATGATGTGGATTATTTTGATCAGTACGTCCACACGACAAACGAGAGGAGCTCCAGCGCGACCAAGCCCTGCTGACCTTGGCCAAGGGCGACGATGCCATGCTGAGCTCGAACAAGACCGACGAATCTGAAGCCCCCGTCGTTCAATAAGAGGAAGCTGATATATATGGATTGACTGTTCGATTGTCCAACTCAAGGATCTACTTGATGGCGCGTCCTCTGTACTGTACCGGTCGGTGGACGCCATGCGCCGAGCTAATCGGAAGAACTAAAGGCAACACATCCAATACAATCGCGGTGGTGGGACAGTCATCAATGGCTTAAATTCATCATCATCATCCATGCCATGTACTCTATGGACTGATTGATCTCTTGCAATATCGACCACGACAAGTCTATACTCTAATTGTTTTATGCAAGTTCTGTAAGATGAAGGATGTGGTTTATGGCCTGATTGATTTTCATAGTATGAATACATACGCATCTGCAAGTAGATCAGCACACGTCCACAACACGTCAGACATCAGCTCGAACACCAGAACGCCGCCATGTTGTCCACCTAATCAGAAGAACAAAAGCCAGTGTAATCTGATCGGAAGAACAAAAGCGAGTACAATCGCATAGGCGACGTCTTGACGCCCAGCAATTCGGCAGATCAGCAGATGTCACCACCAACATCGGACATGCAGAGATTAAAAAGCTCAAACACGGACGACGGAGCAACGCGTGCGGCGGTAGTACAATTCTGGCGGATTAACAGCTGCATACAACACGGTCAGGTCGCTTGAACCTTGACTCGATATCATTATCAACACTGTCAATCAGCGATGTCAGCATGTCCGACGGGTCGACAAAAGCATAACAGCAATGCCGCCGACAATTGGTAATATCCCGGAATTGCCACTCCACGTGTGTTTTGGACATTGATGGTAATATCGCCGATCAACAATATTGAACTAATTCTGTTTTAATTCTTGATGCACTTTTTCTACATATCAGATATAAATCTTCTTTTCAGATGTCTACACAGACTGCTTTAACTCCATACTGACATATCATACCTCCTAGCGTGTAAAAAACATGCAGCTAATCCATCATTGCATGGACTACTTAAAATTGTATTGATAATTTAATTGTTCACTGTATATCTATTTTTGGTAATCATTGTCGATTAAGGATAATATTAGCATTCTGTGTACTTCTATATTGATGTTTGTAGTGCAGGTACTTTTTTGCATATCAAAATTTAAATTTAGGGATATGCTTAGACATATAGTTCGCCTATTTTCTATAAAGGATCATGATGAAATTTCTAACAGTTATGTGCCCTGAGGCCCTGTCCATTGAATTTATTTTTTCAAGGTGTTCAACAGCTCTAACTATTGGTCACTCTGAAACTTCTCCACATTTTTGTACTTACAAAGGTGTGATATTTCTATTTCATGCATGTTATAACATGGTTGCCTTACCGAGGATTGGAGAGGATATATAATGTTCACAAACTGGATGTTTTTCTAAGTTTTCCCCAAGATATCTCACATAAGCCTCTTTTTGTGCGCAGTGACATATAATAGGTGTTCATGGTAATCAAAAGTATACATCATGGATCTATTTCATAGCTAGAAATTTCGTCCATATGTATACACAACATAAAGTATACAAATTTTCAGGAATCAATGGGCGTAATCGGCTTACTATGGTTGTTATGTCTTTGAAGAAATTAACCTTTTAATTATTTCATCAAAAACCTAAATTTCTTATTTATCCTTCTGTCATAACGGTTATATAACTATTGTCAAGAAGCAATCATAGATACATGAATACTTTAGACTAAATTGAAATATTGAAGCCCTTCTAAAAAATTAATCATCACATAAAATCAATCACTAAATATTAGTTCAACTAAGTTTATGTCGGTTTATAGGTAGCTATGATTAACTCATTTAACGTAACATGATAGCATATTTCAAACTATATAGAAAATAATAATAAATAAGAAGCTAGCCGCGCTAATGCGCGGGCCATCCTGCTAGTTCATAACTAATTCATTAAAAATCAGAAAAATGTAAATAATATACCAAATTGATCACAAAAACATAACCTATCTATTTAAATTATAATATTGCAGACTTGCCTAAAATAATTTTGAAATAAATTTGAAACCTTGTTTAAGTAGTATTTGAATTCTGAATTCAAATCCAATAATAATAATTCAAACCAAGTTTTCAAATACCAAATAAAAACTTGACTACTTCAATATTATTATTCCAATTAATAGTTTGTTATTATTAAATATTAATCCTAAAACTTTATTGTTAGGAATTAATTCCTAAAATGATTTTCCCTAAAAACAAATTTAAAATTGTAAATTTGGAAAAACCCATAAAATTGAATAAGAAGTATTTCCTAACTTTAATATTGCTATTTCAACAATTGTTTCGTTAAGAGAAAAACCAAAACCCATTTCAAAATCTTTAATCACTTAAAATTTGGATTCCAACTTTGAAAATCTTGGAATAGAAATACTAGACTTTCTAAATTATTTTGAATACTAATAGAACCCTGCAATGAATGTCCAATTTAATAACACCTTAAGAGATATGTTCTTCAAAATTAATTCTTTTGAAGTACATATAACTTAAGTCCCTACCATTTCTTTTAGTACTAAAACCAATCACTACCTCAGTGTGCTAGTCTAGCCATACCTCCTAATTCAACCATGGGTGGCTAGTTTGTTATTCTATTTCCACAGAGTATACCTTAGACCACTAACTATTTGCAACACCTTTGTTACAACTTAAAAACTATTACCTTCCTGACATCACCTAATAACCATTCCTTTAAGTAACACAAATATGTACATTAAGGCTTGTGTTCTTCAAAAGTAATTCTTTTTAAGAACATACCAAATAAGAATCACACCCATTCTTGTCTAGACACAAGTAATAACTTTTACATGTTTAAAGTTTAAACAACTCTAGAACCAACCATAAACTATTTACCTGAGCATCTCTGGCTCATGGCTAACTATTTGAGTGTCTATGCTAGTTTAGATTGTTATCAATTATAGACACAATTATTTTTGGTAACCACAGTCTAAACTACCTTGAATGTCCATGCTTTACTAAAACCCTTTTAACATTGAATGAAACTTAGCTTGTTCCCTTGATATGCTCATCTACTAACTATTCTCTGATTATGATAGAATCATGCTAAACCCTAGAACACTAAACCCTAGGAGTAGTGCTTCTAATCAATAATAAACATGTTCTTCAAATGTTTTTTTAAGACCTTGAAAGTAAGTAACAAACTATTTCATTAAGCTTGAACTTATATAACCCTATTTGGTATTAAGATTGTTGTCAACCCGTATACTAATGGGGTATTCTTATCAAATAAGAATTACTTCAACTTTGCTTGTCCATAACCAACTACTTGATTGCTAATAACAAGATACCACTTAAAAGTGTTACTTTTAAGTCTTCACCTATTACTATACCTATCTTTTGCAATAACTCTGGTTTGAAGCTTTATTCTACTGCTTTTGAAGAATTGTTAGTTAACCTAAAACCCTTTAACAACCTTGTGTGTGTCTTTGAACTTAAAAGTGCAACACATCACCAGAATTCACCACAACTCAATAATAGCAAATCATCGGGGTTAGGTTACGCTTAGAACGATGCATAGCATATGATTTGCATATCATGCTGCAGTTCTTTTAACATCGTCTTTACCAGATGATGGTGCTATTTTAGTAATTGGATTTCTTACGTATCGAAGACCTTGACTTGCATAATCTTGCAGTCAAAAAGGCAAGTTTATCTTGCTCATATCTTTTGGTTGCACTGATTTTGAAACTACTTGCAAAGTGTTAACTTCAAACTCTAACATTTCAAAAAGGAAGGAAAATCTATTTTCATAAGTAATATGACTAGTGGTTATCGACCAGTGGTGATAACCTAGGAAGGCTGGCAGGTGGAACCACGGTAAGATTGTGGTGGTGGAGGTTCCACTTGCACGGGAAAGTAAACCTAGGATTAACTACCAATGCCACAGTTATTCTTGTGCCGTAAAAACCGTGTCGTCCAAGAGACTTGGAATGGGACGGGAAAGTCAGCTGTATCTTCTCTCGTTCGCATGTCAACGGACACTCAGCTACCATTCGCCGTATGTCTTGCGAGAATGCGTGCACATGGGTGGGACCCCTTAGTGCCCACGGCCACTGGTGTCTATGATGGTCCGCAAGGGGCGCCTAGGTACTTCATCGTTGGGGGTGAATATCAGGGGCATAACCTGCTATGCGTGAATTGGGTGGGCATGCGTTGTGCGGAGAAGGCAGTGATTGGCTTGGATCAATGACTGGGCCCCACACCAAGGAAGTGTGGACAGGAAAGATCGCCCGGTTGTGCAACAAGGCTTTGATCTCTTTTGGAAGGACACACCTCTGCAGAGTGTAAAATGATGTGACATGTTACCCCTTGTTCCGAGAAGGAGCTGCGAACGCGGCAGGAAAGGTGCTCTCAAGGCACTAATACCCTGTGTTGGCTGTTGGGCATAGTTTTCATAAGTAAAAGCAATCTTTCAAGAAACTTTGATAAAACCTTGCATTAGCCTATGACTCTTTTGGGTCCATGGCTTTAGTTAGTGCATATCACACAACTTCTTTCTAAAGAAACTTGCTGGGTAACGCTCGTTACTCGCCCCAATCTCTTAAACCCTTGCTAGACTATGAAGAATTAGATTGAAGGCAACCCAAGGAGACAACCTCAAGACATTGAAGATGAAGATGAAGCATTCTACCAATGTCATGATTATCAGCGGAGCCTACAATTGTGTGAAGCTTGGAGAAAAACTAGAATAGGGTTAGAAAGGAACCAGTTTCCTAATCCTAGAACCTTAGTAGTTAGAGAACTCTATATTTGAGTAGCAAGCCTATTGCATTGGTTGTAGTTTAGTTTAGTCTTCCTTGATTCTTTCTCGTTTGTAGTCGCCAGGACTAAACCTCTACCTGTTGAGGAGGTTCTGAAGATCTTTTGTATGCTAAAAATTGTAATCCTATAGACATACCGTGGACCTGCGATGTTTCTGTTGTACCACTCTGATGGATGTAATACTAGTGAGACGGTGTTTCATTAGTGTTATGTCAACGACTTGCATACTACACATGCAGTGGTATGCTGGGTCACCATAGCTGGTATCAGAGCAAACGTTTTGACCCTAGGATTAAAACCCTTTAATAGGAGACTTGTAGGTTTGGTAGTGACTATAGAAAGCCATCTTATCTAAACCAATTATTCTTATAACTTGGGATGGATATTCAACAAAAGAATAATCCTGACACACTCGAGTCAAATGTTCTTACCTGTATTCTTAAGTGAAGTTAGATATCTTGTTCCATACCTAGTTGTATGACATCATTAGAGCCCTACATAAAGGTTGGAAGTAGATCACAATTGGTATACAATACATGGTAGTCCAAAGAGAGGATACAACCGGAATGGGAACTATCCTACTGGAAGTAGTATACCAAGGGAAATTTGTTAAACTTAAGTCATCCGAAACTGTAGTAGGGTGATGTTAAGTGGTGAAGTGAGTCTGTATGAGGTACTAGGACCTTAGGTTTTAGTCCTGTATATGGATACTCAAGAATGCCATATACAAGTATGATGTACCAACAGTTTAAACACTTTAATCATGTTAGATTCACCTGAGAATCTTTGCATGATGAAGTAGAACTTTGCAGTAGACCAGCAATTTCAAGCTGAGGAGGTAGATGCTCAAGAATATTGGTGAATGAAGTATTCTCAACAATGGTAACTAGGTCAAGTGTACCAAAAACCATAGACTTTAGTCAGAGAAGATCTATAAAAGATATGGAGTTATGGGAACCATGTCTGGTGAAGAAGTACAATGCTCATGAGTACATGAAGTTTTGAGAGATCATGTGAGATTCGTCTTCAATAGGACGGAAGGTAAGCAAGAAATAGTAGTCTTAAAGGAATATGAATCCGTTAGAATGGTTTCTAAACCCCTTTGCTCAAATTTATTCGATTGCAACTGGGCAATTGAGATAAGTTTTGAGACAAAGAGTAGTAGTCCACCACTACGTGCATTATAGCGCAATATAAACCCATATTATTTGGTGCTCTAAGGTACACATGTAAGCCTGAATTCTAGAGATGTTTTACTCTTGGGCTTATGATGATGTATGTTGCCAGCACAATTTTGGATTTTCTTGGATTTTATTGTGTGACTAGATCTATACATGAAGTTGGGCTTTGATATGCAAGTGCATGTTGCAGAATCAAGTTCTTACTTGATGTTATAGTTCTAGATGGTTAAGGTATTCGTGTGAGGGAGAGACGAATTCCTAAGGCAATCAAGCTAGAAGATGAAGAATCACCAGATGCACGAAGCCAAAAGAAGGAAGCTCCATTGATACTTCGAAGGAAGATTAGAAGGATCCACAACTAGTTTAGTAAAACAACAGAAAAGTTGGAAAATTAGTAGCACTTTAGTTTTTAAAACACTAGAGGTAACTCTAGGTTATTTAGTAGAACCACTAATTAGGTAACCGCAATTGAGTTTAAGGTATTTGAGCTCGTTGTTATGCAGCTTTGGTTATGCTTAGTACATCACGGGTTAATTGAGGTGTTGTGATACCGATGATCCATTCCGGTATTGCCTGGTGCTTTATTCAGCCTGGGAGTGGTAACCCCAGTAACCCTCATTGATAGCATGACTAAGACACATAACATTCCTGTATAACAGTGATCCCTAGCCCCGAAATCTTGAATTGTTGATTGCTGGTTAAGACGTTAGCAATATCTTTTCTCATCTAAGAGATGTAGTCTTTGTCTACGGATTAAGACTAGTGAGGATTCGTGTTAACAATGATCTGTTGAGACCATTGGTTCATTTATATCCGTGTTACTTCATGTATTTGATTAACTTATACAATTGCCTGTCATGGATGTCCTCCGGTTCAAGAGAAACTCTGCCGGATTTCTTTCGTGGCTTTGTATCTAATCTACCATTTGAATTAGGGTAGATAGCGATGGGAAAACCCAATTCTCATCAACCTTTAGAACTCTTGGGTAATTACATATATCCAAAAGTGGAATAGAACACCCTACCCAATTACATTATCGAAGAATTCGTACCGGATATCCACAATTGTGTGGATACACCACAGATTTCTTCGAAAAACCATTAGAAAGACGTAGTAGAAAGACCGACTAAGATTTATAGTTTAACCATGGACTTCTAATGGTTAGAAGGTAATATGTTCAAAGGCCATTACAAAAGTATAAGGGGAGAGTCCGGGAAACTTAAAAGTGTTGAAAGTTGGATGAAGTATGTCAGAAGTAAATTATTTCCAGGATTTGTAGTAACCTTATTGAGTTCGGCAAAGGAGTGAGATGATTTTGACGCTAATCACACCAGGTATGAACCGCAGTTGATATCATGAACCGCCGCTGGTGAAGATTGAGATTTGAGTTAACCATAATATTTAACCTAGAAAACCTAATGAGACTATAGAGATGGATCAGAAACTTTGATTAGACACCTCAAATGTGTTTAATCCATTCTTAGGTGGTAAAACCAAGAACCAATTAGGAAGATTCGTTGGAACAATTAGTAGGACCCTATAAGCCATAGAAAATGTTGCAAACAAGGATAATCTAAGAGAATGACTAAGAAGAGACCAAGATCGATGGAATTCAAGTGACTATTGTTCGGAGTTAGATAACAGAAGATTCGAGTATCACTCTGGACAAAGGATACCATCTATATCCCAATTAGTTGGTAAAGGAACTTCAAGACATATGGTACCAACAACAAATTCGTCCAACGACGCACGAGAGCGAAAACTTCGGGATGAAGTTTAGTTTAAGGGGGAAGACTGTAATATCCCAGGATTAGAGCTTATAAAATAGAGGCAACAGATGTGTGCATTGCATTTCATGCATAGAAAATCCGGGTAATTTTCGCGCATTTAAATAAAACATATCAAAGTGATTGGAGTTTCACTTGAGTTGATGGAATTGAAGTAGTTCATCAACTAGAGCGCGAGAAACTTCAATATGACTTTTGTCAAAACCTTGTTCTGGGTAGTGATGGTCACACCAACTAAAAGAGATAAGTGAGGTAAAACTAAAATGCTTGACACACCAGTTTAGAACCAAATATTTATTCACACCAAGATCATCTTGGTATTCTATAAACCCTACTTCTTTTATGTTTAATAAGTCAACACAAGTCTTATTCTTAAATCATGATCTATTCTATATTCTTATGTCCTAATCTAGTGAGTCCAAATAAGAGAAGTTGAGAGGTTAGCTCAATACCAGTTTGATTATTAGATTTGCCTTAGCTATAGGTGAGATAACTTAAGAACATTAGAGCCATTCCCATAAAGGCCAACTAGGAGACTTTAGACATTACTCCAAGTCTAATTAGGACAAGTCATTTGATATAGGGGGGATCACATCATAAACCCTAATTCTGGTCTAAACTAGAACCATCATTAGGAAGTATAACCAATACCTAGACCTATAAAGTTATGAAGTAGAGTAGATCCTATATGAATCACACAAAGGGAGATTATATCTTTAATCTCAGAAGGTAGGTACAATCAAGAATAAATCCTTGATAGGGAGTTGATGAAGGAAATAGTATGATCATGCCAGGTATATGATTATGCTTGTTGATGAAGATAATTAGGTTAGATATGAAACCCAGCATGATAAGTAGATATCATCCTAAAACTAAGTGTGGAGTAGAAGTCCAACTTAAGCACATCTCAATTAGGAGATGACCATCTTGTTAAAGTTATTGGAGAAACCATGATCTGTATACAAGTTTCCATTGAGTGAATCATCTGGATATAGGTTGAGCTGATCCTAAGCCTTGACCTAGAAACTCAGTTAGTCTATAGAACCTTTGTAGCATTAATCACATTTCAAAGGGAACGCTAGTTTCTGGTTGAGTGTGATAGCATCCTATTCAATTTCATAACCTTTTATCCATTCACTTGGGTATACATACCCAAGTATCATTCCAACTTATGTATCACTATGTGATCATAAGCAAACCATACAATCTTGTTATACCGTTAACCAAATAATTGTTTCCATGAAACAACCCCATGACATTAAGTAGCAAAGTAGTGATAAGCATAAAATCATATTCATATGCTTAAGACATGAAATCCAATGGTATGAATAACCATTTATAGTAACTCTATTTTCATCCAAACATTGATTATAGTTGTTACTTAATCATCTAACAAATTAATCCAGTCCTAGAAAAACATTAAAAATTAAAACAAAGAACATGATGTTTTAAAATTACTTCTACTTGAATTCTTATACAAACCCTAATACTACCTAAAGTATCTTAGGTGCTATTACAAATAAGAAATATTTTAATACATTATGTGATACTACTGAACACCTAAACATATTTAGGAGAAACCTCAGTTCAAACTCCTGCAAAAACAGAAAACAAATATTAGTTAGAATGTCCAAAATAGATAACAGAAAATAGAAAGAAATAGGAAAGAAAATGGAATAGAAAAAAAAGGAGGCACAGGCCAGTGGGCCGCAGGCCAACCGAGCCGGCCCAGATAATTCGCCATTTGGAGCCTAGCCCAACTTACCCTTTCGCCGTCGTCAACCTCGGGATGGAGGTAGCTCGGTGGAGCACCTCCAGACACCCAATCCACCGCCGGAGAGTGGACGCTTCCGATGAAGGCCGCCGACCTCATCGCATCTATAAAACGCCCCTAGGTCGCCGCCAAACCCTTGCTTCGCTTTGGACTCTCTATCTTTCTCTGTTCTCTCCACCAAACTGAAGGTGCTCGCCGGAGTTCCGCCAGGTGCCGCCATTTCCGATCCCCTCCCCGACCGTGGAGTGGACCAGCCGCACCGCCTTGTCTTGTAGATCACCCACGTCGAAGGAATCGAGCAGGAGAGCTTCCAGTCAAGCGAATCAACTCGTTCCCTGTTAATGGAGTTCGCCGGAATCCGTGGTCGTGCGCTCGTCTCCGTCAACCATCGACCTCGCCGAGCATGCAGAAAGCTTCCTGGTGAGCATAGCTTTCTCCTGAGCTTCCTCTTGCTTTTCGTAGCCAACCGTAGCGCATTCTCCGACACTCACCGGAGTTGGCCGCCGCAGATGGTGCTCGCCGGAGTTGCTCCGGTGAATATTTTGGGGGGGGCTCTACCATAGTTCGGTTCAGAATCGAATGGGGTTTCAAGAGAGATATTTTGTGCGGGTTCTGGTAGACCGAATCGTCGACGGTGGTGATCGCCGGAGTAACTCCGGCGAGGTAGACGTGGCGGGTGGGGGTCTGTTGACCTGTTTGACTTAGTCCTCGCCAACATGGCGGTTGACGTGGCACGGGACCCGCTCACTAGTAGCTGTGGGTAGGTTTGACCGGGTACAAATAGTATTTCCTATCCAGTTAAAATTCTAGAAAAATCAGAAAATGTTTAGTACTTAGAAATTTCATAACTAATTCATTAAAAATCAGAAAAATGTAAATAATATACCAAATTGATCACAAAAACATAACCTATCTATTTAAATTATAATCTTGCATACTTGCCTGAAATAATTTTGAAATAAATTTGAAACCTTGTTTAAGTAGTATTTGAATTCTGAATTCAAATCCAATAATAATAATTCAAACCAAGTTTTCAAATACCAAATAAAAACTTGACTACTTCAATATTATTATTCCAATTAATATTTTGTTATTATTAAATATTAGTCCTAAAACTTTATTGTTAGGAATTAATTCCTAAAATGATTTTCCCTAAAAACAAATTTAAAATTGTAAATTTGGAAAAAACCCATAAAATTGAATAAGAAGTATTTCCTAATTTTAATATTGCTATTTCAACAATTGTTTCATTGAGAGAAAAACCAAAACCCATTTCAAAATCTTTAATCACTTAAAATTTGGATTCCAACTTTGAAAATCTAGGAATAGAAATACTAGACTTTCTAAATTATTTTGAATACTAATAGAACCCTGCAATGAATGTCCAATTTAATAACACCTTAAGAGATATGTTCTTCAAAAGTAATTCTTTTGAAGTACATATAACTTAAGTCCCTACCATTTCTTTTAGTACTAAAACCAATCACTACCTCAGTGTGCTAGTCTAGCCATACCTCCTAATTCAACCATGGGTGGCTAGTTTGTTATTCTATTTCCACAGAGTATACCTTAGACCACTAACTATTTGCAACACCTTTGTTACAACTTAAAAACTATTACCTTCCTGACATCACCTAATAACCATTCCTTTAAGTAATACAAATATGTCCATTAAGGCTTGTGTTCTTCAAAAGTAATTCTTTTTAAGAACATACCAAATAAGAATCACACCCATTCTTGTCTAGACACAAGTAATAACTTTTACATGTTTAGAGTTTAAACAACTCTAGAACCAACCATAAACTATTTACCTGAGCATCTCTGGCTCATGGCTAACTATTTGAGTGTCTATGCTAGTTTAGATTGTTATCAATTATAGACACAATTATTTTTGGTAACCACAGTCTAAACTACCTTGAATGTCCATGCTTTACTAAAACCCTTTTAACATTGAATGAAACTTAGCTTGTTCCCTTGATATGCTCATCTACTAACTATTCTCTGATTATGATAGAATCATGCTAAACCCTAGAACACTAAACCCTAGGAGTAGTGCTTCTAATCAATAATAAACATGTTCTTCAAATGTTATTCTTTTAAAAGACCTTGAAAGTAAGTAACAAACTATTTCATTAAGCTTGAACTTATATAACCCTATTTGGTATTAAGATTGTTGTCAACCCGTATACTAACGGGGTATTCTTATCAAATAAGAATTACTTCAACTTTGCTTGTCCATAACCAACTACTTGATTGCTAATAACAAGATACCACTTAAAAGTGTTACTTTTAAGTCTTCACCTATTACTATACCTATCTTTTGCAATAACTCTGGTTTGAAGCTTTATTCTACTGCTTTTGAAGAATTGTTAGTTAACCTAAAACCCTTTAACAACCTTGTGTGTGTCTTTGAACTTAAAAGTGCAACACATCACCAGAATTCACCACAACTCAATAATAGCAAATCATCGGGGTTAGGTTACGCTTAGAATGATGCATAGCATATGATTTGCATATCATGCTGCAGTTCTTTTAACATCGTCTTTACCAGATGATGGTGCTATTTCAGTAATTGGATTTCTTACGTATCGAAGACCTTGACTTGCATAATCTTGCAGTCAAAAAGGCAAGTTTATCTTGCTCATATCTTTTGGTTGCACTGATTTTGAAACTACTTGCAAAGTGTTAACTTCAAACTCTAACATTTCAAAAAGGAAGGAAAATCTATTTTCATAAGTAATATGACTAGTGGTTATCGACCAGTGGTGATAACCTAGGAAGGCTGGCAGGTGGAACCACGGTAAGATTGTGGTGGTGGAGGTTCCACTTGCACGGGAAAGTAAACATAGGATTAACTACCAATGCCACAGTTATTCTTGTGCCGTAAAAACCGTGTCGTCCAAGAGACTTGGAATGGGACGGGAAAGTCAGCTGTATCTTCTCTCGTTCGCATGTCAACGGACACTCAGCTACTGTTCGCCGTATGTCTTGCGAGAATGCGTGCACATGGGTGGGACCCCTTAGTGCCCACGGCCACTGGTGTCTATGATGGTCCACAAGGGGCGCCTAGGTACTTCATCGTTGGGGGTGAATATCAGGGGCATAACCTGCTATGCGTGAATTGGGTGGGCATGTGTTGTGCGGAGAAGGCAGTGATTGGCTTGGATGAATGACTGGGCCCCACACCAAGGAAGTGTGGACGGGAAAGATCGCCCGGTTGTGCAACAAGGCTTTGATCTCTTTTGGAAGGACACACCTCTGCAGAGTGTAAAATGATGTGACATGTTACCCCTTGTTCCGGGAAGGAGCTGCGAACGCGGCAAGAAAGGTGCTCTCAAGGCACTAATACCCTGTGTTGGCTGTTGGGCATAGTTTTCATAAGTAAAAGCAATCTTTCAAGAAACTTTGATAAAACCTTGCATTAGCCTATGACTCTTTTGGGTCCATGGCTTTAGTTAGTGCATATCACACAACTTCTTTCTAAAGAAACTTGCTGGGTAACGCTCGTTACTCACCCCAATCTCTTAAACCCTTGCTAGACTATGAAGAATTAGATTGAAGGCAACCCAAGGACACAACCTCAAGACATTGAAGATGAAGATGAAGCATTCTACCAACGTCATGATTATCAGCGGAGCCTACAATTGCGTGAAGCTTGGAGAAAAACTAGAATAGGGTTAGAAAGGAACCAGTTTCCTAATCCTAGAACCTTAGTAGTTAGAGAACTCTATATTTGAGTAGCAAGCCTATTGCATTGGTTGTAGTTTAGTTTAGTCTTCCTTGATTCTTTCTCGTTTGTAGTCGCCAGGACTAAACCTCTACCTGTTGAGGAGGTTCTGAAGATCTTTTGTATGCCAAAAATTGTAATCCTATAGACATACCGTGGACCTGCGATGTTTCTGTTGTACCACTCTGATGGATGTAATACTAGTGAGATGGTGTTTCATTAGTGTTATGTCAACGACTTGCATACTACACATGCAGTGGTATGCTGGGTGACGAGGGGTTAACTCGACAAATGTCCTAGATGAAGGACTTAGGATCGGGGAGATAGGGCGTCGGATGAACTCGAAGGTAAAGTTAGTTGAAATAGGTATGCGTCGAAAGTAAACTTGGGTGTTTAACCTGGCTTGCTTTCAATCTGCCCCACACCGTCCCCTCCTAGCCCCTTTATATAGGTGGCCAGGTCTCGAGGATCGGGTAGGGTTCGATACAGATTACAATATCGACATACGGTAGGAACTCGTATTCGACTATCATTACGATTGGGCCTAGCTATACGGGCCTTAGGGGTACTCAACTAACGGGCTCTATTAACTATACCCTTGTCAGTAGCCCCTGAGATTCTACCAGAATTGCAGATTCGGGTTGAATCTCTAATAAATCTTTGACTTGATCATTTCTTCGACTTTCTTCTTATCTTCAAATCTTCGACTTGGTCTTTTGACTTATTTTCATGATATTCTTTCGCAAGGGGTTTTGATGAACAAGCCTGACAACTCTGACGGATCAAGAGGTCAGTTAACTGCCGGAACAGATACTTGTCACCTACTTCAAATTCAATCCCCTTGGACTTGAATTCGGGATACCGGTCAAACCCACTCTTTTGCCGCATTTAGGACTTACAAAGAATGAATCCCAGTGATTCTCAGGGTACCCAGTGCGTCCACCAGGATTTTCTTCGCGTCGTAGACACGGATACATACCAGCAGAGCGCATCCATGTGCGTATACCAGGCCACACAGGATGGATCCCGGGGTCTTACCTTCGTGACAAGTCACGGCATTCGAGTTTTGTTGCGATAACGCAACTCGAGAATCTTATGTCGCAGCCAAGTTTTTGACTGATAAAATCAAAGAATTTCGGACCTTAAATTAACTTCTGCGCTCCCGATGGGAGTAATCTCTTTATATTTTGTCGACTATGTTGTCGAAGTTTGTATGACAATCTTTCTTCATCTGCACTATTGATTGTCTCATCCTCTATCGGGTGCGCGCTCAGCGCTCCCGATGGGAGTAGCCCCCGAGGCTATGTTTGGATACTTGTAATCAAGCATAGGCTCAAAGTTTAGTTCTTCTTCCTCCTGTTAACGTCTACTGTTTGCAAGCCCCCGAGTCCAAGTCGAGGTTTTCATATCATGCGACCACAGTCTCCTCTTCTTGTTTTGTCTCTTTGGTATTATCGTCTGCTGTGTGCAGAATTTAACTCCTATTTGTAAAATATGTTTACGGGCCTTGCTTTAGCACGGGGGCCCGATAATACGTGCTTATAAATAAAGCACCCTCTAGCAAGGGTAAAAACCCTAATCAGATCCCTCCTCTACCGCATCATCTTCTCCCTCCATCTAAGGTTATCCTTTTTCCTTTGTCCACATGGCTGATGCAGATGGTTCCCGTCTGAACCCTGGCTCTCCGGTGGCGCCCCGAGGTCGAAGTCGCCCTCGTAGAAGCAAAAACAAGAACAATGCAACTCCGGCCGCCGCAGGATCGTCACTGGCCGTTCCAGCCAAGCGTCATCCCGGTCGCCCACCTGGGAGCAAAAATAATCCCAAAGTGACTAGCGCTGCCCCAGGTTCAAGCGTCCCTCCTCCTGCTGCTTCCGCTGCTCCTGCTGCTTCCGCTGCTCCTGCTGCTCCTCCCCGAATTTTTTCTTTCTTCTGCATTGCTATGGCACAGTGCCGCGAAATTCAGCGCCTGCCGCTGAATTTCACCAAGTTCATGGATGGGCGGGAGCTGTGAGAAGCGGTTCTCCGTGAACAGTCTGGCAGTAGGACTCGACACGAGGTAGAGGTTTGGTATGACGGCGATGGCGAGCAGTACTTGAGGGGTGGCTCGTCACAATTTGCAGAAGACCACGACATCCACCAAGGCTTCTTCATGGCCTTCGACTTCCACATCGGCACGTCGAAGTTCGACGTGAAGATCTATGACGGCACCCAGTGCCAGAAGAAGTACGAAGCTGAAATCCACTTCCATTAGGATCTTCTTTTTATGTAATTTTGCTTGACAATGTCCTTGCCACCGTGTTTATCTGTAATGAATATTCGTACTCTACTTTGATGGTTTTACTAGCACCATGAAAACAAGTTACTGTTCTGAGGTATGCTTGAGATATATCGGGTTCTTTGCGAACCAATTGGTATGAATAATATCGGGTTCTTTTGTGAACCAAATTGTTTGAATATTATCGGGTTGTCTGCACAACCTTTACAGTGAAAAAGGTCTCCATGTCGCGATAGAAATTTCGTTCGTACGACCCGAGGGTTGAAGCCCCCGAGCGGAGAGTAGAAATACTTGTACAATTTTGTCGAGTTTAACCCAAAGAACCCGACCTATGGCCTCATGTTCTGGGTTCAGAAGGTTAACTCGAATTTAATGATACCACTAGATTTAGTCTACGCGTAAAAACGTCATAGCTGCTCTGCATTCCGTGGATCACTCTCGTCTTTTCCTGTCTTCTTGTCTTGTAGTCGATATGCTCCTCCTGGAATTACTTCTGTGACGATGTAGGGTCCCACCCAAGGGGACTCCAATTTGCCATGGCTGTCTTGCCTGAGTCGCAAAACTAGGTCTCCCACCACGAAGGATCGTGGACGAACTCGACTACTGTGGTAGTTTCGTAGACTCTGTTGATACTACATGGCTCTTTCTAATGCCTTATCCCTTGCTTCATCTAGTGCATCGACATCGTTCTGCAGTGCTTCTGTCGATGTTGTCTCGTTGTATGCCGTCACTCTTGGGGCCTCGTGTGTAACTTCAACTGGAAGCACGGCTTCTGCGCCATGGACCAGGAAGAAAGGAGTTTCTTGAGTTGCTGCGTTAGGCGTAGTTCTTAGGCTCCAAAGAACGGAGGGCAATTCTTCTACCCAAGCGCTCTTGGCTTTCTCGAGAGGTGCTAAGAGCCTCTTTTTTATCCCACTATATATCAGGCCATTGGCTTTTTCGACTTGCCCGTTCGTCTTCGGGTGCGCCACAGATGCGAATTTGAGCTTGATCCCTAGTCCGTCGCAGTAACTCTTGAATTCCTTTGAAGTGAAATTTGTCCCGTTGTCCGTGATGATGCTATATGGTACACCAAAACGGAATACTATTGACTTGATGAAGCTGATTGCTGCTATAGAATCTTGAGTTGTTACCGGGGCCGCTTCCACCCACTTGGTAAATTTATCGACTGCCACTAGCATGTAAACATGCCCTCCTGGCCAGGATTTGTGCAACTTTCCCACCATGTCGAGGCCCCATTGTGCAAAGGGCCAAGACAATGGTATTGTTTGTAGCTCCGCTGCTGGTGCATGCGGTCTAGATGCAAATCTTTGACATGTTTCGCACTTTCGAACTATATCTTTTGCGTCTTCGATGGCTGTTAGCCAATAGAATCCTGCTCGGAAAGCTTTTGCCGCTATTGCTCTGCTGCTAGCATGATGGCCGCATACTCCGTCGTGTATATCTTTTAGTATTGTTTGTCCTTCTTGGGGTGTTACACAACGCTGCAAAACACCGGTAATACTCTTCTTGTATAATTTCCCCTGCAACACGACAAACGCTTTCGATCTTCGAGTTATCCTCTTGGCCTCCACTGCATCTTCTGGTAATTTTTTATTTATCATGTATGCAATATATGGCTGCATCCATGTTTCTTCTATCATCATGACCTTCTCCGGTTCCAACGTAGCCCCCGAGCCTGCTGTAGTAGTCGAACTATTTTCACTTTTTATTGATCTTTCCACTATTTCCTCCCAAAATACTCCGGATGGCACGGGTAAACACTGTGACCCGATATTTGCTAAATTGTCGGCTTCTTCATTACTGTTCCTGCTTATGTGCGAGACTTCGCATCCATCAAACGTTCCTTCTAGATAGTGGTACAAATTCTTGTAGACCATCATGTTGTCATTGATTGTGTCACATCTGTTCATAACTTGCTGGACAACAAGGTTGGAATCTCCAAATATTTTTAGGCGAGTTGCTCCATATGCTTTAGCCATCTTCATTCCGTGCAACAAAGCCTCGTACTCTGCGTCATTATTCGAAGCCTGTGGAAAGCTCATCCTTAAGACATACTTCAATTTGTCGCCATGAGGCGATATCAAAACTACTCCTGCGCCTGCGCCTTGGACTCTCTTAGAACCGTCGAAGTACATTGTCCAAACACTGGATAAGTCTGGTGGTCCCGTGCTTTGCAGCTCCAGCCACTCTACCGTAAAATCTGGCAAAACTTGCGACTTGATCGCCTTCCTTTTTTCGTACATGATGTCCATGGGAGACAACTCGATTCCCCACAAAGAGACACGTCCTGTTGCTGAAGGATTGTTTAATATACTCGACAGTGGCGCCTCATTGACCACTATAATCGGGTGCACCGCAAAGTACTGTCGCAGTTTACGTGCGGTTGTGAAAACACTATATGCCAACTTCTGATAGTGCGGGTACCTCTGTTTTGTTGGAGATAACACTTCACTGATGAAATATACTGGCCTCTGGACGCCATGGGTTTTTCCTTCATCGCTTCTTTCGACTACCAATACTGTACTCACCACCTGATGAGTTGCGGCGATGTACAATAGTAGTGGTTCTTTTTCTTTTGGTGCGACCAGCACTGGTGGCGTGGAAAGCACTTTTTTCAACTGTGCAAACGTTGTGTCTGCTTCTTCTGTCCATTCAAATTTATCGTCTGACTTCTTCATAAGTGCATAACAAGGAAGCGCCTTCTCCCCCAGTCGAGCAACGAAGCGACTTAGAGCCGCGATGCGTCCTGCGAGTTTCCATACGTCATGTAGTTTCGTGGGTTTCCCAATTGTTAAGATTGCTTGAATCTTCTCTGGGTTTGCCTCTATTCCTCGTGCTGATACCAAGAACCCCAAAAGTTGTCCCGCTGATACGCCGAAAGAACACTTTGTCGGGTTGAGCTTAAGCTTGTACCTGCTCAGGTTGTCGAAGGTTTCTGCCAAGTCTCTGATTAAAGATTTCTCTTCTCTTGTGGTGATGACTACATCATCAATGTAGACTTGGATATTGCGTCCTATTTGGCTTCCGAGGCAATTTTGCATCATCCGTTGATAAGTTGCTCCTGCATTTTTTAGGCCGAACGGCATTACTTGGTAGCAAAACACTCCGTATGGTGTGATGAAGGCCATTTTTTCTTCGTCTTCTTTCTTCAATTTGATCTGATTGTAACCAGAATATGCGTCCAAAAATGAAAGCCTCGTGCATCCCGCTGTGGAATCGATTATTTGATCGATGCGGGGTAGAGGGAAAGGATCCTTTGGACAATGCTTATTGAGAGATGTGTAGTCGACACATACTCTTTGTACGTCTGTGTTCTTCTTGGGTACTATGACTGGGTTCGAAACCCAACTCGAAGTTTTGATTTCTCTGATAAATCCGGCATTTTCTAGCCTGTGCAATTCTGACGCTATCGCCTTCCTTTTAGGTTCATCAAATCGTCTCAACGGTTGCTTGACTGGTTTTGCCTTGGGATCTACATTTAGTGCGTGCTCGACGAGTTCCCTGGGAACCCCTGGCATGTCCGAGGGACACCAGGCGAAGATTTCCCAGCGCTCACGGAGGAACTCGACGAGCGCGCCTTCCTATGCGGGATCCAAGTTCACCGCAATTGATGTCGTCTTGTTTGGATCTGTAGGGTGGACCTGGATTTTCTTCGAGTCCTGCGTTGTGTCGAAAGCCTGATCTGGCAGGGATCGTCCAACGTCGGGTAGCACATTATGATCCGTTTCTCCTTTTAACCTCTCATATTCCGCTGTCATGCCGAAGGGTTGCGCCATCCTGTTGAATTCTATGTCGCATGTGTTGGCTACTTCAAAGCTCCCTTGTACTGTAATTGTTCCTTTAGGCCCTGGAATTTTTAACGTAAGATACGCGTAATGTGGTACTGCCATGAATTTTGCAAATGCTGGGCGCCCCGGGATTGCATGATATTGTGACGGCCAGTCCATAACTTCGAATTCCAGCTTCTCTCTTCGGTAATTGCCGCTACTACCAAAACAGACATCGAGTTCTATTCTTCCCAAAGGGTAGTTTGCGGCTCCTGGTACTATTCCATGGAAAGAGCAATCTGTTGGCTTCAGACTCGTCAGCGAGATGCACATTGCCTTTAGGGTTCTAGCATATATTAAGTTTATGCCACTCCCTGCATCCATGAACACTCTTCCGATGTCGTACCCTCCTATTTGCGCCTTTAAAACCATAGGCGAGTGGCCTGGCCTGGGAACTTTCCTCGGGTGGTCTGCTCTACTGAACTTAACTGGTTGTTCTGACCACCGTAGGTACTCTATGGTAGCTGGTGGTGATGATATTGCTAGGTTTACTTGCCTGGATATGCTCTTTCGCTCTTTCTTTGACTTGGGCACCGGTTGAATCATGGCTGATATGTAAACTTTTGACTCTAAGTGCCTTGCTAGCCTTTGCATTTGATATCCCTGACTTCTGTGTTTTTCTCCTTGCCTTCCTCCTTGACCTGAGCCCATGGCACTTTGCAGCCTTAGGAATGTTCTGCAATCCTTCATCTGATGATTTGAGACTCTTTTCCCGTCGAGATATGCATAGTGGATTCGACAAGGTCCATACAGCATATCCTCGGCCGAAGGACCGGAGTATCTTGATTTTTCTACTCCTTTTGCTTGAAACCTCCTACTTTCATATCCTTCCTCTTCTTCTACTACGTAGCCCGCGGCTACCTGACTTCGCCTTTCTTGGTTACCCCTGCTGCGGTATCGTCTCCTCTGTCTGCTTATTCTATCGACTTTTGGTGAACGTCCTCTTTTATTATTGTATGCGTCTTCTCCATCAGCGAATTTGTTGACTTGTTCCATTAACTCGGCTACTGTCGTAGGTCTTGTTCTTCCTATTTCTTCCACGAGATCTGAGCGACGAAGTCCGGCCGTAAAGGCGTCTATTGCTCGTTCGTCGGAGACGTCCTCTGCTGAGTTTTTGATTATACTCCAGCGTTGTATATACGAACGTAGAGTTTCGCCTTTCCCCTGCACGCATGCCTTGACTTCCTCCAGTGATGCTGGGCGCTTATATGTTGAACGAAAATTTCATGCGAATTGACTTTCGAGTTCCCCCCAACTTCCGATGGATTCGTTGGGTAGGGTATTCTACCAGGACCGTGCTGCGCCGGTGAGGTGTAGCTGCAAACTTTGCATTGCAGTCGCCTTTGTTCCCCCCAGTATCTGTACTGCCTGCAGATAGTCTGATAACCATAGGGTAGGTTCTTGTGACCCGTCATACTTATGTTGGTCGTGTGGCAGTTTGAATCCTTTGGGTACCCGCGTTTTGCGAACCCTGCGGGTAAAGCATAACGCACCCATCTCTTTATCGTCGTCTTCATAATTTTCTTCCCTCCAAGCATGACGTGATTTGTTTACTCGAGTTTGTGCTATTATATTTCTTGCGTCCTCTTTCCTCTTCTGTCGCCTTTCCTCTTCTGATGACTCGCTGTACTCGTTATCTGCGAAGTTGTATCTGAACTTATCCTTTTCCTTGCAGCTTGTCGACTTTGCCTCTGGGCCTTTTTCCTTGATCTTGCTTTCCACTATTCCAAGACTTCGTATCGCGGCTTGGTGCATATCTTCTCGCGGGTCCCCAGGTTCTGGCCTTGTAGTTAGTAAATACGCTTGTGCTGCTACCAATGCTGCTTCTGGCGTTTCTTGTATGAAGTTGTCTTCCTCCTCTTCTGACTGTGGGGTAGGGCTCCTTGAGTACCTTTCTTCTTCGATGTGCACCATTACCCTTCTATTGTGCTTTGGGTCTCCGTGCCTTTCTCTGCTGTACTCTGAATCTTCATTATAGTCTTCCCAGTACTCCTCCCTTGATACACTGTTATTGTCTTGAAAAACCATGTCTCTTTCCTCCCTTAGTTTCTTCCTGTGTTGGTATAATGCATACTGATATCCCATTAGAACTTCTCTTCTCGATCCTTCGGGTACTTCTGTACCATGATTGATAGCTGATTTGATCATTCTCCATTCGCCAGCCGAAATGTGGACTTTCTCCTTTTCCTTTTTGTTGTGTTCTTTTATTTTGTCGACTTGCTTGTCGACCTTTTTACTTCCTTCGCTGTTGTTTTCTTCTTCTGCTTCAGTGATAATAACGCATAACTGATGCGCTTTGGAAATGCCGCTGCTTCCCCCGGCGGAGTCCTTTGCTTTGTTGTGCGTCTGGCATGCTCTTTCTTCTGAGTCGAAATTTTCCCAAATTTTGTCGCCTTCTGGATTGGTGCTTTGTCGAAGCTGACCGGCGAGTTTACCTCGCTAGAAGAGTCTTCTGATGATTCCAACGTTTCCTCTATTTCGGGCTTGTTTGCTGACGGATCTAATTTCGTCGAATCCGAGAGGCGGGATGAACCCGATGGCCCTATAATGATGCTCAGACTTCCAATGGTTAACTCCATCTCTTGATTTCCGTCGAGTTCTGAACTGTTGTTGGCTAAAAGCGAAAAAGCCGTCGAATTCATGATTCCAACGCCCCTGATCCCCACAGTCGGCACCAATTGATGAGGGGTTAACTCGACAAATGTCCTAGATGAAGGACTTAGGATCGGGGAGATAGGGCGTCAGATGAACTCGAAGGTAAAGTTAGTCGAAATAGGTATGCGTCGAAAGTAAACTTGGGTGTTTAACCTGGCTTGCTTTCAATCTGCCCCACACCGTCCCCTCCTGGCCCCTTTATATAGGTGGCCAGGTCTCGAGGATCGGGTAGGGTTCGATACAGATTACAATATCGACATACGGTAGGAACTCGTATTCGACTATCATTACAATTGGGCCTAGCTATACGGGCCTTAGGGGTACTCAACTAACGGGCTCTATTAACTATACCCTTGTCAATGGGTCACCACACGCCATCAACCCGAAGATTGGGAGGGTCCAGAAGCTCTTCCCGGCACCCTGCTAGAGAGGGGAATCGCCACCGGAGGTCTTCTTCATCGCCATGCTTGCCTCCGGCGCGATGAGTGAGTAGTCTACCTTGGACTATGGGTCCATAGCAGTAGCTAGATGGTTGTCTTCTCCACCATGTGCTTCATGTTTAGATCTCATGAGCTGCCCTACATGATTGAGATCACCGTTATGTAATTCTACATGTTTGGTTTGTTGGGATCCGATGAATATTGGTGTTATGCTTGAGTTGAAGTACTGACATTTATCTTTTGTTATCTCTATGTTGTTTATGATCTTGCATGCTCTCCGTTGTTAGTAGCTATCTTGGCCGAGTAGTTGCTAGTGACTCCAAGAGGGTGTATTTATGCTCGATAGTGGGTTCATGCCTTTATTTAATCTGGGGGAGTGACAGAAACCTCTAAGGTTGTAGATGTGTTGTTGCTACTAGGGGGAAAACAACATTCATATGCTCGAGGACATATGCTTTGTTTACATTACACACTTTGCTTAATGCAATTATCTGTTGTTCGCAACTTAATACTTATGGGGTGTTCGGACGATATCCCCGTGAGTGGATTATTAGTCATAGATGCAGTTGGATGGCGGTCTATGTATCTTGTTGTAATGCCCAGAGTAAATCTCATAGTGATCCTCTCATCATATGCACGTTGTCTTTATTCTATCAATTGCCCAACTGTAATTTGTTTACCCAGCATGTATTATTTTATCTTATGGAGAGACACCGCTAGTGAACTGTGGACCCCGGTCCTATTTCCTTTATATTGCTATCACCTGTTTACTTTACTCGCACTGTTTACTTTACTCGCACTGTTTACTTTACTCGCATACTATTATCACTTTCCACTCGATACGCTCATACCCTTTGTTTCAAGCATACCGGTGAGATTGACAACCTCATCGTAAGTTGGGAGCAAAGTATTTGGTTGTGTTGTGTGCAGGTTCCACGTTGCTACTAGTTGAAGACGCGCTAACAAGAGATCGTTAACGGCGCCCTTGTTAGAGCATCACGCAGCTAGTGGGCATCACCTTCAGTCGTTTGTCTGCCTCCTACTGGATTGATAACCTTGGTTTCTTACTGAGGGAAAAACTTGCAGCTATATTCATCACACCTTGCTCTTGGGGTTTTCCAACTGGCCAGTCATTTACTTCATTAATTTCACACACCATCACCGCGCCATCATGCCACAGTGCCAGTTTCCTGTTTTCTGCTGTTTTTGTGTTTAAGAAAAGCTACATAGAAAATATTCTCGGAATTGGACAAAACAAAAGCCAAACCTGCTATTTTTCCCGAAGGTTCATGAAGTCCGAAGATGAGACGGAGGGGGGCCAGAGGCTAGGCTCACCCTAGGGTGGCGCGGCCTGCCCCTGGCCCACGCCACCAGGGAGTGAGACCAGCTGGTCCACCTCCTGACGTTGCCCTTCCGCCTATATATTCCCCTCGACAGGAAAACCCTAAAGGACGGATCACTTTTCCTCAAGACATACGGCAAGCCGCCGCCATCATCGACGTGAGATCGGGAGGATCCAGGAGCTCTTCCCGGCACCCTGCCGGAGAGGGGAATCCCTGCCGGAGGCCTTCTCCACCACCATGGTTGCCTCCGGAGTGATGTGTGAGTAGTCTACCTTGGACTACGGGTCCATAGCAGTAGCTAGATGGTCGTCTCCTCCACCATGTGCTTCATGTTTAGATCTTGTGAGCTGCCCTACATGATCAAGATCATCTTTGTGTAATTCTACATGTTGTGTATGTTGGGATCCGATGAGTATTGGTACTATGTTAAGTTGATGTGCAGAATTATTATCTTTATGTTATCTCTATGTTGTTTATGATCTTGCATGCTCTCCGTTGCTAGTAGATATCTTGGCCGAGTAGATGCTAGTGACTCCAAGAGGGAGTATTTATGCTCGATAGTTGGGTTCATGCCTCTAGTAATCTGGGGGAGTGACTGACGAGGGGTTAACTCGACAAATGTCCTAGATGAAGGACTTAGGATCAGGGAGATAGGGCATCGGATGAATTCGAAGGTAAAATCAGTCAAACAGATACTTGACTTCCTCCATCTCAGCTTCCGTGGGAGGCGAATCCCACGAGGCCAATTTCTTCAATTCCTGGGAAGCATCAAATGGAGCAATGCCGTATTCGTCGGAGGAAGAGACCTTTCGGTCTTTGATATAAAACCATTTAGTCCTCCAACCTTGTTTGACTGATTTTACCTTCGAGTTCATTCGACGCCCTATCTCCTCGATCCTAAGTCCTTCATCTAGGACATTTGTCGAGTTAACCCCTCGTCAGTGACAGAAACCTCTAAGGTTGTAGATGTGATATTGCCACTAGGGAGAAAACAACATTCTTGTGTCCAAGGACATTTGCTTTGTTTACTTTATGCACTTTGCTTAATGCAGTTATCCGTTGTTCACAACTTAATACCCGATGGTTGCTCGGACGACATCCGGAGGGTGGATTATTAGTCATAGATGCAGTTGGATTACGGTTGATGGCGCGGTGATGATGATGATAGAAAGCTTGATTGCGTTTGTTGATTAAGTAAAATGACCGGCCAGTTGGAAACCCCAAGAGAAGGTTTGATGAATATAGCAGCAAGTTTTCCCTCAATTATGAAACCAAGGTTTAATCGTCCAGTAGGAAAAAGACAATACTCCAGAAGGTGATGCCCACTAGCTGCGTGACACTCCAACAAGGGCGCCGTTAACGATTTCTTGTTAGCGCATCTTCAACCAGTAGCAACGTAGAACCTGCACACAACACAACCAAATACTTTGTTCCCAACTTACGATGAGGTTGTCAATATCACCGATTTGCTTGAAACAAAGGGTATGAGCGTATCGAGTGGAAAGTGATAGTAGTATGCGAGTAAAGTAAACAGTGCGAGTAAAGTAAACAGGTGACAGCATTATAATGGAAATAGGACCGGGGTCCACAGTTCACTAGTGGTGTCTCTCCATAAGATAAAAGAACACATGTTGGGTAAACAAATTACAGTTGGGCAATTGATATAATAAAGACAACGTGCATGTCGAGAGGATCACTATGAGATTTACTCTGGGCATTACAACAAGATACATAGACCGCCATCCAACTGCATCTATGACTAATAATCCACTTGTGGCGAATCAATCCGAGAACTCCACAAGTATTAAGTTGCGAACAACAGATAACTGCATTAAGCAAAGTGTGTAATGTAAACAAAGTATATGCCCGTGAGCATATGAATGTTGTTTTTCCCTAGTGGCAACAACACATCTACAACCTTAGAGGATTCTGTCACTCCCCCAGATTAAATAGAGGCATGAACCCACTATCGAGCATAAATACCCCCTCTTGGAGTCACTAGTATCTACTCGGCCAAGATAGCTACTAACAACGGAGAGCATGCAAGATCATAAACAACATAAAGATAACATAAGATAATATTCAGCACATCAACTCAATCATAACACCAATATTCATCGGATCCCAACAAACACAACATGTAGAATTACATAACGGTGATCTCGATCATGTAAAGCAGCTCACGAGATCTAAACATGAAGCACATGGTGGAGAAAACAACCAACTAGCTATTGCTATGGACCCATAGTCCAAGGTCGACTACTCACTCATCGCGCCGGAGGCAAGCATGGCGATGAAGAAGACCTCCGGTGGCAATTCCCCTCTCCGGTAGGGTGCCGGGAAGAGCTTCTGGACCCTCCCGATCTCGGGTCGACGGCGGCGGCGGATCGCGATGTATTTCTGGAAAAGTGATCGGGTATTTAGGTTTTTCTCGTCGGGGGGTCTTTATAGGCAAAGGGGCAGCGTCAGAAGTGGACCAGGGGGCCCTCACCACAGGTGGGTGCGGGCCAGGGCAGGCCGCGCCCCCTGGTGGTGTGGCCGCCATGTGGCCCTTCTCCGTCTCCTCTTCGATTCTCTGGAAGCTTCGGTAATTTTCCGGATGTTCGGCTTTTGTTTCATCTAATTCCAAGAATATTTCCTGTGTAACTTTTCTGAAACACAAAAACAGCAGAAAATAGGGAACTGGCACTGTGGCATCTCGTTAATAGGTTAGTTCTAGAAAATGCATAAAAATGCCATGAAGTGTAACGAAACACTAAGCAAATGGTGTAAAAACTAGCATGGAGCATCAAAAATTATAGATACGTTAGAGACGTATCAGCATCCCCAAGCTTAACTCCTGCTCGTCCTCGAGAAAGTAAGTGATAACAAAAGAAATATTTTTTGAGGTGACATACACCTACACAATCTTGATCATCTTTGTAACCGTTGTGCGCTAGGATCAAAAGAACTTAAAACATGGGCATGAAAGATATAATTTTGATAGAAGAAACTTAGCAACCATGTTATAACATGAAAAAGAACACAAACAAAAGATCATGAAAATGAAACAATGAAAGTCAAACGTGTGTTCAAATCATATGGAAAAACATACAAATGGTTTTCAGCTTGTCCTTCATGAGAGAGCAAAACATAAATGCATAGGACACCTTCAAGTTTAAGAGGGCGACTAGATACAAGTAATTTGAGAACAAGTGAAACCAACATCATGAATCAAGCAATGAAAACTTTGGGACAATGCACATTATACACAGAATGACAACTATGCTCTCTTAGACGGTGCATAAAGGTAGAAGGTGGTGACTCAACATAAAAGTAAAAGAAAGGCCCTTCGCGGAGGGAAGCAGTGATTAAACATGTGCTAGAGCTTTTCATTTGTAAAACAGAGATAAAAATTGGGTTTTGAGAGGTGGTTGTTTCATGTCAACGACTAGCAATGGGGTCTTACTATCTTCCATAATAAACAAGTGAGAGCGGTTCCGAGTTCTTTGAAAATTTGGCACATTGGTGCTCTTTTATAAAGCTTTGGCACTCCTCCCCACCTTTTTTCCTTTCTCAAACCATGGCTAACCGATTCCATCGGGTGCCCACCAACATTCACATACCATGGAGGAGTGCCTTTTTTTCTTTTTAGAATTAGATTGCAATGGTCTGACCAGCTCTCATGTAAAATTAATGATGAGCAGATGAAGCTGCCTAGTCGAGGGGTACTTAATTTAATATGGAAGATAGCAATTCCGACCACTACATCCACATGAGCTAAAAACAGTGGCACAAAACGAGAAGTAGTTGAAAGTTTTGAAAGGTAGCACATGAAAATTTACTTGGAATGGCTTACAAATACCATGCATAGGAATTTATAGTGGACACAATGGCAAACTTGGTTTTTAGGAGTTGGATGCACGAGTAGAGCTCATACTCAGTACAAAATGAGGGCTAGCAAAAGACTGGGAGCGACCAACTAAGAGAGCAATAACGGCCATAATCATGCAAAGCGACAAAGCGACATTAAAAGAAGCATAAGATGGCATCAAAAGTCAAAAACTAAATGATCATAGAGGCAATGGCGACTTTGTATGAGTCTAACATGTGTGAGCATGCGCCAAGTCAACCCAAATAAAGCATCAAAGGAGAAAACCAAAATAATGCTTCCAAATAATTAAAACAACGCATGATTTTTTCAAAGGCTCATTAAGAAATCTCAGTCATTTGAGACAATTCATGATACAGCAAAATCACTAAGCATACTATCAAAAATACATCAAGCACGACATGCAAAAGCCTAGGCCGCAGTCTACACAAGCTCCTTCTTGTACCACTTTTTTGCATAAAGCTTTTTCTCTTTTCCAACACCATTCAATCCTTTTTGAAACAACTCTTTTGATGAAAACTAACATGGACTAGAGGTCAAAATACACCTTGATGAAAAGATATAACAAGATTTGAACAAAAATCAAGGCAAAAAATGAAAGCTAAACGCAGTTCTAGAAAAAGAAGAACACTCGTTGAAACGATAAGAGTGAAAAACAGAGTGTTCTTGGCAAATGAAAAGCAAGGCAATTTCTCCAAAAGGAATTTGTTGGGGTCCAACCATTTATTGCAGCAAACAAAACTAAACAAAACTGAAAACTAAAAACAACTGACGCTCCAAGAAAAACGCATAATGCATGAAGCAATAAAAATATAGTGTGTTGAAAGGTGACCTGATTTTTGCCGATGAAGAAGGGGTGCCTCGGGGGCATCCCCAAGCTTTGACGCTTGTAATTCTTGGATATTTCTTGGGGTGACATGGGCATCCCCAAGCTTGAGCTTTTTTCCATTCTTCAACTCATCTCATCATTCTCCAAGCCCTACACTTGAAAACTTCCTTCATACAAAACTAAACACAATTCTATTAGCAACATTAGTGTAAACATAATATTGAATCAACCCTTTTTGCTTCAGGTTTCAACTCAAAACCACCACATATAAAGGATATACTACTGTAGCAACTTCCCCAAAAGTTCTGTGATCAAAAGAACTAAAAAAGAAAGCGATAAAGCGGCAAACACAAATATTGGCAGAAATCTGTCAAAACAGAACAGCTGACAAAGGTCGAATTTTTAGAGGGTTTTCTGTTGCTCAAATCAGAAAGTGTTCAACTAATGAAAGTTTGGATATAACCTGGGTCATATTCCCAAGAAATCTCAGGTCCAAAAGATATACTGAGAATTTTCACGAATTTTTACGGTGCAGCACCGAAAACTGTTTCAGGACAGCAACCTCCCCAAATCTTACCTCACTCAAATTAGAGGCTTCTCTTGGCACAAAAACGAAATAAAAAGGATAAAGAGAGGTTATTACAGTATTAATAACTTCCAAGACTCAAATAAAAGAAAAAGTACTGAAAGTAAAAACATTGGGTTATCTCCCAAGAGTGCTTTTCTTTAACGCCTTTGAGCTAGGCGCAGAAAGTGCGAATCAAGTAATATCAAGTGATGAAGCATCAAGCTCATAATTTTCTCTAAGAATAGAGTCAAAAATCAATTTCTTTCTCTTTCTAGGGAAGTGTTCCATACCTTTCTTGAGTGGAAATTGATATTTGATGGTGCCTTCCCTCATATCAATGATGGCACCTACAGTTCGAAGAAAGGGTCTTCCCAAAATAATAGGACATGAAGCATTGCATTCAATATCCATGACAAGAAAATCAACGGGAACAAGGTTATTGTTAACCATAATAAGAACATCATTAATCCTTCCCAAAGGTTTCTTCTTAGCAACATCAGCAATAGGAACATCATAATAACACTTTTCAAGAGGTGGTAAATCAAGCATGTCATAAATTTTTCTAGGCATAATAGAAATACTAGCACCTAGATCACATAAAGCATGAAAATCAAAACCATTAACATACATATCAATGATGGGTTCCCAACCATCTTTTAACTTCTTGGGAATAGAAGCTTTTTGCTTCAACTTTTCATCCCTAATTTTCATAAGAGCATTGGTAATATGCTTAGTAAAAGCAACATTTAAAGAACTAGCATTAGAAGTCAAAGCAAGCTTTTGCAAGAACAAAATAACTTCAGATATATTGCAACCATCAACATCAAAATCATTAAAGGAAATAGAGCTATCATCTCCTACACTCCGAAAAATTTCAGCACTCTTTTGAGAAAAAGTTTTTGCTGTTTTAGGCTTTTTAACACTAGGAGTAGGAGTTTTCTCTACACCAATCAAAGTAAGAGGATTGCTAGAATTTGGAATAACATCATTAGAGGTAGTAATGGTACATACCTTCATCTTCCTAGCCATCTCATCATCTCTTTCCCACCTGGCATGCAATTCTGCTAGCATCTTAACATTTTCATCAATTCTAACTTGGATAGCATTAGCAGTGGCAAAAGGATTATTCTCTTTCACATCATTAGGCAACACTTTTAATTTCAGAAGTTCAACATCATGAGCAAGGCTATCAACTTTAGAAGCAAGAATATCAATTTTGCCTAACTTTTCCTCAACAGACTTGTTAAAAGCATTTTGCTTACCAATGAAGTCCTTGAGCATTACCTCAAGCTCGGAGGGCACGGCCCTAGTATTGTTGGAGGAATTACCATAAGAGTTACCATAACCATTACCATTGGTAGAAGGATACGGCCTATAATTGTTACTAGCAAAATTGTTCCTATAAGCATTGTTGTTGAAATTATTATTTCTAATGAAGTTTACATCAACATGCTCTTCTTGAGCAACCAAAGAGGCCAAAGGAACATTATAAGGATCAACATGAGTCCTATCATTAGAAAGCATAAGCATGATAGCATCAATCTTATCACTCAAGGAAGAGGTTTCCTCAATAGAATTTACCTTCTTACCTTGTGGAGCTCTCTCGGTGTGCCATTCAGAGTAATTTACCATCATATTGTCGAGAAGCTTGGTTGCGGCGCGCAAGGTAAGGGACATAAAAGTGCCTCCAGCAGCTGAATCCAATAGGTTCCTTGAAGAAAAATTCCGTCCTGCATAAAAAGTTTGGACAATCATCCAAGTAGTCAGTCCATAAGTGGGACAATTCTTTATCATAGATTTCATTCTTTCCCAAGCTTGAGCAACATGTTCATTATCAAACTGGCTAAACTTCATAATATTGCTACGCAAAGCTATAATCTTAGCAGGAGGATAGTATCTACCAATACAAGCATCCTTACACTTAGCCCAAGAATCAATACTATTTTTTGGCAAAGAAAGCAACCAATCCTTAGCTTTTCCTCTCAAAGAAAAAGGAAACAACTTAAGCTTAATAATATCACTCTCTACATCCTTATATTTCTGCATCTCACATAGCTCAACAAAATTGTTGAGATGAGCTGCAGCATCATGAGTACTAGCACCAGAAAATTGCTCTTTCATAACAAGGTTCAACAAAGCAGGCTTAATCTCATAAAAATTTGCAGCAGGAGCAGGTGCCGCAATAGGAGTGCAGATAAAATCACTATTATTCGTGCTAGTAAAGTCACACAACTTGGTGTTTTTAGGAGTAGACATTCTAGCAAAACTAAAAGCAGACAAGTAAAAACAACTATAAAGGATACTAATTTTTTGTGTTTTTAATAAAACGATGCAAGTAAAAATAAAGTAAAGCAAAACTTAAAACAAAGTAAAGGATGTGCGTGCGAAACTCCCCTTGCAGAAGTCTTCTTTTTCCCCGGCAACGGCGCCAAAAAACTTGTTGATGGCGCGGTGATGATGATGCTAGAAAGCTTGATTGCGTTTGTTGATTAAGTAAAATGACCGGCCAATTGGAAACCCCAAGAGAAGGTTTGATGAATATAGCAGCAAGTTTTCCCTCAGTTATGAAACCAAGGTTTAATCGTCCAGTAGGAAAAAGACAATACTCCAGAAGGTGATGCCCACTAGCTGCGTGACACTCCAACAAGGGCGCCATTAACGATTTCTTGTTAGCGCATCTTCAACCAGTAGCAACGTGGAACCTGCACACAACACAACCAAAAAATTTGTTCCCAACTTACGATGAGGTTGTCAATCTCACCGGTTTGCTTGAAACAAAGGGTATGAGCGTATCGAGTGGAAAGTGATAGTAGTATGCGAGTAAAGTAAACAGTGCGAGTAAAGTAAACAGGTGATAGCAATATAATGGAAATAGGACCGGGGTTCACAGTTCACTAGTGGTGTCTCTCCATAAGATAAAATAACACATGCTGGGTAAACAAATTACAGTTGGGCAATTGATAGAATAAAGATAACGTGCATGTCGAGAGGATCACTATGAGATTTACTCTGGGCATTACAACAAGATACATAGACCGCCATCCAACTGCATCTATGACTAATAATCCACTTGTGGCAAATCAATCCGAGAAATCCTCAAGTATTAAGTTGCGAACAATAGATAACTGCATTAAGGAAAGTGCATAATGTAAACAAAGCATATGCCCTTGAGCATATGAATGTTGTTTTCTCCCTAGTGGCAACAGCACATCTACAACCTTAGAGGTTTCTATCACTCCCCCAGATTAAATAGAGGCATGAACCCACTATCGAGCATAAATACCCCCTCTTGGAGTCACTAGTATCTACTTGGACAAGATAGCTACTAACAACGGAGAGCATGCAAGATCATAAACAACATAGATATAACATAAGATAATATTTAGCACATCAACTCAATCATAACACCAATATTCATCGGATCCCAACAAACACAACATGTAGAATTACATAACGGTGATCTCGATCATGTAAAGCAGCTCACGAGATCTAAACATGAAGCACATGGTGGAGAAGACAACCAACTAGCTACTGCTATGGACCCATAGTCCAAGATAGACTACTCACTCATCGCGTCGGAGGCAAGCATGGCGATGAAGAAGACCTCCGGTGGTGATTCCCCTCTCTGGCAGGGTGCTGGGAAGAGCTTCTGGACCCTCCCGATCTCGGGTCGACGGCGACGGCGGATCATGATGTATTTGTGGAAAAGTGATCGGGTATTTAGGTTTTTCCCGTCGGGGTGTCTTTATAGGCGAAGGGGCGGCATCAGAAGTGGACCAGGGGGCCCTCACCATAGGTGGGCGCAGGCCAGGGGCAGGCCGCGCCCCCTGGTGGTGTGGCCGCCCTGTGGCCCTTCTCCGTCTCCTCTTCGGTTCTCTAGAAGCTTCGGTAAATTTCCGGATGTTCGGCTTTTGTTTCGTCCAATTTCGAGAATATTTCCTGTGTAACTTTTCTGAAACACAAAAACAGCAGAAAACAGGGAACTGGCACTGTGGCATCTCGTTAATAGGTTAGTTCCGGAAAATGCATAAAAATGCCATGAAGTGTAACGAAACACTAAGCAAATGGTGTAAAAACAAGCATGGAGCATCAAAAATTATAGATACGTTAGAGACGTATCAATGGTCTATGTATTTTGTCGTAATGCCCAGAGTGAATCTCATAGTGATACTCATGACATATGTACGTTATCTTTATTCTATCAATTGCCCAACTGTAATTTGTTTACCCAACATGTTGTTATTTATCTTATGGAGAGACACCACTAGTGAACTGTGGACCCCTGTCCAATTTCCTTTACATTGCTATTACCGTTTACTATTTTACTTGCTTATTTACATTCTCGCATACTATTACCTTTTACCACTCGATACGCTTAATCCTTTGTTTATAGCAAACCGGTGAGATTTACAACCTCATCGTAAGTTGGGGCAAAGTACTTGGTTGTGTTGTGTGCAGGTTCCACGTTGCTGCTAGGTGAAGAAGCTCCTACGTCAACTACGCACCAGCATTTTCTGGCGCTATTGTCCGGAGTGTCGCGAAGCTAGCAAGCATCACCTTCTGAAGTTTGGCTTTCTCCTACTGGTTCGATAAACCTTGGTTTCACAACTGAGGGAAACTTGTTGATGTGCTCCTCATACCTTCCTCTTGGGGTTCCCAACTGGGTGCTTAACACGCACTATCACCTGGCGATGATTGTGGCGCTGATCTAGGCATCGACCGCGGCGTTCGACTGTAATCTGGTGAGGCATGCGTCCCTCTAGCCATGGCTGAACTTAGTGACGGGGGCGAGGGGCATGATGGCTAGAATGCTCGTCTGAAGATCTACCTCCTCTGGTCGTGAGGCCCCTAATTGAGCTTTAGAGCCGCACACGGTTGTGTGCACATGGGGCTCAACGTGACAAGGTTGGAGTGGTGGTGCCACCACATCGCAATATCCGCCTTCGAGCGCCCACTTCGTCGGTTGTGTTTTTAACATGATGCCAATGGAGGTGTGCATGTTAAGGTGCGTTGAAGGCAAGATGATCTCCATACTCATATTGAGTGAGATCTCTAGGTGATGGTAGTGATGTAAGAAGATTGAATTGGCCTAATCGGGAGAAATTTGTGTGTCGGATCAGCGTGTCATAGCAGTGATCTCGGTGAGTGGATGGCGATAGTGGCGGACTTTGTTCTTGGCGGTCTCGGTCTTTTGGGGTGAACATATTAAAAAATAAAATGACTTCATACAACATTAAATTGTTTCAACCCATTAAAATTTCACAATGTAAGGTACTTCCAGGAAGCAAATATACTTAACGATGGTTAATTTGACAACAAGGGCTTATAAATCTATAGTCGTATGAAAGTTCCAGGCCAATAGCCCATATTGCTTCCAGGTTTCTCTGATCTTCAAAGTGATCTAAGTTGAGGAAACATTCTATCATTATTTCTAGCTCTACCTATTTTTTTCTTAAATTTGACAATTCTTATTTTTTTCTTACGCGTACATATGTTAATAACGGGTTTTGATATACTGATTGCTTCAAACTAGATGTATGCAAAGCTTCGACACTAGGTCGCAACACTCAGCTAATGAGGTATGAGGCTGCACATACATTAGCCCAAGTTTGCTACAACAGTAAGGAATGTACTACTCCTACGTGTCTTAGATTATCCTCCACGCGTTGTATTTTTGAAACTTTGAACTTAGACAGTGTTCGAGAACAGGATGTTTAAAATCGAAGGAACTTTCTCCTTAAGAATCTAGATGTATGCAGGAGATAAGCTACACAAGTGCCATCATGAGGAGTAAACTAAGCTGCAACATTGTACTGTCCCACGCGTGCAAATGAGAGCTTCATCACACAACCATGCAAATCAACGAGGCAGGAGAGTAGGATATCAGCCAAAAGTGTCATAAATAGTCTTGAGTAGTATCATCTAGTCACAGCAGTGGTATCTCTTAGATAACAATAATAAGGTAATATTCTTCCTCTTGTGTTGAAATCTGAATGATGTTGCAGATGGAACATGACCCAAAGGTGAAAGGACGTTAAGTGACTTCAAACAAAACTTGCGGAATGAGCACCCTGAAGCACACAAATGACAGAATCATAAGCCACCGAATTTGTTGTGGATCAAACAATTAGAATATTGTGAACAAACTGGAAGTCAATCAGTTGAAAAAAACTGAGTTTTAACCGAAGAATTAAGTTCAAGTATAAAACAATTTGAGACAGGCATATAACTGAAATTTCATATAAAGCATAGTATTAGAAAATAAAATGACTGCTTACCACATTTAATTATTTCAACCCATCAAAATTTCAAAATGTAAGGTACTTCCAGGAAGCAAAGGAATTTAACGACGGTTAATTTGACAAGGGTTATAATTTTGTAATCGTATGAAAATTCCAGGCCAATATTGCTTCCTCATCTTCAAAGTGATCTAAGTTGAGCAAACATTCAATCATGATTATTTCTTGAAGTAATTTGTTGCAGAGTTCAGCTGAACGTTAATGGCTGCAGTCACTTGGCACATTAAGCAGAAATATTTGAGACGTCTTTATTGTTAAGGACAGCGACAAGTAACAATATTTGATTCCTTGGAAAATTTAAGGTGCAGGCATCACAATTATTTTACATATTTACAGCTATCTGCCCGGAATTCACATGTGGAGTTAACAAATGCAAGCATGGGTATTGTACAACAGTAGCCAGAGCAAAGATTCCTGCTACAAACATGCTGAGTTGCAACACATTTTACATTCAAATCATTTATGTATCAAATTTTAACATTCATTAAGTGAACAAGTAATCACCCCTGTTTTCGAAATAATATAGCAATCACCCATGCATTTTGGAATTCTGGAGGGTTGCCTATAAGCCAACATGAAACAGCAAGTGGTCTGCCCCGGCCAACAACAGTCAAAGTAAAGAGAAGGTGTCATCAAACTTCATGGCTGTGGTTGTAATTTGGACATATGGCATAGCATGCAGTATAGGATCATGAATATGTGTACTGACTACAGAAACATGGCATAGCAGTATAGGATCATGAATATGTGTAGACACTATGGACCAAATAGAGAAAATACCAGCATACTAATTATATCTGAAACCTACATGAATGGGGAAAGAATGTGTGACCAGAACTTGTAAAACTGGCATGTATTTTGGACTGCTTGCTTTACATTCCTTACCACTTTGATTTGAGACCAACAATTCAGTACCCTAATTATCTTGCGAGATGAAATCCTAATAACTTAGCATATCCTAGAACTGTAGAACAAATGGAAACACATGTGCTACGAACGCTACCGCCTGCTCCAAATCTGATGCACTATGTATATATATGGTCTTATGCGCGTGCAACAAACTAGTCAATGCAAATTACTGAAAAATCAAGTGTACAAGACTAAGCAACATGCCTGGACAGTATGGACAACAATGGCATCATGAAGAGAGGGGAACAGACAAGTGGAGTGAGGTTTTACCGATGAACGGGATGTCATGTCAGTGCTCTGGAGCGAGAAACGCAGGCGGCCACGCGAGGAAGTAGGCGTAGATCGGGTGCCCATACTCCTTGCCACCGATCGTCGGAAGGCGCGTCAGCTTGCCGGTGTTGAGATCGAAGGAGTAGCGGCCGTATCCCAGCATCTGGATGAACAGCCTCCCTTTGTGCCCCACGTCGATGTCGGACAGATAGATGCTCGCTATCCTGCAGACCATGTCCCTGGGCAGGCCCGGCACGGTGTCATAAACCTTGCGAAGATTCATCTCCATCTCCAGATACCACCCGTTGTCGCTGCGCCTGGTCTCTCCGCGCACCCAGAGCTGCATCACCTGGTCCTCGACGGTCGCCATGCACAGCCGCCCGTCATCCGGCGTCTCCCCGATGCGGTACTTGCAGAAGTGATCCCCCAGCTCGGCTGGCGCCAGCAGATAGGAGAAGCGCAGTGTGGCAGGATCAAGTACCAGCACGCGGCCGGAGCTGCAAATGTGCCAGTACATCTTCCCGGCAGCGTGTACGCAGCGTCCCTCGAACCACCAGGGGTCGAAATTGACTAGGACATCCTCTTCCCGCGGGAGCGCGCGCCAGCGGCACTCGCCGTTGTCGACGGACGCGACCCAGGCGCGCGGGTGCCCGCCGTCGATGGCGAAGCAGACGGCCTCGAAGCAGAGCTTGCTCGGGTGAGCGCGGGAGAGCAGCGCGGAGCCGACGTAGTGCCTGGAGCTGCGCCAGCGGTGATCGTCGGGCACGGTGTCGCGCGGCGGCGGCGGGAGGAGAGCGCGGCGCTGGGTGGCCGGGTCGAGGACGAGGAGGCGGGGTAGGATCATCCTGGGGAGCGATCCGGCCGGCTCGAGAAGCAGGAGGCCTTGGTGGCAGTCCTGGAGACGGAAGCGGGAGGCTTCCGGGGCGAAGTCGAGGGAGAGGCGCGGGGAGGAGGCGTCGAGGGGGACGAAGACGGCGTCGTAGTGGGTTGGCTCGGGTTTGTTGGGCGGCGGGCGAGAGGCGTTGACGGGGTGGAAGAAGTAGCCGAGGAGGGGAGGGGCGCGGGGGAGGCAGCGGGCGGCGACGCGGCGCCAGCGGTGGCAGACGAGGGCGGCCCGGAGGAGATCGGCGAGGGAGAGGCGGCGGTGGATGTCGCGGAGGTCCTCCTCAGTGAGGGCATCAATCGCCGCCCCGGACTGTGGCTCCTCCACCGGCAGTGGCGTCGGGACCGAGGTGGGCGACGCAGAGGACGGATCGGCCATCGCTGCTGTTGCTTGAAGGTTCTGGAGAGAGAGATGTCTTGGCTTATAGTGCAAGGGAGGAAAAGGAGAAGGACGAAGGCAGCAGGAGCTTTTCGTTTCGGACCCTATCATTTGGCACACCCCAGTTACCACGGGTGAAATCTTTTTGAATTTTGCAATGGGATGCGCTCAGGGCTCGGTACATCCAGAATTTGCGTAGCACTTATCTATCGATCAGTATGCTTTTCTTCATTCGTACCCACTGGGCCCTTTAAAAAAAATCTAGGCTTACTAATAAGCGGACAGAAAAATGCAATTACAAAAATTGCACATCTATACTTCTTCTAAAGGAAAACCTCACTACAGATCATTTAAATTACCTATCTTAACATGCAACACATCCACATCATGAGTAAAACCACAGCCGTCTGATTTTCATCTTAGGCCATCCATTCTGTTGTCCGGTCACATTAGCAAGTGCTCCAAGTCACACGTGATACACTCTGCATATCTTTCTATGTTGCACTTCCACTTCCATCCACACAGGTCCAGTCCTGGTGCTCCGTCTCCATCGTCATGTCTCAAGTGTGATCATCTATCTCCACCGCATCCGGGCTTCCTCATCATGCTCAACATAGCGTGCCATCCCTCGCTCTTCTCCGTCAGGTATTGCTCTCACAGAACACAGAAGTGGTACATGATGCCGGTGCAAGACTGTTGGTCGATGAGAAGACTGAAACAACCGCAGAGCCTAGATATATGTTGGTGTGTGATCGGTGGGCACGCAAAGGCAGGACAGTAAGACAGATTAAGGCATCTTTTTCGTTGTTGTTTATGCTGCCAGAGGTTGAGCTATGATTGAAGATCTCTTCTACTCTTTCCATCAAAGATCCTCTTATAGTATGCTACAATTATTTTCTACGCACGCAGTTTCACTTTCCCGGTATGTTTATCACACTCCTTTTCCCACATAGTTCTCTTTCCCATTTACATTGCTTAATGCTCTAGATCATTTTTTGTATCCTCTTCTGCAGAAGAGTTTTAAACAATAAACTGATGGCTACGATGCTTCCAGCAATACACTTCCAGATTATTTACTCCGTAGAAGACATAACGATATTTCAGTAGCTCATGGACACTTCTTAGGATTCCGACAGACAAATTGAGGTTCAAGTGCTTGCTCTATACTTAAACGGTAAGATATGTATCTAAAACAATGACTCTTTGTAAATATTATTTCAAAATGAAGCTGACAATCACTCTGCGACTATTTCAGAAAAATAGAAATGTATCCCGTGATCAGTATGTTTTTGCTACAAATTTCCGTCGCAACGCGCGGGGCATCATCTAGTATATATCTATAAGCAATTACACATTTTCTGCAATTGTGCATCTGCAAAGACAAAAAAAATTAGTAATTCCTTTGGTGCATAATATTAAACCGTGCATGTCAAAACTTTCAAATTGCACACTTATATGCAATCACGCAGACAGAAAATGTTAAGAGTTTCCAATTGCGCACATATGTGCAAACAAACATACAAAAAACAGAAAGAGTTTCCAATTGCATTACGCAACCAGATGCAATTACACGTAAAAAAGCTACATATTGTAATTACATATATATGTGATTGCATGTCTATATGCAATTACACACAAGAAAAAAACTACAACAGTACTGCAATTACAATTGATGAGAAAATAGGACGGTAGAAAAACAAAAAAGCAATAAAAACTCGTTGCTAAAAAGGGGCTCAGCCAAAACACAGAAAAAGTAAATTACCTAACAACTAAAACACAAAAGATCCCACCATTAGTCCAAGAAAAAAGGGCCTAATAGACAAAGGAAAAAAGGCCTGCTATAAGCTGATTCTACTCGTTAAAAAAGAAATAGTTAGTGATCCAATCGATCAAGCGCTAAGCTATTCCTAGGTTAACTGAGAACTAGCCACGGGGTTTGAAATAAATACAGCAAAATTGTGTGTTGCCACAGCCAAATAAATTTAGATCTAAATGACATCTGCTGTATGGTCTGAGATCAAAGAAACTTCTTGACATGTAGTCTGTCAGGCATGTCCTTAATTATAAGTTAGGTAACTTTAACTTTGTCAAATTTGACCTAAATATATAGTTTTGGATGACTTAAGTTTCGTCATTCAAACGTCTAACTCGGTCTTGCAGAGATAGTACTCTGGGGAGATTATTAGTGGTGCATATCTATGTGACACACCACTATTAATCTCGTTGCAAGTGGTGTGGCTATATATAAAGATGACACTAGTATTTTGTTATATAAACACGCCACTAATAATAGACTACTAGTGGCGTTAGTGTGCTCAAATCTTGCACACCATTGGTATTTGAAATAATAGTGGCTTGTGTAAATTTGCATGGCACTAGTAACTTGTGGCAAATCTGGCTGCTGGTTTCCACATACTAGGTGACATGCATTTTAGACAACACGCCACTAGTAATCTGTTATTAGGGCCATGGGCAGATTTTGCCACGCCACTAGTATTATCGTCAAATATTAGCGGTTGTATCCATAGTGTCGCGCCAGTGATGTCGTGTATAAGAAAAGGTTTTCCAAGTAAGATATAGAAGTACAAATACGAGGAAAACCTACACTAAGGAAATCTCTAACAAACAAGATCGAAAAGATAAGCAATAAAAGCAATAAAGCAAATTGGAACTTGCTTAAGCGAACATGCCATATAGAAACAAGATAATTGCCAATATCAACTATAAGTGGCAATAACTGATTTTCACATATTATAGGATTGTAATATGCACAAACAATATTGCACCCCCAAAATGTGATAAACTAATTCTTATCAAATCAAGTCGTTCAAGCTAGTTTTCATAGGGGTCGAAAGGGCCGGAAATTTTGGCCACCAGAAGTTTCAAAGAACTAAGTACCAAAAGTTTCGGGCCTGCAAATTGCAAACTTCGGCGGCAAGATGCATTAATGGATATTCTAGAATTTAAATTTCTCATGAGCATGACATACCTCATAGGAACTAGATAATCTTGAATTATTAATACTAAGAAACAAAGATACAAACAAGATGGGGTGGCCCATTTATTTCTCAAAAAATGCAAACAAAATGCAATATAGGCTCGACACAAAATTCACACGTACTTGGTGTGTAAAACAGCATACCATATTTGATAACAGAATATAAGCAAGTAGGAAGCACAACACATACAAAAAAATTCAAGGTACAAAACATAAACATAGAAAGGAGTGAGTAACTTCTAATGTAAACAAATTAAGTACAATTTTCAGAAAGAGGTACATAAGATATAAGATCGACATGTGATAGTATAATGACTTGGCTTGATCAAATATAATTGGTGAAATTCTTTAATTCTCCATGAGATAACCAAGTATTCAATGCCCTCCAACAACACTCATTAATTAAGTTTGATCTTGTTGGTTCCCAACCAAGTTGGGTCATAAGAAGTTAGTTATGATAGGCTTGTCAACCCAAGTGGTTATTTTCTTAAAACCCAATTTTTCATACCAATATATTTAGCAAGAGCAAAAAACAAAACTGTGTACACCGTGGTAGCTACACAACCTTCTAAAAACTAACACGCATCTAATGGTGTTAGTTGCATAGAATCTTTTATACACTAGCGTCCACGGATTGGAGCCACTCCCCTCTAACCGCTCTATTCTTTCTCTTCCTTTTCCCCAAACTCATCCTCTCTCGTTGACCATCGGCGCCCATCCCATGGGAGCTATTGGCGAGGCAGCGCAGCGAGCGCCGATGAAGGAGAGGAAGAGGCAGAGCCGGAGCAAGCAGATGCCGCTCTTGCACGGGAAGATCGTCTGCGCGCTTCGACCAGGAGCTTCCGCAAACTCCGACGCGTGCTCGTGGTGATGAATGAGCAGCAGGTCGGTGAGGAGCTGGACCTCACCGACGGCAACATGCGACTGCTCTACCACGGGTACAGCGAGCACAACCTCAGCAACTTTGTGTGGTCAACGCGCACCGAGATCCCTGGCGGCGCAGCAGCGCGCATGACGATTCCGGCCATGCACGGCGATGAGGTGTTCGAGGTGCTCTGCTCGTACCGCGGCTCCAACCGCTGTTGGGCGCATGGCGTGCGGCTGCTCCGGAACCCGGGCCACGACGTAGTCCTCTGCAGGGAGCTAGGTGGCGGGTGCGAGGTGAGGTTCCGCAAGGACGGCAGCGTCGATAAGCAGTACGAGACGGCGGGCTACAAGCCGCAGTACGACGCGCAGCCGCCCATGTTCCTAGGCTTCGTGACGGGCTTCGACAACGCCAGGGACAGCGTCTGCACGTCGTCCAGCTGCATCGGCAGGACGCGGGAAGGCCCCGGCTAGGTGGGGAACGAGCAGCGGCCGCCGTCCCAACTCCGGCTGCAAGCTCAGGCGGCCCGAGCTTCCTCCGTCGTGAGGCCATGAGCTTTGGGCGGCGTGCAGGGCTGCATCTCAGGGCGGTGGGAGGACGCCGACTCGGGGCCTGGGGCGCTGGCCTGCCGGCTGGGACAAGGCTGGCGACCGGAGATGGGGCGAGCTTGTGGTTGAGCAGCACCTCGTCGACGCCGACGGCCGCCGAAGGGAGGAGGCAGGGGGAGGCACTCGACCAGACATGGTGGAGGGGAAGGGGCGGTGGGAGAAGAAACATGTGACGGGCCTCTCTCCACTCTCCAAGGATAAGCGACAAGAATCTACCTTTCTTTATTCTCTTTTTATGAAACGGATCCTATCTAGATATCCACTCGTCGTGTACTAGCCGTTAGTCGCTAGGACGAATCCAACGGTGGTGTGCAAAATCCAGCGGTTATCAGGGGGTGAGTAGCTACCCAGGTGAGCACCAAATCCACTCTCTTAGCAAGAGAATGTATTACAAGCCTCAATTATCTTTACCAAGAGAATATAAATCATCAATTATAATAGGTGAAGATAAGGTACCTATAGTGCATGAAGAAACAAATTGACCATTCCCATGATCTGTGTAGCACTTTTTTCTCCCTCCTTTCTACTTATGTTATTTCTCAACTTTGGAGCATTAGCTTAATTCTTCTTGGGAAGTTTGCTTTATTCAACTTTAGTTTAAACTTAAAGATACTTCACTTGTTGCTTATCATTAAGAGGCTTCTTCTTCAATGGGAAATATTCCTTCAACATTGCACTTGAAGCAAATAAACTTGGACAAATTATTGACTTATTCTTATCCCTTCTTATTCTTTATCTTGGACATCTTATTCTTATTTGAATTGAATCCAAGTCTACTCTAGTCATTGGGGGATTTGTTGCACTCAACATCTTGTCAAGTGTTCCCTTCATGATGATTTTCCAAGATTTTCTTCAAATAAGTGACTTGGGCCTTGAGATCTTTGATTTCTCTACATGGATAGTAACATCTCAAGTACAAGAGGAAGTAGAAGCTTGATTGACAGATCAACAAGGAATGCAAGGTTGTTTATCCCAAGATATAGTTGTATTATGATTTAACACATGGCACATAGCATTTTGAGAGGTTGTGCTAATGTCCACATGAGCTTCACAAGATGTTACTTTGATGTAATGGCCTCATGATCCATCTTTAGCCTGTCATGGGAGACTAGATAATATTCTGGAGAGCTTAAGATATTTTCATGATTTCTTCCAATTTCCAGTCATTTCTAGATAGCGAATCAACTTGAGCCGTTTGCTAAACATTATCCTTCAATATGGACGCATCGCAAAAATTAGAGTTACTAGTGTAGGCATCATCATTCATAGTAAGAGGAGATGGTAATTTGGCAAGATCTTTTAAATATTAAGCTTTAAGTTGCACATGTGACAAGGTGAGTTTGATCAGCTCACTCTTAACAACCTTAGAGCTAGTCACTAGCATCTACTTGGCCAAGATATCTACTAGCAACGGAAAGCATGCAAGATCATAAACAACATAGAGATAATATAAGATATATAATTCAGCACATCAACTTGACATAGTACCAATACTCATCGGATCCCAACAAACACAACATGTATGATTACATAAAGATGATCTTGATCATGTAGGACAGCTCACAAGATCTAAACATGAAGCACATGGTGGAGAAGACAACCATCTAGCTACTGCTATGGTCCCGTAGTCCAAGGTAGACTACTCACACATCACTTCGGAGGCGACCATGATGGTGGAGAAGGCCTCCGGCAGGGATTCCCCTCTCCAGCAGGGTGCCGGGAAGAGCTCCTGGATCCTCCCAATCTCGTTTCAACGATGGCGGCGGCTTGCAGTATGTTTCGAGGAAAAGCGATCCGCCCCTTAGGTTTTTCCCATCGAGGGGACTTTATAGGCGAAAGGGCATCGTCAGAGGTGGGGCCAGCTGGCCTCACCATGGGGTGGCGCGGCCAGGGGCTTGGCCGCGTCCCCATGTGGTGAGCCTGGCTCCTGGCCCCCCTTCGTCTCATCTTCGGTCTTCGCGAAGCTTTGGTAAAAATAGGAGGTTCGGCTTTTGTTTCGTCCAATTCTGAGAATATTTCCTGTGTAACTTTTCTGAAAATAAAAACAGCAGAAAACAGGAACTGGCACTATGGCATCTTATTAATAGGTTAGTTCCGGAAAATGCATAAAAATGCCACAAAGTGTAACAAAACTCAAAGCAAATGGTGTATAAACAAGCATGGAGTATCAAAAATTATAGATACGTTTGAGACGTATCACTTATATGTAGCAAAAATGATTTATTTTTGGTCGTGTTGTAGGAAAAAAGGCGATGAAATAGTGCTACAACAGATGGTGATGCAGCAGATGATGAAGTCCTTATCAATCTTATAAGGTAAATTGTTGCACTTGCTTTGCTCTCTTATTACTCAATCTAACCACCTGTTGTCAATGTAGGAAAAAGGCTAGAACAACTCCACAAAATCCTGACACGCCAGCGAAGGAGAAGATACCTGTGAAGATAGCTACAACACAAGAGAAGGCCAAGAAAAATACCCCTGTGAAGAAAGCTATATCACATGAGAAGGCCAAGAAGAAAACCCCTGTGAAGAAAGCTACATCACAAGAAAAGGCCAAGAAAAAGGCCAAGAAAAAGGCCAAGAAAAAGACCTATGTAAAGAAGACTACATCTAAAAGGAAGGAAAATGTTCCATGTGCGTCTGTTATGCCTCTGCCTCCACCTCCACCTTCAGTAGAGCAGCCTACACAGGGTGCAAAAAGAAGCATTCTTTATTGGCTTGGTGGTTGATCCAACCGGGAGCTTGCTTTTTGATACTTGTTATGTGAAACTTTCTTTTGGTATTTGCAGTGCTATTGTATGGATCTCTGTTAAATTATGATCCCATGTATGAACATATATGGATAAATTGTGGAAATGCTGCTAAAATTTTCTATACATGGTTTTACTAGTCGCTGGATAGACATTAAGATGTCAGTTTTAGGGTCCATTTGCACCCATAATTGGCTCGTATTTGAACAGTAGACTCATATTGGTGTATTTGATTTTCTGTAATTGTTTCAGATTTTTTGAGAATTTCAATTTTCGGCCAAAATTTGACTAGTTTAACGTAAAGTGTGCTTTAAGGGTCCAAATCTGCCCAGAATTGACTCATATTTGAAAAGTAGACTCATATTAGTGTTTATGATTTTCTATAAGTTTTTCAGATTTTTCTAAGAAGTTAATGTTTGACCAAAATTTGAATTTTTTGAATTTTTTGGCGCCAGATTGACCAAAAACTGCTTCGAAGAGTTTGCTATAGGGGTAGTATGGTAATTGCAGCAGCTCACAAGGAAATACATGTATTTGTTACATAGTTATGTTTCTTAAATGATCAAAATGACATTGTTAGAGGTATAAAAAAATTGTAGTGGCATTTTACCAACGTCACTTTTTGTAATGCCATTTCTTCAATGGGTGTAATTCATAATGGCATGGATCCAACTAACCCATAAATAAAAGGTTCTCAAACCCACCAGGAGCTGAAGGAATTGGTTCACAAGCTCGCACAGAAACAATAATAGCTGCGAAGTGTTTTTGTTATTTTTTGTTGTAACTGCAAGAGAGCAAACAAGTAAGTAAAAACAAATAAAGATATGTGCAAATGCGTACCATCATATTTTGTTCTTTTAACTTGAGATTTTCTTCATAATAGGATTGATCTTGAGTTATTTGATCACTTTTAGATGACTCGATGGTTCTCCTCTAAAACCCCTTTGCTTTGTTATTTAACCATGCAGGAGAGAATCTTTCTTTTGTGTATTTTGGACTTTCGGGGACCTTAACAGAGTCAAACAGACCTAGAATTTTTACTGAAGAAGTTTTCCATCAGAAGAAGCACTGTCAGCGTAAAGGAGAGATGAGGGGCCGCGCGAGGGCCAATATAGGGCCCACCACGCGGCCCAACTTCATGGCCGCATGGTGTGGACCAACTTCGCCCTCGAGTGTTACCTCCTCACCTCCTTTTTACGAGATACGCCGCCGCTGGACCATCCCGTCGCAGGATCTGCGGCAGGACTCGGACTTCACCATGGACTCCCAAGCGGTGGGATCGGCCGGCATACGAGCCATACCTAAGGCGCCGCTCGGGCCTCCTCAGCGACGGGGAGTACGACTACGGCGCGCCACATCACGTGCTATGGCCACCACCGCCAATGCAACTAGAGGAGGCCGAGGAGGTGGAGATCATGGTGGAAGAGTACATGCCACCAGGATTGTCAGAGGAGTAGGCCGTCCGACTGGCTATGGAACAAAGCGAGCTCATCGAGCTCGGCCAGTGGGAGGGCCTCGGCTTGCAGTTGCATGTCTCGGCCACCGGCGACGCATCACGCCACCTCCACCATCGCTCGCGCCCAAGCCTCCGGTAGGATGGGGCCACGCGGTCTGGGAATCCTCGCCGCACGCTTCTCTGATCCAGCTCCATGTATGGGGAGGATGGGGCTACGAGGAGCCGCAGCCGCAGACGTCGCTATAGCCAGTGTGGCAGGCTTCGTCTCCGACGCCTCCGGGGGTGCTAAAGGTCACCTGGCCGTACCCCCGAGATTCGCACTAGACCCTAATATTAGGGTTTTAATTTTCATGTCTTTTATTTTTCCCACATTATGTAATTTGTTTCCAAATCAAGAAAAATGTATTAAAAAAATATGTCAACCCGTTGGGGGCACTCGCAACCCAAGCGACAAGGGGAAGGACCATAGTTCTTTTGTGTCTGCGGCCCAACACAAACAATCCAAATCAGACACGATGTGAAACCGAAATACGTGAGTCAGCTGGGATGCCCTTAATTTGGACTGAGATCCAGTGACTTCACCATATGAAGTCACGCATAATCTTTACCCCTCTCATCTCCCTCCATTCTTCATCCAAGGGTGGGCATTACACAAAGGCCAAAATCACAGGTACTTAGCAGTTTTGGGCAGGGCGGGCAGAAATTGGGGATTCGCGGGCTGAGTGACCGGCTTTGCTGCGGCGCCGGCGACATCGTGCTCCACGCCGCCGCATCGGAGAGGAAGGGCCGCGCTCCTCACCGCCATATACGAGAGGAAGAGGAGCTGCGCCGCTGCAGGAGAGTAGGAGGGGCGGCCGCCACCGGAGCAGACGAGGGCCGGGCCGGGCCGTGCCGTCGCTGGAGGAGGAGGAGGAGGGGCGGGCGTCGCCGGAGGAGAGGAGGGCGGCCATCCCACCACCGCAGGACCACGCAGCCGAGGAGGAGGTCGGGCCCTCCGCCATCGCAGGTCAATCACTTGTGGAGGATTCGCATCCGCCATCGCAGGTCCATCTCCAGTCTAGTTATTTGTGAGCGTGAGCTTCTCTGTAGCATACTACTACCATTGGATTGTCTAGACTATAAATTGGATCTTGGAGCTACAAACTTAGTTGGATTGTACTGAGTTTGCACCAAAATTAATTCAGTTCAGTAGCATATTATCTCTGTAGCATACTATGTTGAATTGTACAGACTATAAATTAGCAATCTGTAGCCTCTCTGTAGCATATTAACTGGAATGAACTAATTTCAGACATCATTTGGAATTTCAGAAATCATCTACGAACCAAGCGGCAGAGGGAGTTGGGTTTTGGACAAGCTGGAAGTATGTTGAAGCATTTTCATGACAAGATGGCCGAAAATCCATCATTCCAATATGCACTACAGTTGGATTGTGAGGAGCATATAGCCAACATATTCTGGGCTGATGCCAAAATGATCCTTGATTATGCACATTTTGGAGATGTTGTCACATTCGACACAACATTTGGCACGAACAAAGAGTATAGGCCATTTGGTGTTTTTCTTGGGCTGAACCAGTTCAGAGAAACCACTATTTTTGGTGCAGCTCTAATGTTTGATGAAACAAAGGACTCATTTGTATGGCTCTTTGAGACTTTTCTAGCTACACATAATGGAAAGCAACCAAGGACTATTTATACCGATCAAGATACCGCAATGGGAAAAGCTATTGAGAAAGTATTCACAGAATCATATCACGGGTTGTGCACCTTTCACATAATGATGAATGCTGTGAAACATTTGTCTCCAGTGAAGGGCGAAGAGGAAGGGGAAGAGGAAGGGGAAGAGGAAGATGTCGTATCTCATATTCTCAAGGATTTTAGTGCTTGTATGTATGGCTATGAGGACAAGGTAGAATTTCAAGAAGCGTTTGACAACATGAGACATAAAGTGCATAAGCAAACTTGGTTAGATAGTATCTACAAGGTGAAAGAAAAATGGGCTGAATGTTATATGAGAGATGTTTTCAGTTTGGGAGTGAGAAGTACACAACTAAGTGAGAGCTTCAATAATTCATTAAAGAATCATTTGAAATCAGATTTCCATATTGTCCGATTCTTGGAGCATTTTGAGAGGACGGTGGAAGTAAAAAGAAGCAAGGAATTGGAATGTGAATATGAGGCAAGGAAGAAGTTGCCAAGAATCAAAATGCACACACCGATGTTGGTTCAAGCAAGCAAAGTGTACACTCCACCTATATTTGAAGCTTTCCAAAGTGAATATGAAAGATCCATGGCTGCTTGCACTAGAGTATTAGATGACAATAACAAATTCGTTGTTGCTATTGGGAGGTTGCATGGTAATCTGACTTTTGAGGAGGAAGAGGAGCGCATAGTGATTGGTGATCATTTGAACCAAACAGCTTCATGTAGTTGTCAAATGTTCAATAGGGCAGGAATATTGTGTGGACATAGTTTGAAGGTTCTTGATTTGATGAATGTTAAGACATTGCCACCACATTATATCTTGAAGAGATGGACTAGAGAAGCACGCAATGGGAGTATACAAGACAGGCATGGACGGAAAGTGGTAGAAAATCCAAAATTGGAAGCTCAACTAAGGTACAAAGATATGTCTCATAAATTCCACAACTTGGCATCTAAAATAGCCAACTCTCCAGAATGTTGTTTCTTGTTAGAGGATGCACTTGATCGCCTTGGGCCTGAACTTGAGGATAAACTCAAAGAATTAGCTACTAATGCTAAGAATGGATCGTCCAATGGCCAAGACCAAGAAAATGTGGATCCAAATGTGCAACAAGCAAATGACTTGCTTAGATCTGCAAAACTGAAGAAAAAGGAGGTTTCATCTAAAAATCTAAGGAGAAAGCAAAATTGGTTTGATAAATTGCGCAAGGGGCGAAAACCAATGAAAGTTGTCGCACCAACACAAAAAGGAGCAAAGGTAAGTTGTTTATGTAATATGTCGTGGTTATTCATTCCTAAACTAACAAGTTGATTGTTTATTGATATTGGCAGCAGAAGCAACAAAAGAAAAAAGGTATTGTGCAACCTGAAGTGCAAGTGAAGAATGATGACTCCAACAAAGGAGGGAGTCCCACAAGATCAAATGAGAACCGTCAAGAGTATCATGCAATTGGCAGATTTACTGAGCTCTTGACAACGTCACGGATTGATGATGATCATCTTTTTGATGATCTGATATAGTATCTACAAGTTTCTTCAGGTGGTATTTTGGACATAGATAACTAGATTATTTTAGGGGTTAACTACTCTTTTGTGGCCAAAGTGTACAAGTGAAATGGCCTGCCTTGTGTAGTGAAATGATTGTCCAATGTTGCAGTCATTTGGTGTCAAATATTGTTGAATTTCGATGTCAAATGCTACTGATCTCCATTTCTTTTGTTAAAGTCTGTACTACTACTGAATCATTCAGTTTGAAGTGCTACTAGTTATATCAAAAGCTACTGAATGTTCATTGTCGAGTGCTAAATCTGTCATTTTTTGTTATAGTTCGTACTGCTATCTGTATACTAGTGAATATTTCAGTTTGAAGTGCAACTGATTATGTCGATTATGTCCAAAGCTACTGAATCTTCTTTGTCAAATCTTAAATCTGTCATTTTTTTAGTTATAGTTTGTGTTGCTCAATCTGTCAATTTCAAATGTTCTTTAATCTGCCGAATGCTACTGTCGTTGCCAAAACTGCTAAGTACATGAGCTTTTGCCTTTGTGTAATGCCAACCCTTGGATGAAGAATGGAGGGAGATGAGAGGGGTAAAGATTATGCGTGACTTCATATGGTGAAGTCACTGGATCTCAGTCCCTTAATTTTGGGGTTGTCACGCATTTCCTGGCGTCGCCGTGTTTGGACGGTCAAACAGGTGGTCCAGTCTCGTGCCGCCGGTGAGGCGCAGGTTTGTTGGTTGTGTCAGTCTTTGACCAACTCTTTCAAGACAGACTGATCGATCGACGCCCGGCAGCACCGCACTGGTTGTACATGCACCAGACAATGGTAGAGCTTCTTCAAAAGTACTCTGTGTCCCTGTTGGGATCCAGGCCTGCAGCATCGAGACAACGAACCCTCTGTTTTCCTTCAGCTTTTGGCGATAGCCAGGTGCACGCTACCGCCCATGCCCCATGGATAAGCGAACCTACTGTACATCCAAGAGGAAACTGTCCCCGTGGCTCCCCAAGTCGAGTCGGGGAAGCAAACTTTCACATGATCTCCTCCAACAACTCTGTCACTACAACTCTCCTAGTTCAAATCCAGTGAGCATATGTATGTGTAGTGATACAGCCTCACGAGTTCAATGTTCCACATACAAGGAGATGTTTCATTCCTAGTTTTTCTCCTACATGTGTTAGCGGTCACTGAGAGGTATCAACTAACGTATGCATCAGCTTTGATTTCTATGCTACCGAGCTCGGCTAACGGGCTAGCACACAATTTAGAAACAAATGCGATAATAGAAATACCCTATACACATGCATTGCTAAATCCCTAAAATAGCATTGTGCCAGAGCACGGGATGGTTAAAAGCGCGGCAACTTTGTCTTAGAAAAACTACATGTACGCAGGAGATAGGCTACACAAATGCGATCAAGAGCAATATTGAGAATAAGTTGCAATGTCGTGCTACCCCAAGTTCAAGGCTTGGGTCTGTCCCAAGCTCACACATCGAGGTCATGCAACACACAACCATGCAAATTAACGAGACATGTACTAGGATATCGGCCAAAAGTGTCATAAATAGTCTTCTAGAATATCACAATACCGACAACATCACGCTGATTCTCCCTCCTCCTCCTACTGGACGTAATCCTATCTTTCGCCGCCTCGGACACAAGGTCCACCGCTTTCCCCCACCTATGGGTGCGGCCACACCGTCAACATTCGCTATTCATTATGGATTGAATCGACGACGACACATGAGCGGTGCGGGCAACGCCTCATATTGTGGCTACCCGTTCTACGCCTAGAGTGCTGCCATGACTCCCCTGTGATGCGCCTACCATCGGGCTCGCTGCCACCGATATCGCTCACGGCAAGAAACAACACGGAGATCTCCTTTTGCTTTCCTCCAAGATCTGAATACAACTACAATTAAAATTAAAAACTGCCTACATAAATATTGAACCAGGTGGAATACTTGCGGAAAGAACTTCACAATATATATATAGACTTACATACAGAGTTATGTTAGTTAGTTTTAGCTCACTATTAGTGTGAACCCTGCCTTAAAATTAGTGTGAATGATTTGCACCATACAAATAGAGTGACATTTATCGTCAAAAAATAGTGTGATATTTTGTTTCAAAATTTTATCATATTTTCAAGTCAAGCAAAAATTGGTTTCTTAGTTAATGAAGAGAGTAAGAAATCACCATTACATGAGAATGCCGAGATATTATAGCAGGTCACACATAATCGAGGAACTGCGATCCACCATAGAAAAAGTGAAGATATTAAATCATTGAGGTTTGTTCCGGTACAACCCCTTCTAATGAAACTTAGATAAACTCAAACATAAGAATGGCTGAGAATCTTAACAGCCCCAGCATCCTCCCCCCCCCCCCCCCCCGCATTGGGCTGCTCGGGCGGAACCCTAGCACCGTTGCCTCCTCCCCCCTTCTTTGGTCTCCGCCCTCTCTGCACCGGCGCGTGCGCACGGGCAAAGCCCGTGATGCTCTTGGCGGCGGCAGGTTTCCCACTTGCGTTGCGCGCGCAGAGGAGGCGTTGGATCAGCGGCGGTGATCACGAGCCGGTTGCGGGGCTGGTCGGGGGTCACCGTGGTGGGGGTCTAGGGTGGGATCCGAGGCGGCAGCCTTAGGCGGTGGTTCTGTGGCACGTCGCCCCCGGCTACCTTGGCGAGGGCTGCAGCGGCCGGGCGATGGCATGGCGATACGGCCGGCGGCGGGGGCAACCCTGATGGCTACAGATCTGACATCTATGGCGGCACGGTCATGCTTGGTGGTGGCCGGTGGGTCATCTGCGTCCCTCCCTTCCGGCGGCTCATGCTTCAGTTTTGTGGGAGGCGGCAGACGACTCATCGGTGGTTCTGTGGTCGGTGGTGGCCTCCTCTTCCTCCGAGGAGGGTGATCAGCGGGCGACGGCGTGGCGGCCTGCCGTACTGCCTAATAAAGGTGGCTGACCTAGGGTTCCTCTTGTGCGAAGATGGAGACCTTCCTAAGGTCGGTCCTTCTTGATCTGGTCGGAGTGATGAGTTCCGGAAAGCTCCACCGGTGAATATACCAGTGCACCTATGCCTGGAGTTTGCTAGATCAGGTGGTATTCGGTCGTGCGCACCCATGATTTTATTCCGACCATTCGGTTTTGGAGGGAGCGGCGCGAAGCTCCATTTTTTGTTGCCATCAGGTGACTTTAGTCCATGGTGAATTCAGAGGCGGAGAATATCATGAAGGTCGGATTGGAGGACTAGTGAATGGAGGTTTGAGTCTCTATACTGTTGAGGGACTTGCTTGGTGTTCTAGGTTTCGTAGCAGCAGTATGCAAGTGGAGGCGGCAACACAGGTGAAGTTCAGAGTCTTACCTTTCAGGATGAAAATCTAAGTTCTGGCCTTAATTGGTTGTGTCTGGCAATGTCCTTGTTGAAGGCATTGTTTTGAGAGCGGGGACTATCTTCAAGGTGAAAACGCAAGATCTTTGATCGGGCGACAATGACGCTTGTGCATTGTTCCCTTCTTGGAGGCTTCGCTTTTGGAGAGTCTGGAGTTCAGGTGTTGTCTTAGTGGTGGATGTATTGTTGCTGCTAGGGCTGGAATACCATAGCGGGTCTTTTCTTTTCTTAGTTTCTTTTTCCATGTTTTGGCTGGGTGCATCTGTACTGCCATTAGGGTATTGCATAGTTGCAGAGGCTGGGTGTAATTGGTATCTCTCGATATTAATATAATCCTTTTTTTGAAAAATATGAATGGCTGACATCGCTCTATACCCCTTTGTCATTAATGCTAAACGGGTATACCTAGACATGTAAAACTCATATAGCCCAACTAAATTGTACGAACATGTAGCATACGCACAGATACGAGTTGTACGTATGTTGGCTCGTCGGCGGTGACTCTTCCTTGCGGTGGCCGGTGAGCGAAAGGATGGCAGGCGGTGTTGGCCGGCCATAAGTTGCCAGACGGCAAGGCGTGTTGACAAAAGCCTCGAAAATTCCTCCGAGGTGTGTGTCGGCTGGTTTGGTGGTGGTGTGCAGCTAAACGGGGGCGCGGCGACGCGATGAGCAGCCGAACAGTCATGCGGTGTCCGCGTCGGACTGTCTTGCAGCGGCATGGTCGCGCCAGACAGTCTTTCGACGTCCTTCGGACTATCTTGACATTCTCACTAGACACCCGCAAGATTGTCTATTGTTGCCCATGCCGGACTATCTTGCGGCGGCAGCGGTCGCGCCAGTCTGTCTTGAGAGTCTCGTGGGACACCTATCGGATTGTTTTGCGGTGCCCGCGCCGGACTGTCTTGCGGCAGCAATCACGGGGGTTGGACGGCGGCGGTTGTGATTGTATGGTTTGACGCCGCCGGCGGTTGTGATCGTACGGTTTGCCGCCAGCTGCGGTGATCGGTGCCGGCACATATATAAGATAGATACCGCTTATGTGGGACAGAAGTTGAGGAATACGATATGGATATATATGGGGTACTAGTTTTTTAATATGAGCTTGAACAACACTAGTTTCATTTAGTTAAGTTTGAGGGAGGGGGTTATACTGGAACAAACCTCTAAATCATTATGTATGATTTCTCCCACAGCGATCCTTCATCTTATGGAAACGATCAACAATCACTTCATAAGTAACTGTGTCCAGCAATCCCTTTTCACATAGCAAATTATGGCTCAAATAATCACCACCAATTTTGTTTCGCAAAACACTCTTTACAATCTTCATAGCTGGAAAGCATCTTTCTATGGCGGCAGGGACGGGATCCCTTGACGTACTCAACTCTGACTTTGAGTTGCTGACAAGTGGGCCCGCTAGACATGAGGTCCACATGTCGGTGATAGGACGTCAGAGACACTGCAGGGTTGGCACGTCAGAAGATTCATGTCCCGACGGCAGTGACAACCGGAAGAGTTAGTGCTAACTTCAAAAGCCCAAACACCAAAGCGGAAGATAGTATCAGAACTAAGATTGTAGAAACAGCAAGATTCTGTTCCAAAACTGTAGAAGCGAATCCTGGCAAATCTAGACATCTGGATCAACACCAATCGACAGTTTGTATTATATTTTCAATCTTAGGACACACCCTATAAGAAAAAGTATAGCAATCAAATTGTGAATTACAACATTAATTTCTAACATGGCAAACAAAAGAAATAGATTAGATCATATGAAAGTAGAGACGTTCAAATGAATTATGCATGGTCAAGTCTTTTCACATTTATAAATATAAATTCTGATGAACGACTGATTGGTACTCCAGTATGCTACAATCTAAAATTGGGAATAGTTTCTAGTAGCCCAAACTAAGTGGATGATTCAGCGAGAATGTCTCACTACTTTTTCCCCGTGGCATGCATGAATGTTTACTCCTACCATTATAGTCACAATATGTTTTCTTGTGTGGGATAGTCCATCATAATTATACAAATATGTACCACAATCGATTTTTCAATAATTTTACCTAAATTGATCAGAACGGAGAGTAATTTCTAGATGCACTTGAATGCATCACAATCAATATAACTTCCTTTTTGGTGGAGCATTAATTTTAATAATAAAACACCATTAAAAATATTTACCGAGCAAGTCATGATTGTTATGAATAAGACTTATATTTTTCTAAAAAGTCAAACACTGTAAAGTTTGACCAATATGTTTAGAAAAAACCTATAATATGCAAAATACAAAATCGACACCCTTAGATACATTAATAAATATATTTTTATATGGTATCTATATAAAATTAAAGTTGCTAATAGTTTTATCTAGAAGTTTTGTCAAATTTTGCTTAGCTTGATTTTTTTAAAAATAAACCTTATTTGTTGGAACTGATGGAGTAAATATTTATGAGGGATATTGAACAAATTACTTGTGATCGCGTGACATGAGTATCTATGAAACCTGAATTTTTACTTCTCGAACACTTCTTTGAAATAGTACAACTACAATAAAGTTTTATCTGGTATATTCAAATGTTTAAAAGTGAAAGATATACAAATAGAAGTGGGATCTAGTGAATCACATATCTCGATCATGGATCATTATCTTTTTCTTCTCCAACCATGAACGTTGAAGTGGATCCATGTCTTTGGTGATGGGTGTCACCATGATCTTGGCCTCCTCACCGAGTATGGCGGTCTCTAATTCCTTTTTATTTCCTTCGCCTTGGCACAAGCATTCATCTCTTCGATTTCGAGCCTCCTAGTTTGTATTTGAATGTAGCTATTCACGACCTCCTCTTTTTCCTGGCGCTTCCTCTCATCTCTCTTCTCACTTTACACCACCTTGTTGGCTAGAAATGTTTTGATTGTATATAATGCTTTTGAGGAAGCCTCGCACTTTGCTTTGGCCTTGGAGTTGGTCCTTCCCCTTAGTCTCTTTGATTGGCTTGAAGCACTTGCGGTGCCACCCTCGAGATCAACAATATTGGATTGTGTCCCTCCATTGTTGCTCCATGACGCATAAAGATCTTGCCACTTGGGACAATCTTTGATTGTCGTCCTACAATGAACCATGTTGAAAGATTTTCCTTGGTGGGAAGCCTAATTGAGACAAAGCTTGAAACACCAAGTGTCTCACACCAAGGACACTAACTTTTCGCTTCTTCACTTGGTCATATGCGGCATTGAACTTGGTGCATAGCTTGAGGATAAACCCCCACATTTTTGTTACGGAGGCCTCACTAAGATCAGTCTCGAATGGGGGCTCACCCAAGTTCTTGTGCTCATGGAAGAAGTTAAAAATCTTCTTCCAAAATGGTCCACCCTTTTGCTCGGCACCATAAATTGGATCTTGTCCAATCTCCATCCAAGCGTCACAAATCACCAAGTCCTCAACTTCTGTGTATGCACCGGTTCTTTTGGAACATTCTTTGGACGCGGCTTGATGGGCAAGCTCATCCTCGAATGGCGGCTCTTCCTCGATAGAGATCGAGACAGGGGATTCATACCCGGTTGGAGGGCGAGAGGGGTGACGGCGTCATTTCATTGAACATGTTGCGGGTGGGAACGGTGCCCTGCGGCATGCGCTTTGGGGGCTTCCTTAGGCTGGACCCTGACGAGCCAGGCGATGGGAAGGCATCCAGGTCAATGCTAGGACATGTCAGCGCTTCCGAGAAAGACTCGCCGACCTAACAAATGTGCCCCTTGAACTGGTGTCAGTGGTGGTGCCGGTGTGTGCCCTTGGCCATGGCTAGAGCGTGGGGGCTTGTTCGCGGATGAGCTAGAGTTCGCCACGCTTACAAGGTCGATGGTAGCGCTCTTTGAAGCCGCCTACGGCACAAACTGATCGATCGATGCCCGGAAGCACCGCATTGGTTGTACATGCACCAGACAAGGATAGAGGCTCTACCGTAGAGCTCCTTCAAAACTGCTCTGTGTTCTTGTTGGGATCCATGTTTTACCTTGCGGTCACCCTCTGTCCGGTCCTGCAACATTGAGACATTGCTTTCCCACAGCTTTTGGCGGTACCACAGTAGCCAGCAGGCAGAGCCAGGTGCACGCTACTGCCCATGGAAAAGCGGAACCTACACCGAAGAGGAAGCAAGCTTCACATGATCTTACTCCAACGTCTCTGTGACCCTGTCATGAAAACTCCTCAAGTTCAAATCTAGTGAGTATATGCATGTTTTTTTCCAAAATGGAGGGTTGACCCCAGCCTCTGCATCCAGAGGATACACACAGTCTTTTTTATTAGATTATTCACAGAAGCCTTACAAGAGGATTACAAAGATTAGACCGAAGCCACCATCTCAGCGATAGATCGCTACACCTACCAAACTGATGAAGGGGGTGACCATGAACAGAACCCTGTATCCTGTCATCACACCAACGTGCATCATCTAAAACCGTAGGCTTCAACTAGCTACCCATTGATAGCTAAGAGCATACTCGGTCCAGCAGACTCTCAGCGAGTACCAACGCACACACTTGTGAAGTCACCGCTGCCATCTTCTACAAAACCATCTTCATAAAGGACCAATGATGGTGCGTAGTAGGGAACCAGTTGGAAACCCCAAGAGGAAGGTATGATGAGCACAGCAGCAAGTGATATGGGCACGAAGGAGGAGGTGAAGCCCAATTTCAGGACTCCACCAAGATGAGGGAAGCTCGTTGCTGATTGGCACGCCAGGACGACCTACGATATGAAATAATTTAGTCTAAGGTTGTGTCAGCAATTTACATATCTGCTTATGTTATTCTGTGTGCTAGGTCATGTTATGGGCCACTTAGAATTATTTGTGTTTTGGGTTTGGGCCTGTCCAAGCCCAATAGTTTTCTGGCCGTCTATATAAGGAGGCTAGCAGTCTAGGGTTTAGGGAGTTCAGTTGTTTAGTTGAAAACTATCGTGTGCTCCACCGTGTATCATCCCTCCGGGGAAACGGCGCTACCGTGTTTATCAAATATATTGCTGCGAGGGTTCTTGTGTTCATCAAGAATTATCAGGCTCAGGTTTGAGGCGTGGTGATCTTCATCACGTTGCTTGCTGGATTCGTTCCTCTTCTTCAGGTGACGTTCTTTGCGTTATTGGAAGATTTTCTATACGGGTAGACTCGCTGTGAAAGATCGGGACAAAACTCCAAGGATCATCGGCTTGATCCTTATCAGCAAGTTTCCCTCAGTATGAAACCAAGGTTTATCAAACCAGTAGGAGAAAGAAACAACTTCTGAAGGTTGATGCCAACTGGCTTGGCGACAGCTCTAGACAATTTATATGTGGCGCCTTATCTGGGATGTAGCTTTGCACCAGCAGCAACGTGGAACCTGCACACAACACAACCAAAGTACTTTGCCCCAACTAGCAGTGAGGTTGTCAATCTCACCGGTTTGCTGTAAACAAAGGATTAAACGTATCGTGTGGTAAAAGATAGTTGTTTGCGAGAAAGTAAATAATGCTTGTAAAGTAAATGGTAATATGAATGTAAAAGAATAGACTGGGGTCCACAGTTCACTAGAGGTGTCTCTCCATAAAGATAAATAATATGTTGGGTGAACAAATTACAGTTGGGCAATTGACAGAATAAAGAATGCAAACAAATGCGTGTACATGTCATGAGGATCACTATGAGATTCACTTGGGCATTACAACATAATACATAGACCCTAATCCAACTGCATCTATGACTAATAATTCGCCCGCCGGATGTCATTCGAGCAACCGTTGGGTATTAAGTTGCAAGCAACAGATTATCGCCTTAAGCAAAGTGTGTAATGTAAATAATGCAAATATCCTTGAACACAAGATTGTTGTTTTCTCCCTAGTAGCAACAACACATCTACAACCTTAGAAGTTATTGTCACTCTCCCAGATTACTAGAGGCATGAACCCACTATCGAGCATAAATACTTCCTCTTGGAGTCACTAGCATCTACTCGGCCAAGATATCTACTAGCAACAAAGAGCATGCAAGATCATAAACAAACATAGAGATGATAAATCACAAATCAACTTGACATAGTACTCAATATTCATCGGATCCCAACAAACACAATATGTAGAATTACATAACAATGATCTTGATCATGATAGGCGGCTCACAAGATCTAAACATGAAGCACATGGAGGAGAAGACAACCATCTAGCTACTGATATGGACCCGTAGTCCAAGGTAGACTACTCACGCATCACTCCGGAGGCAGGCATGGTGATGAAGAAGGCCTCCGGTGGTGATTCCCCTCTCCGGCAGGGTGCCAGGAAGAGCTTCTGGACCCTCCCGATCTCGCGTCGATGATGGCCGCGGCTTGCAGTATGTTTTCTGGAAAAGAGTTTGGGCCCTTAGGGTTTTCTCGTCGAGGAGAATATATAGGCGGAAGGGCGATGTCAGGGAGTGGACCAGGGGCCCACACCATAGCCCGGAGCGCCCTGGGGGTGGCCCGCGCCATGGCATGGCATGGCCGCCTCCTGGCCCCCCTCCGTCTCTGCTTTGGACTTTGTCTCATGTCAGGAAAAATAGGAACTTCGGCTTTTGTTTCGTCCAATTCTGAGAATATTTCCTGTGTAACTTTTCTGAAACACAAAAACAGCAGAAAACAGGGAACTGGCACTATGGCATCTCGTTAATAGGTTAGTTCCAGAAAATGCATAAAAACGCCATGAAGTGTAATAAAACACAAAGCAAATGGTGCATAAACAAGCATGGAGCATCAAAAATTATAGATACGTTTGAGACGTATCAACCAACACACTGATCTTGCAAGACTTGCCGTCAACACCACCACGACGTCGAACAACGCCATCATCCTGCGCAAGTCCATCAAGCCACGTCCATCGTCGAGACCCTGCTGGGCCACGCGGCCGAGTCTCGCCATTGTTGACAAGGTAGATGCAAGTTGCTCTGCCACAAAGCCCCTCCAGCCAGCACCAACTCCAAAAACGAGCCCCCATGGGGGAGAATGACGCCACACGCCGCCATCGTCTGATCCAGGAGATCCAGATCTAGGGTTTCCCCCGAAGGTGCCCAAACTAGGAGACGAGATTGACCACAACAAAGAAGGTCCTAGACGATGCCTCCATGGAGGGTATGACGCTAAGACCGCCACCATCAACTGATCCGAGGATCTAGGGTTTCCCCTAGAGATTGTACTTTGCGCGAGACAATCGTCCCACAAAGTCCAGCGTCGCCATGGCCTCCACCACCAGCGAGGGTCTTGACGATGAGGCCAAGAGAGATGATCAACCCTGCTAGGGGGCTACGCCGCTGCCACCGAGTCTAGAGCCGCCTCCCTAGGATCCACCCTCCTCCTAAGACCGTCGGAGGGCGCCCTCCATGTCATAGTCACCCCACGCGCCGCCATGCGAGGCACCGCTCCGCCGTGTGCTCAGCCTAGCACTGCGCCCACACGTGGCACACGGGGAGGGAGAGTCCCCGCCGCCACCGGCAGTGACCAGGCTTTGTCTGGCCCTGCCCCATGGCGGGGCAGCGAGGGGAGGAGGAGATGGGAGGGAGGAGCTGGCTGGCTGGGGGATCTAGGTTCCTCCCCCTCGATCATATGTACCTTAGGTTGCGTGCCGGGCATGGTGGTGGTGGCCTACTCTCCCGTGGGAGTTGGTCAGCCGGTTCGAATAAAGGTGGTTGACCTAGGGTTCCTCTTGTGTAAAGATGGAGACCTTCCTGAGACTGATCTTTCTTAATCTGGCCAAAGTGGGGAGTTCTGGAAGGCTCCGCTGGTGAACATAATAGTGCACCTATGTCTGAAGTTTGCTGGATCGGGTGGCATTCGGTCGTGCACACCCATGCTTTTATTCCAACCGCTTGGTTCTGGAGGGAGCGGCACGAAGCTCCGTTCTTTGTTGCCATCAGCTGACTGTTGGTCCATGGTGAAGTCAAAGACATAGAATATCATGAAGGTCGGATTGGAGGACTAGCAATAGAGGTTCAAGTCTCAACACTATTGACGGACTTGCTTGGTGTTCTGGGTTTCACAGAAGCAGTATGAAAGTGGGAGCGGCAGCACAGGTGAATTTCGGAGTCTTACCTTTTAGAGTGAAAATCCAAGGTCTGGCATTAATTGGTTCTGTCTGGCAATGGCCTAATTGAAGGCATTGTATTGAGAGCAGAGACTATATTCAGGATGAAAACTTAAGATCTTTGATCGGACGATGACAGCGCTAGTGCATTGTTCCCTTCTTGGGGCGTCGCTTTTGGAGAGCCTGGAGTTCAGGTGTTGTCTTGATGGTGGTTGTACTGTTGCTACTAGGGCTGGAATATCGTAGCGGGTCTTTTATTTGTGTAGTTTCTTTTCCCTTTTTTGGTTGTGTGTATCCGTACTGCCATTAGAGTATTGTGTTGTTGCAAAGGCTAGATGTAATTGATATCTCTCGATATTAATATCCTTTATCCAAAAAATGTATAGTGATACAGCCTCACGAGCTCAATGTTCCACATTCCAGGAGATGTTCCATTCCTAGTTTTTCTCCTACATGTGTTAGCGGATTTTGATTTGCTGATGGCTCATAACCAGAGTATTATTCCCTCCGATCGGAAAAGAGTGTCGTGTACTAAGTCACCGACACTCTTTTCCGATCAGAGGGGATATATGAACTAACGTATGCATCAGATTCGATTTCTATGGTGCCGAGCTCCGCTAACGGGCTAGCACACATTTTAGGAACAAATGCGATAATAGAAATCCCCTATACACATGCATTGCTAAAACTCTGAACTAGGATTGGGACGGTTAAAAGCGCAGCAACTTTCTCTTAGAAAAACTAGATGTGTGCAGGAGATAGGCTACACAAATGCGATCAACAGTAGTACTGAAAATAAGCTGCAATGTCGTGCACCCCAAATTCAAGACTTGGGAAGCTCACAAATGGAGGTCATCCAACACACAACCATGCAAATTAACGAGACAGGGTAGTAGTAGGATATCAGCCACAAGTGCCATAAATAGTCTTCTCGAATATTATGAGTAATAGAGGTGTCGTCGCTTAGATAGTCTTAAGACAAATGGAGGTCACCCAACACACAAGCATGCAAATTAACGATAAGGGTATTCTTCTTCCTGTTGTGCTGAGTGAAGGTGCAGATGGAACCTTGATCCAGAGGTGAAAGGATGTGAGCGGACTTCGAACACAAGCTGGACTCAGCACCTTGAATCAAAGAAATGACAAAATCATAAGCAACAAATTCGATCTGGATCAAACCATTAGAATGTCATGAACAAACTGGAAGGTCGTTGATAACAAAACTAAACTTATTTGTATAAGAACAATAGGCTCATGTATAAAACAATTTGAGACAAACATGAGTAGTGACTCTCCCAATAAGAGATTATTAGGAAGAACTTTATGAGAAATTATAAAAATTCAGATGAACTGGAAAATGCTGAGAATTACAAGAGTATTGTATCAAATGGTTATTCTGAAAATACATCTACAAGTAGGCTGCTATTCCCAACATATATAATTACTCCTAGATAATTCAGATAAAAATATATACATATATAGAAGTAATTAAAATGACTGTTGACAGCAATTATTGATTTCAACCCATTAAATTTTTGAAATGTAAGGTAGTTCTATGGAACAAAGATACTTATAGCTGCTAATGTGACCAAAGTAGCATAACTCTAAATAGTCGGATGAAAGTTCCACAACAGAATATTCTTTCCAGATTTCTTTGATCTTCAAAGTGATCTTCAAAGTGATTGAATGTTAGGTTTTTAGCTCTGTTTTATTAGAGAGCTTAGCTAATCGCTAATATATAAGGCTGTGATCACTTGGCACAGTAAGTATAATTTTTTGTTTTCGTCGTTCTAGTTGCTAGCTCTGATAACAAATACCAATAATTGATTCCTTTGAATATTTTGGGCAGCATCACAGCGATTTTACATAGTTTACATCTATCTGCCTGGAATTCTCATGGAAAGTTAAGAAGCACACGTATTGTACAAAGTGGCCAGAGATAATATTCCTGTTGCAACCATAAAACATGCTGGGTTGTAACACATTTTAGCTTCATGTAACAAATTACCTTCAGTTAAGTAAACAATAACCACCCGTTTTTTTCAAAATAATGTATCAAACACCCTTGCATTGTAAAATTCTTAAGGAATCCTATAAGCTAGCATGAAACAATACAAGTGGTCTTCCACGGCCAAAGTTGTCAAATCATCCTTGTAACTGTGGAAGCTTTGGATTGTGAAATATGACAGATCAGAATAGGATCATGACTATGTGTAGTACGGAGACTATGAACAAATTAGAGGAAGTACCCCCGCCAAAAAAAACTAGTGGAAGTATTAGATCTTCTACCACCAGCATAGATTATTTCTAATTATTCCAAAACTATGTGACCGGAATTTCTAAAACAGACATGTATTTTGGAATGGTTGATTTACATTCCTTACCACTTTGAGCCCAATCATTTCGGTACCCTAGCTATCTTGCAAGATATAATTTTGATAAGTTTTGCATAGCACATTTCCAAATCTAATGCACTTAAAATATGGTCTGATGCACGTGCAACAAACTACTCAAGGCAAAGGATCTGAGAAATTAAGCGCATGACTAAGCAACATGTCTGGACAACAATGGCATCATGAAGAGGGGAACAGAGAAGTGGAGTGAGGTTTTACCAATCAACGGGATGTCAGTGCTCTTGAGCGAGGAACGCAGGCGGCCACGCGGGGAAGTAGGCGTAGATGGGGTGTCCATACTCCTTGCCATCCTTGGTCTGAAGACGCTCCATCTTGCCGCTGTCCGGATGTAGCGAGTAGCGGCCGTATCCAAACGTCTGGATGAAGACCTTGCCGGTGCGCCCGGCGTCCATGTCGCTGGGCCAAACGTTGAAGACCCTTTTTTCCCAGTCCGTGGGCAGGCCTGGCACCGCCTCCCACACCACGCGCATGTCCGCCATTGCCCTCTCGAGAACCCACCCGTTGTCGCTGCATCTGGCCTCGCCGCGCACCCAGAGCTGCAGCTGCCTCATACGGGTCGCCATGGCCATGATGCAGAGCCGCCCGTCCTCCGGAGTCTCGGCGATGCGGTACGTGTAGAAGTTGTCCGACAGCTCTGCCGGCGCCAGCAGGTAGGAAAAGCGCAGCGTGGCGGGGTCCAGCACAAGCACGCGGCCGGAGTTGCAGATGTGCCAGTAGAGCTTCCCGGCGGCGTGCACGCAGCTGCGCTTGAACCAATGCGGGTCGAAACCGACCTGGACCTGCCTATCTCGAGAGAGCGCGCGCCAGCTGCAGTCGCCGTTGTCCACGGACGCGACCCAGGCGCGCGGGTGCCCGCCGTCGATGGCGAAGCAGACGGCCTCGAAGCAGAGCTTGCTGGGGTGCGCGCGGGAGAGCAGCGCCGAGCCGATGTAGTACCTGGAGCTGCGCCAGCGGCGGTCGTCGGGGACGGTGTCGCGTGGCGGCGGCGGGAGGAGCACGCTGCGGCGGGTGGCAGGGTCGAGGACGAGGATGCGGGGGATGGTGGACTTGGGGAGCGGTACGGTCGGCTCGAGGAGCAGGAGGCCCTGGTGGCAGTCGTGGAGCTCAAAGCGGGAGGCTTCCGGGGCGAAGTCGAGGGAGAGGCGCGGGGAGGAGGCGTCGCCGTCGAGGGGGGCGAACACGGCGTCGTAGTGGGTACGCTCGGGTTTCTCGATGGGCGGCGGAGGAGGGGTGTCGACGGGGTGGAAGAAGTGGCCGAGGAGGGGAGGGGCGCGGGGCAGGCAACGTGCGGCGACGCGGCGCCAGCGGTGGCAGGCGAGGGCGGCCCGGAGGAGGTCGGCGAGGGAGAGGCGACGGAGGATGTGGCGGAGGTCGTCCCCAGTAAGGACATCGATCGCCGCCCCCGAGCATACCTCCTCCACCGGCGGTGGCGCCGGGACCGTGGTGGACGGCGTAGAGGACGGCCGGGCCATGCTCTTCCGCGCCTTTGCTGGAGGGTTCTAGGGAGAAGGAGAGCCTTGGCTTGTTGTGCAGTGTGGAGCAGTAGAAGGACGGAGGAAGGCAGGAGCTATTTGCAGGTTGGGTTCAGGCTTTGGGGAAGGAAAAGCACCCTATCTTTGCCACCCCCAGTCACCACGGTGAACTCTTTGAATTTTGAAATGATTGCAGGCTAATACAGTATAATTCTTTCGTCTTAGACCAAAAATCTTTTAGAATGCTCGGTAATTTTAATAAAGAATTAGGGTGCGTTTGGAAGATTAATATTTTCAAAGTTTTCATAAAACGTCATGGTTTCTAAAATACTTTAGTTTAAAATACTTTGAGGTTTTTTTGCCAGTTTTGAAAACCAAAGTATCTCTGTTCATTGTGTTTTCTGAGAGTATTAGAGAAAGAGGTTAAGCCCTCGTTTTTCAAAAACAGAGAAAGGGAAAAACTGTGTTACTTCTCGGGCAGACGTTGGCATATGCTCCGAGGAGCCAACACATCACTCGCTTTGAAAACACTGGTCTATGGAACATAGCTTTATTATGATTTTCCTTCCAATATCTAAAGAGATCTAAGCTCTCTAGCTTTAAGCTCTTTTAGATGATTGACAAGGGTATAGCTAATAGAGTCCGCTAGTTGAGTACCCCTGAGGTTCGTTAAGCTAGGCTCAATTGTAATGATAGTCGAAATACGAGTTTTTACCGTATGTCGATATTGTAATCTGTATCGGATCTCACCCGATTCTTGAGACCTGGCCATCTATGTATAGGGGCCAGGAGGGGACGGTGTGGGACAGATTGAAAGCAAGCAAGGTTCAACACCCAAGTTTACTTTCGATATATACCTGTTTCGACTAACTTTACCTTCGAGTTCATTCGACGCCCTATCTCCCCGATCCTAAGTCCTTCATCTAGGACATTTGTTGAGTTAACCCTCATCAATTGGCGCCGACCGTGGGGACTTTGGGCGTTGGAATTGTTAGGAATAGACAAGTTGTATTCCCTGGGGGCCAAAGGCCACAACATATAGTTACATGTACAGGTGATAATATGCAGGAAACCCCCTAACAGGTGGGGAAAATACACATATACAAATATACATCTAACACCCCCCCCCCCCCCCCCCCCCCCCCGCGCCCCCCTCAAACTCATGGTGGATCCACAACACTGAGTTTGGAGAGTAAGAAGTCATGTTGCGCTCTAGTTTGTGCATTTGTAAAGAAATCCGCCAACTGCAAATCTGAAGGCACATACTGAAGCGCAACAACCTGAGCCTGCACCTGAGCACGTGTATAAAAAGCATCAACACCAATATGCTTGGTAAGCTCATGCTTGACCGGATCACGTGCAATACTGATAGCACCTGTACTGTCAGCCAAAAGTGGAGTGGGTGTCGTAACAGAGACCCCAAAATCTGAAAGCAACCATCGTAACCATGTCACCTCAGCAATCAACAAGGCCATAGCTCGCAACTCAGCCTCTACACTCGAACGGGAAACTGCAACCTGTTTCTTTGTCTTCCAAGCAACAAGCGAACCACCAAGAAAAACACAGTAAGCAGAAAGTGAACGACGATCCATAGGATCACTCGCCCACGTAGCATCCGAGTAGCACTGGAGCTGGAGAGAGCTGGAACGAGGAAAGAAAAGGCGACGAGTGATCGTGCCACGAAGATAACAAAGAACACGGAGGAGATGACTATAGTGAACAGTGGTAGGAGCTGAGACAAACTGACTCAGAATATGAACAGGATAAGATATATCAGGACGAGTGACAGCAAGATAAACAAGACTCCCAACAAGATGGTGATAACGCGTCGGATCAGGAAGAGGATCACCATCAGTAGGACGAAGCTTGACATTAAGCTCCATAGGAGTCTCAACAATGCGCTCATCCCCAAGAGCAGCACGAGCAAGAAGATCCTGAATATACTTTTCCTGAGAGATAGAAAAGCCATCAGGAGTGGAAGAGACCTCGATCCCAAGAAAGTAGCGGAGAGGACCAAGATCAGTCATAAGAAACTGATCACGAAGACGAGCCTTAACAAAGGCAATATACTCAGGATCATCACCAGTAATGATCATATCATCAACATAGAGAAGGAGAAGAGTGCGTCCACGAGGAGAAGTGTGAACAAACAACGCTGGATCATGAGCGCTGGGAGAGAAACCAGCAGCAGTCACCATAGAGGCAAAACGCTCAAACCAGGCACGAGGGGCCTGTTTCAGACCATAAAGAGAACGCCGAAGACGACAGACCATCCCATCAGGGACAGAATACCCAGGAGGAGGCTGCATGTAAACCTCCTCACTCAACTCGCCATTAAGAAAAGCGTTCTGAACATCAAGCTGAGACACAGACCAGTGTCGAACAGAAGCGACAGCAAGAAGAGTACGCACAGTGGTCATATGAGCCACAGGGGCAAAAGTCTCATCATAGTCACGGCCGTGCTCCTGCTGAAAGCCACGAGCCACAAGACGCGCTTTGTAGCGCTCAAGAGATCCATCAGAGCGGGTCTTAATTTTATAGACCCACTTACACGTGATAGGACGAACACCGGGAGGGGGAGATACAAGATCCCAGGTGCCAGTGCGCTCAAGCGCAGCAATCTCCTCAGCCATAGCAAGTTGCCATTCAGGATGACGCTCAGCATCCCGATAAGAAGTCGGCTCGGAGGCAACAGAAAGACCGTACTGACTAGGAGAGTAACGGTTTGGAGGACGATGCGGACGAGTCGCCGGAAGAGGAGAGGGAAGCTCGTCAGAAGAAGACGACACATCGGAAGAAGAAGGAATAGCAGAGGAAGACTCCGAAACCGGAGAACGAGGAGAACTAGGGGAACTAGACGGAGTAGAGGATAGCGCCGGGGTCGAAGAGGGCGCATCAGAACAAGGTCCAGGAGGAGGGACAATAGGGACAGATGGAGGTGCATCAGGAAACAAAAGAAAGGAGATATCATCCACCGGGTAGGTACCAGAGGTGGGGCGAGGATAGAAGGGATGCGTCTCATCAAACGTGACGTCACGAGAGGTGCGCATCCGACGACCAACAGGGTCCCAACAGCGATAGCCCTTATGCTCATCACTGTAGCCGAGAAAAACACACTCAACAGACTGAGCGGTCAGTTTGGTGCGTTCACGAGGAGGGAGAAGAACATAGCAAACGCAACCAAACAAACGAAGAGTCGAGTACTCTGGAGAACCACCAGAGAGACGCTCGAGAGGGATGCCACCTTGGAGGGCAGCAGAAGGCTGGATGTTAATGAGGTAAGTCGACGTAGCGACAGCCTCAGCCCAGAAATGCGGCGGAAGAGAAGAAGCAATCATCATAGCACGGGTGGTCTCAAGAATATGACGATGCTTACGCTCGGCGACACCATTTTGAGCATGCGCACCGGGACAAGAAAACTGAGCAAGGGTGCCCTGCTCAGCAAGAACACCACGCAGGTGCCGAGAGATATACTCACCAATAGAATCAGCACAGAACACACGAATGGGCGAGGAGTATTGAGTGCGGACCATGGCCGCAAAGTGCTGATAAATAGAAAGCACCTCACTGCGAGAGCGCATAAAAAACAACCAGGTGTACCGTGAAAAATCATCAATGAATAAAATATAGTAGCGATGACCCCTTTTGAACCAAAGGGAGCCGGACCCCAAACATCGGAATGAACTAAATCAAAAGGTCGCTGAGATACAGACACACTGGTAGGATAGGGAAGCTGAATCTGTTTGCCTAACCTACAACCCTGACAGTTCAAAGACACATCTCCTGAGACAGACCCCAGAAGACCACGACGGACTAAAGATGATAAACGGGAGCCACAAAGGTGACCTAGCCGATGATGCCACTGCTGGAAAGAGCCAGTGACGGAAGCAGCGACCGCGGGAGAACTGGCCGATGAAGAGGCAGCGGATGGAACACGAAGCCAGTCTAACTCCCAGAGCCCTGGAGGCTCACGGCTGCGAGGGCCAGCTCCAACCAGGGCCTGTGTGCGGCGGTCCTGAACAGCACAAGAATCAGCGTCAAGAATGATGCGACAACCAGAATCAGTAAGCTGACTAGCAGAAAAAAGATTCATCTTAAGGCTAGGAACATGAGAAACATCAGGAACAGAGAAAGAGGAAGTAGAGAGGGTGCCTTGACTGGAAACAGGAAGAGATGTACCATCAGCCGTGATAACACGGACAGGAGAAACGAGAGAACGAAGAGCAGAAAGAATAGAAGACGCAAAAGTCATATGAAAGGAAGCTCCAGAATCCAGATACCACGGGGACATACCTGACTGTGCAGAAGGTGGTGGTCGCGCGGTGCCAGAAGAGGTAGACACAGGACAAGCAGTGCCTGACAAGGAAGATCCTGTAGCAGCTAGCAGACCACGAATACCCCGAATAATATCCTGCTCAGAGAGTGCAACGGCAGAAGATCCTGTAGAACTAGCCTGCTAATGAGCGTGAAACTGCTGACGTAAACTAGGATCCCTCCTCCAGCAGCTAGAGAAATCGTGGCCAGGCTTGCCACAGTAAGAGCAGGGAGGACGAGGATTGCGGTTCTGACCGCGAGGCTGCTGAGGCTGACTCTAGCCCTGGACCGGAGGAGTAGAGAGTATCGGCGGCACTGGAGACCGCAACGGAGCCGACGGCACAGGAGGACCACGAGCAGCAAGTACAGAGGGAACCTCAAGAAGACCAGCGCCACGAAGACGGGTCTCCTCAGCACGAAGCTCAGACAACACCTCAGAGAGCGGGACACGACCACGAGCAAGTAGCTGGGCGCGACGAGGCTCAAACTCCTTGCAGAGCCGAGAAAAGAACTCATATACACGCTGAAACTCCAGATCAGCGCGCACAGTCAGACAGCAGGGACAAGTGGCACACACAGCTGTACGAAGAGAATCAAGCTGACGCTAGATAGCAGCACTCTGAGTGTAGAACTCATCAATAGTAGAATCACCCTGCTGAAGAGCATGCTCCTGGCGAACCACAGACAGGTAAAGAGCATCCCCAGATGGCTGATAGCACTGACGAAGAAAGGCCCACTGAGCAGCAACAGTAGGAAGACCCATGAACTCAGCAGCATACTGAGGCAGAACACTGGAAGTAAGAACAGCAGCAGCACGAGCATCCTCATCTATCCACTGAGTGTAGTCAGTCAGATCCAGCCGGTAGGTCGCAAGAGCGTCAGAATACTCCTGGACCTGCCGGTCATACTCAGCCAGAGCAGTATCATCAGCACTTTTGGCTGCATCCTTGGCCTCCTGAGTAGCATCGGGGGCAAGGGCAACGGGCGTCGGTGGAATAGGCACCGTAGGAGCAGTGGGGCGCGGCGGACAGGGGACCTCGCCGGAAAGCACACCCCAAAGACGAAGACCGCGCATGTGGACGCGCATAAAGGCAGCGAAATCAGGGTAATTCGCGCCATCAAAGATCACCGGGTAGCGACGAATCGCAAGGTAGCCCGACGATGACGAAGAAGAAGACATAGTCTTTTTTTTTGACGAAACTAAACAGAGGTCAACGCCCGATCGAAAATCAGATGCGATCGGGGCGACGGCAGACGGGGCGGCGGGGGCGGGCGACGAGGCGGCCGGCCGGGGCGGTCAGGCGGGAGACGAGGCTGCCGGCCGGGGCGGTCGGCGGCGGCGGATGAGGCAGTCGGGGTGGTCAGGGCGGCCGGGGCGCGGCGGCGGCAGACGGGGTGGCCGGGGCGCGGCGGCGGCGGACGAGGCGGCCGGGGCGGTCGGCGGCGGCGGACGGGGCGGCCGGGGCGGTCAGTGAGGAGCGGCGGCGGACGGGCGGCCGGGGAAGAGGAGCGGCGGCGACGGCCGGAGCTCGCCGGCGGCGAGGGAGAGGCGGCGGCGGCGGCCGGGCGCGGCGGCGGAAGGCCGGAACGGGCGGCGGCGGCGGCGAGGAGAGGAGCTAAACCTAGCGCTCTGATACCATGTTAGGAATAGACAAGTTGTATTCCCTGGGGGCCAAAGGCCACAACATATAGTTACATGTACAGGTGATAATATGCAGGAAACCCCCTAATAGGTGGGGAAAATACACATATACAAATATACATCTAACAGGAATCATGAATTCGACGGCTTTTTCGCTTTTAGCCAATAGCAGTGCAGGAACCGACGAAAATCAAGAGATGGAGTTGACAATCGGAAGTCTAAGCATCTTTATCGGGCCTTCGGGTTCGACTCGCCTTTCAGATCCGGCGAAACCAGATCCGTCGGCAAGTGAGCACGAAACAGTAGCAATGATGGAATATTCTGAAGGCTCTTCCAACGAGGTAAACTCGCCGGTCAGCTTAGGAGAAGTACAAAAAAGAAAAATCGCAGAAGGCGATGAAACAATGGAAAATTTCAACTTAGGGATCCAACTCGAAGATCTCATGATTCGCCACAATGATATCTCAGACAAGTCAACATATACGTGGAAGACAGGGTTAGAGCTTTCTGAAGACAATGACTCGATCTTCTCAAGCTTTAATAACAAAATCGGCAAACAATGCCAGGTGCTCGCCATTGTAGGGGACAATTCAGAAAAATTCGACGAAAACAACAATCCAATGTTAAATCCAGCAAATATCGATAGAGGAGCAAATCATCTAGCAGAAGGGCAAACAGCAGAATCCCTCGCAACCAGGGAAAAAATTCGACTATCATCCGATGAATGGAGAGTAATAAGGGAAGCCGTAGAACACGGCACACCGATACCATCAAATTCCAGCAAGGATATGCTCCTGGGGTATCACTATGCCCTAAGGCAACAGACAAAACAACTAGCAAAGGAGAAAATAGAGATACAAAAAAGAAAAGATTCAGCCATTGCAGCCAGCAACGCCGCTCGCAGAGCACGGAGCGACGCATCACATACTAACGCAAGGAGGAATCGTCGACATGGTTCAAGGTACGAAAACCTCGAGTACTCAGAAAGGCAAAGCATCTCCAAAAATCTCGACTCGTCCTTCCTATCGGTCGACGAACAGGGAAACATCATACCAGAAACCCCCGAAGCAGCACTAGTGGCAGCTCAAGCGTATCTGTTTACAACTCGACCAAGTCCGGGGGACCCGAGAGAACATATGCATAGAGCAGCGTTGAACGGACTGAAGATGGTGGGCAACAGGCTATCATCAAAAGAAGAGGAATATCACAAGAAAGAAACACACAAGCCAAGATCACCTTGCCATCACAATAGTCCTTGGCGCAGAAGCAGTAGTCGACGATCTCGATCGCCATCACCAAAATAGCATGGGAGCCCAAAGCATGGAGGAACTCAAAGATCTCGATCTCCAAACAGAAGGCACGAAGACGACGAAAAAGAGATGGGAGCATCGTGCTTTACCCGTAGGGTTCGCACTACGCCAGTACCCAAGGGGTTCAAACTACCTCATGACCAACAAAAGTACGACGGATCACAGGAACCACAGTCCTGGCTCTCAGACTATCTACAAGCAGTACAAATATTGGGAGGAACCAAAGAAACAGCAATGCAAAGTTTGCAACTACACCTCACCGGCGCAGCAAGGTCATGGTTAAGCAAACTAGAGAAAGAAACTATTGGAAGTTGGGAAGATCTCACCAAGCAATTCACAAGCAACTTCAGGTCGACATACAAGCGGCCGGCGTCGATAGAAGAAGTCAAAGCGTGTGTGCAACAACGCAAGAAACCCTAAGGGCATACATCCAAAGATGGAGTCTTATCAAAAATTCAGCAGTTGAAGTTTTAGACGAAAGAGCAATAGACGCATTCATAATTGGATTAAGGCGAAGAGACCTAGTCGAAGAGATGGGCAGAATCAAGCCAAAAATAGTGTCAGACCTCATGGATGTAGCAAACAGATTTGCAGATGGAGAAGACGCATGCAACAACAAGCGGACGCGATCGCCAGAGGACGATAGGAGAAACAGATATGGAAGCCAAAGAAGAAGATCCCGCAATTACGACAACTACGGCTCCCACAGCCAAGTAGCCACGGGATATAAGGATAACAGCTACCAAGGGAGTGATCGCAGAGGCTCAGGTTATCGAAGCTACGGAAAAGAGGACTACAAAAAGTTTCCCACAAGAGAATCCAGAGAGTACAACCCATCGCCAGAAGACATGTTAAACGGGCCTTGTCATATACACTCAGCATTCGTCGATGGAAAGCGAGTGTCCAGGCATGCAATGAAAGATTGCACAACACTTTTGAAGCTGCAAGAAGCAGCATTAAGTAAGCAAACCGAAGCAAAGCGACAAGGATACGAAGGAAACAACAAGCCTCCCACGAATCAACAAGGGAACAATGGAGCTTCCCAAGGACAAGACCAGCCAAGCCAGGGACACGATGATGACGGAGGATACGTTCCATCTAAGGGGCACATCACAGCAATGATACAACCCGTGCCCAAGTCGAACAAAGAAGAAGAAAAGCATTACTCGACAAGTCAATCTAGCAGTCACTTCACCTCCAGCTACAACAGAATATCTACACTGGTCAGAACAACCAATCGAGTTCAACAGAGAAGATCACCCTATAACAGTACCTCGGCCGGGAAACGCGCCCTTGGTACTCAAAGCTCAAATCGGCGCGTATGATGTCGACAGGATATTCATGGACGCAGGAAGTGGAATCAATTTGATATATGCGAAAATGCTCAGAGCAATTCATATATCACTAGAGTTCCTGAAGCCAACAGACTGTTCCTTCCATGGGATCGTACTAGGAAGTGCCAATTATCCACTAGGTCGGATAGCACTCAACGTTTGCTTCGGCAACCGACAAAACTACAGAAGAGAAAAGCTAGACTTCGAGGTCATGGACTGGCCATCTCAGTATCATGCGATCCTCGGGCGACCCGCGTTTTCGCGATTTATGGCAGTACCTCACTATACGTATCTAGTACTCAAGATGCCAGGACCAAAGGGAATCATCACAGTAATGGGAAGCTTTGAGGTTTCAGACCTCTGCGACAAGGAGTTCCACAAGATGGCACAAAACTTTGGCATGGTAGCCAACTATGCAGAGAAGGTGAAAAGCACGACTATGGAAGGCGACAAGCTACCCGAAGGACGTGCTACAAAGCCAGAGATAAAGAAACCACGAGTAGAAGCATCAGGAGAAGACAAAGTTGTAGAAGAAGAAGAGAAGGCCATGACGGCATAAGCATCAAGAACAAAGTAGAGTAGAAGAATAAGGCTGTAAAAGCCACGAGTCATCCCAGGGCAATGCCCTCTAGATCCAGAACACAGGTCATAGGCCGGATCTCTTGGGTCACCCTATGTATCTTACATTACAAGTATAATAAAAGACAAAACGTTTCTCATATTTGAGTTTATGAGTCTCTCAAAAGAAAAATGCGGCAAACGCACGAATCACACAAAACGCTCTGAGAACAAATTTCAGACATACAGTCGTGAAATAAGAAACTCTCGCGTTCCACATATACACGAGTATTACAACAGCGGGTTATCAGAATCGTCTACACCTAAAGGATCTAAATAGTGATACTCGCGAAAAAACGCGGCATCCGCTCGCAACAGCCTAGCTATAATCCTTTGAGAAGGCTCCAAGAGGATTGCGAGGAAGCATGACAGAATGCATAGTTATGAGAGCTCTTTGGCAACCATCGACTGACTCTCCGATATGCTGGGCGCGGTCCTGAAGCAATACGATAGCACGACGGCGGCGAGGATCAGTCCACAAACTATCAATACCGGCTGACATCTTCTCCAGAGCCGCATCTCGCTCGGCAACCCGACGATCTTCAGCAGCAAAATCCAAACAAGTGCCTAAGATGACAAAGGATATCACAAAGCAGCAGTGGAACAAAAGGGGAAAAGAGAAGTCGCAAGGAATCTTACATCGCAACATCTCGCAGGCAGACTCGATAATACCGATGATAAAAGAGTCGCATTCTTCATGATGCACAATCTTCGCCATCAGACTAGACACCTTATCGTCAAGAATAGATATCTGCTTCATCAAACCACAAGTTTTGCTAGCTTTGTCTATAGTCATCTGTGCTTGGCGTTTGGCTAAAGTCAAGCGATTCTCAAGATCCGAAATCTGTGAAGAATATTTAGCGCATTGGCAGCAACGGCGAGGAGGCAACGAAGCTTTAGAATCAAAAGCACCGGCAGAAGAGGCAGCCTGGTCGCGACTTGAAGGATCACCAATACGCGCAGACTGGAAGCCAAAAGAAAAGAAGGAAGAAGCATTTCAGAAGCTAACATGACATATCATAGAAAAGAAGCATATTTACATAGAGGCAAACCCTTTGACTAAAGTTCTCGGGTTGCACACGACTAAAGGTTTTTTCATCAAAAGCAGAAATTGAAAATTACAATAAGAGGCCGAGTCTACGCCACCTCAGCATTCTGCTCCGTGGCAGAGGAAGGCGTGGCAGAAGCAATGCCAGCAGTTGAAGGAGGCACGGGCTCTTCCGTCGCTGGAGTCAAGGAAGTTGGCGAAGTAGAAGCCGCGGAAGCCGCTAAAGGAGAAATAATCGACACCAGGGTAGGTGCAAACTTCTTCGCCTTCTCAAAGAAGGCCTTTAGCTCTGAGCGGGTGCGGCCATGAGGAGAGCTGACCTTTTCCCAATCGAAATCTGCACCATGTGCATAGGAAAGGGCGATAGCACCCTCAGCACCTCGCTTCAAAGAAAGCCCCTTCAGCTGGAGGACAGGGTCGTCAGTAGTATTGAAGGCTTCGGCGAGTTTCTTCAAGTCATTGTTCGGAACCTCCACCTTTTGCTTGGGCCACAACCCGATGAACATCCGCGTAAGAACGCGGGTCACCAACTCAAAGAGCTCCTGGATAGATATCCAGTTTGCTTTGAGTAAGTTAACCGCGGCCATAAGTGGATCATCGCCCGGTTGCAGAGTCGACAAAGACACCTTGGTGTATTCTGTACAACAAAGGGGACAGAAAAACAGTAGGACAAGAAAATATCAGCAAGAGCAAGAAAGCAACAGCAGCAGAAGAAGAGTACAAGACGAGTGTGTACCGCTAGCAGCAGCAGACATTGTGTGAAGCCGCTCAGCCACGGCTTGCTCTCGCTGGAGATGCTCTTTGTTGGCATCAGCCAAGTCCTTCTCCGCTTTCTTCGTCTTAGCCAGCGCTGACTTATGCGACTTCTCAGCACTTGCTTTGGCAGCGGTCACAATATCTTAAGCTTTCCGCGAAGCATTAAGCTCGGCTTCTAGCGATGCAATGCGAGCATTGGCTGATGCTAGAGCATCTGCAAAGAAAGGAAAAGAGAAGTCAAAAAAGTAGTAAAAAGAGGTATATAGGACAAGCAAAGACAAGACAAAGAATTAACCTTCGGAAGCTTTCGCAGCCTTCAAGTATTCAGTACATTCAGTACCCAAGGCAACGAATTTCTTCATCAATGCCTGACAAGAGAGAAACATGTAAGCGTATGGAAGGCGCAAGATAGATAAGTATAGTATAACCACTCACATTGTCAGGAGAGCCTTTGGGCTCGTGTGCTTCAAGGGCAACTTCAATGTCCTGGGATTTCTTTGACCGCTTGGTACTTCGGGATGCAGCAATCTTCTTGGTAGAAGCTCTGGTGGCCCTCGGCGCCTGCACAGCCGGCTCAATCTCTTGTACAGGAGGCTCATCCGTAGTTACATCCTGAGCAGAAGGAGCAGCCGAAGCATCCCTTTTCTGCTCCTCGTCGTCACTACAAGAGAAAATAGGTTTTATATAACTCGAAAGCAAGAAGGCAGATACAGCGAAATACTGGAATGCGAAGAACACTTACGACGCCAGGAGGCCGAAAAATTCAACTTCTTCTTCTAGAACAGGGGCTTCATGAGCCGCAGTCCTCTGCACGGAGGTACTCGATGATGTAAGCTCGTCGACACGCTTCCTCTTCTTGTCCACACAAGTGTCTTCAGAAAGAGCAGGAGGAGGCGATGTCGTCAAGCTGGTATCTTCTTCTGATTCTTCGACATCATCTCCGTCCTGATTTTCTTCCGCCTCGGGGGCTTTAGAAACAGTAGAGGCCAGATCAGCCGGAAGAGGCCCTTCCTCTAGAAGAGGAGGGCGTGAAACAAGGAATAGGTGGTCCTACAAACGAACAAGTCAGAAAAGTAATCGATGCAAGGATAAACACAGCTGGAAGCCGATGAACTCGATAACAAGTATACATAGCAAACAAATATATACCTTGGGTAGGGGATGCACAGAGTCGAAATAATCAGCGGCTAATTCTGCAACCGCATGATCCTTGGTGAGCTTGGTGAGGCTCCTAAATCGCTTGTCGACTTCCTGCTTCTCCATTAGATCTCCAGAGATGCGAGAAGGATCCACCAAGCCAGAATAGCTCCAAAGCTTGGAAAGGCGATGCTGCAGGGGTTGAACTCGACATTGCACAAAGAACGCCATGAGTTGCATACCCGATAAAGCGCCTCCTTTACCTCCTTTCAGAGCTTGGATGTGGGTCAACAGCAGAGCAATCCCCTCCATCTCAGCGTCTGTGGGAGGCGAATCCCACGATGCCAATTTCTTCAACTCCTTGGAGGTGTCAAAGGGGGCTAGTCCATACTCGTCTTCGGAGGAGGCCTTACGGTCTTTGACGTAAAACCATTTGGTCCTCCAACCTTGGACCGACACAGATATGGAAAACTCCAGATACTGCGCCTCGGGGCGCACAGAGACGATAGCTCCGCCCAGCTCAGGCTTATTCACCAAAGAAACGCTGCGGCGGAGACAAAAGATGGATCTCCAAAGAAGAAAGTGGGGTTCGATCCCTAGGAATGACTCGCAAAGAGTCACGAAGCAGGCGATGTGAAGGATAGAATTAGGTGTGAGCTGGTGAAGCTGCACACCGTAAACATAGAGAAGCCCACGAAGGAATTCATGGGCAGGAAGAGAGAGTCCGCGAAAGAGGAAGGCGAGGACCATCACCCAATAGCCGCTCGGTGGCTTGGGGATCCGTTTGGTACTTGGGAACTTGATGGAGTCGTTGCTGGAGATGAGACCATCTGTCTTGGCCTTGTTCAGCTCTTTCTGCGTGACAGCAGAGGGCACCCAGCTAGTCGCGGAGCTCGTGGATTTCCCCTTGGCCATGGTGTTCTTCACTGCCAGATGTTTCACGCGCATCTACAGATCTACGCTCGGGGGCTATGCACATGAAGAGCAGGGCGCAAGGATTGGCAATGGCCGCGGCGGAGACAAGGAGCTGGTAAACAGTACAAATCCCCAATCTCCCCTTATATACCTTCTCTGAGAAGGAACGTGGGTTGAGACGTGGCGTAAGGAGCGGAAGTGGCAGCCCACTAACGGGCAGAGAAATACAAAATTACCGCGCTACCCATGAAACGGTACGCGCTCAGTAAGGGTGACGTATAGCTAAATTTGGCCACTGACGTCACGAAGAAGACGAAAGATCAGAGATCAACTCAACAGATGCATATAATCGACGAGTATCAAATATGGCGACTTCCAAATAAAAGATGACAGAACAAACAAGATTGGCGCCGACAATACAAAAGACAATTTAGGAGACTATACCCGAAAACATTCGACTATAGCCTCGGGGGCTACTCCCATCGGGAGCGCTGAGCGCGCACCCGACGATGTTTATTAACGAGCACTGGAGCACAGAAAGCGAAGGAGTATGCGATAAAACATTGTTACTCCCATCGGGAGCGAGTTTTTATGGTTTATAACCCGAATATTTTCAGTCAAAATTCGACTGCGACGTGTGATTCTCGAGTTGCGTTATCGCAATGAAACTCGAATGTCGTGATTTATCATGAAGGTAAGACCCCGGGATCCATCCTGTGTGGCCTGGTATACGCACATGGATGCGCTCTGCTGGTATGTATCCGTGTCTACGACGCGAAGAAAGTCCTAGTGGACGCACTGGGTACCCTGAGAACTACTGGGATTCATTCTTTGTAAGTCCTAAATGCGCAAAAGAGTGGGTTTGACCGGTTTTCCGAATTCAAGTCCAAGGGGATTGAATTTGAAGTAGGTGGCAAGTATCTGTTCTGGCAGTTAACTGACCTCTTGATCCATCAGAGTTGTCAGGCTTGTTCATCAAAACCCATTGCGAGATATTATCATGAAAGTAAGTCGAAAGACCAGGTCAAAGATTTGAAGATGTGAAGAAGTCAAAGAATTGATCAAGTCAAACATTTAAAGATTAGAGATTCAACCCGAATCTGCAATTCTGATAGAATCTCAGGGGCTACTGACAAGGGTATAGCTAATAAAGCCCGCTAGTTGAGTACCCCTGAGGCCCGTTAAGCTAGGCCCAATTGTAATGATAGTCGAAATACGAGTTCTTACCGTATGTCGATATTGTAATCTGTATCAGATCCCACCCGATCCTCGAGACCTGGCCATCTATATATAGGGGCCAGGAGGAGACGGTGTGGGACAGATTGAAAGCAAGCAAGGTTCAACACCCAAGTTTACTTTCGATATACACCTGTTTCGACTAACTTTACCTTTGAGTTCATCTGACGCCCTATCTCCCCGATCCTAAGTCCTTCATCTAGGACATTTGTCGAGTTAACCCTCGTCAATGATTGAGGTGTCAGCTTACGTGGATCTATCTATAAGCAAGTCAGTGATTGGCTAGATGGTCCATCACTCTGCCTTCACATGTATAGGTTAAAAAGTATAAATATTAGTAATTTCTATCCACCGAATATCACATTAATTTTTTTAAAACAATTGTTGTTACCGCTTGACATGTTTAGGTAATAGTCTCTACTTTCTCATTCATTTATGTTATGTATAAAGTTTGATACATGAATAATCTGCTTGGATATGTATTATAAATGATTCCCTGGATATTATTTTTGTTGTTGAGCAAAAAGTTCTATTTACTCGTGCATCTTTATTATTCGTCGAGGCGTACCAATGGACCTATGTGTGAGTGGGTGACAAGTGGGCCAGGCTAAATGCGGGACGGAGTAAGGGAAGGTTGTGCCGGCCCCATCCCATTTACAACCCAATTTTGGTATGGAATGGGTGGTTCGGGCCAAATAACGAGCAACAGTATGTTTGGGTGCCCATTGGGTGGAGACGTTTGTTCGCACAGACCAAAATGGACAACCGTCGTCTATTTGGAACATGCCGCTGGAGATATCCTTCAAACTGACATGGGCACGTGTCGGCTCCAGCAAAGAAGCGTCCGCCAACGAACAACACATCACACGCATGTGCAACAGATACACTGACCATATGTCATCCTACAAAACATGTAAGCCCCGTTGTGCGTACCCAGAGACATAACTCAATGAGGCAAAAATAAAAGCATAAATATTCTAACAAAAGAACAACCGCACCACAAAATTTAAACGGTGGTACTAGAGGACGGCCCGACAGAGCGTGTTAGGTCCATCTAGTAGTCGCTCAAATCTAAAGAACGGATTACCCCTTCCCTCCACACAGTTATTTACATATTCTTAGGCATTTTACACTTTTCTTCAATGTTTCTCTCCTCTCATTAATAAATCTACAACCATGATATTTAATCCAAGAATATTTAGCAATATTTCATATAATATTTTTATTCAATAATATTCATTCAAGTTTACAATATGATCCATGGCAGGTGACAAGGGTATAGCTAATAGAGCCCGTTAGTTGAGTACCCCTGAGGCCCGTTAAGCTAGGCCCAATTGTAATGATAGTCGAAATACGAGTTCTTACCGTATGTCGATATTGTAATCTGTATCGGATCCCACCCGATCCTCGAGACCTGGCCATCTATATATAGGGGTCAGGAGGGACGGTGTGGGACAGAATGAAAGCAAGCAAGGTTCAACACCCAAGTTTACTTTCGATATACACCTGTTTCGACTAACTTTACCTTCGAGTTCATCTGACGCCCTATCTCCCCGATCCTAAGTCCTTCGTATAGGACATTTGTCGAGTTACCCCTCGTCAGTTGGCGCCGACCGTGGGGACTCGAGGGCGTTGGAATCATGAATTTGACGGCTTTTTTGCTTTTAGCCAACAGCAGTGCAGGAACCGACGAAAGTCAAGAGATGGAGTTGACGATCGGAAGTCTAAGCATCTTAATCGGACCCTCGGGTTCGACCCGCCTCTCGGATTCGACGAAGCCAGATCCGTCGGCGAGTGAGCCCGAGACAGTAGCAATGATGGAATCATCTGAAGGCTCTTCCAGCGAGGTAAACTCGCCGGTCAGCTTAGGAGAAGAAAAAATCGCAGAAGGCGAAGAAATTCAGGAAAAACTCGGCACGGAGGTAAAAGCGTTTAAAATGCACAATAGTACAAGGGACTTTGCCGCTGGAAGTAGTGGCGTCTCCAAAAGAGTACACCAGTTATGCGTCATTATCACTGAAGCAGAATAAGAAAACAATAACGAGGGAAGCAAAGGGGTCGACGAGCAAGTCGACAAGATAAGGGAGTACAACAAAAAGGAGAAGGAGAAAATTCACGTCTCAGCCAGAGAGTGGAGGATCATCATGGCAGCTATCAATCATGGCACAGAAGTACCCAAAGGCTCAAGAAGAGAAGTTCTAATGGGATATCAGTACGCATTGCACCAGCACAAGAAGAAACTGGGAGAGGAAAGAGACATGTTTTCGAGAAGTCAAGATAATAATAGTATGACAAGGGAAGAGTATTGGGATGACTATAGTGATAATTCAGAGTACAGCAGAGAAAGGCGCGGAGACCCAAAACACAACAGAGGGACAACGGCGCAAAGTAGAGAGGAAAGGTACTCGAGAAGTATTACTCCACAGCTAGAGGAGGAAGAAGAAGACTTCGTGCAAGAAACACCGGAAGCAGCGCTGATAGCAGCACAGGCATACCTACTAACCACGCGGCCAGAACCCGGAGATCTGCGGGAAGACATGCACCAAGCTGCAATACGAAGCCTCGGGATAGTGGAAGACAAGATCAGGGGAAAAGGTTCAGAGGCAAAGTCGACAAGCTACAGGGAGAAGCGAAAGGAGAAGTTCAAGCACAAAATCACACAAAACAAGTCTAGCGAGTCATCAGAAGAAGAAAGGCGACAAAAAAGGAAGGAGGATGCAAGAAATATAATAGCGCAGGCTCGAGTAGATAAATCGCGCCACGCCTGGAGGGAAGAAAATTACGAGGACAACGAAAAAGAAATGGGCGTGTTGTGCTTTACCCGCAGGGTTCGCAAAACGCGGGTACCCAAAGGATTCAAGTTACCGCACGACCAGCAAAAATATGATGGGTCGCAAGAACCTACCCTATGGTTATCGGATTACCTGCAGGTAGTACAGATATTAGGGGGAACAAAAGCAACAGCAATGCAAAGTTTGCAATTACACCTCATCGGCGCAGCACGGTCCTGGTTGAATACCCTACCCAATGAATCCATCGGAAGCTGGGATGAACTCGAAAGCCAATTCGTAAAAAAATTACGCTCGACATATAAGCGCCCAGCATCACTGGGGGAAGTCAAAGCGTGTGTGCAAAGAAAAGGCAAAACTCTACGTTCTTATATACAACGATGGAGTGTAATTAAAAACTCAGCAGAGGACGTCTCCGACGAAAGAGCAATAGACGCTTTTTTGGCTGGCCTTCGTCGCTCAGACCTTGTGGAAGAGATAGGAAGAACAAGGCCAACAACAGTAGCAGAATTAATGGAAGAAGCCAACAGATTCGCTGACGGAGAGGATGCATATAACAACAAAAGAGGACGTTCACCAGAAGTTGACAGAACAAGCAGACAAAGAAGAAGACACCGCAGCAGGGATAACCAAGGAAGGCGAAATCAGGTAGCTGCGGGGTACGAAGCAAAGGAAGAGGAAGGTTATAAAAGTAGGAAGTTTCAAGCAAAAGGAGCAAAAAAACCAAGATACTCCGGCCCTTCAGCCGAAGACATGCTATATGGACCTTGCCGAATCCACTACGCGTATCTTGATGGAAAGAGAGTCTCAAACCACCAGATGAAGGATTGTAGAACTTTCCTGAGGTTACAAAGCGCCATGGGTTCAAGCCAAGGGGGATGGCAAGGAGAAAATACACAAGTCAAGGATATCAAGTACAAAGACTAGCGAGGCACCTAGAGTCAAAAGTTTACATATCAGCGATGATTCAACCGGTGCCCAAGTCAAAGAAAGAGCGAAAGAACATATCTAGGCAAGGAAACCTAGCGATATCATCGCCACCAGCCACTACAGAGTACTTGCGGTGGTCAAATCAACCAATTAAGTTCAACAGAGCAGACCACCCAAGGAAAGTTCCCAGGCCGGGCCACTAGCCAATGGTGTTAAAGGCGCAAATAGGAGGGTACGACATCGGGAGAGTATTCATGGATGCAGGAAGCGGCATAAACCTGATATATGCTAGAACCCTGAAGGCAATGTGTATTTCGCTGTCAAGCCTGAAGCCAACAGATTATTCTTTCCATGGAATAGTACCAGGAGCCGCAAATTACCCTCTGGGGAAAATAGAACTCGGCGTCTATTTTGGCAGTAGCAGCAACTATCGCAGGGAGAAGTTGGAATTTGAAGTTATGGACTGGCCCTCTTAGTACCACGCAATTCTAGGGCGCCCAGCATTTGCAAAGTTCATGGCAGTACCTCATTACGCGTATCTAATGCTAAAAATTCCAGGACCCAAAGGAACGATTACAGTATAAGGGAGCTTTGAAGTAGCCAACACTTGCAACAAAGAATTCAATAGAATGGCGCAAACTTTTGGCATGACAGCAGAATATGAGAGGCTGAAAGGAGAAACCGATCATAATGTGCTACCCGACGTTAGACGATCCCTGCCAGATCAGGCTTTCGACACAACTCAGGACTCGAAGAAAATCCAGGTCCACCCAACGGACCCGAACAAAACAACATCGATTGCGGTAAACCTGGATCCTGCATATGAAAGCGCGCTCGTCGAGTTCCTCCGTGAGCGCTGGGAAATCTTTGCCTGGTGTCCTTCAGACATGCCAGGGGTTCCCAAGGAACTCGTCGAGCATGCACTAAATGTAGATCCTAAAGCAAAGCCAGTCAAGCAACCATTGCGATGATTTGATGAACCCAAAAGGAAGGCGATAGCATCAGAATTGCACAGACTAGAAAATGCTGGATTTATCAGAGAAATAAAAACTTCGAGTTGGGTATCCAACCCAGTCATCGTACCCAAGAAAAACACAGACGTACAAAGAGTGTGTGTCGATTACACATCTCTCAATAAGCACTGTCCAAAGGATCCCTTTCCTCTACCCTGCATTGATCAGATAATTGATTCAACAGCAGGATGTGCAAGGCTTTCCTTTCTGGACGCATATTCTGGTTACAACCAGATCAAGTTGAAAAAAGAAGATGAAGAAAAGACAGCTTTCATTACACCATATGGGGTGTTTTGCTATCAAGTAATGCCTTTCGGCCTAAAAAATGCAGGAGCAACTTATCAAAGGATGATGCAAAACTGCCTTGGGAGCCAAATAGGACGCAACATCCAAGTCTATAGTGACGATGTAGTCATTACCACAAGAAAGGAGGAATCCCTAATCAGGGACTTGGCAGAAACCTTCGACAACTTGAGAAGGTACAAGCTTAAGCTTAACCCGACAAAGTGTTCCTTCGGCGTATCGGCAGGACAACTTTTAGGGTTCCTGGTGTCAGCACGAGGAATAGAGGCGAACCCAGAGAAGATCCAAGCAATTTTAACAATGGGGAAACCCACGAAACTACACGACGTACAGAAACTCGCAGGACGCGTCGCGGCACTAAGTCATTTTGTTGCTCGATTGGGAGAGAAAGCACTCCCTTTCTATGCACTCATGAAGAAGTCAGATGATAAATTTGAATGGACAGAAGAGGCAGACGTAGCTTTTGCGCAGCTGAAAAAAGTGCTTTCCACGCCACCAGTGCTGGTCGCACCAAAAGAAAAAGAGCCACTACTACTCTACATCGCCGCAACCCATCAGGTGGTGAGTACAGTATTAGTAGTCGAAAGAAGTGAAGAAGGAAAAGCCCACGGCGTCCAGAGGCTGGTGTATTTCATCAGTGAAGTACTTTCTCCGACAAAACAGAGGTATCCCCACTATCAAAAACTTGCATATAGTGTCTTTACAACAGCACGAAAGTTGCAACAGTACTTTGCGGTGCACCCAATCATAGTGGTCAATGAGGCACCACTATCGAACATATTGAACAATCCTTCAGCAACAGGACGTGTCTCTTTATGGGGAATCGAATTATCTCCCATGGACATCACGTATGAAAAAAGAAAGGCGATCAAGTCGCAAATCTTGCCAGATTTCACAGCAGAGTGGTTGGAGTTGCAGAGCACGGGACCACCAGATTTATCGAGTGTCTGGACAATGTACTTCGACGGTTCTAAAAGAATCCAAGGCGCAGGCGCAGGAGTAGTCTTGATATCACCACACGGTGACAAACTGAAGTATGTTTTAAGAATGAGTTTTCTGCAGGCCTCTAGTAATGAAGCAGAATACGAGGCCTTACTGCATGGAATGAAGATGGCCAAGGCGTGTGGAGCAACTCGTCTAAGAATATTCGGAGATTCAAACCTCGTCGTCCAACAAGTTATGAACAGATGTGACACAATCAATGACAACATGATGGCCTACAAGAACTTGTATCACTATCTTGAAGGAACATTTGATGGATGCGAAGTCTCGCACGTCAGCAGAAACAGTAACGAAGAAGCCGACAATCTGGCAAATATCGGGTCACAGTGCCTGCCCGTGCCGTCTGGAGTCTTCTGGGAAGAAATAGTAGAAAGATCGATAAAAAGTGTCAAAAGTTCGACTACTGGAACAGGCTCGGGGGCTGGTGCGAAAAGTGACGAGATCGCTCCAGAACCCGAAGAAGTCATGATGATAGAAGAAGCCTGGATGCAGCCATATCTCGCATACGTGATAAATAAGAAGTTACCAGAAGATGCAGTGGAAGCCAAAAGAATAACTCGATGATCGAAAGCATTTGTCGTGTTGCAGGGGAAATTATATAAAAAGAGCATAACTGGCGTTTTGCAGCGTTGCGTAACGCCTCAAGAAGAACAAGTAATATTAAAAGATATACACGCCGGAGTATGTGGCCATCATGCTAGCAGCAGGGCAATCGTGGCAAAAGCATTTCGAGCAGGATTCTATTGGCTAACAACCATTGAGGACGCGAAAGATATAGTTCGAAAGTGTGAAGCATGTCAAAGATTCGCGTCTCGACCACACGCGCCAGCAGCAGAGTTACAGCCAATACCATTGTCCTGGCCCTTTGTACAATGGGGCCTCGATATGGTAGGGAAGTTGCATAAATCCTGGTCAGGAGGGCATGTTTACATGCTAGTGGCAGTCGACAAATTTACCAAGTGGGTGGAGGCGGCCCCGGTAACAACTCAAGATTCGACAGCAGCAATCAATTTCATTAAGTCAATAGTGTTTCGCTTCGGTGTACCATACAGCATCATCACGGACAACGGGACAAACTTCACTTCAAAGGAATTCAAGAGTTACTGCAAAGGTTTGGGAATCAAACTCAAGTTTGCATCCGTAGCACACCCGAAGACAAACGGGCAAGTCGAAAAAGCCAATGGCCTAATATGCAACGGGATAAAAAAGAGGCTCTTAGCACCTCTCGAGAAAGCGAAGAGCGCTTGGGTAGATGAACTGCCCTCCGTTCTTTGGAGTTTAAGAACCACACCTAACGCAGCTACTCAAGAAACTCCTTTCTTCCTGGTCCATGGCGCAGAAGCCGTGCTTCCAGTCGAGATCACACATGAAGCTCCAAGAGTGACGGCATACGATGAAGTAACCTCAATAGAAGCGTTGCAAAACGACGTCGATGCACTGGATGAAGCAAGAGATAAAGCACTGGAAAGAGCCACGCAATATCAACAGAGCCTGCGAAACTACCACAGTAGTCGAGTTCGTCCGCGATCCTTTGTGGTGGGAGATTTAGTCTTACGACTCAAGCAGGACAGCCACGGCAAGCTAGAGTCCCCTTGGGTGGGACCTTACATCGTCACAGAAGTAATATCGGGAGGAGCTTATCGACTACAAGACAAGAAAACAGGAAAAGACGAAAGCAACCCGTGGAATGCGGAGCAGCTATGGCGTTTTTACGCATAGAAGAAATCTAGTGACATCAGTAACTTTGAGTTGACCCTCTGAACCCAGAACACGAGGCCACAGGTCGGGTTCCTTGGGTTAACTCGACAAATTATATAAATATTTTACTTTTCCACTCGGGGGCTTCAATCCTCGGGTCGTACGAAAGAAAGTTCAATACAATATGGAGATCTTTAAGGCATATTACTAGGTTGTGCAACAACCCGATATTCTTCAAGCAATATAATTGGTTCAACAGAACCCGATAATATATAAAGCATACCTCGGAACAACGAGTTGTTCCCATGGTCCATTAAATAAAAGCATCAAACCGAATATGATTATTTATTACAGATAGCACGGCAACAAGGCAACTCGAAAAGGAGATTACATAAGAAGATTCTAGTAGAAGTGTACTTCAGCCTCGTACTCCTTCTGGCATTGAGTACCGTCAAAGATCTTCACGTCAAACTTGGACGTGCCAACATGAAAGTCGAAGGTCATGAAGAAACCTCGCTGGATGTCGTGATCATCCACAAACTGTGACCAGCCGCCCTTGAAGTATTGTTCGCCAGCGCCGTCATACCAGACTTCCACCTCGTAGGGAGTTCCTCCCCCAGAATGTTCACGAAGAATTGCTTCACGCAACTCACGCCCATCGATGAATTTGGTGAACTTTAGCGGCAGCCGTTGAATTTCCTAGCACTGCGCGCCGGCAATACAGAAAAACGAGTATATCCTCGGCTGAGGAGGAGAAGTGTTACCAGGAGGTGCGCTTGGGCCTGGGATAGCGAGAGGCACCTTTGGTTTATTCTTACTCCCGGCCGGACGGCCGGGATGCCGCTTCATTGGAGCGGACGAGGAAGATCCTGCAGCAGCTGGTGTTGTCTTATTCTTGCTACCACGAGGGCGGCCGTGACCTCGCGCCACCGTCGTGGAGCCGAGGTTCAGACGGGACCCATCTGCATCAGCCATGGAGATAAATTGGCAGAAAAGAAACCCTAGATGAAGAAGATGATGATGCGGCGGAGGAGGAATCTATTTAGGGTTTTTACCCTCACCAAGTGTGCTTTATTTATAAGCACATAGTAACGGGCCTCCACGAAAACAAGGCCCATAAAATATTTACAAAGGAGTTAAATTCTGCACATAGCAGACGATGATAAAAAGAATATCAAAGAAAGTACGGGAAACCTTGCCTTGGGCTCGGGGGCTTATGACTTCAAGGGAAAAAGAAAAAAGTAATGAATGTGCTAAGAATAATTCATATCCTTTGAGCCTATACCCGGGAAAATTTCTTGGCTATAGCCTCGGGGGCTACTCCCATCGGGAGCGCTGAGCGCGCACCCGATAGAAAAATAGAGATACAGCAATGAAGATGAAGAAGCTACGGTTAAAGGAATTAGTGGATACGGTATAAGTCGCCATCATTTCAACAAACAATAAAACTTCGACTACATAGTCGACGAAATACAGAGCGATTACTCCCATCGGGAGCTACTCATGAGAAGTTAATATAAATTCACAAGATTTTGGATATTGCATCAGTCAAATAAAGACTGCGACATATGATTCTCGAGTTGCGTTATCGCAACGAAACTCGAATGCCGTGATTTATCACGAAGGTAAGACCCCGGGATCCGTCCTGTGTGGCCTGGTATACGCACATGGATGCGCTCTGCTGGTATGTATCCGTGTCTACGACACGAAGAAAATCCTGGTGGACGCACTGGGTACCCTGAGAACTACTGGGATTCATTCTTTGTAAGTCCTAAATGCGGCAAAAGAGTGGGTTTGACCGATATCCCGAATTCAAATCCAAGGGGATTGAATTTGAAGTAGGTGGCAAGTATCTGTTCCGGCAGTTAACTGACCTATTGATCCGTCAGAGTTGACAGGCTTGTTCATCAAAACCCCTTGCGAGATATTATCATGAAAATAAGTTGAAAGATTGAGTCAAAGATTTGAAGATATGGAGAAGTCAAAGAATTGATCAAGTCGAAGATTTAAAGATTAGAGATTCAACCCGAATCTGCAATTCTGGTAGAATCTCAGGGGCTACTGACAAGGGTATAGCTAATAGAGCCTGTTAGTTGAGTACCCCTGAGGCCCGTTAAGCTAGGCCCAATTGTAATGATAGTCGAAATACGAGTTCTTACCGTATGTCGATATTGTAATCTGTATTGGATCCCACCCGATCCTCGAGACCTGGCCATCTATATATAGGGGTCAGGAGGGGACGGTGTGGGACAGATTGAAAGCAAGCAAGGTTCAACACCCAAGTTTACTTTCGATATACACCTGTTTCGACTAACTTTACCTTCGAGTTCATCCGACGCCCTATCTCCCCGATCCTAAGTACTTCATCTAGGACATTTGTCGAGTTAACCCTCGTCAGCAACCCAAATCCCTTTGCATTGATTCAAAATGCAATATGCCCTCATTGACAGATTCTAAAATTCCACATGACAAGAAAACATGTGTGAACAAGCTAGGATCTGGTTTATATCCCTTGTATCTGTTATTATTGTGGGAACACATGTGTAATCATTCCAATGAATAGATGTTTGTATGTCTTTTTTTATATTTGCACACAAAAAGTACATTCTCCAAACGACAATTTGAAGCACCGGTTTGCAATTGTGGGCATAATTATGGCTTGGGGCAGTGAACTCATTTTTGTCTAGATATATTTTTTCCGAAAAAACTACTCCCCCATTTTAAATTCGTTGTCTTGCCTTTGTCTGGACATGTTTATACAAGTGTCTGAATACATGTGTATCTAAAAAAAAGCGGAGGGAGTATATGATAATTTCATATGTCAACAGAAAATGTCGCCCCCAAAGCCATACAACACACATATACATAAGCTTACTTTACTCGTCCTAGGGAACTGGAGAATTGCCTTGGAAGATACTGAGACCGATTGTCCGTGAAATGTCAACATTCTATGATACGAGTAACTACTCTCTCGAGGGGCCGTGGACGTGCCTGGCAAAGACGATGGCGCCAGTCTCCTCCTCCACAATGAAGTAGGCGAAGGGATGATCAGCGACAAAATCAACCGGGGGAGTCCTCACGGGGGCACGCTTGTCCATCATGTGAAAAAGCGTGACGGCAGCGGCCTCGGTGCCTTCCTCGTTCACCTCGATAACCGCCTTTTGGATGACTTCGTTCACGGGCAGTTCGGCCTCTCTGTCATGCCATAGAGGTCGGCCGCCTGGCTGAACGGAAGTTGGAGGCCTAGCTTCCTGGAGTTAATTCCAAAAAATCACCACATTTGCGGGGGAAATACTTAGAACCACCGGTATTTAGCGAAATTGTAAAAAACCACCGGTTTTGCGTGATTTTGTTTCAATGTGCACTGATTATCAAATTGAGACGGATTGACACGATTTCTGACAATAGGGCCCCACTGTCAGGCTGACATGGCACAACGTACATGTAATCAAGGTCAAAAAATAGACAAACCTAACTATTAGGGATCTCTTTGTAAATTTTGGGTGGGACCCACTTGTCGGCTCCTTCTTCTTCCCCCCTCACTGGAATCCATCGTGGAATCTCGCCGGAGCAGCTGTCACGCGTGGCCGACGGAGGAGGAGAGGCCGACGCCAGCACAGGGGAGGCCGACACCGGCGCAGGGGAGCAGGCGGAGCCCCGTGGCGGCGCGTCGAACAGGGGTCATCGGCGGCGGCCGGAGCGCGGGCAGGGGCGCACGCGCGACGGTCGGAGCAGGGCCGACAGCGGCGCTCAGAGCAGGGGCCGGCGGCGCGCCGAGCGGGAGGCCGGCGGCAGCTGCGCGGGCATGGCAGTCCGGCGGCGGCATCGGCGCTCACAGGCAGGGGAGTTCGGCGGCGCTCCGAGCAGGGTCGGCGGCGCTCCGAGCAAGGTCGGCGGCGCTCCGAGCAGGGTCGGCGGCGTGTGCAGAGTAGGAGCCTCCGGCGGCGCTCCGAGCAGGGGCGACGGCGTCGGCGGCCCGCAGAGCTGTGGCTTGCGGCGGCGTGCAGAGCAGCGGCGGCGGCGGCCCGCAGAGCTGTGGCCGGCGGCGATGCGTAGAGCAGGGGCGGCGGCGACACTCAGAGCTGTGGCCGACGGCAGCGTGCAGAGTGGGGGGCCGGCGGCGGTGGTCAATGCGGGGGCCGGCGGTGGCGCATAGCACAGGGCAGGCAGAAAGGAGAAAAAAAAGGATGTAAAGTAAGAAGATAAGATACAATGAGGTGCTTTTTGCAAAATTAATCTGGAATCTGTAGATATTTATTTGCCACGTCAGCCTAATAATAGGTCCCGCATGTCAGAAATCGTGTTACGCCGGCTAAAAATAAGAATCAGTGCATATTGAAATGAATTCACGCAAAATCGGTAGTTTTTTGCAATTTTGCTGAATACCGGTGGTTCTAAGTATTTCCCCCACAAATGTGGTGGTTTTTTGGAATTAACTCAGCTTCCTGAGGATGGAGATAACGCTGCCATGAAAAGACAGCTTGAACCTTGGCAGCTTGAACTCGCTGACTCTGACCTGCTCACGAGGAAGGTGGCCGTGCAGGAATCCTGGACGTGAAGCGATCGCATCGAGAAGGCTTGATAGGCCATCGTCGGCGTCCGGGAGGAGATGCACATGGAAAAGTGTGTGTAGTTAGAGGTGAAGTTCTGACCGCCATTAGACCTGCCGCTATTGTTTACGGACGTCGTCCCCGACGGAGAATTAGTGGAGTCATGGCTGGAAGGTGCAGCATAAGGATTAACAAGTGGAGCACGATTGGAAAAAAACGGTGCGGGCTTCTTGGGCTTTTTGTACCACAGTTGTAGCACCTTGAAACCGTTGTGCGCGGCGATGAACTGCTCCTCCCAGCTCTGCATGAAGGGCACGTCGACGGTGCCGGCGCCGCCCAGCCGGCGGAACGACGCGTTCTACGTCGCACTCTTGGAGAAGCGTTGCTTCCACTTGCCCTTGAAGTACACTGCGTTGCCGAGCACGACGCGGGTGATCAGAGGGTCCAGCAAATGCGGGCTCATCACGTTCTCAATTCGTTCTCAAACGTGTCGAGCTCGCCGCGGGACTGCACGCCAAAGACGCGGAGGATCTCTTCCAGGGTGGCGCCGCGTAGATGAACAGCGGCGAGAAGACGATGTTGCTGTTCGGGTGCTCGTCGGCGAGGACACGCGCGAGGCCGGCGGAGAGCGCCGTCAGGCCCTCAGCGCCGGCGCAGCCGACGGAAGATTGCCGCTGATCCATCGACGGCACGGCTGCTCGGTAGTCCATCGTATTCATCGCCGGGTTCAAGATCGATGATTGTAAGCACAGAACGGAATCACGCAACAGGACTGTTTGTTTGGCCCGCGATCCCTTCCTGCCTACCGATACGTTCTCAAATATATGTAACCTTTTTTTTAGGGACAGTTGTATTGTTTGCGTTTTAGATTCTTTCCATCTCTCTCGGTATGTTTACGGATTGGATTGTCAATCAGAAATACAAGGCTCGTGAAATGGCCAGGCTGGAAAATAACGGCCCAAAGTCCTGCCTATTACAGTATGTCTTACTGTAGTCCAATCAAAGTCCGTGCAAGGCTTTTTTCCTGAGTTCAACCCGACTACGAAGCTCGAGAAGCAGCTAGATCACAACCCGACTACTGATTTTTCGCATGCTGAATTGGGGTCTCATCTATCCTAAGTTTGGCCTGCGATTATGGAGGGCAAGAGTGTATTGGCACAGAGCCTCGTCACTCGTCAGGCGTATGGGCACGAGCTCTGAAACAAATACTGGGGACGATATTTGGATTCCGAGGGATGGTTCATTTCGGCCGATTGCTTGCCCAAAGAAAGACCACCTTAACTAGTCAATGTTATTTGTGAAAGTAAGAGGAGACGTAAAGAGTTGATTGTTACCATTCCCATGTACAAAATTAAGTGGTGACGTAAGAGTTGATCGGTATTTGAATTCCCTTCCGATCAATGTTATTTGTGAAAGTAAGAGGAGACTCAAGAGTTGACGAGGTTGGTCTGGAAACTGTTGTAACAAGCTTTTCTCTTCTGGACGCCGCCTCCTTAACCTAGCCAGTCATGGACCTAGCCACCGCCTCTAGCTCCGCCTCCTCCATATGTAGTTTCCTCCTCCACCGATCGGCCTCACCAACGTCAGGAGGGGTGGGGAATCCGATCTATGGGTGAAGTTTTTAATAAAAGTAGTGTCTTTTAAATATTAGGTTAGTGTTTCAGTTATCTTCTTTTGTTCTTACATCAATGGAGATGTTATCATTCATGTGATCTTTGGCTCTACTTTCGACAATGAGATATTCTTCTCGGCGTCCATGGTGATGCTGTAAGATTATAAATTTATAGGTACGGTGACGAGGGTTAACTCGGCAAATGTCCTAGATGAAGGACTTTAGATTGGGGGAAAGACGACAACTAGAGATTCCGGGATCGAGATTGTCACACGATGTACCCAGGTTCACGTCCCCGCGGTGGAGGGTCGCTACATCATGCTAGCAATCTAGTATATGATCACAATGATATTTACATGGTGCCGCCATAGGCGGAGTTGTCTATCTAATCTATGTCTAGTCTAAGATCTATCGTCTGTAAGATATCTATGATGTGTTTCATTGTCCCTCTAGGGACGCCCCTGCCTGACTTTATATATGCAACCAGGCTAGGTTTTACAAGGATCCTAGTCGAATATAGATTAGAACCTTCCTTCTTCGTCTCCAAGTCAATATTCGAGTCCTTGTACTTGTCTATCTCCATAATAGGCCGTACCCGGTATACTAATCCGTGGGTACCCGAAGGGCATACCCACGTCATATGGTCTTTCAGATCTTCCTTTGCTAGATCTTTTTGGATTCTTTCTCCTGGTTGCCGCAAGGAGGGCTATTCTTTTAATATTTGTTCTAAGTACTACGTCTTTAACAATGGTGATTTGTACTCTTAGCTTCCAAGATGTTGATATGATTGTTCGGTTTCTCTTCGTTAGAATACTGGTTTTTGGTATTTTTGCCGATGTTGTACGATTACTTTAATGGCTACGCATGTACATGTAGCCTTGATATTCTGGCTCAAATAAAAAAGATGAGAGGACCACTATTGGTATTTATAGGTTTATGGTTTGATATATATGCTATTATTTTTAGGTTGCCTTTAAAAAAATACAAGATTATGTTATAGAAGAAGAGTTTGAAGATCTCAAAGATTAGCTCATTTTCTTTTATACTTTATTTTGTAATCGCTAGAGACAGCTTATATATCTCTACCATATACCGTTCTTTGCCATAAATATATCATGGTATTGTTTATAAAAAAAGAGACTCAAGGGTTGTTTGGTCCCATTTCCATGGATGAAATTAACGGTAGGGTTTATGAAATCTGATTTATTGCCCCTAAACCCTAACCCCCATGATCCGAGCATTCGAAGGGAAACGGATCTGAGAACTTAATTTACGCCACGGACATTGTATTTTGATTGAACAACCCGAAACAGACGAGTGTTGTAGAGCTTTCTTCTGGGCAAGTGGGGACCATGTAAACGAAGGTCGGCGCAAAGTTGCAAGTTGCGTGGAAAGAAGTATGTGCTTCCTTCGGTAAACTGGTTTTGTGTTCAGAAATTTACGCTCTCGCCACCTTGCTCTTCTTGGGAAAATCCTTCCCAAAGTGCATCAAACTGGCAATTCTACATTGGAAATTTACCATCTCCAAATTTCTACGGTTGGCATGCTAAGTTTCTACAGTTGAAATTCCCATCTCCAAATTTCTACGGTGATTGTAGTACTTTAATAAAGAATTAGGGTGCGTTTGGCAGCCATACCCGCCCATTCTTTTCATTTTCGTCTCGTGTCCAACCCCCTTCTGGTTTGATCTTTGACATGGTACTACTATTATCAAAATTGGGACTGAAGATACTTCGCCAATCTATGACGATGTGGAGATGATCTCTCACGGACGCTCCAAATAACCAAACAAAATTTTACTACACTGCTAGGTAGCTACATTGACTCAAGCCTAGTCCTAGTTTTTACTTAACCATCTCCCCCTTTTCAAAGTTTCATTAGCTGTTTTGTTCAAGTTTAATGGGTGTTGAATCACTTCGTCTATACAAGTCAGGAAATACTGTAATTTCTCTAGCAAGTAGTTTATGTGAAAGTTCAGTTTTCAAGCCTGAACTTGGATATAGTAGCTCTCACCATGAACAAACGATAGCATATCACTGTAATTTTGTTTAGTGGAAGCAAAATATTTAGGAGAAATTATTAGTGAAAGCATCATCTTAAAAAAATAAATATTCGTCAGATACTGTGAGTGAGTACCTATGTGAATTTCACAATCTCCCTGTCATATTCACAAGCGAATAACATGCCTGGGTTTTGGATGAATATTAAACCGCAATGCAGAATACGCAAAAGAAACAAGGCTATGCTGCAACTTAGGATTTGGTTTATACCGATGTTCGTATTACACCCAAGTACAAACAGTACAGACATGTCCTCGTAGCACCAAAATTTACTACTTTACATGTAAAGCAGCGGAAAGAATGAAAGTCCCACTAGCTCACTTCCATGACTCCGAAGTCCAAAGCATCTATTACCTCAAGAGAGACGAAACTCGGAACTTTCTCGCAGCGAAACTTAAAATGTAGTGGGGGCAAGGCAAAAGAACGGGTACCTGCGTACACCCTCGTCGTCTAACATAATGGTCAGTTCCTGCTACAAATCAAACCAGTGATGGACACTAGACCATCTGGGAATCTGCAATCCTTCCCTGCAGATCACCCATGCTTAATGATATATACACTCCTGATCAGCGCCCCCCTATGCTGAAAACTCTTGAAAACTTCCTTTACCAACACTTTGAGGTATCCAACAAATTGACTGCTCTTTTTTCATCCTATGGTGGCTACTCGCAAGAATATACTGCCTGTCATCAATAGTTAGCCCAGTTCATCTGAGAATGTTGCGGCTGCTGATAACCATTGGCAGGTGGGCCAACCATTTCAACAGCTCCGGCAATGGTCTGTGATGGCTGGAGCAGTGGATGAACAGCACCTCCAGCAAGAGCCTGTGCTGGGTGGTACATCCCTCCATACGCACCATGACCAGCTTGGGCAGGGGCATATGCAAGATGCTGCCCCTGTGGAGGCAGACCATAGAAGGAGCTAGATTGTAGGGCAGATAGTTCCCGTCCAGCTGCAGGAATCCAGACAGTGGAGCCTTCACTCTGGAAAATATATAACAACCAGTAAGAAAAAAGTATAACAGAAATTTCAGCAAGCCACTGGACCAGCAGTTCACTGGTATAATTTTGTAGTCAGAAATATGATGCACAATCAGTATGATCTTGGCGGAAACCATACAGCTTTCAAGTGGCTGAATTTAGTTGAATTGGAGCACAACAGAACCAAATGAAATCAACTACACATTAAGAAAACTATAGCAAAGTCTAAACGTGTTTGGTACAAAAGAGATACTCTAAATACAAGGGAAATTTGCTGAGTGGCAATACAAAATGCCAACTTGAATATGTTTATGAGGTTCCAATATTAGTTACTATGATTTAGTAGTACTAGCAAGTATACAAAGCTCGATCATTGTCTTGGAAGTACTGAACTTAACATTTGGAATTACCATCACATTCTGAGCTGACAACCCATGAATTTAGGATGTACAGACATTAGAACAGCAAGTTTTAGCAGTGAAATAGCACTAGCTACCTTATATACAAATAACCACACATGAAGAATTTCCATATATGAATACATCACCAGACAGGTAGTTCTACTTAAACAATGCCAAAAACATCTTATATCTTTCACTCATCAATAGGAACTTTCAACAAAACAATATATGATACAGTTGACTTCAGTGCAGACTAATGCATGAACGTGTACCTGCTGTCCGGCAATATAGATGTTATTTTCTTTGAATTGTGATCCACTGACATCACCATTCTCTGCCGAAGTTCCGCTTGGCACCACATTATTATTTGTATAGGCAGGTGGACTAGAACCATATGTTCCGTAGGCACCAGGTGCTACAGCATATGTCTGGCTTCCAGTGTTAGCACCAGGTTTGTATGCACTGGCTGGATATTTGACTGGTGCCGCAACAGCTGAAGTTACTGGTGGATACATGCTTCCAGGTGGAGGAGCTTGAGGAAACCCAGCATTGCCCATGAAATGGTGAAGGGCATGTGGCGGAACATAGAACGGAGAGATAAACTGATTATATGGGAAAAAACTTGGTTGATAATGAGGTACATGTACACCAACAGGCTGGCGGAACATAGGAAGAGGTTGATGTGGAATAGAAATAGAACTTGGCACAACTCCAGGAGCTGGGGTGGCAAGTGAAGTGGGTCCAGATGAAGACAGCGCCATGGAGTTGACTTCCTGTGGTAATTAATAGAGAACTGTCAATAGGATAGACTAGAAAAAAGTGCAGGCGGCCTACATGTAAGAAGTGATAGCCATGCAGGCGTATCTAAATTATACGGAAGATGAAATGCAGCAAATATTAGCATATTATCCACTAACCTGTCACAAACTAATACTCAACTGACAGAAGTAAAAAAGACTAAGAAATTTACAGGGTTTAGTTGTTAAAAATGATTATCTTCTCCAGGTTATGATTCCTGTTTGAAATTTTGGCGCCAGAGACACCACATCAATATTTGACATATTTGTCTCCAAAAAAATCACTTGACCTATTTTACTGTTAGGATGAAAAGCAGTCGAGAAAATAGATTCAAAAAATGATGGAACACACTACACATTATGAACACATAAAATTAGGATTATTTGGCTAAGGTTCCACATTAACAAGCTCAGCAACTGAGATGCAAAACAACAATGTGAAGTAGAAAAGTCTAGATGCAAACCTCTTGAGTCTGGCCAGTTTGAGTAGGTAGAACCGGCATGTTCCCAGACTTGGCAGCAGCTCCAGGAGCAGTAAATGGGGAGAGATGACCATCGGCATCAGCAATTGGCCGGTAAGTATAATAATTGGCAATAAAATCATTTGGCTGTTGCACCTGTATGCACAATTCGGCAGTACTTATTAGACCCTCATGTTGAGTAGCACAACACCAACATAAAAGATTGGCCAAAGCCAACAAAAATAATATCAGACCAATGGATAAAAAGATGGCCCGTAAAAAGGTTAAGAATGTGAACCAGCTAGAAAGTATACTTTGTGCTAGGGGGAACAATATTTCCAACAAGGTTACACAATGTTGAATAATGCAACATGTAGAATTGTACGGAGGAAGTTAAAATTATCCAGTCTGATGAGAGTGATGTTGCAGCTATGCATCTTAACACGTTGGGTGAGTGGGTGACACAGGGGGGCCTAAGTAGTCAAACCACCTTCATATGAATGGGTAAGTACATGATAAAAAGAATAGTTCATATATGTCACGTGCCTGGTATTCAGATGTCTCTAGTGATGGAATCTGATTCCCTTGCGATTGTGGTGCCAATGCATATGCTGAGTAAGTATTTTGGGTCAAATCTTGGGGCATGTGTGGCGCTGCTGTGTCCTTTGATTGATCAGATTCTGCAGTTTCAGGAGTACTGGACGAATTATCCACCTCTTGGCGTGAAATATTATCCGTCACTTCGGCAGTCAGCTGCTGCTGACCTGGCTCAGCTGCCGCTTCAACAGTAGAAGATGCACCATGATAACTGCAGTTCAGTTACCAAACAAATATTAAGGATGATAAAACTGAAAGCTACAAACTGCCTGACTGCACACAGGAACTCTAGACAAAAACACTAGTTATAACACAGGAAATAACTTCAATCGCCAGAACACAAACAGTGAAAAAAAATTGTTGGTTGAGGACTTCAATAGCTATTGTTACCCCGATATGCGTAGAGAGCAAGCTACAAGAAAATATCCACGTCCAACCCAATGTGTGCACACAAATGAATTACATTTCCCCTCTGACCACTCAAAAAGAAAATCCATACTAAGGCCCCATTTGGTTCAAAGGACTTTTGGGGGAATGCTACTCAGCAGCAATTCTCACAATGTTATTCGTTCTTTTGGTTGAAGGAGAGATTAACACACAAAATATCAAGGCACGGGTAATATCAAGCCAATTAACATTGAGTACATAACTTACTTTAATATGGATAAAATATGTTACTCCCTCCAATCCAAATTAATTGTCGCAGCTTTGGTCAAATTTGGTCTAGATACGCATGTATCTAGAGTTCTAGACACAGTTCAGTGTGTAGGTTCGCTCATTTTGAAAAAAAAACTGCGGCAAATAATTTGGATTGGAGGGAGTAATTGAGTTCCAATGCTATTAACATGGATTAACAAATTTAGGACAACATCAACTAACTGACCCAAATGAAACTCCTTTAAGAATAAATAAGCATTTCTCTGTGTATGCCATTGGATCCATATATTCACTATCAACCAGGATTCTATGGTCCTAAAAAGAGGAAATATGCACACATTTCTAGGCACAAAAATACTACGTCCACAATCAAGTATGAAGAGCATGGCACCGACTCCCGTAACAGACTCAAAAAGATGACCACCATATCCAAAAGCACAATTTGGACGAATTTTGTTCACTAAAGACTATTACAGTAGTCAAATATACAGCATGAACAGTTCAATACCATCGCATAAGGCCAGACAGAAACTAAGATACAAACCTAGAGGATGCAGGTTCTTCCACAGCTTCCTCCACCTCCTGTGAAGATTCATATTCAGGCGGCATGGAGTTCTTCGCAGTCTCATGATCATTTGCAAATCCCGTAGTATGTTCAACACTGATGCCAAAACTGCCGAAACTTATCCCGTATTTTTCCGACTCTGTGACCTGAAGGTGATCTGGGATAATGACCTGCTGCTTATCAAACAACTGCATATCACTGAGTTTTCTGTCCATTTCCAAAGAGGTATCTTCCTTGTGAACGGAAGTCGATACCAGAACTGACTGTGGAGCATCCTTCACAGTAACAGGTACATCATCATGGGTAACATTTCCCGCCTGGGTGGGTTTGTTCGTTGGTTTTGGCTTCCACTCCTTATTTGGAACAGCTAGATAACAAAAAATGCACTGTATTTAGTAAAGAAAAGGCAGCATGTTCAAAAACAAAGGACTGTTCCTTTCAAGTAAAGAGCCATGACCTAAAAATCTGTTTACAAGTCAAGAATCTGTCGTTTATAAAATGGATGGTCTAAAGCAAACATAACACAATCCATAAAGTGGAGGGTATAAAGTAAACATGGAAGAAATGAAGGATTGAGCTCAGTCATAAGTATCAATTGATTAATTGTTTTGACTTTATTTGTGGAAAGAAAATGTCACTTTCTGTTAGAGTACGTCATGGGCCTGGGCTGGCAGTATAGTCCATTAGTCTTAGGGTTAATTAGAGATAAGGGTCACTTGCTTAGGGGTCAAGTAAGCCTTGCTGGGGAGTCAAGTAAACCTCTCTATATAAGGAGAGGAGATGTATCAATCTAATCAAGCAAGAATTAAGAAGGAAATCCCTTCCCTCTTGCCATCGGCCGTGGGCAAGGCCCCCGGCCGGCCCTCTTGCGCCCTCCCTCTAGCAGCACCTTAACACTCCGGCCCTCTCCCGCACACGCCGGCGCGCTAGGAGGCCGCGCGCAGCAGCCTGCAGCCTCACCGCCGCCGACACGTGGCGGGTAGCGATCCAAGACGGAAGCGGTGACGGCGAGGGCGGGAACCGGACTTGTTGGATCGGAACTCCCGCCGGCGCGGTCGTAGCTGGCCCGGGGCTGAGTGGCAGCGGCGGCTGCTGCAGCAGGGCCATGGCCGCGACGAGGCCCGCGAGGGGCTGGGACGGCCACAGCAACCAGGGTGGGGTGGTAGCGGCGGAGACCGCCAGATGCGGCGGCTGCCACGGCAGGAGCAGCGGCCCGGTGGTGGCGGCCCGGTGGTGGCGGCTGGTGGCGCGGCCGGCTGGGACGGCCACGGCAACCAGGGCGGGGTAGTGGCGGCGACCGCGGCGGAGACCGCCAGATGCGGCGGCTGCCACGGGAGGGGCAGCGGCCCGGTGGTGGCGGCCGGTGGCGCGGCCGGCGGCGGCCCGTAGGGCCCGGCCAAGTAGAGGTGGATCTCCTGGACCGCGGTAGCGAGATCGCGGAGGGCTGTGGTCATCTCCGCCGGGGAGAGAACGGCGGGGGCGTCGGAGTGCGGCGGCGGCGGGTGGGAAGAACTCGGTGGAGGGCTGGACATGATCGAACCCGGGAAAGCTGATACCAAGTGTTAAGGTGCTGCTAGAGGGAGGGCGCAAGAGGGCCGGCCGGGGGCCTTGCCCACGGCCGATGGCAAGAGGGAAGGGATTTCCTTCTTAATTCTTGCTTGATTAGATTGATACATCTCCTCTCCTTATATAGAGAGGTTTACTTGACTCCCCAGCAAGGCTTACTTGACCCCTAAGCAAGTGACCCTTATCTCTAATTAACCCTAAGACTAATGGACTATACTGCCAGCCCAGGCCCATGACGTACTCTAACACTTTCACAGTATAAAGGATTCTTCACATCAACTACGATAACTTATGAAGTGGATGACCTACAAATCTGTTTACAAGTCAAGAATCTGTCGTTTATATAATGGATGGTACATACCAAACATGGCACAGTCTATAAAGTGGAGCGTATAAAGCAAGCATAGAAGAAATGAGAGTGAGCGTGAAATGAAGGATTGAGCTAGGTATGTAATTGCTTAACTGTTGCGACTTTATTTGTGGAGAATTGCCATTTTCACAAAAAGGATTATTCACATAACTAAGATAATTTTATTCACACAATCCTTTAGAGACCAATGCATTTATAACAAAATCTAGTGTTCTGGCTTGCTCTACATTTAGCCACGAAACCAGCAATAAGCCAGTGACAAGGAATGGTAAGATCTTCTCATGTGCACCTATCAACCATATACAGACCAAGGCATAAAAACCAGCAATAAGCCAGTGACCATACTACCCTTGACGCATATTCCAAGTCATGGCAACAAGTGCCCACACCATACTACCCTTGATGCATATTCCAGAATAATTTGTGCCTTGAAAGCCTAATTTCATGTCAAATTTTAATGATCTCACACAACGTAGAAAATGACAAGACAGATGCAGATGTAATAGCTGCATTTGCAGCAATAGCAATGTAATAAACCTGCAATATATAGAACTTGTAGCGATAGATGTCGAGTTGATCTCCAATAAGTTAGAGGACTGGGCTTACATATTAGAATTTTGAGTTTGAGATGTACCTTTTTGCGAGCCGCCTGGCTGTTGTGAACGACTACTGTAGCTAGACGATGGCCTACTACCAGATGGTAGCACAATAGATGGCGAAACAGAAGGTTGAGATGTGTCTAGACATACAAAAATGGGTTAATAACATAACAAGGACAACACAATATGGTTTACTAGTTCCAACTGAAAAGTTTGCATTTAAATATGAAAATGTACCTTTCGGAACGGCTGGTACATCATCAGAAATCAACCCTGCCGCCCGCTTACTTCTGGAAGCATGTTTATTGGCAATGATCTCACATTGGCTGTGGGCTTCAAGTGATGGAGGAAGCACTGGGTCTGAAACAGAAGTACAGACTCCTGGTTTGAATGGTGCTGGCAGTGTAGACGTTTGGCTTACATGTGTACCTAAGCCAACGACCTCTTCTGAGGTAGTTATAAGATTTGCCAGTCCTTTTGAATCTGAAGCTGGCAAATGGCTAACAGAAAGAGAATTCTTCGCCATGGGAGCAGGAGTTTGTGATGGACCATTGGATAACCCACCTGACAAACTGGCAAAAGGTCAGTTGCGTGTAAACAATTGCAGCAGTACATGACTTTCTACTGTGCACAATAATTATTAATGGCACTCAGATGCACTTGCTCGCATTAATGAAGACTGTTTACAAATTTCAGAAAAATTTACATATCTGCATTGTATGATTATATGTGGACAGGCAAAAGGTTGTACTTCCTCCAACCACTAATACATGTCTTTAACATGATGTATCTAGACATGTTTTATTGTCTGAATACATCATGCCAAAGATAGGTATTAGTGGTCGGAGGGAGTACCAAATATATCCCTTTGTGGCCTGTACAAAAGAATTGTACACGCGACTGTTATATTAGTAATTCATTTCCTGTTTCATTTGAAGAAGTAACAGATGGTCATACTTAAGCCCAAATTTTTGCCACAGTTTTTGAAATGTTAAGTGCTTTTAACAACATAAATCTGAGGGTATACACAGCCAGGTCTAAACCTCAATGTCAGTTACAACATGGCTACCTATATACTTTAACAAGCAATGCCTTACACTTTTTCATCTCCACATACCAAGTGATCAATGAAATCTTAGAAAATTAAGATACTACTCCCTCCATCCCATAATATAAGATGTCATTACATCCAATACACTCATATATTGGATGTAATAACATCTCATATTATGGGACGGCCAGAGTAGGTTGCAACAACAAAACTGTATAAATAGAGCCTGTTGTATTACACAGCCCGGAGAGACAAAACAAGGACACACCAAATCTAGATAGGAAAATATAATAACATCCCCAAGATGTCAGGAGTTCAACGAGGTTACTTGCGGCAGCGATAATGGTGCGGAGACATGCAGATACTGCGCAATAAAGCGGCGACAACACTGGTGGCCAGCATCGAGTGGCAACGGCGGCAGTCTCGGTAGCCGGCGTCGAGCCAAGATGGCAGGTAGTGGATGAGAGAGAAGGAGAGGAGACGGTGCATCGTTTCACATTAGATTAGAGAAACAGCTCAAATGGGTAAAGTGGATATTGCCGTTTTCCATACCCAGCTTAGAATGGGTAATGATGCTGTTGTCTATACCCTAACCAAATAAAATGGTACGGTTTTGGATATGGATGGCAGGTACCCAACGGCAGATTTACACAAGAATATTTATCATGATTTTCAGATGATAAATGGGCACAAAAAGGAAAGAGTGCAGAAAGAAAAATTCTTAACAATATAATACACAGGCCAAATAAGAGAACTTAATGAACAGTAACTGTTTAATAGCATTCATGTCCAATATAAATACCTTACGGAAGTTGGTGTCTTCGTGGCTGTGATTGGGTTGACAGCTGAAGAGCTAATGCATTTATCCATGCTTGGATTCAGGTCATTTTCCTTTCCAGCAAGAGCATTTCTCCCAGTGCTGTCTGTAGAACCAGGAATTTTGAGTATATGTAATGCAAGAATTATTTACTATAAATCAGTTCTCACTGCTGGGCTACTTCTAAGTGGATACAACATGATGCGTGAATTTATCATGTCAGAAGAATATGCAATCCTACTCATTGTACAAATGCACATTTACACATTAATAAGTTGCACTGACAAAATGAAATGGCAACAGCAGTCATAGGTTCTACATTATATACAACTTCAATCAAGAGCACAAAATCATCACATCATCCACATGTTCCAGGATAAAGTATAAAAGCAGATTTTCAAACAAAAATATATAGCGGAAGAACTGTACATAAAGCGAAAGATCAAATGCCACATCTATCACTTGCTACAGCCCTTTATGTTCCGCAGAGTAATGCAAGCATACCACTAGAATTGCTTGACTGGCGTGCTGAATAGTTCCCGCGGCCGCCCTTTCCACCTCGGCCCTGCGTCCCAGGTCTCCATCGGGGATCAGCGGGTTCCTTGTTGCCCTGTAAGGCAAGGAAAAAGGTTATTTTAGCACCTGTCAACAGAAATGGAAACTCAGATAGCAACCAATATATATTATATGATATCTTAGGCCCACGTTAGTACTAAAGTAGCTAACAATTGTGACGAACTAATATAGTTGACTAATAGTGCATTTTAGAGAACAATAGCATAGAACTCCTCATTCGTAAACAAAACGAAAGACACAAAGCCAAATTTACATATGAGAATACCAAAAGGAGGGGCTAAATCAAGCAACATAGCAAGAACATTTCTGGTTGACTGTATTACTCAAGAAATCTGTATGTAGCTGCCTCCCTATTGTAGTACGATATTTTGCACAACACACTTTTACCAAATCATACGCACACTGCTAGATCAAACTTACGAACTAAAATAACTGCTGCTATGCTATTCTCCCACATCTACTATATAGATTTTGTCATCTATTTTACTAGTGTTTCTCTTAAGTATACACAGTTCAAACATAAGATGAGTGGATAAAGCTTAATTGACATGAGTTGTTTACAAATTAACAGCCTACCACATTTCAAGTTGCTTATTGAATATGTATTATAAAGTGTTGTGCTAGCCTGTTCAGCAAATAAATGTCAATCATGTCATACTGGCTCATGCCCGGCCCCAATATAAACTTCAAACTAATTCGCATTGTCATTATCTTGCAATGCCATACAATCTAATAACAGAACCTTGATTGTGCAAATGGATTTGTATTTGGCCAATTTAGAGATTTATTAAAGATCATAAAAGAAAGACCAGATAAGGATAAGTGGGAAAATAAGGCACGGTAACAGTATAGGGATCAAAGCAGGGAGAACTCCCTTACCTCCTTTTTCTTGTCACGCTTTCTTTTCACCACCTCATGAAAGGTATCTGAAATAGCCAAAGATTATATTAGGGTGCATTATACTTAAAAGATCTAACATCAAAAGTGCTACAACAAATAAAGTAAACATTGGTGATATGACATGCAGTGAAGCACGAAAGGATACCTCAAACAATCCATTGTTTCTGTTTACCTCAACATATCACAAGAGAATAAGAAATGTTTGATTTAAAACTCTCTACATACAAATATAAAAGCTTTTCTTACAGAAAAAAGGTGAATCTGATCTTTGGCAGTTCTGACGTGGAAAGCTAACAAACAGTGAAGTTGAAACTAACTACACTAACTAGGCTTGGGGCGAAGTCATGTCACGAGAAATCCATCCTGTCGATGGATTGCAAGCGCGGCGATTACAACAATCTGTTCCTTCTGTTCAGTTTGTCGCAACATAATCGCCACTCTCCAGGGAACAAGATGTATGAACGATACATTCTCCACATAAAGAAAACACATGTTCTTAAGGCAAGAAGACTAGATTTCAGTTTTTGCAGTTCAAAAAAATGTGAAGTTGAGGCAAACTCCACAAGCCAGGCCTCAAACAAAGTCATGTTACCATGAGTCCAGCACATCCTCCTTGACCATGAAAATATAATGGATAACAAGAATCTTTGAAACTATCTCCCTGGTAAACTCCAGTGTTCCAAAGAGGCCCCCAAGGTATTGTAGTCCTAAAGATCTAAACCCTCATAAACAAGAAACACAAACGAACAGCGCTTTTACATGATAATAAACTAAGTGAAAGAGAGAGAGTTAGGCCCTGTTCGTTAGGTTCCTACTCAACTTAGCCGCAAATAGCACAAGAAATGCACAAAAGGATTTCAACACCTAACTACAGAAACCACATCTTCCACAAGAAAGAACAGCAGAAGCAAGCTGCAACGGACATCCATCATGTCAAAGACAACACCATGACCTGTGTTGTTATCAACTCAGATCCAGGAAGCACCAACAAACATAATACTGCTATTATCCTTGAGGACATGATAGCATACTTCCACTGAAGATCAGATACATATGAAAACCATATAAGCTACTAGGTATTCCCCCACAAATATTTCTAGCGCCAGCAGCAACCCTGAAGAAGAAACTAACCGAATCCAACAGAAGACGACATGGTTTCACCAAGCTCTACCCATTTATGTTCTACTCCTGAACAGGATCTCGCGCACAACAATGACTAGGCATCAGACGAACGAACGAAGGAAGGACACCGCAAACCCTAGAACCGCTAGAACCCGAACCAACCAAGTCACGCGTCAAATCATGGGCGGGCGGGCGCCGCCAGTCCCCCGAGGCGTACCAGGCATCGCGCATCCTGCCCTCGCTGACCTAGGAGGAGAACCCCCATTTCCCGTCGGTAGAACCGAGCACGCAGGCGCCGCATGCGGAGCCGAATCGAAACGGGACCGGGGACGGGGCGGGATGTGGGGGGATACCTTGATGGAGGAGCTTCTGCGCGGTCTCGTTGGGATCCATGCCGCATTCGCGGAGCGCGGCGTAGACCTCCTCGTCGGTGTGGTTCCCCGCGATCTCCTTGATGTTCTGGATTGTCCGCCGCACCGCCGGCGAGATCGAAACCCTAGCCGCCGCCATCGCCTCCTCCTCCTGCTGCCTCTGCTCCTCGCCGCCGCCTGCGCCGCCGCCGCGACCCTTTCCCGGGCCCCGGTCTGCTGCTCGCTCCCGCACGGCCGAACGCGAGAAAAGGGGCGGACGCGAATCCCGAGGCGGGGAGAGAGGTGAGCAGAGCGGAGGGAGGGAGGGGGGAAGGGGGAAAGGAGGAGAGAGAGGCAAAGGTGGGGGGAGGGAGAGAGAGAGAGATTTGTGGGAGGGTTTTGTGGGGGGAGGAAAGGAAAGGAAAGAATGTGTGCGTGCGTGACTCCGCTGCCTGTGTGTGGGGCGGCGGCACCAGCAACAGCACCGGACAGGCAGCTCGCGAAAACAGTCGGAAAATTTGCTTTGTTTCTTTCTCTTTCTGGCACTCCGTTTTCAGCAATTCAACCTATCGATATTTTAGTAAATCATGATTTATATTATTTGATCTGTCAGATCAGAAATAAGTGTGGCTGATTTTGTACTACCTTAGGTCGAAGTTTTTACTAAATCACCGACACTTATTTACAATCAAAGTGAGTATTCTATTTTTATGAAAAAGGTAATTTAGTGGTGGATCCAGCCTCGATCGACGCCCCATGCCATCTTCATATAAACAGTGTGAAACATTGCTCATGGCAGTCTGCGCTACACCTTCATATAAACAGTGCGAAACATTGCCCGTGACAGCCTGCGCTGCTATCCCAGCGCCGTAGAACCTAGATCCGCCCATGACGGAATACAACGTTCAACCTCGTCTTCGATGGCGTGAATGACGGCATTGAGGAGTCAATGGGTCTCTGTCGTCGTCAGGCTTGTGCTCGGGATTTTTGCGTGCCCGGCCAAACCATGACGAACACCATAACATTGAGCGGGCCCAGAGAATATCTCTCTATCGTCGGAGTAGTAAATCCCAGTCTCGAGACAATAGAACTACAGCGTATTTTTCGAGTACTCCACCATCACTTTAGTAGTCACCCTTTTACGAAAAAAGTTAAGTGTAGCGAAAGCAATCTTTCAGTACCCACATCTATTTCTCTCATGGTCTTCCGAAAACATATAAACGATAATATCTTTCGTGATTAAATACCAACAACATATTGATAACTTAGTTTCGTGGTATATCAACGGATTTTTGTCCAACACATTGTTCTACCCGAACAATGTGCTCTCACTTATTATCGGCAACCTCGTAACAACTTACTTATGCCCATAGTCAGAAAAACAAGACTATCAGATAATATGCGAACTAATCTTAGAGGCAAGATTAGGGAACTTTTTGTTTGTTTACTACTCCACACGTGTAATTAGGTTTTCCTCCAAATCTCATATTCGGAACCAATATATAGTTATAGCATGAAATATAAACATTTAATTATGAACAAATGAATATTAATAATACAACATTATTATTGCCTCTAGGGCATATTCCCATCAGACTTGAGCATCATGGATCCGGTTCAAAGGGCTTGGTTTGAGAAGAACTAAATGGTCATCTGACAACGCGATGCGTTGTGTATTCATATGAAACTCGTGTCATTTGAAACTTTGCTTCGGTACAATGGATGTGTGAACTCCGCGGTTTCCTAGTTAGTGCAAATTTATTAGCTATTAAATTCAATTTATGTTGTTATTTCATTCATATATGTCAGTTGGGTAGATGAAAAAAGGATCAATAAAAGCCAACGCAGACCAAAATGGGGCACCCCTCTGGGTCCATCCCCTAACCCAAATGGACTAGGGAGAACAACACTCTAGTTTCTATTTGCGGGCCGATCCAAATAGACCAAAACGGACACATTTGAGTCCAAGATGGTCGGCTCTCTATAGATGCCCTAACTCCACCTAATCAAGGGCTATGCACACGAACCCAAGCGGACACTTCATGTATGCACTTTTGTAGTTTATAAATTCTGCACTATGTTTATTCGCCTGATTCCTGGCTATGGTGCTTAGCGTAGTGATATCCTACATTTTCTCTTTCATAGCTCCCAGTTATATGTTTCAAGACACTTTAGGAACATATAAGGGCATCTTTAGCCAATCCTTATATCACCACATCCCTTATAATTGTCGTTTTTGTGGGTTTCACGAAAAAGTGACCCGAAGGTATCTCTTATATTTTTTTCAGAACCTTAATTTTTGTAAGGTGAACCTTAAACAAGCATCCTATCCCTTGTATCTAAAGTTTTGGAGTTAAATTTTATGGTATACCATTGTTATCGCCATATTTTGGCCAAATAAAGAGATGGGCCGTAATCAAGATGGGCTTGGAAGCTGGATCGGCCTTGCGCGTGGATTTGGGCTAATTGCCCGTGTATCTGTATATTATGATAGAGTACGTTTCGGTTTACAACAAGAGATAGAGTACGTTTAGGTTTATTCCAAAGATAGAAAGTCTCCGGACTATAAATATGTACCTAGGGTTATTGAGAAGAGAGGACGACAACGTTCACAACAAACACAATCTCGGCGCATCGCCACCCCTTGTTTCGAGGGTTTCTTCAGGTAAGCGTCGTGCTGCCTAGATCGCATCTCGCGATCTAGGCAGCATATGCTTATGTGTTATTTGGTGTTGCTCGTACTGAAGCCTTGTTGATGGCGAGTAATACTGTTATCATAGATCTGTCTGGGCTAGCATCGGTGCCTTTTGTTCATGATTGCTTAGTCATGCTGCCCCTAGAGATTTCGCTGCCTTTGCATCTATTTTGGATGTAAGGGCAGCATCTTGCTTGATCTTTATTCAGTCGATTCAATCTGTCATAGTTGTGCCTTGTTCTCCAAGGATTAGTTTAATATCCGCATCGTTAGGCCTCACAAACGGGTTGAACGATCCAGTAGTACGTAAGGATATGGTTTGCTAATTCGAGAGGAGTTGTTCCGGGAATTGACTCCACGTTGGTTTTTTGGCCTCCTCTAGGGTTAGCTTTCTGTTATCTTTCGTATCTACCAGGCTCAATTACGTGTGGGATGTTCCAATTATGTGGTGAAAGCATTAAACTGTTGTAGATCGATTTGACTTGTATTGGTGAAGCAAAACCCCATGTTATCGTAGATCCAATGCAGATCCATGGGACGATCGGCTACATGAGCCGATTCGCAGGGAAACCTGAGAGCCGATCGAGGCTCGTATTTAATGTTTGCGTGTCTGCCATGCAGGAAACTAATCGAAGCAAACCATCACCTTCCTGATCAGGTATAGATCAGGTGGCACGCCCTCGCATCAGCCGGGACGTGTGCCGGAGTTTTGCGGGCCGTTGACCGAGGGACCAGGGCCCACCAGCAGTCCTGGGAGCCTCCCGGCTCTTCGTGTTGCTCGTCGCTGCTCGCCGGTGGGTTTTGACAGGCAACACATTCTGGCACGCCCGGTGGGACATTCAACAACATCTGCATCAACATCTGACGCTGCGATGGGGGACAGACCAGTCGCGTACGACGATCTGTCTGATGAGCACAAGAAGAGGTATGATGATATCAAAGCTCTCTTCGAAGCCGATCTCATCGGCTCTTTTGAGAGGACCCGTAAGCATGGCATCAGGTGGAAAGGGTTCTCACCCGAAGGCGCTCTCGATGAGGTGGATCTGTCTGTTCCTTCAGAGGATCGCACTAGAGCTCTGCGACAGGAGGTCAATTACATGGTGGCTCATTATCTTCACCGCCATTCTGAGAGCCTGGTGAACGCTTTCGAGCGCGTCGCGCTTCGCGTGGTTCAGGAGATCATGAAACATCAGTACTCTCCGTCGGGGCCTACTCTAGGGACTCACCAGGGAGAGAGACCGCTCCAGTCCAGGCCACAGCTACCATTCACGCTTGCAGCTCCGGAGCCACCGGGGTCACCGGCATATGTCGTCTACAAGATTGGAGGTGATCCTGGCGATTACCAATTCCTGTTTGAACCACCTAAGGAAGTCCCACATGGATATGTGTGCACATACGTGCCGGACTGCAACAGCCTGACGCGCACGAACCAGATTGCAACCGCAGGGATTTCTGGGGCAGGTGTTTCTGGAGTAGGGATTTCGGGAGCAGGGACGTCCGGGATGGACGCTGATAAACAGGCGTGGCTAGCTAAGTATGCCACCGGAACGAATCATGAGAATTTGGCCCCTGCAGCTCAAACGGTGGAGCAAATCAGTACCATCTTGAGAGACCAGTTCGGCTTCGTGCCGAAGAGGAGAACAATCGGCTATTCCAAGCCGTACCCCAACGAGTATGATCTGATTCCGCTTCCACCCAAGTATCGGCTCCCTGAGTTCTCAAAATTTAATGGTTCAGAAGGGTCTAGCTCGATCGAGCACGTGAGCCGATATTTGGCACAGTTAGGCATGATTTCAGCATCGGATCAGTTACGCGTAAGGTTCTTTGCGCAATCTCTGACAGGACCAGCTTTTGGGTGGTACACCTCGTTACCACCAGATTCGATCCGGACCTGGAAGCAGCTGGAAGAACAGTTCCATATTCAGTATCATTCAGAAGCTACCGAGGCTGGCATTGCCGATCTGGCGCAGGTGCGGCAGAAGCGGGGAGAAACGGTAGCCGAGTATATTCAGCGTTTCAGGACTGTCAAGAACCGATGTTATTCGGCTCGTTTAACTGAGAAAGAAGCAGTCGAGCTGGCCGTGTTGGGTCTCTCAGCACCGGTCAAGGATCTGGCTTTCCAAGTAGAATACAATTCACTGGCGCATATGGTCCAGAAACTGACAATGTATGAGCAGCGCCACCCGGAGTTGTACCAAGACAAGTTCAAACGTCCGATAGGCCTGGTCGATGCAGAAGAAGAGGATCTTGTAGAAGACCAGGAGATAGCCGTGGCTGAATGGGCTCGGGGAGCAGATCCCGTGTCCTGCAAATGGGTGAAACAGCAAGGGCCTGCAAAAGGGTTTGACTTCGATGTAGGCAAAGCTGAGCAGATATTCGATTTACTGCTGAAGGAAAAGCAGCTGAAGTTACCCGAAGGCCATAAAATCCCTACGGCGCAAGAGATGAACGGGAGATCATATTGCAAGTGGCATCACTCGTTCACCCACACCACCAATGATTGCAAGGAGCTACGTCGCCAGATCCAAACGGCGATAGAACAGGGCCGTCTGATCCTTGGGCAGTTCGCCATGAAAGTGGACACAAACCCGTTTCCTGGCATCAACATGGTAGAGCACAGCCACTCCACGAGGCGTCAGCTAGATTTCTCCTTCGATATTAACATGGCAGGGCCTGGGTACCACCATGACAAGTATAAGGAGGAAGGCGGCCACTCCCGGGGCAAAGAAAAGGAAGAGGCCGGTCCACGCGACCGGCCCCGTTATGATGATCGGCGGTATATAACCGAGGAACAAATGAGAAGCGTGCGATATCAGAAGCCACACTCCACGCATCTACTGAACAAGTATGAGCGTCAGTATGACCGACGTCGGCAGTACGACAGTGATGATGAAAGAGATCGTCGGACCGACGCATACGATGGGAGATACCGTCGGCATGATAGTGATTATGAAGGATATGAGCACCGCGCTAGGGGAAGATCAAAGGAAAAGGAAGGCGTGGATAAACATTGGGATTGTCCTTTCTTCAGGTACTGTTGGGATGCGGGAATGAGCCGATTGCCTACAGTCGACAACTGCCCGGAATGTGGACAGCAGAAGGAGGACACAGGTCCAGTTTCAGTGTTCAAGCGTCTAGGGCCTCTCCAGCCTCAGAACGGACAAGAGGAGTCATCTCGAGCGAAAGATCTCGAGGAGTCAGAGGATGAAGAAGAGGATAGATATCACCGGCCAAGGTGGTGTCCCGATGGACTCAGACACTCCCAAAAGCGTAGAGTTCAGAGGCTACGTAGCTTGGAGGAAGCCGAAGCGCAGTACCTCCACACTTTAAGGAAAGCCCGGCCTGATCTGGCCGTGAAAATTCAGCGAACCTTGGAGACGGAGGCCCGTCCAAGAAAGAAAGAGTGGCGCCCCAAACCAGTAAAAGCCGATGCGAAGACATCGGCTGGCACAAACATGGTGTTCGTACTTCCGTCAGAGTTTTGCGCTCCACGAACCGAAGAACTACCAGTGGCACAGTTTGACTGCGGCCCACGGCCGGTTATCTTCGAAAAGCCACGGGAGAAGGGCTACAAACATCTGAAAGCCCTGTACCTGAGAGGTTATATCAATGGGCAGCCTGTCCGCAAGATGTTGGTTGACACCGGAGCGGCAGTCAATATAATGTCATACTCCATGCTGCGGCGTTTGGGACACTCCACTGCAGATCTGATCAAAACCAACGTCACGCTAAGCGACTTCAACGGCCAAGCTTCAGAGACGCAAGGCGTTCTAAACGTGGATCTGACCGTGGGTAGAAAAACCATCCCTACGTCGTTCTTCATTGTTGACAGCAAAAGCACCTATGCTGTCTTGCTGGGAAGGGATTGGATTCACGCTAACTGCTGCATTCCATCCACGATGCACCAATGCCTGATACAGTGGGATGGAGATGAAGTTGAGGTCATTCATGCAGATGATTCGATCGAGATCTCAATAGCTGGCATGAACATTTGGGACGCAGAAAACCAAGAGCCGATCTCTGGAATCAGTCTAGACGGCTGTGAGCGCATTGAAGCTACAAAAAACGGGGTGAGGCTGGTCTTATCCACTGGCCTGACGGAGTAGCAAAGCCCACGATTGTGCGTGGTAAGGCCGATCCCTGCGATCGGCCACAAAAAATAAAAGGGAGTGATCTTACGACAAACATGTCATGTAGTCATAGTAGGGAGATTCCCTACCATTGTAGAGCACAAATAAGTTGTAAACCTTCCTTGAGTAATGCAATCAAAAAGGGGGCCGATTCCGGCAATCGGCCCAAATCATCTTTGTTATCCTCACCAAACTGTTGGCCTGTGTTCAGTATCGATTTAGCAGGTGACGGAAAGCTGGGGTATGGGTTTACGTCTGCTGATGAGCTAGAGGAGATTGACATCGGTCCTGGGGATAAGCCACGACCGACATTTATCAGCAAAAAGTTAGATCCGAATCTGCGGGGTCCGATGATAGCTTTGTTGAAAGAATATCCAGATTGCTTTGCCTGGGACTATACGGAGATGCCCGGGTTAGACAGGAGCATCATTGAGCATCGGCTCCCGCTTAAAAAAGGGTTTCGGCCATTCCAGCAGCGAGCACGACAGATGAAGGCCGAAATTTTAGAGGAAGTCAAGAAAGAGATCGAGAAAATGTTGAAAGCTGGGTTCATCAGGCCATGCAGGTATGCTGAGTGGATTTCTAGTATCGTACCTGTAGAGAAAAAGGATGGCCGATGGCGTGTTGCCATAGATTTTCGGGATCTCAATAGAGCCACTCCAAAGGATGAGTATCCGATGCCGGTAGCAGAGACATTGATCAACGCAGCTGCTGGTCATAAGGTCTTAAGCTTTATGGATGGCAATGCCGGTTACAATCAAATTTTTATGGCTCCAGAAGATATACACAAGACTGCATTCAGAGTCCCAGGTTCGGTGGGGTTGTTTGAATATGTAGTCATGACATTTGGACTGAAGAATGCCGGCGCCACATACCAAAGAGCCATGAATTACATTTTCCATGATCTGATCGGCAAGCTGGTGGAGATTTATATCGATGACGTGGTAGTCAAGTCTGCTTCAGTACAAGGACACTTGGACGATCTGCGGCACGTCCTGGACCGAACCAGAAAATTCGGACTACGGATGAATCCAAAGAAGTGTGCCTTCGGTGTGACGGCCGGTCAGTTCTTGGGTTTCTTGGTCCATGAACGCGGAATTGAGATCGGCCTGAAAAGTCAGGAGGCAATGCAAACAATGAAGCCACCTACCACGAAGAAAGAACTGCAGTGTCTCATCGGCAAAATCAACTTCGTCAGAAGGTTCATCTCTAATCTGTCAGGAAGAATAGAGCCGTTCATGGGACTGGTGAAAATTAAATCTGATGAGGAGTTCCGCTGGGGGGCAGAACAACAACGAGCCTTCGACGAGATCAAAGAATATCTAACGAAGCCGCCAGTGTTGGTTCCACCGCAGCAGGATAGGCCGTTCTACATTTACTTGTCGGTGGCTGACACGTCCATCGCCTCGGTGGTGGTGCAAGTTTATGATGGTCTGGAGCGAGTTGTGTTTTACATCAGCAGAAGGATGCTGGATGCAGAGACAAGGTATCCTGAGATCGAGAAGTTATGCCTCTGCCTATTTTTCACTTGCACCAAGCTGCGACACATCTTGCTGTCAGCCGAGATTATCATCATATGCAAATCAGATGTCATCAAACATATGCTGTCGGCTCCAGTGCTGAAAGGCCGACTCGGCAAATGGATGTTTGCATTATCGGAATTTGATATCCGGTATCAACCCGCCAAAGCGGTTAAGGGACAGGCGTTGGCCAATCTTATTGCTGAACGAATCAACACTGATATAGCAGCACTGTCTGTACGTGCATGGGCTATGTTTTTTGATGGATCGGCTTGTGATGATGGTTGCGGCATCGGCATTCTACTCGTGTCGCCCCGGGGGGCAACATATTCCTTCTCCATCAGGCTATCTACCCCTTGCACCAACAATGTCGCTGAGTATGAGGCAATACGCAAGGGAATGGAGTTGCTCATTGAAGCCGGAGCAGAAGCAGTGGAACTTTTTGGAGACTCCAAATTGGTGATTTCCCAACTCACGGATGAATACAAGTGTGAGAGCGAGTCACTCTTCCCATTATGGTTGCAATGCCGGGAGCTGATGGCACAGTTCAGGTACTTAAACTTTAACTGGATCCCGCGATCGCAGAATACCGAGGCAAATGATCTCGCACAGATGGCTTCAGGCTACAAGGACATAGCAGATGGAACGGATGTTCAGGTACATTTCCTGGAGGCAGACGACTGGAGAGCCGATATCTTCAATTACTTGAAAGATTCGGCTCGGGGGGCACCTAAACGGATAAGGTACAAGGCCATGAAGTATGTGCTTATTGGGGATGACATGTTCTACAGGACTCTGGAAGGGCTATTGCTCAAATGTCTAGGGCCAGCCGAAGCAAATCGGCTTCTACACGAGGTACACGAAGGCGCCTGTGGAACTCACCAATCGGCTCACAAGATGAAATGGTTGATCAGGCGATCAGGGTTTTATTGGCCCACCATGCTTGAAGATTGTTTTAAGTACTATAAAGGGTGTCAAGCATGTCAGAAATTCGGGAAGATTCAGATGGTACCTGCATCAGCTATGAACCCCATCATCAAGCCTTGGCCATTCCGAGGTTGGGGCATGGATATGATTGGTAAGATCAATCCTCCATCAAGCAAAGGCCACATGTGGATTTTGGCCATCACTGATTATTTCACTAAATGGGTGGAAGCCGTCCCTATGAAGTCAGTAAACTCGAAGGATGTTATCAATTTCGTGAAAGAACATGTCATTCATAGATTCGGGATTCCCCAAACTATCACGACCGATGGAGGTTCGGTCTTCATTTCTCACGAGTTCAGAGAGTTCTGCGAGGACACGGGAATTAAGCTGATCCGATCATCTCCATACTATGCTCAAGCAAATGGGCAAGCTGAAGCGTCCAATCAGAGCCTCATCAAGCTGATCAAGAGAAAAATCGACGAGCACCCTAGGCGTTGGCACGAGGTTTTGTCAGAAGCTTTGTGGGCTTATCGCATGTCATGTCATGGAGCGATAAAAACCTCGCCATACCATCTAGTCTATGGACAAGAAGCCGTATTGCCATGGGAGATTACGGCTGGATCGAGACGTGTCACTTTTCAGAACGATCTAACAACTGAAGAATATGCAGCCCTGATGAGTGACAGTGTTGAGGATTTAACTGAACTTAGGCTATGGTCGCTTGAGAAAATTAAAGAGAACAAAGCCAAGGTAGCTCGTGCATATAATAAGAAGGTGAGACCAAAGGAATTCCACGTTGGTGATCTGGTATGGGAAGCGGTATTGCCGTTGGGAACTAAGGATGCAGCATACGGTAAATGGTCTCCAAATTGGCACGGGCCATACAGGGTCGACCAAGTTTTAAGGGGCAACGCGTACATGCTTGAGGAGCTGGACGGTGTGAAATTCCCAGTGGCTGTCAATGGTCAGCATCTCAAGAAATATTTCCCAAGCATGTGGGATGATGGACAGCGAAATATGGGGGCCGGTACATGAAATCGGCCGGTAAAAATGATGGACAGCGAAATATGGGGGCCGATACATGAAATCGGCCGGTAAACAAAAAAATAATAATATCCAGTGAAACATGGGGGCCGATACATGAAATCGGCCAAATAAAAAATAATGCACGGCCATCGACTCTCGAGGTTTAGACTGTTACGAGCAAGTTCAGACTACATGAATAAGCTACTGAAGGAATGCCTCGAAGGCACGGAGGGCGTCAGCACGGACACGATCCACCTCGGCGATCTCGGCTTCGTCATCATCGTCCTTGCCCGTCACTAGATGCTTGCTCAGGGCACGTATTTCTGCCAGATCGGTCTTCAGTTGGGTTTTGAGGCCCTCTGCTTCGTCTTGGGAACGGGCGATGAATGCTTCCTTGTCATGAATGAGCTTTTTAGTCGCCCGGGCCTTCTCTTCGAGATCTTCCAATTCCTTTTTTAAGGTTGCAAGCTCAGCGGTGCTGACAGAAGTGTCAGTTTTGGCATCCAGAGACGCCTTTTTCTCATTGAGCCGTTGACATTTGGCTGCAATATCGGCCTTCAGTGGGAGTTGGGCGTGGCGTAGACTGATCCTCTCACGAGCCAACTTCACCCTTGACCCGAAGAAAGACAGGTTCGCAACTGGCAAAAGCTTCACCTGCAATGCTACCGGGAGTTGGTCCTTGATTGCGTCAAGAACATTCTTCACCTCTTCAGAACCCTCGACCAACTTCTCGATTGGGGAGGACAGCAAAGCTTTGAGACGCTGAAATTGAGGTAGAACAGTGCTTGCTCGTGGTTCATCGTTGGCGGCAGAGGGAGCTGGTTCGATAGATTCAGGGTCGAACGTCAGCAAGCCTGAGATATCACAACCCTGGCAGGCAGAAGTGGCGTCAGTATGCGTCAAACAGGGAAGGATGAGTTCAACAAAACAAACATACCTCTCCTGAGATCAGGGGGATAGCCGATGGCGAGACAATCGGCTCGTGTGTTGTTGCTGGGGGTTTGGCCAAATTGGCCACCGTTTCATCTACACCTCTTGGAGTATGGAGGGTAATTACTTTCGAAAGCTCCTGGCCTGATGAAGAAGTTTGTAGTCCCTTGCGAGCCCTCTTAGGACTCACAGCTTGCCCCGCCTCGACTGACGCTCGGGGGGCAACAGGTTCAGGAACAGGCCTTTTCCTGGAAGCCGATGGTGGCACATCTGGCTGGTTCAGGTGTGGTGGTTCTCTCAGAATCTGCTGAGCTTGAATTTCCTCGGTTGGATGGTGTTTCCTCACTGGAGGAGTCTTCGATGGAGACCTGTAAGAAAGGGAGAGTTGGTAAACACGAGCATGTTTACAAAGACAATAAGATCAACCGAGGCATGAATCAGCGTACGTGCGAGCTCTCTGGAGAAGGGCTCCGGCGCCTCGAAGTTTTCTTGACCACTATCTTCCTCACCGCCGTTCTGGTTTTAGTTGGAACTCGGGGGGCAGCTGACCCGGAAGTCGCTTGGCTCTTGGAAGCCGATTTTGGTGATATCGGCTGGTTCTGCGTCACTACCTGTTTTAAAGGTGGCGAGTTTTTGCAGAAAAGGACTACAGGAGCCGGTGGGAGGAATTCGAAGGGGGAGCCATCCTCGTTGGTAGGTTCTGGACCATCTTGTTGCTGCAAGGAGACAGAGCAGGATATTAAAAGGGTCGTCGTGAGCTGCATCAAGGAAATTTACAAGTAGCAGTACCTGTTCTAGGGGGATGTCGTATTCAGCATCGAGTTGTTCCAGCAAAGGTCCCAGAGCTCTCCTAAAGGCATGAGTTTTCCACATTGTCCACCAGTTCTCAAAACCATCGGTTGATGAAGCGAAAGTGAGGTTGTTAGGAATTGGGATGTTCAGAGTATCGAAGAAAGAATAACACCTCTGACTGATGAGAGAATCGGGCAGGTCAGCTCTGCTCTCTGTGAGATGGTGGAGAAAGAAATGAGGAGGTACTTGCCCAAGGCCAAATTGCCGAGCTGCTACGACCGGCTGGTAGAACTCGTATCCAGGCTTGATTATTCTGTTGGATGTGCTCATGCCAACTGGGAGGAAGCAGGGACGGATCACGGTGGAGAATAGCTGCCGAGTGCAAGTGTCATCGGCAAAGTTGTCCAGCCTGAAGGAGATTGGATTTTCAAAATTTTCCGATTCCTCCGTGTAGGGAAAGAAGATAGGATTGTCCAGGCCTTGGAAGAAAATGCTGAACCACTTGGATGCCTCATGAGGGATCAGTTTACTACCTGGCAGGCTATACAGAGCTTGGCCGTAGCTGGTGCATCGGATCTGCTTCCCTTTGGTATCTGGAAAGGTGCAACTTGCCAAAAGGGGGAAGTCTGGGATATAGTTTTGAAAGTACAGCTGAGCCCATAGTTGAATAAACCACCAAGGACCTCCTGTTTTGACTGCTGTGTGGGAGAATAGTTTGACAGACATCAACTGGAGATATCGATAGACTTCTCCAAGGAACAGTTTGCCGATGCCAAGTTGAGTGCCTCTGGCAAGTTCATAGGCTAAGGAAAGATAATTCTTGGTTGGAGCAAGGGAAGGGCCACAGAATATGAAATGCTCCAGCCAGAAATTGAGGAAGGCCGTGTGTTCTTTCTCTGTGACAGGGCCCTTAGTTCTCATGTGGCTTCGAAGATAAGCACCCCAGTTCGTGCAATCTGTTTTGGAAGAAAGCTTGAAGGGGACTTTTGGCAGCATAAAAGCAGAGGGGCTGGGTGATGTGACGTCTAGACCAGTAATCATCACCACGTCTAGCAGAGTTGGTGTCATGGGGCCATGGCCGAACATGAAGCAGTTCAGGGCGTCAGACCAGAAATAGCCGATGGTTTTTAGAAGATTTTCATGTTTCTCAAGGGGAGACAGTGACAAAGTCAAGGCATCGGCTATTCCCGTAGTTTCCCATTGGGGTTGGTAAGCTTTGGCTACCCTACTGTACCAAGAAACCCAATATTCGGGAGGATTAGGCCAGGCTCGTAAGCAGTCGGCCCAAGAATCTAAATCTAAGTTTTGGCTTACGAAGGGAATTCTGTTTGCCTCGCAAGAGATCAGATGGGCAGGACTAGATTCTGCACGGGGACCAAGGCAGAGAGAATTGGGGAGAGAAGGATGCGGCAGCAGAATGTCTGAAACCTAAAATTTCAATGATGGGATAAAGCATTAATTCAGGTGTTTGCTGTTAATTCTAGCGCCGTGCTCGGATTGCGAGGAACAGTTAAGGATTACCTTCAGACCGGAGACCGCTGTGTTGGCGCTGGACGATTCCGCCATCTAATTTGCTGATGGAGATGGATCTATGCGGTGGGGATCTAGGGTTCGTGTCGCCGTGAGCCCGATTTGTTCAATGAGGCAATTGGAGGTCTGAGTTAGCCCTTTTGAAGATGGTTGCAGGTTACCGTTGAAATTGGAAAGTGACCGCCCAGACTTGTCTAAATAAGCGGCTAAGTTTGATCTTGTCAACGGTTGTGGCAAAAAGCCGATGTGTTGCCATCGGTTCTTTGGGCTTTGACTTGATTGACCGTATCGGCGTAGTATGGTGAAAGCCGATGCGTTGCTATCGGCTTTTGGAACGTTGACCTATTTTGACTATCGGCAAAATCAAATTAGGGAAGGCAATTTCCATTGATTCGAAAGACGGTTTTTACAATGGAGCCGATTGCTTACAAGATAATACTACTACTAGTACTACTGCTACTGTTCCTGATCTAGAAGGCGGCGTCGTCGTCGTCGCCGTTGCCGTTGCCGCCGCCGTCTTCGCTGTCGTCGGCGCTGCTGCCGGCGTAGCCCTCGCTACTGCTGCTATTGGCAGCGGGGGCCTCCTCGTCGTCGTCATCGTCGTCGGTGTCTTCGCTGGACCCGGCGCGGAAGCGCTTCATCGGCGGGTACTCGTCGGAGGAGGTGTCCTCCTCCGCTTCCTCCTCCTCGATGGAGGAACTGATGTCCTCGCCCCAGGACACGGCATCGTCGTCGCTCTCCGCCTCCAGTTCCCCATCGGCGAGGAACTGGAGGTCCTCCTCGCCGTCGGTCAGGGGCTCGTCGTCCTCTGACTGGGCGGCGAAGTCCCAATCTCTCTCGTCCCACCATTGTGGGGCGAGAGCTTGGTACGCCGCCATTGGCGGGTGCTCCGGCGTCGGCTCCCGGTTGATGGAGTCGGAAGATTGGTAGGAAAGGCCGGATGTGTTGGAGGAAGAAGAGGAGGCCATGGCAGAGGAAGAGGGTTTTTTGGCTATTGGAGAAGAATGGGGATGCAAATGATCCGGATGGATTTAAATAAGGGGAATAGTGGCAGATGGTTTAATGCCATAGCGGTTTTCGAGGATGTGGTGCCAGAGTTGTCAAATCGTGTACTGCGGAGAAGTTGAGAAGGCAAGGCATCATGATGAGAAGGCGATATGACGGTTCTGCTCTGCAACGCGTGACCCGATGAAGAAAAACAGAGTGGTTTTGGAATTATTATTGCCAAAACCAGGGGGGCATGTGTTATCGCCATATTTTGGCCAAATAAAGAGATGGGCCATAATCAAGATGGGCTTGGAAGCTGGATCGGCCTTGCGCGTGGATTTGGGCTAATTGCCCGTGTATCTGTATATTATGATAGAGTACGTTTCGGTTTACAACAAGAGATAGAGTACGTTTAGGTTTATTCCAAAGATAGAAAGTCTCCGGACTATAAATATGTACCTAGGGTTATTGAGAAGAGAGGACGACAACGTTCACAACAAACACAATCTCGGCGCATCGCCACCCCTTGTTTCGAGGGTTTCTTCAGGTAAGCGTCGTGCTGCCTAGATCGCATCTCGCGATCTAGGCAACATATGCTTATGTGTTATTTGGTGTTGCTCGTACTGAAGCCTTGTTGATGGCGAGTAATACTGTTATCATAGATCTGTCTGGGCTAGCATCGGTGCCTTTTGTTCATGATTGCTTAGTCATGCTGCCCCTAGAGATTTCGCTGCCTTTGCATCTATTTTGGATGTAAGGGCAGCATCTTGCTTGATCTTTATTCAGTCGATTCAATCTGTCATAGTTGTGCCTTGTTCTCCAAGGATTAGTTTAATATCCGCATCGTTAGGCCTCACAAACGGGTTGAACGATCCAGTAGTACGTAAGGATATGGTTTGCTAATTCGAGAGGAGTTGTTCCGGGAATTGACTCCACGTTGGTTTTTTGGCCTCCTCTAGGGTTAGCTTTCTGTTATCTTTCGTATCTACCAGGCTCAATTACGTGTGGGATGTTCCAATTATGTGGTGAAAGCATTAAACTGTTGTAGATCGATTTGACTTGTATTGGTGAAGCAAAACCCCATGTTATCGTAGATCCAATGCAGATCCATGGGACGATCGGCTACATGAGCCGATTCGCAGGGAAACCTGAGAGCCGATCGAGGCTCGTATTTAATGTTTGCGTGTCTGCCATGCAGGAAACTAATCGAAGCAAACCATCACCTTCCTGATCAGGTATAGATCAGGTGGCACGCCCTCGCATCAGCCGGGACGTGTGCCGAAGTTTTGCGGGCCGTTGACCGAGGGACCAGGGCCCACCAGCAGTCCTGGGAGCCTCCCGGCTCTTCGTGTTGCTCGTCGCTGCTCGCCGGTGGGTTTTGACAGGCAACAACCATAAACAACTAAAACAGTTGGTGGGAGGGACGTTTCAGGATGCACCGGTGCCCTTCTGCCATATGACTCATCAGAATCAGGCCAACTTCTATCGCGCGGACTCAAATTTCCCCAACATTTCGGCCAAATTTTGTCCTAAAGATGGCACTAGGTCATTGTGGCCAAGGTGACATGGAAGGTTGTTGGGAGCGGCGTAGGAGGGCGCCGCCTCGTCTTCTCATTAGCCGAGGCAAACACAAGAGGCCGTTCTTTGGCCTCCCATGACCAATGAGGAGGCGGTGTGAGCCTCAAGCAGCGGAAAGGGGCGGGAGCAACGAGGAACACAGATGTGGGGTAGCACATCCTAGAGGCTAGGCAAGCGGGCAGGGCACCATACAGAGGGTGGTCAGGCAGCAGGTGGTCTGAGAGGCAGGGGTTGTTGCCGATGCGGTGTGAAGAAGAAGGACTAGAAGTTAAAAAGGGGAATGCTAGAAAAAAGAAAAAATTGACGCAGTTCGAGAAATGGAATTTGAACTTCAAAAGTCGAGCGCCAACCTTGAGCTAGATTCTATGTACTCCTTCTATCCTGAATTACTTGTCATAGATTTATTTAGATAGAGGTGTATTTAGACGCATTTAGCAATATATTCAAATCTAAACAAATATGCAACATATTGTTCAGGTCAGAGGGAGTAGTACGGACTAGGAAGGGATTGTCTCATGTTTTTTTTTAATCTTAGACTTGTCAAAATAAGAGGGAAAAATACGAGAAAGTGTTATTGGCTCCTAAAGCTCTAGTGATCCCTTTATTTTTAAATGAAAATTCATATGTCTAAGTTTTCGAAAATCATGAAAATATATCTAGACATAGTCAACGATGTAACTACAAGCATGTGAAAATATTGTTATGAAAGTCTTTGTATTGCGGGTTACATAAAAATAACAAAATATGATAAATTTGTAGATTTGAAAATAAACATACTCAGATCTACATGTTTGTTATTTTTGTGTAGCTCAAAATACAAATTATTTAAACATGATTTTTTGCACCTTTGTGGGATAAATGTTGGCTACATCCGAATATTTTTTCATTTTTTAAACTCATAAATATGATTTTCGAATTTTTAAATAACAAGATAATTATTGCCCATTGCACAAAATCTCCACTAGCAAAAAATATCTCTATTGTGCTGTTTTCCATAAAGTCACGTGTAGGGATGAAAGTGGAGCGGAAACTTTCCGACTTTTCCGCAGAAAAATAGAAACAGAATGAAAATATGAAAATGGAAACGGAAACGGAATTTTGCGGAACGGAAACGGAAACGAAAATTCTTTGGCGGAATTGAAAACGGAAACAGAACAGCGTTTTCCGATGGAATGGATGCGAAAACGAAAGTTTCCGTTTCCGACTACTATGGAATTTCTGTTTATGGTTGTTTTGATGGACAATTTAGCAGGCCCAATATGTGACCTTGTCATACTGAACCGTCAAAGCAACCCATCCCATACTCCCTCATTACACCGAGTAATCGTGACAAGTTTAGGGCACAAGTTTTTCGATTCGCTTGACTTTCTTTGAGTTTTTTCTGCATGATTCAGGTGATCTATTGGTTCCGACAATCATCTGCTTTTCGTCCACGTTTGCACCATATTCGTTCCATATCTATTTCCAAAAGTATTTGTTTTCATATTTGTTTCCGGTGTTTCCGTATTCGTTTCTACTTCCGTATAAAAATATGAAAATAAATATGGCAGCACTTAGTCCCGTCCGTTTTCGCTCCGTTTTCATCCCTAGTCACGTGGAACATATTTTGCAGGGAGTAGCTTGAGGTGTCGAATAATATTTGAGTAAATAGCACCGGTGGTCACTGAACTTGTAACATATGTGCACTTAAGTCACTGAACTTGCAAAACAGACTAACCGGTCACTGAACTTGTGTTTTTGGTGCACGCGAGGTCACAAACCGGTCAACTTGACAGTTTTTTTTATCAAAACCAGTCAACTGCGGGCCACATGCATCTTCTGAGCAATCAACGGCTGACATGGCGCTGTGATTTTTTCAAAAAAAACACATGTGACCTTGATGTTTCCTTACATGCGGGTCCCACATTTCAATGATAGAAAGAATTAAAATTGTTACAAATATCTAGTTTGTGATTCAAACCCTTGACCAAGACCTACACACGCAAGCATAGCCACCAACGCACACATATTGACATGTCCAAATACCTGGAAAACATTCTCTTATATAAACTTCACTTTCGATTTGAGCGTACACTTAAGTTTAAAAAAAATCGAAATTTATTTAGGGAGTATTATACATCCTCCGTATAAGCGCTGGTAGTTTCGGACAAAAAACTCGTCTTATTTTGAGCTATAGAAAAAAGACAAATTTCTATCATTATATAGGACCAATATACATATTGTTGTCAGTAATTTGTCTTTTTTATCTCCCAAAGTACATGGTATTTTGAAAAAAAATCTTTCGTACATTCCTAACATATATATATCTAGCTTAATTTTTTTTTGCTTAATTTCTTAGACCCGAAAATAAGCTTTTTAAAAATTTCAGAAAACAAGGTCAAAGATTTTATATACTAGTAATACATATGTTGTCCCCTAATATCAGGCATACCAAGTAAGTTTGCCGTGGTGTATAGGTTCGTATGTCAGAAAAAATATACACGGTTTTGTTTTGAAAAAATACAGTGCCACGTGTGACCTGGTTTTGGTAAAAACCGTTATGTTGGTCGGTTTGTGACCACACGTGCACTAAGAATATAAGTTCAGTAACCGATTAATCTGTTTTACAAGTTTAGTGACTTAAATGCACATATGTTAAAAGTTCAGTGACCTCAGTAATATTTCCACTTATTAAAGGGTGGTTGGTGTAAGTGGAACGACAACAAAGCACAGGAGCATCATCGGCTACCCTCGGCCGGAGAGCGAAGCAGCGGCCGAGACGAAAAGCCATGGCTGAAGCGCTCCTCACCGCCGACGCCGCGCGATCCCTCGTCGATTCCGTCGACGCCTTCCTCTTCGATTGCGATGGTCTCCTGTTCATCGCCCCCTCCGTTTTCGTCCCCGTCCCTGTTCTGCTCCGCTCTCACTAGGTGGATTCCTGTTCCTCTGTTATTTTTTCAGGGGTGATCTGGAAGGGGGACGAGCTCATCGAAGGGGTCCCCGAGACGCTGGAGTTGCTGCGGAAAATGGTATGCCGCATCGAATCTTCTGGGAACGAGGGCTGTCAGTCTAGTTTATCGCAGTACAGAACAGCTCAGGATTTAGTACCCCCTCCATCCCCTCCCCTTCCTCCATGTCCATGGTGTTGGTAAAAATGACAGTCACTACCGTGCTTCTTGTTTAACACGCCATATTAATCTTCTGATGAGAAGAAATGATTAGATTAGCTTAAGTTGTTAATTCTAGTTATGTTTTCGGTCATGAAGTCTAGTTGCAATTTTGGATGCATTTGGTTGACACCACGGGGTGTTCTGAAGAGAAATGGTCAGCCAAATGGTTCGAAAAAAAAAGGTCAGCCAACACAGTCTTCATGTCAGGTGTTTTTCTCTGTTTTTTCATGCATTTCACAAGAGCTAGCCTTGCTCCACTGAAGTCTTTTTAAAACATTTAGGTAGCTACTCGACTGGAGGTCTTAATTCTTAAGATTAGGAAGTCATTTTACATTTGTTCTCCTCATAGGACATACTTGTGGGGGATGATGCTTTGGTGAAAATACAACTAATTTCCATTTCATGGCTACAGGATGACATGAATATCGTTTCGATTCCATTTCTGCTTGGACTCTTCGTAAGATGAAAGACATGATAATTCTGTATGTTTGTGCCATGCTCTTTCATACTCTGGTACTTCCAGAAGTATATAAATATTGTAGAAAAGAGAACCAATCACTGGCTTGGTGGCTTGAGCCTGCTACTGGAGAGGTCTCATCTCCTACCTAACAACAGACAGCCAAGGGAGGGATTCGTCCCCCTTTGGTTGACGTTTTTACATATTGTAGAATAATAGCACACCACATTAATCTTCTGATGAGAAGAAATGGTTAGTTTAGCTTAAGTTATTGCCAGTTATGTTTTTGGTCATGAAGTCTAGTTGCAATTTTGGATGCATTTGGTTGACACTAGGGGGTGTTCTGAAGAGAAATGTTCAGCCAACACAGCCTTCATGTCAGGTGTTTTTCTGTTTTTTCACGCATTTCAAAAGAGCTAGCCTTGCTCACTGAAGTCCGATTGAAGGGGAAGGATATTTGTATGTCTGGAAAAATAGCAATTTTAGTTTTTCTACCCATTTAGCACCTTTACTCCACTGCTCTTCCCTGATGCCTGACTTATTGTACCTATCCTAAACTTTACACAGAGAAATTCATACTTATCAGTAACCTTTGTTATAGTATCTGGCAAGGCTGAGAATTTTGTTATAGTAGCTAATGACCAAGCTTCCCGGTTATGCATCAAATATCAGTAACCTTTTAGATTTTAATTGATAAGATAAATTACCCACACTTGATTATTTTACAGGGCTTTACTTTGACATCGTCTGGCTTCTCTCTATTTTCTTCCAACATGCTAGTTGAGGAACTTGTTACACCCATCTTAACCAAACCAAGAAATAATCTTCATGGCCATTATTTAGTGCATTGATATGATATTGTGAATAACTTCAAAGTTCATCACTTGTAATACTGCATCTAGGTTAGTTTGTAAATACACCATTATATATAAATTAATTAGTTATGCTTACATTTGTGCTCACTTGGTTCAGGACAAGAAATTAGTTTTTGTAACAAACAATTCTAGGAAGTCAAGAAGGCAATATTCAAAGAAATTCAAGTCACTCGGCCTTGATGTTTCTGAGGTGGTCTTTGACACAGATATATTCCTATGATCATAGTTTCTTGTACTGTATTGATTTGTCATTTTCTCTATAGGAAGAGATATTTACATCATCCTTTGCAGCAGCCATGTTCTTGAAGTTAAATAATTTCTCTCTAAAAAAGAAGGTATCATGAATAATTTCTCATACAGATGTGATTTTTCTTAGGTGATTTCCTGTTAGTCGTTTCTGCATTATATACTTGATTTAGGATATCCTCTGTGATTTATATTCCTCTGTCCCACAGTAGATGGTTTGGGCATATGTGTAACCTCGGACTTTGTAACTTGAACTGTTAGCTTTTGCATGAATATGCTAGAAAATGCATATTGTAGAAGTGTCAGGACTAATCTAATGATGCTGTTTTCATCTTACCAATCTATATATAATTTATTTGCTAGTAGTCAAAGTTAAAGAGTTTGAGTGCAGCCTTCCTAAATTGTCATGTTACGGTATCAATGCCAATGTTACCATCAAGGAAACTATTATAAAACACTTCAACATAGATTGCCAACTTCTCCACATATGCACACCGGTTTGCTAGAAGCTCAACAGCACGACAGAAGCCTGCACGCTTACAGTAAGAGAAAGTTATACTAACCTATGGGATTGGCACTGCATGCTAGGGTACACACCAAAAGGAGCACTTAAGCCAATAGCTCTTGATTTGTACAACAAGAGCATTGTGCATATTTTACATTTTGTTCTATGAAAAATCTCAGTTTACATCTAGGCGTTTGCTATCCTCCATTTACAGAAATATTGAGGTTATCTTTACCCTTTACAGACAGTTTCTAGCTCTTGACTATATCTGGCTTAGTTGATAAATGCATCTCGATATTATATGATTAAGAGTTGATATTCATTTTATGAGTTTTCCATAGCAATTTAAAAAAGAACATCATTTAATATAGCACAAAATTAAAGAAGCTTCACCGAGTTTATTTATTTGTCAAATTCTATCCAGTATCGTGAACTGAGTTCTGCTTAGTCTTCTAGTTCATAACACTATTTCCACGTGTTTTTTATGCCTCTTTATCTGATACCTGTCTTCACGTATGCGAATTTTACTTAAGCTGCTACTTATCTTATGCTGTTTGCAGAACAATGTTTTATGAACGAATTCCATGCCTGGCTTTCCACAAATGAAATACTGATTACCGTTAAAACTTCATCTTGAAGGTTTATGTTGTTGGTGAGGATGGCATTTCGGACGAGCTCAAGTTAGCTGGTTTCGAATGTTTTGGTGGTCCGGTATGTATGACATGCTTTTAGTCTTTACCCAGCTACATGCTCCCTGACCATCTGCTTTCTTGTCTCATCCCTTGGCAAGTTTGTGGGTGGGTCCTCTAGTTTCAGTATGATTTCCTGTTTTTCTTGATACATCTAAGAAAATGCTAGTTGTTCAAAGTTATGCAACTTCTCACCGTTGTTTGAATGTTGAGCTTATTTACTGAATTAAAGATACATTAACGTAACCTTCAATATTTTAAGATTGGAGTGGTAAAATATTGTTCCAGTGGTTCCTACATTGATACATACAAATGGACAATTGTTCATGTGTGACTGTTCCTTACACGTTCATGCATAGCAATTGTCCGTTTTCTTATGCAATAATATATTGTGAAAAGAGGGTAGGAAAATAATTCCACATTGCATGTGATATTCGCCAAGTGCTTGGCCGCTTTAAGGGACGCCACTTACTGTGGTTTTCTATATTGAAAGCAATAGTCATTTTGGACGAGTCACCTATGTTTTGTGAAATAAAGTAGACCAAAATTGCCACTAGTTTATAACAGCCACATTTGGACAAACATTCCAAGCAATGGCAAGAAGAGTGTTCCAAATCATACAACCAATCAAAGCAACAGTGCTATGGTATTTTTGAATTCCCTATATCCGTCATATATCCATGATGGGTGCATGCTGAAGGATTGAAAGCACAAATTTCCTTTTCAGAGATATATTACCTCTGTTTTATTTTCCGTTCAACACTTCAAATAATGGTATTTTCTGCAGGAGGATGGCAAGAAAAACATAATGCTGGAAGCAAACTTCTACTTTGACCATGACAAAAGTGTAATGTCAAACCTGCTTGTCGAATTTAATCTACCTTTAGTTCAAAATAAAACCATTGTGGTCTAAGATAAATGAAATATGTCTTCCAGGTTGGAGCTGTCATTGTTGGACTTGATCAGTACTTCAACTATTACAAACTGCAGTAAGGCCTCTTATCTTGTTCAATTTTATATTTATTGGTTTTTAGTAGATCAATCTGGTTATGAGGGATAGCTGTAAATCTTGTTATTTTTCATGGCAATTGCCAGGTATCTAATCTTTATAGTAGGTTTTGCTGTGACAGCCCTCTTCTGATAAAATAATATGAACTATATTTAGTCCCATTAGGGCCACATTCTTTCTTTTCGGCAAGCAGATCAATCGTTTTATGAGGCACAGCGGTAATTTTTTTTCATGCCAATTGCAAGGTTTATAATTATAATCCTTGGAAAGTTTTACTACAGCACCTCACTTCTGGTAAAATGGAAAATAAATAAATTATATTCGAGCCCATTAGGGCCACGATCTTTTCCTTCTTTTATCTTTCCTTGTGTGTTGGATACACCAACGTTGTCCTATGCAACTGATAATTCAGGTCTCTGTCCTTCCTTTATTTGGGACACCGCATGTATATATGAAAGAAGCCTGCCTTCACAAGTTCTGTAAATATATGGTGCCTTTTCTTTTTAGTTTCTATGCCCTTCAATCCATTAAATATCGCTGCCTATCTCTTGCAGTTTATTAGTAGCTGTTTGCCACCTAATTAAGAACTTATTTTGGATAATTTCTTCAGAAGTGTTAATTATAACATATTCTAACCAAACAACTCTATAGATTGAATATTCACCTTGTTTATTTTTATTAATTTGATGCGTGCCATCTCACAGCTCCACTTTTCCAATATTGTTGGCAAGAGGAAACCTAAATATTAAATTTCAAATCTATATTCTTCAAGTGTAACATAATAATTATTCCAGAATGTCCATTTGTTATATTAATTGTTAAGTCTTTCTGTAAAGTTGAAATATAAATATATAAATGATTATCTGCAGGTATGCAAGCTTGTGTATTCGTGAAAATCCAGGCTGCCTTTTCATTGCAACCAACCGTGATGCTACTGGACATATGACATCTGCCCAAGAATGGCCAGGTTTTTCTATTCAGAAATGTTAACTATAAACTTGTGCTTCTAATTGTACTGGTTCATTTCCTGATTACTTTAAGTTACAGGAGCTGGAACTATGGTTGCTGCAGTAAGTTGCTCGGTGCAGAAAGAGCCCATTGTTGTTGGAAAACCTTCAAGCTTTTTGATGGACTTCCTGTTGAAAAGGTCTGCGAAGTGCATGCATAAGAAAAATAACACTTGTTTACTGCCGAAAAACTGTATTGTTAAATAGGGAAGTCATGAAAGCATCTATGAGATTATTTGTGTGTAAACTGGCTGTAAAAAGGTACTTCCTCCATCCAAAACGTAAGACACCTGCGCATCCTATGATTAAATTGGACCAACAAGTAGACAAATAATTCCCTAAAAACAATTAGGCTAAACAATCATGAGTTACAAAAAATATTATTGGATTTGTGTTGAGAAGTATTTTCCAAAGATGTAACTCACAGTGTAAAAGTCAGACGAACTTAAATCTTGGATGCATTGGTGCCTTAGTTACATTCTGGAATGGAGGGAGTAGGTAACACAGACGAACTTTTGCTTGAATGCAGAGGTTGGCACAAACTCATATGCAGAACTCCTAACCGACGGATTGCATGAGCTCCAAACAGTGCCTCACAGATGTTCGGATAGTTATTGTGAGAAACCCTAATTTGGCTACATGAATTCATTCCTCCTGATGGATTGAAGGAGTGAGGTTTCGGTAGTCGAATCGTCTTTATCAGTTCATAGCAGTGCTTAAGTTTCTGAATTTTCTCCTTCAGTACAATTTCTTGCATAGTTGCATACATACAGTGAGCTTCATAATGTTCGGAAGTATATGCATCTTCTTGATTTCTTAAGTGTTTCATCCTCATTACCTTTGTACAGAACAGTAATTAGAAATAAAAAGAAAAAAGGATTATCATCTAATTATCTGAGCAGTGCTATGATGGCATAACAGTTACTTATATTGATTTATCAATAGTTCTATTTAGAATTTAGCATAAAGCCTCCGTTGTTCCTACTGCTGCAGCTACAATTTGGAAACGTCAAGAATGTGCATGGTTGGGGATAGACTAGACACAGACATACTATTTGGCCAGAATACTGGATGCAAGACACTCCTTGTTATGTCCGGTGAGAAACATCTGCTCCTTTTCATATGTTCTGGACAATCTCTTCCTTGTGTTCAGTCAAGTGATCAATTAATCTGGATTTATGTCGTAATTGCAGGTGTGACTACCTTACCAGAACTCCAGCATGCTTCAAATACCATCCATCCAGATCTTTACACAAGCTCCGTTTATGATCTCGTTCGGTTACTGGGGCCATAGTCTTTGACTTCGTAGTTGGCATTGCAGATGCAGCTCAAGTCCCAACTACATTGCCAGCAACAATCTCCAGGACCCTTTGAATAACGCCTAACAAGATTTTACAGGAAGATCGTATGCGATCCTGTCGGGTTATTTCAACAACAATCAATTCTTTGGGTAGCTGTTTGGTAGCAACCCTGGCTTGTATACGTATAATGTAACATGGGGCAACTTCTATTTTTTAAGTTCTACATGCCATTGGACAATGTTTGCAAATCTTTGATTGGCCTTGTTAGCTGCTCAGGTGCTCAAAATTTGGCTTATAATGTTCAGAGTGCCACACGATTAAGTTGTTGGCAATTAAGTGCAGTTTTAGCCCACTGATGATAAGGAATCAAATCTGCAACTCTTAAGTTACTACTCCGCTGTTACTTCCCCAGTTCTGAAATACGATGCACCAATAGTCTAACATTGTCGGTACATTTTATTAAATGAAGTGTTGATCAAATATGAAATGCAGGATATATCATATCTAAAAAGAGGGATTATCAATTATTGTGGTAACCACCTTGTTAAAAACCACTCACAACCGCCCCGATCAAAAAAAGGGAGAGTGCAGTCACTGTCCACCTCGCCAGAGTCAGGGCCGACGTGGCTGGCCACATCGACGCTGATGACACCAAGCCTAGATCGAGTCAGGCCGATGTGGCTGGCTGACTCCAGAAAGGAAGAAACTTAGGGTTAGGGATGGGGGGCGTGGGGTCATCGATGCCGGAGAAGAAGTCAATGGTGCTTTTTTGATAAAGGAAATATATTAATATTAAAAACATACTACATGCACCCAACCTCTGCAACAACAAAATGTTCAAAACAAGTTTAGACATCAAAGATGTACAACCAAAAACAAAAAAGAAAAAAAGAAAAAAGATGCCACTAGGACGATTCAGAGTTTCGCAGGAACATGAGCAAACCACCACGATAGACAACACCTAAATTGCAGCAACAGGAGCAACACATCACCATCTTCCACCAAACCCACCGCAGGGCCGCTGCCCCGAAATCCCCCGTCCTTGGCGTCCATCGCCCCACATGAGGCGCCCCCTCCCCTAATCAGAGAACATCGGGCCCTTGGCCTCCATCGCCCCACACAAACTCTATGTATGATCTCATGCTAGGTTTCGTCCCTGGTGTCGTCTGGGGAGCGACGCGAGGGACTCTACTACTCAGATATTATAAAATCACGGGAGAACTTCGCTTTTTGACATCTGCACCAACTGGGGATACACATAACCATTAAGCACAAGTATGAGGATTTTAAGTTTAGATAAACATGAAGAATGTTCTTCAGGATAAATTGTATGAGTCCTAGAAAAACCTCGTCCTCAAGTATAAATAGAAACCTTAATTCACGTACGCGAAGATTTAAATCTAGAAGTTGGGTTTGTACACACACTCCTGATGATGCTTAGAGGGATGGCGGTGGAGGTGGACCGACGGAGGAAGAGCTCTGAGTAGGGTGGGGTGGGAAGACGGCGCCTGGCCTTAGGTGGTGGTGGCCAGCGTTTTGGCCGATGCTGGCGGCGGGAGAATGGAGGAGGTGGTGGCACCGTGGCGGCTTGCGGTGACGTTTCTCTTCTTCCCCTCCTCTCTTGCGGCTGCGCTAGTCGAATGCGAATTAATTCTCAGCCAACTAAGCCATAAACGGATCCAGTACCAAAATTCACATATTCACACTGCACCGCTATCATAATTCATTCAAATGTTTTCTTTAAGGGAGTTCATACGAAAAACCATTTCGATAAACTTCAATGCTAGTAGAGGAGGGTGAAATCTCTCGGGGGAAAAGCAGCCGTTTTCCTTTGAGAAATACTGTACTACCCCTGGAATGCGAGTGACACTCAAGGTTTTGGATCCCGAATAGAAAAATTTCTCGAGGGGGGTCGGGATTCCCGGTTACCGCGGTAACCGAGAATTCCCGGACGGTTACCGGACAAATTCAAATATCAAATTTTGAATTCATGTTTTCTGGGAATGGCTTAATTTGCGCTGTAAGCTGCCATTTGTACCCGAACAGACTGTTGCGCAGTGGTATCATAGCATCGCAATGCTCGGGTAGTCAATGGTCTCGAGTTCGACTCACTGCACTCTCTTTTTTACATGAATATATGGCATTTTTAGATAGATAGGAATAAAAAAACTATTCTCGAAATAAACGAGATAAAACGAATACGAAAGAACTCGAACCAGGGACGTCAAGGCCTATTCCTCGCAGCGCTACCACTACATCATGGAACAACTCTTGATACCCAATCGATACAGCTTCTTTATGTACATTTGGGATTTCAAATTCAAAATTTTCAAATAATTTTGGGAAATTTTGCTCGGTTTACCTATTTACCGAGGGGGCTCGGGAAACGCGGTTACCGGTCGGTAACCAGATTTACCGACCGGTAACCAAAACCTTGGTGACACTACCCATACTACGACCGTAAAAACTCCAACTTTCAGTCCCCCTCCACAGCCAGCGCGAGCCGCGAGGCGCAGAGGTGCCGAGGCGTGGCTTTCTATCTGGCTACCTGCTCCCTCTCCAGAGACCAGAACTCTCCAGCTGTCCAGCACCACCGCCGCCGCCGCCGCCGACAATGGCAGGGAAGACTGGGAAGAAGAGAGGCGGAAGCAAGCCCAAGCCCAAGCTCCAAACCAAAACTCCACCTTCCTCTAGCTTGCCCACCTCGGTTCCGCCGCCACCCTCGGTGGAGCCGGAGGAGGAGGCTGCGATCGACGTCCTCCCCGTGGATATCCTCCCCGACATCTTCCGCCGTCTCTCCATCCTCGACCTCCTCCGCGCTGCCCTTGCTTGCCACCGATGGCGCCGCGTCGCCGCCCGCTGCCTCCCGCGCGCCCCTCCCCTCCTCGGCTACTTCTTCCACCCCGTCAAAACCCCTCCTCCGCCGCCCTTCCACAACAGGGAGCGGACCCGCTACGACGCCGTCTTCGCTCCGCTCGACGCCTCCTCCCCGCGACTCTCCCTCGACTTCGCCCCGGACGCCTTCCGCTTCGATCTCCACGACTGTCACCAAGGCCTCCTGCTTCTCGAGCCGAACGTGCCGACTCCGAGGGCGATCCACCCCCGCCTTCTCGTCCTCGACCCGGCCACCCGACGCCGGGCTCTTCTCCCGCCGCCGCCTCGTGACACGGTGCCCGACGACCACCGCTGGCGCAGATCCAGGTACTACGTCGGCTCCGCGCTGCTCTCCCGCGCTCACCCTGGCAAGCTCTGCTTCGAGGCAGTCTGCTTCGCCATCGACGGCGGGCACCCGCGCGCCTGGGTCGCGTCGTTCGACAACGACCAGTGCCGCTGGCGCGCGCTCCCGCGGGACGAGGAGGTCGTGGTCGATTTCGACCCCTACTGGTTCGAGACCCGCGGCGTGCACGCCGCCGGGAAGATGTACTGGCACATCTGCAACTCCTGCCGCGTGCTGGAACTGGACCTTGCCACGCTGCGCTTCTCGTACCTGCTGCCGCCGGCGGCGCTGCCGGGGGACCGTTTCAAGTACCGCATGGGGGAGACGCCTGACGGCCGGCTCTGCGTGGTGACCGTGGAGAACGAGCTGATGCAGGTCTGGGTGCGCGTGCGCGGCGACACCAGCTGCAGCGACAACGGGTGGGTGGTGGAGAGGGAGTTGGATATCTGCGAGGTCTACGACGCGGTGCCGGGCCTGCCCAGGGACAAGCTGAGAAGGAAGCAGAGCATCATGGTCATGGACGTCGACGTGGGGCAGAAATGGAATCTGTTCATCGAGATGCTGGGATATGGGACCTACTCCTTCAATTCCAAGACCGTCAAGCTGGAGCGCCTGGCGACCAAAGGTGGCAAGGAGTACGGGAAGCCAATCTGCGCCTATCTCCTGGCATGGCCACCTGCGTTCCTTGCTCAACCGTAATAACGTGTAAGATCTTCTTTCCCTCTTCATGCCATTTTCTGGTTCAGTGATCTTGCTTTGATAAAAATGGTTACTTGCTCACATCGATCAGTTTTCTATGTGCTTGAGTTCACTAGTCTGTTGCATACTTGGATGTGTTTGCTTTAGCTTTACTAGGCTAATAACATCATAATCACTTCTGATTATCATGATCTTGCTGTATAAAATGGGTATCCATTAGTTTGAAGATATGTAATGTTGCTAGGATTTCTTCTAATAAGATATTGCACATCTTTAGAAGTTTTCTTTTAGTAGTTCTTATCAGCCTTTCTCATTTCTGGTTTGTCATAGAGAACATATTACTATGTTGCTGGTAGATGAGATACTCGCATGCTTTGATCGTCCTATCCACAGCTGTTGTATTTCACATTGTGAAGCTTGCCGGTTATAGCACCATAATAAGAAACCAATTGATGTGTACATTAATTTGAAACACTTCATGGATGAACAGATGAATTTTGATGCCATCATGATGGCACTATATCCTTTTATGCTCCTTCTTTCAAGCTAATTTGGTAGCACAATTTTGGTTAGAACACCGGAAGTAAATGTTTACACTACAAACATAGTGTTCACTCTTTCTCTGTGGTATTGTGTTTTAGCTCATATAGTCCCCCCTCTTGTTTTTTGTTGAAGTTAAATGTATCCATAAATTTCTAGTAATTCACTTCTGCGATGTTTTGTTGAAAGTTTGCAACTTGACATGTGTTAGCTTGTGTAACATCTAATATGTAGGGACATGAGGCTCATTTGCACACAAAAAAAGCTGTTATATGATCAACGTGCTTTATGGCTGCAGCATGAATATTAGCCCTGTCTTTTGTGAACAATATATATGCTTGTGTTTTTGTTAATTTGACATGGCAGTTGTGGGCACATACATATAATATGTAAATTCGATTTGAAGCATGCACTTTAGTTGTTTGAAGAAAACAATCTTTTCATTTTCATGGCTTAACCACTAAAATAAAAGGGTGTTATTAATTTCATTTGTTTTGATTGAAATTTGTATCCGTTTTTCACTATGTAAGATTTGGGATGATATAACTTAATAATAATATGGTTGTGTGCATCAACCGATGCAAAGGCTGGGGATATTCCCTTTAAAAAACTAGAATGAAGCGAACAAACCTTTGCTACGTGTTATGCAATGTGACTCAGAAGTCAGAACAGAGTTGGTGTAAAAATAACTGAATAACCATGAACCACATCACCTTAAATTTACCCTAATGTTCTTTTCTTTTCTTTGACCATTTATTGGTGATGAGTTTGGTGAAGGTACTTATATTCACTCTAAGATCTTTAGCTTAAGAACAATTGCCCCTTTTAATTACCTTATCTTCACAGTAGACAAGGATACCAATATCCTTTTGAGCTACCCTTTTTTCAATTTGACTATGAGAAGACCAAATAAATGTCTAAATGGACACTATTTGTGTTCATATGATTATTTTTGCGTTCTTCGATCTATTGCTGCTTAAGTACCCTGTAATATTAGATTGCATGAAATCATTAGATGCTTCCAGCTCCCATGGTATATACCTACTTTGACTGAAGATTTGGAATTTACGTACTCATAGTCTGACTATTTATGTGAATTTCAAATAGTACAAAATTCTTGCTTAAAAGAAACAAGATCAATTAAATTTAAAACCTTGCACTTTCAAGAAAAGAATGTTTTATTGAAAGAGTTGATATCGGTGGCAGTTTCAAATTCTAAACATAGATGCACGTACATGGGTTTAATCTTCTGTACTTCTGTCTACAAAGCTCCTATCGCTCCATTCATTTGCTCACAAAATTATAGAAGTTGGTATCACTAGCTGATGATCATGTAATTAGATTAACCATGTATATACAGTATATCCAATAGTGTTTCCTGGTTTTGAAGTATACCAAGAAAAACTAATGATCATGCTATAGTACAATTTTTGGAACTAACACAAATTAAAGCATGTCAATCGGGAAATAATGACTCATATGGCACAGTACAAATCTAGCTACAATTTACTAGCCATAAATAGTTTTATAACTTTGTTACCCTCCAGAGAAATAGCAGTTCATAAATTGCATTTTGTATAGTCCTATTTTCCTAATTCATATAAGTGACATGGTCAAGGTAACAATTGTAATTTTACATCGTCATCTAAACGAACGTGGGTATCTTCATACTAGAATTTTTACTAGTGCTTCACGTTATCATTTTCTCGAAAAGATTAGAAATGTGGCAGGCAGCTGAACATCTTATTATCTGTTAGTTACATGTTCTTTGTTAGGTGTGGCCATATGTTGCTGCCATTGTTTCCAAGGGGATGTGTTTTCCTGTATAAAAATTCCGTAAAATTCATTTTAATTCAAACGTGAGGCACTGCATATATGATCTTGCAGAGTTGTAGTTACACACGTCAGTTTGTTATGTTTACATTGTCCCCTTCATAATTGTTTGTGCTATGTTTGCTTTTTATTCACGGGAAGAATTGCTGATACTTAATTCCTTATGGTCCAGGGTGGTGAGCTCTACCAATCTGTCACGTTGGCGGCACCGACACTATTTTTGTTCGAAGTATGCTCACAGGAAGCTCTACGTTCTTATGTATGTGCATGGAAGATGTGGAGTCTGTGTTACCTGCTGTATTACTCAATTATTACAAGTTGGGCAGCATGAAATCCTGAAACCGTGTTTGTGTGGTATTGTCAATCTAATGGTTGTTTCAGAAGGACAAGTGTCACAGTAGACAGTAGACAGTACTATGCTCTATGCTATTGGCCACACTGAATAAGAATGCATTTAGCCCATATAACTCTGATATGTTCTTTCCTGCAGTATTCCCATGTTAGTTTATGTGTTGTGTCATATGGCACATTTTCTTCTTATTTTGTTGACTTCATCGATGGTGCTCAATGCCCTAGCTAGTTCTGCATAATCTGTGTGATATATTGAGGCTTCAGACATGTCTCTGAGTAAGATGGGAATTTATTATACAAATTTTGAATAATGTACAGATAATCCATTTCAATTTTACTAAAATAGGATTCAAAACCAAAACTTCACTCTTCTTGACCAAATAGCTCTTTCCTCTTCGTCAGACAAACAATGGATTGACGATTTCTGCTTTCATGTCCACGAAGCTGCAGCCTGGTAAAGGACGAAGTGAATTTCCTTCACTAAACATCATCAGCAGATTAGAAGAAGTAGATGTTCAACTGCAATCATCAGCAGTGTGAGTTGCCATTCCATCCAGACCTATACCTATCTAATTCAGGTTCTTCATAATCCATCCGAATAGCACCTCAAGGATTAAACATTTGATCGGATGTATTTAAATTACTGCAATGGCTGCTGCGGGTTAGATAACTATTAGATGCTGAATTGCTGATTAACTACAAGTTTAAGCTTTTGAATTGTAGCCAAAGCTGGTGTTCTGTTGCACCGCTAGCGAAAGGCGGAGGAGTAGAAAAAGCGTTGCTGGCTTTTGTGAAAGGATGGAGCAGGACTGCCAATGACGACGTCACGACGACTGCCACGTACGACGAAACTGAGACTGCCAATGCGGAGTAGAGAAAGCGTTGCTGCTGGCTTTTGTTTTGGAGGCATTGAAACCGCCGATGCATGGCAGCCAGCAATTTGAACTGAATTTTGAGTTGTGAGAACCATTGTCCGCGTGTAATTTACAAATTTTCACGTCTCTTTACTTAGTAGAATATATGGTGTATCTACTCGAGTCCTAAAAGATTTAGTTTGCAATAACGTTTGTCTGATCTGCAAATTGGTAAAACGAATATTTTCTCCTCAACAGGTTAAGGTAATAAACTTCTCTCCCTGAAATGTAGAGCAAGATAATCCACAGAAAAATCTCTTCAAGAAATTATTAACATGAACAAACATGGACTAGGATGGTAAAGATATGATTTTTGGCAGTAGAGACAGTCACACAGCTGTAGTTCAATGCTGCATGAGAGCCATCCAAGCCATGTTTCTGCGATGCTTTACCTTGACGTAGGAGCACCCCACGTCTATCTATCACGGAAACGGCAGGTTATTGACCGTCCCTTGCACACAGAAAGCTAGCTAACTTTACAGTACATCGAGAAGAGAGAGAGGTAGAAATAGATTGGATGGACATCAACTTTTTGTATCCTGCAAGCACAGCAGGTTGTGGAGCAACTGTAGTCTCTGTCTACTCGTCTTCAAATTCATCCAACTTCCCCTGTTTTTCGCCATCCATTGTGCTCCCTCCGCCACTTCTTTCCCAAGCAGAGTGAGCGACAGACCACCGAGCGTCCGAGCCGACCAAGAGATCGACATGGCGATGTTCAAGGCGGCGGCGACGGAGCAGCTGAAGCTGCTCATGGTCGCCTTCCTGCTGGGCAACTCCTACCGCATGCTGATCCGGGCGAGCCCCGCCAACGCCTGCGGGAAGGAGCTGTACCTCCGCGTCGACCTCGGCCACGACTTCCTCGCCCTCGCCACCTTCACCGCCGGCATGCTCCTCCTCTCGGTGCAGATGGCGCTCGACGCCGCCGAGGCCAACGCCGTCGCAGCCGCTCGTGCCGCCCCCCGTGCTCGTGGCAAGGCCTTCGACGCCGACGACGAGGCCGCGGCCGCCGACCTGAAGGGGCTCGGCTGCATCGCCGCGGCATGGAAGAGGCGCCTCCTGCGCGCGACGCTCCTCCTCGCCGTCGGCATCTCCCTCGCCGCCTCCCTCCTCGCCGTCGTGGTCTTTGAGGACGGCTACCTCTACAGGAGCGGCTGCCCCGCCGTCGACGGCCGGATCGGGTCCACCTCGCCCGTGGCACTGGCGCTGATGGCTCTGATGGTGCTCGTGCACGGCGCCTTCGCGTGGGCGGCCGTGTCCAGGGACTAGCCGTCGATCCGTCCATGGGTTCCTTGCTAGTTAGGTCGTGGTGAGCTAGCCAGCCGGTGGTGTGGTAATCTCCAAATTTCGTAGGATTAAGTGGGTGTGTTTGTCTCTGGATTGTGTGTCCAGATCACGGCGCAGATTCTCTAACTTGCTACAGACAAGTCAGAGGCAGCCTTGCGTGGGTGCGATGCCGTTCGTTTCATATCGCGTGACTCCTGCTTACTAGCCCCTCTCTCAACGCATTCAAGCCAACCAGGTCCAGCCCATTTAGCAATACAGCCCAGTTTAGGACGGAGGAGGGAAAACCTGGCGGGGCTTCCTGCAGTTTTTTCTTCTTCTCACTCTGCTTCCCCTATCCACTCCCACTGTGACACTGTCGTGCTCCCATGGAAGCTGTACCGTGGAGGCCGGTGGAGCTCCGTCCTCTCCTACCTCGAGAAGCTCGGCTTCACACGCGCGCGCCTGAGCTCGTCTGCGCGTACGCCGCCCGCCTCGTCGACCTCGCCCACGCGCGAGCGCCTGGCAGAGTTCGTCTGCGGCCGCCGCAGATGACCTCAAGAACCGGCCGCTCAGGACGCCGAGAATTCGTGACGGCCACCACTTCGACCTCACATCCTGGTATGAAGACTGCCCGGCCCTTTTCCCTTTGCTTCATCTACATCTGTTTAGCCCAATTCAAGATTATTTTGTGCATCTACCGGATCCATTATACTGTACTAGGTCGCGACATGTTCTTAATCTGATTTTGTTAGCTTGGGGTTGTGCCTCAAATATCCAAAATAACCTCCATCAAAAGCCAGTCTAGAGTTGCTGAATCGACACCAAAATATCTAAAATAAATCATCTTGCAGCCACAGCATGTTAGTAGTGAATGACACTCAGAACTGAGATGCAAGATACTTGGAAATTAAAATCAAACTCACGACCTTGGAAAGCATGTTAGTACTGAATCACTAAAAGAATTTCTAGAAGCTCCCTTTGTTGTTCGATTTCCTCAACTTAGATGCTGTGGTCGCTGTGCTTTTTATAATTTTAGAGAGGCTACTCAGGGAATTGGCTGGATTTCTATAACAAGTATTGGGTGTTTACGGGCATCGCTGTGCTTTTTATATTTTTGGTGGCAGCCTAAACAATGTGCGTATGGAACCAGCTCATCATATAGATAGCTTTAGTGCACACTGTCATCTGTCACTTTTATGAGTTAAGTGTAATCAGCTAAACGTAGTACAAAATTTGATTATCTGCAAAATCTGAGACAACTATCAAATCATTGTCTGCAAAACGTAGTACAAAATATATATTCTGTATTTGCCATAATACAGCTAAAAGTAGCCAGCCGTTCTGTTTCATTCAAAACTATGCATGCTAGTCAAGGGATCCATACGCATTCGGATATATGTAACATACTGCTAAATCAAAATCATGTTCCTTGTTACTTCACCTATAATATAATCACTCAATATGCATAGCTTGCATTTTTTTGCATCCAAGAGGACATGTTGTCTGCAGGCCCTAAAACAGGAACCTAAAGAAGACCTTGAACATACATATCATCAATTTCACTAGAACCCTGCAAAGATAGAGGAGAATTTGAAACATGGAATACAAGAATAGTTTATAGAAGTTGATTGAACAATATTTGAAGTACCGTTAGCAAGTCTGTGTAGCTAGTGAATGCATTGTTGTCATTGTTAGCATTTTCGGTTGGTACTTGAGTGTCTCCAGCACCATCCTCTTGCTGCTGCACATAGATACAAACCATGTTGTTAATCATGTAGTAATAAATAAGAACACTATTTTACAATGATTTTCAGCAACAATACTTGAGTTTCTCCACGGCCTTTCTCTTGTTGCTGCAAGCAAACAACCATGTTATTAAAAATGAGGTAATATATAAGAACATTACTTTTCAAGGGTTTTCAACAACATACTTTAGATTTTTTTGGCGCTTTCTTTTTGAACTTGCGTGTCTTCTCGAGCCAACCTCTATGTCTCTTTGAACTTTTTGGTTGGACATCCTTTTTCTTTAGTCGTGCAGAACTAAGCAAACCATCATCTTGCTGAACATTAGGTTGGACATTAGATGAATCACTCAAAATACTTGGAGATGCTCTCATTTTATCTTCTACTTGCTTAGCAATGCAATCCAATGCATTGTCCACCAACATGCTACATTCTGGATCGGTTGCGGCTTTAGATGCAAAATCATGAAATTTGTGAGAAAGGAACTTGTAGCGCAGCATTGCATCCAATTTTGGATTTTCAATGATATTTCTTCCTTTGATGTCTTTTATAGTTCCATGTCTCGCTTCCCTTGTCCATCGCTTTAGAAGATAATGATTCGGCAATAACTTGATATTCATCAAGTCAAGAACTTTCAAAGCATGTCCACACAAGACTCCGGTCCTTTTGAACTGAAAACAACTACAAGAAGCCGTTTGCTCCAAAGGATCACCGACAACTATGCGCTCTATTTCAGAACTTAAATCACCATCAGCTCTCAGAACTGCAACAGCATAGGTATTATCTCCATCCAAAGCTCTAGTACATGCAGCCATGGATCTTTCATATTCACCTTGGAATGCTTCAAATATTATGGGTGTGTAAAGTTTGCTTGTTTGCAGCAACATAGGTGTCTTCATCCTTATTCTTGGTAGCTTTTTCCTAGCTTCAAATTCTGCATCTAGTTCCTTGTCTCTTTTTCCTTGCACCGCCCTTTCAAAATGTTTTAAGAACCGAATGATGTCGAAATCTGATTTCAGATGTTTTTTCAAGTCACTATTGAAACTCTCACTTAATTGTGTGCTTCTCATTCCCAACGAGAAAACATCCCTCATGTAACATTCAGTCCATTTTTCCTTTACCTTATAGATACTATCGAGCCATGATGCCTTCTTCTCCTCCACCTTATATCTCATGATGCCAAATGCTTCTTCAAAGGCTGCCTTGTCCTCAATATTAAACATACATGCACTAAAATCTAAGAGAATGTGAGGTTCATCATCTTCCTCATTATTTGGGGAGTTTGATTCTTCACCTTTGCTATTGCACAAATGCTTCACAGCATTTTGCATTATGTGATAGGTACAAAGTCCATGCCATGCTTCTGTGAATACGTCCTCAACAGCCTTTCCCATAGCTGTGTCTTGATCAGTAAAAATTGTTCTAGGTTGCTTTCCATTGTGTGCAGCTAGAAAAGCCTCAAATAGCCATTTGAAAGAGGCACGTGTTTCATCAAACATAAGAGCAGCACCAAAAATAACAGTCTCTCTAAACTGATTGAATCCAATAAAAACACCAAAGGGCCTATACTCTTTGTTTGTGCCAAAAGTAGTGTCAAAGGTGACGACATCCCCAAAGTGTGCATAATCGATGCACATCTTAGCATCTGCCCAGAATATATTAGTTATTTGTTCTTCACAATCCAATTGCGGAGCATACTGGAAAGAAGGGTTCTCACTTATCTTGTCTTGAAAATACTTCAACATGCTTCCTGCCTGACCATATGCCAACTCCCTTTGACGCCTACTTTGCAAGTGATTTTTATGATCACGACAAGTGTAGCTAAGATTCATTCGTCCTTCAACTGTGCGACTAGCCAACTCATGTGCAGCTTTTGGCCTAATTCCGGAGTCATCAGCAGCCTCAATTTCAAATGCTTGCAAATCTGAGATCTTTCTTTGTGATGACATCAAATGGAAGGTTTCGGGCAAGTAAACACCATGATTATGATCAAGCACTACATCCACCACTTCATATTGTCCCGCCACTCGATCTAATGAAAGACACATATGAACATCACAATTTGTTCTTGTTTCAGCTCGAGGGTTCTTCGTGAGATGATCCCTTTTGTCTTGTGCTCGACGACCCTCCTTCGCACACACATATCTACATGAAGTTACCTTCCCATCCATTTTACTTGTCCAGCTAGACCTTTTTCTAACTTCAAAACCTGCATGACCTCCATAGTTTACCCAAAATAACCAAGCATCATCCAAGTTTCTAAATTTCTGACCAACTTTAGGTAAGCAAATAGGAATCACATTCTCCCTACATCAAAATAAATATGTACTTTAGGTAAGGAAATAGGAAACACATTGATGCAAACAAAGCAAAAATAATTTCAGAGTAAGACTATCTTACTTGTTAGGTTGTGCCATTGATCCCGGCGGCGCCACGGCGTTACTAGCCTGCTAGGTTGACGGACGGCAACAGTCGACGTTGTCGGCAACTCTTATCAGGTAATTTTCTGAGTTCTGACCTTGCTCGAAATTCATTCCTGTAAGCCAAATAATCAGACTGATCCGTACATACTGTACATCAGCTGCAACAGTGTGTACGTAGAAGATTTAATCATTGCACTGGTATTGATTTTTGCGTTGGTGTTAGAGAAAATAAGTACTCATGATAAATTCTGGGAACATGTCAAGATTTACAAGGAGGAACATTTTATTCTCTTGCACTACCGGTATATTCCTCGACTGTAGCAGTACAAGGCTAACTCGGATGGCATTGTCAGGAATTATTAAGTTGATGTTTCCTGATGCATATAGCTGCCAGATTTGTGGATTTCTTATGATTTAAATTTCTAGATGATTGCTTTTGTTGGCTACAGAGATTGTTAAGTTATGCCTTTGACTCAACAAAGAAAATTTCGTTGCCTACAGAGAAGAAACATCCCAAGAGGATGAAGCGAAAGATGGCCTGACCTCTAGTGCCTGCCGCCGATGATCGCCCCTCGATTGCCAGCGCCAGAGATCGGATCGAGGAGATAAGCGAGCGAACTGACTTCCCCGCCAAAATCCTGACCGCGCGCTGGATCCCCGCGAGGTTTTCCCTCCTCCGTCCTAAACTGGGCTGTATTGCTAAATGGGCTGGACCTGGCTGGCTTGGATGCGTTGAGAGAGGGGCTAGTAAGCAGGAGTCACGCGATCTGGAACGAACGGCATCGCGCGCATGCAAGGCTGCCTCTGACTTGTCTGTAGCAAGTTAGAGAATCTGCGACCGTCCAAGATCGATGTATCTTAGGGTTAGGGAGTGGCGTTTGAAGTTTGAAGATGGAGTATGTACCCCCGGGTTGATCCTTCATGTGGTCTAGAAAATGTTGTCACAATCGTGTGTTCTTTTCTTTTCACCTTTGCTGCACTTTTTGTGTGTTTTCTATACATTTCTCTTGCTTCAATTTTATTCATTTTGCTATACCAGCTCTATAATTTGTTTTAGAGAAACACCTGCTGGATTCTGTTCCAGTTCTAGAGAAGGCAAATCCTTTTCTTTCCAGTTTTTCTTTGGAGAATACTGGGGCGTTCACTGGAATTCCATTGTCTTTTATGGCCACGATGGCTTCAGATTTTTTTTTAAAATTAACTCCATAAATCTATACAACTCGAACTTTGTTTTAGGAATTTTTATTCAAATTATGCAGGAAAAGCCTCTTTGGTGCTACACTTTTTTTAAAGTGTATGGGACCCAACACCATATAGCACATCTAGCATATCCCCTAAAAGGGATCAAATCCATAAAATAATCAACTTTTAAGATTTTGGTTAAAAAAATGTCCATTCTAGATCCTCGACTAACCCGTAATTTTTTAAGGGCACCTAGAGTCCACGTCCAAAAAACTTGTATTCATAGTTTCAGAGGCAATTTTTGCTAGTTTGGGCCTAGGTGTTGCCCGCATTCATGGTTGACGACGTTGAGCCCGCAGTTTGGGCCGTCTTCGACGTGTGCACTGGGAGGTGGGATTGGTGGCGCTGGCACTAGAGGGCGCGCGGGGGGGGGGGGGGGGGGGGGGGGGGGGGGAGGGGGGATTTCAGCCCAACTATGATCGGCACCGGAGTCGGTAGAATCTGGCCAAACTCTGCTACAATGCTCTAATTTCAATCAAATACCGTCAATCTTCAGCGAGCCGACCAATTCTGGCAAGATTGGGACAACAACCAGACCCCATGAGGAGCGCTTTGTCTCAATGGTGGCGGAGCAGGACGATATGCAGATGTGCAACCCTTACTTCTTCCTCCCGGGGCGCTAGCTCGCGAAGGTGGTGCACCACATTCGTGGGCACGATGGGGGTGCCCAGGTGCTGCCTGCATTCATATCCAATGACTTCAAGCCACAACTTGGGTTGTCTTGGACGTGTGCACGGGGAGTCGGGATTGGGGGCGCTGGTGGGCGGGTGTGTGTGTGTGTGTGGGGGGGGGGGGGGGGATTTCATCCCAACTTTGACCGGCACCAGAGTTACCGTAATCTGGCCAAATTCTACCACGGCGCTACTATTTCAGTCAAATACTATCAATCTTCAGTGAGCCGATCGATATCTGGCAAGGTTGCGACAACATCCAGACCCCACGAGGAGTGCTTTGTCTTGGTGATGGAGGAGCTGGAGGGTACGCAGATGCACAACGCTTACCTCCTCCTCCCAGGGTGCCAGCTCGCGGAGGCGGTGCACAACATTCATGGCCACGACGGGGAGGGGGGGGGGGGGGGGAGGGGAGGGGTGCCCAGGTGCTGCCCGCGTTCATGGCCGACGACGTGGAGCCTATAGTTTTCGCTGTCTTCCACGTGTGCACGGGAAGGCCGGATTGGGGGTGCTGGCGGGGAGGGGGGAACATGCTTGATTGGCAGTAGGAGGTTGTATAAGAGGAGGATGTGAAAACTATTTTTGCAGGCCCTACATAAATATTCCATATTAAGTTGATTTTTGAGGTATTTTCCCGATCAGATCTAGCGTGAGCCCTTAAAACGGGTTTGCACGTTTTAAAAGCCGCCATTTTAAGGGGTATGCTAGATAAGATCTTATACATCATAAACGGGGGCGGTGTATAGTGGGTCCACCTAGTCAAACTGGTGTCCTTTTTATTATTATTTTCTTCTTATGATTATCAAATCTTATTATTATTTGTTTCCTTTTTTACTTATTTAAATTTTGTTTTCTATTATTGTTTATTTCTTATGTCGCATCTTTGTAACAAGTTCCATGACCACAGCTAACTGGTACACGAGAGTAGCACCTCCGTAGAAAATTGCACTTTTATTTTGTAAAAAGAATGTCATTCCCACATAACAATACAGACCCAAAAAAGCGTCTCATTCTTGTCAAAATAAGCGGTTGTAAAGACTCGTCAACTGGGCATTCACATATGGCTCCCGAGCTACATAGAGTCTAATTCGAACCTCCACATCCAGCGGAGCTTAATATATGAAGCACGCAAAAGACCCCAGGTCCGAAGAACCCACGGGTCAAATTCTTGAGTTAAGGCCTTTAACAATGCATTGGGGTTATTGTCTCTTAAAATAAATCATTATATAGGATAGTGTGCTAAAAGCCAATACATTTAAAAGGCCCAACTGAACCTCAATCATGTTATGGACACATGACATAATAATCAACTAAACGCTGATCTATTAGTAGGTAATTTTGTACCTCCAATCATGGGAATTCTGCGGTTTTAAAGTGGTGGTTGTAGCAACATCTGCCTTATATGTGACATTTATCATCACTCAATACCCACAAGCCACAATCTGCTCAGTAGGGACAAGGTGGCCACTGAGAAGAACAAGATTACGATTGAGGCGGAAAAGGATAGAACCGGCAACATGAGGGTGGCTACTGATGCGGAGCAAGTAGGTCTCATGAGGTGCACCGAGGAGTCCCGAGTCATGTTGGCTGACTCAACCCTCATAAACTCACAGACGAAGGCTTGGTATGATTTTCTTTGTGCCAAGATCGTGACTTGCAACATTTGATCATTCTATGTACTATTGCTGTGTGTTTTATGAACTAAGGGCATCTCCAACGGCTCGATGCATCTCGGGACCAAATCGTGGTTGTTTTGGTCCATTTGCATCGGGCTACGGACACGAAACGGGCGTTGTCCTCCTCCTTGACCGTTTGGGTCGGGAGCAGGCCCAACGGCCGAATGCATTTGGAGAGTTGGCCGCATGGCTTCAATTCAAACTCTTTTAAAAAATGATACACAATAAAATCAAACACACCATATCAAATAAATATGAGTATTACAGTAATTAAAGATGCAAAAAATAATACAAGAAAGTTTAAAGTAACAACATAGTTCAAATAAATGTCATACTTTTAAAGGAAACATATGATAGCAAGACAAGATAAAACTACTCGTCTCCTGGAATGATTCTTCCTGCCAGTGCCCACTGATGTTTAATCAAATCCTTCTGTAGCTGATCGTGAGTAGCGCGATCACGAATCTCCTCATGCACATGAAGGAATTCCTCAAATGTAGCTGCCCCTAGATGTCGGGCAACCAACTCACCCTGAAATTCCCACTCTTGGTTATGGACGCCTTCATCGCGCTCATCCTCGACGATCATGTTATGCATGATCACGCAAGTAGTCATGACCTCCCACATCACCTCTATGCTCCATGTCCTCGTGGGGCGGTGAACAATAGCCCACCAAGATTGGAGCACACCAAATACACGCTCCACATCCTTCCTGCATGCTTCCTGTCGCTTAGCAAACCTTCTATGTTTCTCCTCCATTTGTTCACAAATTGTCTTCACAAAAGTAGAGTAGTCGGGATAGATGCCATCAGCAAGATAGTAGCACTTTTTGTACGGATGAACATTGACCTCATAGTTAAACACCAAAGCATCGCCCTCCGCTAGCCTAGCAAAGACCGGAGAACGCTGGAGCATGTTGATGCCATTGTGGGAGCCGGCCATGCCAAAAAAGTGCCAGATCCAAAGATCTTGTGATGCCACGACCTCAAGAATGACACTGCAACCCTCGGCATGCCCGCTATACTGGCCTTGCCATACAAACGGTCAGTTCTTCCAGTCCTAATGCATGCAGTCAATACTTCCTATCATCCTTGGAAACCCTCTTTCCTCATTGATTGGCAGCAGCGGAGCAGTGTCCTCAATAGTGGGCTCTCTAAGATAGTGCCAAAAACCGCTATCACCGCTTTGCAGAATTTTTACATCGACTCAAGGCAGGTGGACTCGCTCATTTGCAAGTACTTATCTATAAGATCATCGGCCACTCCATATGCAAGCATGCGAATAGCTGTAGAACATTTCTGATAGGAAGTGAAGCCAAGCTTACCGGTGGCATCGGGCCTGGCGGTGAAGTAGTCATCGTGCACCCTCACTCCGTTCAAAATCGTCAAGAACAACTTTCTTGACATCCCGTAGCAGCGCCGGAATCTTTGCGCATCAAAGATTGGGTGGGTAGGATGGAAGTAGTTGCGATAGAGTTGGTAGTAGCCTTTCTCATGGTTGCGCTTGATATTGGGCTTGCGTCCCTTGACCGAGCGCCTGTACACTGGCCTCGAAGTGTGCTCTTGGAGGAGCATTGCCGTGGCCATCATCAGGTCGGTATCATCGTCAGACTCCTCGTCTGACGGTGACTCGATGATGGTCTTGTAGAACGTTTGAATCGACTTCCTCAGCTCCATCTACGAAAAAGTAGACATACGATGAAATATTGGTGCCTACATCGTACGTACAATGGCTCAGGTGGCCAGGATCACACGTGAAAACTGGCCACGCAAATGGCTGAACACCTCGTGGGCGCAGAAGTAGGTGGCCTAGAACGAGGCCTACGCCGATGAGATGCGGTGGTGTAGCTGCCGGGGAGTGCGAGCAGAGGCCGCCGACGACATGCCACAACAACTGGCGAGGCGAGGGAAGCAAACGGGTGGCGGAAGTGGCGGCGGCCGGGGGAGGCGGCGGTGCGACGGGAAGGCTGCGGTCGGGAGAGAGAAGCGATTTGGGGACGTTAGACCAGATGCCACTGGTGGGCGGGCCCGGGTGGGGGAGTAGGAGGACGCGCACGGACGCGTCAGCCAGTCCACGACGACGCAAACCGCGCCCAAATTTGGATCATGTTTGTGTCGTCGTGGAAAGCGCGGCCAAAATGCGTCGGGCCACGATCAGTTCCGGACCAAATCGAACGCCCGCGATCCGTTTGCGTCGGGCCGTTAGAGATGTCCTAAGGGCTATTTTGAGACTGTTTGGATACTTCGATGGATGCTTGGCGTGATTACGAACTGGAACTATGACTTTTTCTTCTAGGCTCTAATAATTTTCCTGAGAGGACAGCTTAACAAATATTGTGAGTATGGAAGATTGCAACTTGACTGATGGGGAACCTGATAAACATCAATACCTCCCACATGACACTCTCAATACCCAAGTCACAAAATCACACAACCATCGTTCAAATCCATATCTCTACAAACGCAGAGCATTGCTTGCCACGCCTGCCTGCTGCGTGCAGTCCTGCAGCGGGGAGACAAGAAATACTTATTTTCACCAGAGTACGTAAGCAAAGTACACTTGCACGAAACAGGAAACTGGCTTCCTGGCAACACCAGTGCTTGTACACCTGCTCCGGCTCCATCTTCACCAAAGAATGCAGGCTAGCTAGCTATGCGTGAATGCATCAGCATCACTACGAAGTAGGTGGATTTTCAGAACTCAGCGGCATGTTTCACTTGCTACTGCGAGATTTCAGTCTAAGTTGTTTAATTAGTGCTCCTCTCCAAGCGGTTCGTAATCCTTAGATTGCCTATTAGGTTATTGCTGTATATACTACTATTTTGGCTTTCGTTTAGATAAAAGCATTATTGCTTGCTATCTGCAGAAGACAACGCAAACGCAGTGGAGTTACAGGGACACTGGGGGCAGCAGTAGCCAGATTCAACCAGCTGAGCTATTGCTGCAGCTCCACATAACTACATCACAGGACACAGAAACTATCAAATATGACATCTGAATGCGTAGTCAACATACGAAAAAAAAATTACTCGCCAAAAGCAGCAGCACAATTTGTTGTTTATGGCTGTCTTCAGAACATCACATAATACGAAGGATGCTTAAATATCACCGCGTCAGCATTGCTTAAGCAGTGGCGTGCATTGTCTCGTACAGAATAAGGTAGTCGGAGCTTCCCTATGTGCTGAATGAAGGGGAGATTGCAGTAGCAACACAGCAGTGACCAGAAGTTAACTGATGAAAGCTGACTTCGAACAAAAGATGAACCTGAACCGATACCTTGCCTCAGTACGTCGTCTGAATTCATCACCCTGAATCGTATGAATGAAAGAATCATCAGCTAGTGAATCAAGCTACTAGAGCTTTGTCAGCAAATGACAAGAGTGATTAGTGAAGAACTTTGCAGGCAGAACATTTAAACCCATGTCTACTGTACAAATAAGGGAATGGAAAGGGGGCAATGGTTGTCGCACTACAGACCTTAGAGTGAACATAAATACCTTCACCCAACACACCACCACTAAAAGATCAAAGAAAGATAAGAAAAGAACATGAAAGTAGTTTAAGATGAAGGTGGCTCATGGTTATTTCCAGTTATTTTTTGCAGCAAATCTGTTCTGAGTCACATTGCATAACACATAACAGCATGTGTCCATTCATTCTAGTAGTTAAACCATGGCAAGTGAAAAGATAAGTTTTCTTCAAGCAAATCACAGATTCTACATATTATATCTGTCCGGTCACATTCTTGTGGCAAATTAGCAAAATCGCAAGTATACGTACTCACAAAAGCCAGGGCTAATATTGCAGCAACCAGAAAACATGCTGGATCACATATAATTGCTACTATTATGCAAAATTGCAGATCTCATGCAAATGAACCTCATGTCGCAACATACTAATATGATATTACAGAAAAGTCAAGACCCTAAAAAATTAACAACGCAGAGTCATCACTGGAGCATTTCTACTGAAATATACTATCTAACATATGTCCATTTGCAAACTTTAAATAAAACATAGCAGATCCAGTGAATTCCTAGAAATTTATAGAGTTTTTACATTTAACAGAAACAAAAACTAGGGGAACGTGCACTAAAACATAATACAGTAAAAAAAAGGGCAAACAAATGAACATTATATTGGTGCAAATGTTACTTCCTGTGTGCTAAATAAACTGTGCTACCAAAGTCACTTGAAAGGACCATAATTCAAGGAATATAATCCCACCATGATGTCCTCAAACTTCATCGCTTGATCTATGAAGTCCTTTCAAGTTAATGTACATTCGATTGGTTGTTACGATGATATAATGGGCAAGCACACTGTGAAATACAACAGATAAGGATAGGATGATCAGAGCATGTGATTAGCTATCCTACCATCAACATGATTTGTTATCTCAAACCAATCAGAAGTGAGAAAAACTGTGATAAGAACTACTAAAATGAACGCAGGAGTGACCCGAAATGAAAAGATGTGGGCTGAATTCGAAGAAAAGATGAGCTAATACCTCCTGTCAGTACGGTAGTCATCACCCTGAAACATAGGAATAACATAATCATTAGCTAGCGTTTTAAAATTGTTAAATTTTGTAAGCAAATGAGAAGAGCTATTGGCTAAGAACTTTGTAGGCAGAACATTAAACCCATTTACGTGCAAGATGTTAGAATTTGAAACTACCACTGATACCCACTCTTTCAATAAAACATTCTTTTCTTGAAAGAGAAAGATTCATCAGAATTGTTAAATTTTCACTAAAACATTCTTTTTTTTGAAAGAGTAAGATCTTAAAAATGCAGTTGAAATTGTTTATTTAATGGACGAATTCTGTTACTAATTAGAATTCAAAAGAAAAACTGAGAACTATGAGTGAGAATTATGTGAAAGTAAACTAAGCCCCCAAACAAAGTATGCAAATAGCATGAGAAGGTTGAATGCAATTTAATATTACAGTGCACTTAAGCTGTAATGAGATGGAAGAACACAAAAATTTATATGAAACAAGAACCTCAAAATCACATTGGTATCCTTGTCAATTGTAAAGATAAGGGAATGAAAGGGGACATTAATTGGTCGTCACACAAAGATCTTAGTAGATGAATAAGACCTTCACCCAAATTACCACAAAAGAAATGGTCAAGGAAAAGATGAGCATGGAAGTAAATATAAGATGAGGTGGCTCATGGTTATTCAGATGTTTTAACAAAAAATCTGCTCTGAGTCACACTACATAACACGTAGCAATATGTGTTCCCTTTCATACTAGTAGTTAAACTATGACAAGTGAAAAAAAAGTTTCCTTCAAACAAATTAAGATGCTTGCCTCACATGGATTGTACAGATTATATCAATCTGCCCAACAAATCTCATGGCAAATGAACATCAAGCATACGCATTGTTCACAAAAGCTAGGGCTAATATTCATGTTGCAACCATAAAACATGCTGATCACATATAGCTGCTACCATCACGCAGATCCCATGCTATCACATAAAAGTCAAGACTCCTGATAGCAAACATAAAAGTTGCAACCAAGGAAGTCATTGGAGCATTTTTTCTGAGATGTACTATTCGGAAGCACACAAGCTAAGCTATGTCCAGTTGCAAACTTTCGGTAAAACATAGTAGATCAGGATAGTTCAAGTGATCTACCATGATAGCATCAAACTTCATCGGTCCATCCATGAAGTACTTCCAAGTTAATGTAGACACATCAATTGGTAATTATGATGTTGGCAAGCATCACAAGTGTGAAACAACAGATCAGGATAGGATGATCAGAGCATGTGATTAGCTCTTCTACCAGAATTTTGTTTTTCCCCCGTCTGAGTAGTATCGGGGGGCGGCTTCGCCTGACGCGCTGGAGGTGCACTGGGGGACGGCGTTGGCTGACGCGTGGGAGGTGCACTGGGGGACGGCGTTGGCTGACGCGCGGGAGGTGCACTAGGAGGCGGCGTCGGATGATGCGGCGCCCGAGGTGGACTCGGGGGTGGCGTCGGCTGACGTGGCGCTGGAGGTGGACTCGGGGGTGGCGTCGGCTGATGCGGCGCCCGAGGTGGACTCGGGGGTGGCGTAGGTGGACGACGTTCACCGGGGGAGGGTGGACTTAGATTCCTCGGAGTCGGTGGCCTTGGCGCTGAGCCTGGAAACTTGATGTATTTCTTTTGCCATAAAACGATTTGGCGCTTGACATCTCCAAGTCTCCGATCCCCTTCAGGTGTAGCAAAATCAAGCTCTAGGTCCTCGAACGAGCTGACGATGTCAAGCACCGAGACACGAGCATAGCCAGCCGGTATCGGGTTCCCATGGTGGAGTGCTTCAGGTAGACAAGGTAAAGCGTCGCCGCTCGCCACCTTGATGGTCATGTTCTTCATTGGCTGATATAGCTCACAATTTGTCATCTCCCTAACATCATCCACGGGGTAGCGAGACCCCGGTGCTTCATGCTCATCAGCTGGGACCTCCGTGGAAGCCACGCTGCTTCTCCGCTGACTAAGATCCAATACTGGATCTTCCTGCAGCCGAGATCCGCCTCCCTGGCTAAGTTGATGTATCATACTCTTCATGTCGGCTAATTCACATTCTACCTTGCCGATCCGATCTGCTTCCCGATCCTTCTTTCTCTTACGGCTTTTGTAACCGTATGGATCTTCGTGCTGAGAAAACCCTTCCTTCCATGGAACACCGGCGCCTTTGCCTCTTGTTCTACCGGCGTGTTCTGGATTCCCGAGGGCGTGTGTCAGCTCGTCGTTCTCTCGGTCGACACGGATCAATCCCGCTTGAGCATCCTCCATTGCCTTAACAAGTTTTACTGTGGGAGTAAAGGTCTGTTTCTGATGAACACACTCCCCTGTTGCCGGGTCTAACGATCCTCCATGTCCGTACCACCAGTGCTTGGCCCTTTCGGGCCATCCCTCTGTACCAGGAGTGATTCCTTTGTTCCTCAATTCATTCTCCATAGATTCCCATTTGGGCACTGCTCTCACGTAGCCGCCTGGCCCCAAAATATGGTGATGTTCCTTCTTTTCAGCATTTTTCTTATTTTTTTCTGACATTTCCTTGGCTCTCTCAGATGTCTTGAATGCCACAAATTCAGGCCACTGTTGTCTCAACTTCTCGTATGCTCCTTCGAACACTGGAGTTTTCTTTTTCGCGATAAACTTCGCGTATAACATTTTCTTGAAGCCCCGGAATGCTTCAGCCATCTTCTTGAGAGCGTAGTGTTTAACTGTCCTTCTCCTTTCACGTCCACCTGGAATTTCATTACCATCATCATCCTTCTTGGAGTACTCCGGGGGTAGAATGAAATTTTCCATGAGCTTCCTCCAAAGGTCTTTCTTGGATCTTTTGTTCACAAAAGTAGCTCCAAGACGTGCCTTCTTTGGCTCGTGCCATTCTTGAACCGTGATCGGGATCATGTCCCTAACAATCACTCCGCATTGATTTATAAATTTTGTTGCGTGCTGTTTTGGCTCCAACGGTTTGCCAGCTGGAGATACTAAATCGATGGTCACCTTCTGATTCGCACTCAACTTTTGGCTCGGACCTCGTTTAGAATACGATTTGCTCGATCCGGAGGGCTGAAAAAAGAAAAAGTCGTTAATACAAATATGCATATTACCTTCGTATCACCAAAAGCTAAATCTATATACCTCGCCATCGGCGTTTGTTTGCAATTGTCGTTCGGCATCGGTGTTTGTTTGCCCTTGGTCGTCAAACATGTCTATCTCCATTCCGTCACCGGAAGGGTTAAGAAACGACGAAACATCATCTTCAAGTTCAGCTTCTCCGGCACCTTCTTGGCCGACTTCTGCTCGGCCGACATTCTCACGTATCATGCCAAATAAGAATTCTTCAGGGTGGCGTGGGTCATTTTCACCGTCCATGTCTCTTCTAAAGACAGGCCGGTAAAACAAGTTAGTGACACATATTTGATCAATAACCAAAAAAAGGGGGGGCGTTGGCCGAGCGCCGACGCGGTGGGGGGAAGACCCCCTTACCGCGTCGGCGCCCAGCCAGCGCCCCCTTTTAGTACACATATTTGATCAATAACCAAAAAAAAGGGGCGTTGGCCGAGCGCCGACGCGGTGGGGGGAAGACCCCCTCACCGCGTCGGCGCCCGGCCAACGCCCCCTTTTAGTACACATATTTGAGCAATAACCAAAAAAAAGGGGGCGTTGGCCGAGCACCGACGCGGTGGGGGGAAGACCCCCTCACCGCGTCGGCGCCCGGCCAACGCCCCCTTTTAGTACACATATTTGAGCAATAACCAAAAAAAAGGGGGCGTTGGCCGAGCACCGACGCGGTGGGGGGAAGACCCCCTCACCGCGTCGGCGCCCGGCCAACGCCCACTCAATGACCTCCTCTGTTCCATATCCCTTGACGATGCTTCCTTCTGGCCTAGCACGGTTACGAACATATTTCTTTAAGACTCCCATGAACCTCTCAAAGGGGAACATATTGTGTAGAAATACAGGGCCGAGAATGGAAATCTCTTTGACTAGGTGAACCAGGAGATGCGTCATAATATTGAAGAACGATGGTGGGAACACCAGCTCGAAGCTGACAAGACATTGGGCCACATCATTTTGTAACCATGGTAGATCTTCTGGATTGATTACCTTCTGAGATATTGCATTGAGGAATGCACATAGCTTCACAATTGCTAGTCGAACATTTTCTGGTAGAAGCCCCCTCAATGCAACTGGAAGCAATTGCGTCATAATCACGTGGCAGTCATGAGACTTTAGGTTCTGGAACTTTTTCTCTGCCATATTTATTATTCCCTTTATATTCGATGAGAATCCAGCCGGGACCTTGATACTGTTCAGGCATTCAAAAAAGGTGATCTTCTCTTCTTTAGTAAGAGCGTAGCTAGCGCGACCTTGAAACAGTTCCGGATGTCGGTCTTCTGGGTCTTTCACACGTTGCAGGTCCTGTCGAGCTTCCTTTGTATCTTTTGTCTTCCCATACACACCCAAGAAGCCTAGCAGGTTCACGCAAAGATTCTTTGTCACATGCATCACGTCGATTGCAGAGCGAACTTCTAGGAATTTCCAATACTCAAGCTCCCAAAATATAGATTTCTTCTTCCACATGGGTGCGTGTCCGTCTGCATCATGCGGAACAGATTGTCCGCCAGGACCCTTTCCAAAGATTACTTCTATATCTTTGACCATATCGAATACATCATCACCAGTATTTTCCTTAGGTGGGTCCCGGTGATCTGCCTTACCGTTGAAATGCTTGCCTTTTTTTTCTTACGGCATGAATTTTGCTAAGAAATCGACGGTGCGATATGTATACATTCTTCTTACAATTAGCTAAATATATACTTTCAGTCTCTTGTAAACAGTGTGTGCATGCCTTGTATCCCTTGTTTGTCTGTCCTGAAATGTTACTAAGAGCAGACCAATCATTGATTGTAACGAACAGCAATGCTCGTAAGTCAAATTCCTCTTGTTTGTGCTCATCCCACACACGTACGCCTGGTTTGGCCCACAGCTGTAAAAGTTCATCAACTAATGGCCTTAGGTACACATCAATATCGTTGCCGGGTTGCTTCGGACCTTGGATGAGCACTGGCATCATAATGAACTTCCGCTTCATGCACAACCAAGGAGGAAGGTTATAGATGCATAGAGTCACGGGCCAGGTGCTATGACTGGAGCTCTGCTCCCCAAAAGGATTGAAGCCATCTGTACTTAGACCAAACCGTATGTTCCTTGCGTCACCTGCAAAATCTTTAAACTTATTGTCGATCTTTCTCCATTGTGACCCATCAGCAGGGTGTCTCAACATCCCGTCTGACAAACGGTCCTCTTTGTGCCATCGTAATAACTTGGCATGCTCTTTGCACCGAAACAAACGTTTCAACCGTGGTACTATAGGAGCATACCACATCACCTTGGCAGGAACCCTCTTTCTGGGGGGCTCGCCCTCAACATCACCAGAGTCATCTCCTCTGATCTTATACCGCAATGCAGTGCATATCGGGCATTCAGTCAAATTCTCATAGTCACCACGATAGAGGATGCAGTCATTAGGACATGCATGTATCTTCTGAACCTCTAAACCTAGAGGGCAGACAATCTTTTTGGCTTCGTACGTACTGGTGGGCAATTCATTATCCTTTGGAAGCATATTCCTCATCATTTTTAGCAACTTTTCAAATCCGGAGTCAGATAGACCTTCCTCTGCCTTCCATTTCAGCAATTCAAGTGTGCTGCCCAGCTTTTTCAGACCATTTTGGCAGTTTGGGTATAAGGACTTTTTGTGATCCTCTAACATGCGATCCAACTTCTCCCTCTCCTTATTAGTTTCGCATTCTCTCCGTGCATCAGCAATGGTCCGACCGAGATCATCAGGGGCCTCATCATGTGTCTCTCCTTCAGCTTCCCCTTCAGCTCCCCCTTCAGCTCCCCCTTCAGCTTCTCCCATGAAAGTATCACCATATTCAGGGAATCCAGGATAGTTGTCATCATCCTCTTCTTCATTGTTTTCCATTATAACACCTCTTTCTCCATGCTTGGTCCAACAATTGTAGCTGGGCATGAAACCGTGCTGAAGCAGGTGCACGTGAAGGGTTCTTGATGAAGAGTAATTCTTCAGATTCTTACACGCACTACATGGACAAACAACAAAACCATTCCGCTTGTTCGCATCAGCCACACGGAGGAAATCCTGCAAGCCCTTAATGAACTGGCTTGAGACTCGGCTACCGTACATCCATTGCCGGTTCATCTGCATTATTATATAAGTATATAATAAACCAAATTAATACAAATAATAAACTCACATTGCATATAAATCATATATACTCCCACATTACTCTCTAACGTTACAAAAATTATTGCAAATAAATCCTACTCAAAAATTATTATTGTAAATCACATAAGCTCATAATTACTACCACATTACTTTCTAACATTAATTACTCCACAAATCCCTCTATTTTATTGAGCATAAAAAGAGCTATATATGTGCATGACAAATTTCTACTTCATACTCATTTTAGTCAACATACAAGTACACCACCTCTACACATGTGGAAACTAAGAAATTAATTTAAGCTCAAATGCTATATAAATCAAATTAACTCCCATAATTACTCCCAAATTATAGCCACAAATCTCACCACATCTAGAGCATTATATGAGCTAAATTAGCAATTAAAGATGAGAGAGTAAAGTTGCTAACCTTTTGAACCAATTAGATAGATGAAATAACTCAAAATCTTGGATAATTTTGATAAAAAAATCGGGCATGACCTCCCCACTCAATCCAAGCTTCCGACCACCATTAGTGTACTGGCAGGCTCGGGGGAAGAGAAGCTCGATTTTGTAGGCGACGGCCTTTAGTCCCGGTCCGTGTTGAAGGCCGGGATTAAAGCTCGACCTTTAGTCCCGGTCGTTAACACGGTCCGGGACTAAAACCTTTAGTCCCGGACCGTGTTAACGACCGGGACTAAAGGTCCATTACGAACCGGGACTAGGTGCTGGCCGTGCCCCAGCGGCACAAACCGGGACTAATGCCCCCTTTAGTCCCGGCCCAAATAGTTTGGGGACTAAAGGTGCCGGATAGAAGCTCTTTTTCCACTAGTGACCTTCCGAAGGTCCATCCTCCTCTCGAGAACCCACCCGTTGTCGCTGTCGCCGCGCCCGGTCTCCCCACACACCCAGACCCGCATCATCTGCTTCTCCACGGTCGCGATGCACAGCCGCCCGTCCGGCGTCTCCCCGATGCGGTACTTGGAGCAGGCGCCGTTGGGATCCACCAGGACGGCCGGCGCGAGCAGGTAGGCGAATTTCAGCGTGGCGAGGTCCAGCGCGAGCACGCGGCCGGAGTCGCAGATGTGCCAGTACAGCTTCCCGGCAGCGTGTACGCAGCGGCGCTCGAAGAGGTAGGGGTCGAAGCGGACCACGACCTCCTCGTCCCGCGGGAGCGCGCGCCAGCTGCATTCGCCGTTGTTGACGGAAGCGACCCAGGCGCGCGGGTGCCCGTCGTCGATGGCGAAGCAGACGGCCTCGAAGCAGAGCTTGCTCTGGTGCGCGCGGGAGAGGAGCGCGGAGCCGACGTAGTACCTAGAGCGGCGCCAGCGGTGGTCGTCGGGCACCGTGTCACGAGGCGGCGGCGGGAGGAGAGCGCGGCGGCGAGTGGCCGGGTCGAGGACGAGGAGGCGGGGGTGGATCCCCTTGCCCTTGGGGGGCGATTCGGTGGGCTCGAGAAGCAGGAGGCCCTGGTGGCAGTCGAAGAGCAGGTAGCGGCAGACGTCCGGGGCGAAGTCGAGGGAGAGGCGCGGCGAGGAGGCGTCGAGGGGAGCGAACACGGGGTCGTAGTAGGTGAGCATGATCTTCTCCTTCAAGGGCGGCCGGGGAGTGGGTTTGGAGAGGTGGAAGAAGTAGCCCAGGAGGGAAGGGGCGCTGGGCAGGCAGCGTGCGGCGACGCGGTGGCAGGCGAGGGCCGCGCGGAAGAGGTCGGCGAGGGAGAGACGACGGAGGACGTGGCGGAGGTCGTCCCCAGAGAGGACGTCGATCGCCGCCGCTTCCGGCTCCACCGAGGGTGGCGGTGGAACCGAGGTGGGCAAGCTAGAAAAAGGTTGAGTTTTGGGCTTGGTCTTGGCCTTGTTTCCGCCTCTCTTCTTCCCAGTCTTCCCTGCCATTGGCGGCGGCGGCGGCGGCGGTGGCGGAGGAAGAGGAGGAGGGTTCTAGAGATGGAGCAGGTACTGACTGACAGAAGACGGCAACACGCCTCGCCTCGACAGGCAAAAGAGAGGAAAATGATAGCGACCCACCCTGGTTCCCCCGCTCCACGCTGAGTTCGCCCAACTACAGATTTGAAAAAGTTCGAAATAAATTTAGAACGAGCTCTCTTTGAGAAAACTTCTGGATGAACTTTACGGCCCAAACAGCATGAACCTGCCTTTTTTTTTTTGGTAAAAATCAATTTGCATATTTACGTGTTGCACAACAAGGAAAAGTGTAAGGTTTACGTAGTTTAGTTTGGACATTGTTTTTTACAGGATACAAATACACACCTTTGTATATCCTGATATCGATTGATTTTTGAGGTTTGAAGATTTTGAGCTTACAATTACTTCCCTTGCTAGCATTCTCAAATATCTCCTCGCGGGAATAGAATATCACCAATATCCTCCTATGTATGCTTGTAAGAGCATTTCTTCGGCGGCGGCGACATGCGGCGTGTTCGGCGGAATGGGCGAGGACATCATGCACGACCTCATCAACAACGGTTCAACAGCAAATGGTGCCTGTACTCAGGAACAAGGCGAGATCGTCGCCGAGGAAGACGAGGAGGTGGAGGAAGAAGAGGAGGAGCCAGCTGTCGCAGCCACACCCGCAACCATGGTGATAGGAAAGAAGAAGGCGCTGAAGAAGGGAGGAGGCAGCCGAGGTCCGAAGTGGAGGTCCGTGGAGGACGGTGAGCATCGAGCCTATCTCCGGCGCCAATCGAAATTTTGACACATGTTGGGCGAGATGAGGCCACCTCTGGCGAGCTCCATGAGCTCCAACCCCACGCCGACGTCAACGCCACCCAAGACACCAGCCGGCGGAGAGGAAGAAGACGGGAAGACGAGTTCGCCATTTGAATGCGGCATTGTAATACGTAGGCCAAGCTTACAGCTACTTTACTTTTAGGGCGAGTATGCGAACTCGCGGCGCAATGGCGGAAACGATATATGTTTGAATATTTTAGACCTAATTTATGTTTCTTTGGGCCGTATTAGGCTTTTGGGCACCGTTAAGAATCTTCGTGTTTACTGAACACCAAGGAGCCTGGTCCTCTCCATCCCAGTCTCACAAACTCACAGCAGATTCCCCACCATTCAACTCCATCTGACCATCTCTGAGACGCAGTGCCTGCTTGCCTGCCTCTGTTGAGGCCTGCAGCGTGGTGGAGACAAGAACGCCTTCGCTTTTCAACAGAGTAGTAGGTAAGCAAAGTAACGCTTACACGAAAGAGGAAAGACAGCTTGCCTGCCTAGGTGCATGGGTACATCCTCACATGCTCAGCGGTAAAGTAAAGCCATCAAAGGAGCACCACGTCCATTTTCAAAACTCAAATGACACGTTCCATGTTACTGGCCTACTGCGAGACTCCAATCTGAACTGTTCATATCGTGCTCCTCTTCCAATTGGTTCGTAATTTGCAGATTGGGCATTACACTTGTGTTTCGTTTAGGTAAAGCAGCACTACTTTCCCTAGCCAAGATTCACATTACAAGGCAAAACTGGTGTAGTTGGACAGAGATTGCAGTAGCCAGATTCAGGAAGGTGAGATATCGTTGCACATACAAATACTGTATAAGCTATTGGTCATCACAGGACACACATGTTACCAAGCATGAGAGAAGAACGGCAGATTCAAAAAGCTATAATTGCTACTCGAAACAGGAAGACAGTGAAAGATAAGCAAAGTTGGACGATTAAACACTGTCTTCGGAACACCCATATGATCCAAAGGATGCTTTATTCAGAGAGGATGCTTAGACATCATGCCACAACATTGCTTAAACTGTCTCATACAGGATTACAGAGTATGATCCTGAATGAAGAGGAGATCGCAGTAACTTAGTAGTGACTGAAAATGAAAGGATGTGAGCTGACTTCCAACAGAAGATGAGCTGATACCTCGTCTCAGTACGTGGTCGGAGGTCATCACCCTGAATCATAGGAATGAAAAATAAAATAAAGAAATCGTCAGCTAGTGATTCAAATATTGTGGACAGAACATTAAACCCATTTTTCTTGAAATACAAATAGTGTATATGCAGATGACTAAGAAATAGTGAGAACTGTGAAAAGAGAAGAACCAAATAGGCTATGCCCTAATATCCCAAGTCCCCAAACTAAAGGTAAATAGCATGGAAGCTGACAATATATGCAACTGCATGCAATGAACTAAGTAATGAGATTATGAAGAACGCACAAATATCATATGAAGTTATGAACTACAAGGTACTTATCCGTTAGAGCATTATCTGGCCTTCTAATGGCCAAATTGAGAAAAATTATCTTAAAAGAACAGCTCTATCCTTGTTAACTGTAAAGATAAGATAATGAAAAGGGGGAAATTGTTCTGGCGCAACTGAACTTAAGAGCGAATATGACCTTCCCGCAACCCATCGCCAAAATGAGGTCGAAGAAAGAAGAAAAAGGAGCATGAAGGTAAATTTAAGATGGTTATTTCCAGCTATTTTAACAACAAAATCTGTTCTATGGTCACATTGCAAAACAAATAGCAATATTTGTCTCCTTCCTCTAGTAGTTAAGGACCATGACAATGACAAATGAAAAGATTTGCTTTCTTCAAATAATTTAAGATGCCTGCTTCATATAAAATGGGGCATTTTATTAAAGCATCAAGCTTACACAAATAAATAAACCTGGCCTCTGCAACAACACGAGAAAGCATGGAGGATGCACACACATAAACCGGCTAAAAACAAGAAAAGGCAACAAAGATCAATGCCCAGTCTTCTTTGAAAATCCGCCTAGCATCTCTTAGTTTCATGGTGAAGCTGCACATTCCACAACCATCAGCAAGAAAGAATGACCACAGACACCATCTCTGAAATGAACCACTGAATAACAATGTCAAAGTCCCCAATCCAAACAATTCCCCCAAAGACAAAGGCTTAACCTGACACAAGCGAAAGCCACTAGATCGATCAGCTGTCAGACAGGAAAATTCCGTGCTCCGCCACAAAGCCGCCACCTATTGAATTGGCCGCCAGCTGATGGATTGGCAACCAGATAAGACAGATCGTCCACCGACGGAAAATCAACCACCGGATGGATAAGCCGCAGCTGTGGGTCAGTTGCCGGCCGATGAACATGGCTGCCGCACACAACCTCAGGATGTGAAGTCACTACTCTGCCCCACAATTCCTCTGCAGATCACACAAGAAGATGCCGTGCTGCCGCCCTCGGCTGGCACCCTCGACGGTGGTGAAGGAGGGCTCGCTGGAGTTGGTGCTGAAGACACTGGGAATGGGCCACCAGTGGCGCCAATACAGACGATGTGGGATATGTATGGCGTATGTTCTCATGGAAAATTTAGGAAAACAACAAGCACATGCATTGCTCACAGAAGGTCAAAAGCCAGATCCAATATTCATGTTGCAACAACAATACATATATAGGTATATGAATATGATTGCTACCATTCTGCAGATTTCATGCATATGAACCTCAAGTCACTACAAACAAATATGCTATTACTAAGGAGCAAGCAAATATAAAAGTTGCAACCATGCAAGAGCATCATTGCAGCATTTTTTCTGAGATATAGTAGCCAGAAGAACAAGCTAATATGTCCATTTGCAAACTTTCGACAAAATATAGCAGATCCCATGAATCCCTAAAAAGGTATTTTTCTTTAATTAAATTTGGCCCTTGGTAGTCTAAAGGTGAGCTGAAAGTTATAAAAAGAACATTAAACAAGAACAAGTGGAATGTGCTCTAGAACTCAATACAATCCAAAAGAAGTTGTGAAGGTAAACAAATTAACATTATGTTCACGTTGGTACAAACTTTACATCCCATGTGCTAAATATCGTGTGCCTCAAGATAAATGTAAACATGAATTGCTAAATATGACACTATAAAAGCAAGCATCAGAAAGCAATCAGAATAGGGTGATCAAAGCATGTGATCAGCTCTTTTGCCACCAGCATACATTATCGCTAACCAACAAGTAGTGAGAACCTTTAAAAAAAGTGAGAAGGACAGTATGGTAAGATAAAAATTGCCAAAACAGAATAAGTAAAATCTCACTGTTTGCGTTGTGCAAAAGCATATCGAAGAAATCTTAAACAACGCAAAAGACATGCCATTTCCATTAAGAAAGATTAGAAGAGGATGTTTAATTGCCGAGGTCCTAACCAAGAACCTCACAGTAGAACTTTCTGAGATATTATCCAGAAGCACAAGCTAAGATGTCCATTTGCAAACTTTCGACAAAATGAAGCAAATCCCAAATATGCATAGCATTTACCTTCAATCAAATTTGGCTACCACCCTTGGTAGTCTAAAGGTGAAGTAAAGTTATTAATGAAAACATAAAACAAGAACAAGTGGAATGTGTGCTAAAACTCAATACAATCCAAAAGAAGTTGTAAAGGTAAACAAATGAAAGCTATGTTCATGATGGTGCAAACTTTACTTCCCACAAGCTAAATATCGTGACAGGATGCCATCATACATCAAGTGCTTTCAAGTTAATGTAAACATGAATTGCTAAATATGACGCTACAAAAGCAAGCTTCGGAAAGCGATCAGAATAGGGTGATCAAAGCATGTGATCAGCTCTTCTACCACCAGCATACATTATGCTAACCAACAAAGAGTGAGAATCATTCAAAAAATATAAGTGAGAAGGTCGTGTGGTAAGATAAAAACTGCTAAAACAGAGTAGTAACATCTCACATCTTGCCACGTTCTGCAAAAGCATATCGAAGAAATCATTTTTTTTACAATGCAAAAGACGTGCCATTTCCATTAATTAAGAAGATTAGAAGAGCATGTTTAATTGCCGAGGCCCTAACGAAAGGGCATTTTAACAAGGGTCGACTCTCCCGGTATTAAAAATTCAAATGCTTAACACCGGCCAATCCCCAATTCACCGCAACTTCTTTCATCTTGTTGATGGTGATCGTGGGAAGGGTGGCTCTATTTTGGAAAACACTCAGATTTATCTCATTGCAGATCTCTCATGAGTCAAGCATATTAGAAGAAACAATCAGAACATAGCAAATCCTAAAACCAATGGATACGTGTGTGCTTCCAAGGCTCTCACATAACTAGTAAGCTGATGCACGCGCATATGAAATGTAATTGTCTAAGCAAGTAAGCATTTTATGATCAAGCAACGTCAATGAACAAAAGATGCCATGAAGAGGGACGGAAGAGCTTACAAATCAGCGGGAAGTCACCAAGCCATTACGCTTGAGCAAGGAACGCAGGCGGCCATGCCAGGAAATAGGCGTAGATGGGGTCGCCGTACTCCATGCCACCTTTCATCACCAGGCGCTCCAGCTTGCGAGTCTTGAGATCGAACGAGTAGCGCCCGTAGCCCGACATCTGGATGAACAACTTCCCTGTGCGCCCCGCGTCGATGTCAGTGATCCAGATGCTCGCCATCCTGGCCCTCGTGTCCCTGGGCAGGTCCGGCACCGTGTCGTACACCTTGCGAAGATTCATCTCCTTCTCGAGATGCCACCCGTTGTCGCTACATTTGGTGGTCTCGCCGCGCACCCAGAGCTGCATCACCTGGTTCTCCACGGTCGCGATGCAGAGCCGGCCGTCATCGGGCGTCTCCCCTACGCGGTACTTGCTGAAATGGTCCCCCAGCACGGCCGGCGCTAGCAGGTAGGAGAACTGCATCGTGGCAGGGTCCAGCGCCAGCACGCGGCCGGAGTTGCAGATGTGCCAGTAGAGCTTCCCGGCGGCGTGCACGCAGCGGCCCTTGAGCAGCTTGGTGTCGAAATCGACCTCGACCTCCATGTCCCGCGGGAGCGCGCGCCAGCGGCACTGGCCGTCGTCAACGGACGCGACCCAGGCGCGCGGGCGCCCTTCGTCGACGGCGAAGCAGACGGCCTCGAAGCAGAGCCTGCTCGGGTGCGCGCGGGAGAGGAGCGCGGAGCCGACGTACTGCCTGGAGAGGCGCCAGCGGCGATCGTCGGGCACCGCGCGGCGCGGCGGCGGCGGGAGGAGCGCGTGGCGGCGCGTGGCCGGGTCGAGGACGAGGAGGCGCGGGAGGGTGCCCTTGGGGGGCGGCACGGTCGGTTCGAGAAGCAGGAGGCCCTGGTGGCAGTCGCAGAGCTTGGAGCGGGAGGCGTCCGGAGCGAAGCCGAGGCAGTGGCTCGGGGAGGAGGCGCCGAGGGGGGCGAACACGGCGTCGTGGTGGGCTCGCTCGGTGTCCTTGGCGGGCGGCCGGGGAGGGGCTTTGACGGGGTGGAAGAAGTAGCCGAGGAGGGGAGGGGCGCGGGGGAGGCAACGGGCGGCGACGCGGCGCCAGCGGTGGCAGGCGAGGGCAGCGCGGAGGAGATCGACGAGTGGGAGGCGGCGGAGAACGTTGCGGAGGACAGGCCCGGCGAGGACGTCGATCGCCTCCGGCGCCGGCTTCGGCTCCACCGGCCGTGGCGGGGGAATCGAGGTGGGCAAGGTAGAGGAATGTGGGGTTTTTGTTTTGGGTTTGGATTTGGGTTTGGGTTTGCTTCCGCCTTTCTTCTTCCCAGCTTTCCGCGCCATTGGCGGCGCCGCGGCGGTGGAAGGGCCGGCGGCCCGGGTGGAGGAGCCGAGGAGGGTTCTTCTGGGGAGCGAGCAGGTACTGACAGACACGCGTCGATCTCGCTGTGTGGTGTGAAAGGAAGAGGACCAGTGCCAGTGGTACGACGGGAGGAAAATCACAGCGATGGTTCCCCTCCCCGCTCCACCGTGATTTCACCCTCCTCTAGTAGCATTGAAGTTTATCGAAATGGTTTTCGAATGAACATCCTAAAAGAAAACATTTCAACGAATTATGATGACGCGGGCAGTGTGAATATGTGAATTTTGGTAGTACTTAAAATAGTGTGTCCGTTTAAAGCTTAGTAGACTCCAAATTAAGGTAATTCTAGTCGACTATCGTTATTGCCGCCTACAGTCGTCGGAGACCACCACCTCATCCATTCTCGTGCCGCCAGCATCGGCTAAAATGCTGGCCACCACCACTTGTGTCTATCATAATTGCCTTGCCATCCAACTCCGTTTAAAGCTCTGCCCCCATCGGTTCACCGCCACCCGGGCATCCATGTAAGCACCGCCGTCTTCTTCTTCGATGTCGGTGACCCTACACACCCTAACCCTAACCCGAAGTTTCTTCCTTAACGGAGTTGTCCAGCCACGTCGGCCCGACTCGGTCTAGGCTTGACGTCGTCAGCGCCTCTCCCTTTTGATGGGGCGCATGCGTGGAAAGAGGAGAAGAGAACATACATGCAACCGAGAAGAGAAAAGGTGGGAAAAAGATAAGGCTCAATCCACTTACACGAATCTTGACACAAAGATCTAATGGTGGTGGAGTCGACTGAGCACTAATCTAATTCTCAGTTAGCTGAGAATTAGCAAAACCGAATAATTTATGTATATGTGAAGGAATTATGCCCTAGAGGAAAATAATAAAGGGTTTATTTACATATTCTGAAGAGTTCGTAATAAGTTTAATACCGTGTTATAACTGTGTTGGTTCGAAGATACCGATACACGTGTGGTATTAAACAACCAGAGTCGACATGGCTGAAGACATTGGTGCCAACGCGAACCTCAACGCCAACGCGACGAATCCTCCTGCAGCACCGTATAATCTATTTCTATCTATTTCAATTTCTGTTACAATTCCTTGTACTAGAGTTTGGAATAGATGTGATCTGTTTATTTGTGTTAGATGTGATCTGTTCATCTATTCTGCTAGTATGCATGATTAGGTTAATTCCTGCAATTATCATCATGCTTTATTATTGGTTATTTTAGATTAAATCTTATGATAAATTCCTTATATTTTCAACAACTGCTGTGTTACTGCCATCTCTCTTTCATCCAGGATTACTCCCTAGTCCTGTATGAGACAGTTTAAGCAATGTTGGTCAAAGCATCCTTTCTGAAATAAAGCATCCTTTGGATCATACGGTGTTCCGAAGACAGTGTTTGCTTATCTTCCACTGTTTTTCCTGTTTCGAGTACCGATTATCGCTTTATAAATATTATGTTCTTTAAATTTGGAGAAAATGACAAAAAATTACCATATTTGCGCATAATATGTCACATAACTGAAGGAAATATGCCCTAGAGGCAATAATAATATTGTTATTATCATATTTCTTGTTCATGATAATGTTTATACTCCATGCTATAATTGTATTAAGCGGAAACATTAATACTTGTGTGGTTTATAAACAACACCGTGTCCCTAGTACGCCTCTACTAGACTAGCTCATTGATTAATGATGGTTAAGGTTTCCGAACCATAGACATGAGTTGTCGATTAATAATGAGGTCATGTCATTAGGAGAATGATGTGATGGACAGACCCAAATAAAGCACAGCAATTAGATCATGTCATTGTGTTCATCTTTGCGAAGCTTTTCCTATATCAAGTATTGTATTCCTTAGACCATGAGATAATGCAACTCCCTAGTGCCGGAAGAGATCTTTGAGGTCATCAAACGTCATCCTATGAAAGGGTGATCATAAAGGTGTCTCTCAGGTGATCGGAAAGTGTTTGTTGGGTTGCATGTATCGAGATGGAATTTGTCCCTCCCAAGTCGGAGAGATATACTTCGGGGCCACTCGGTAATCGATATCCACATCGCTTGCAAGCACATGGTTAAGGAGTTAATCACAAAGTGATATCGGATTACGGAACAAGTAAAGTACTTGCTGTGAACGAGATTGAACTAGGTATGGCGATACCGACGATCGAATCTCGGGCAAGTAAAATATCGCGTGACGAAGGGAATACATATATGGGATTAAATGAATCCTGGCATCGTAGTTCATCCAATATGATCATCGATGAATATGTGGGAGTCAATATGGGTTTCCAGATCCCGCTATTGATTATTGATAGAAGATCATGTCTGTATATTCTCGAACCCGTATGGTCACACACTTAACGTGCATCGACGCTAGGATAGAATGGATAATTGGTTAATGAGTATTTGTTCGGAGTCTCGGATGAGATCCAGGACATCACGATAGGTTCCGGAATGGTCCGGAGAATAAGATTCATATAATGGAAAGCAGTTTTTGGGTTTCGGAAAAGTTCTGGACTTTTTCGGTAGAGTACCAGAATGTTCTAGAAAGTTCCGGAGGGCTCCATGGTGGGGCCTGTTGGAATTATGCCCTAGAGGCAATAATAAAGATGTTATTATTATAATTCTTGTTCATGATAATGTTTATATTCCATGCTAGAATTGTATTAAGCGGAAACTTTAATACTTGTGTGGTTTATGAACAACACCGTGTCCCTAGTACGCCTCTTTGGACTAGCTCATTGATTAATGATGGTTAAGGTTTCCTAACCATAGACATGTGTTGTCAATTAATAATGAGATCATATCATTAGGAGAATGATATGATGGACAGACCCAAATAAAGCAGAGCATTTAGATCGTGTCATCGTGTTCATCTTTGCGAAGCTTTTCCTATGTCATGTATTGTATTCCTTAGACCATGAGATAATACAACTCCCTAGTATCGGAAGAAAGCTTTGAAGTCATCAAACGTCATCCTATGTGAGGGTGATAATAAAGGTGTCTCTCAGGTGATCAGAAAGTACTTGTTGAGTTGTATGTATCGAGATGGAATTTGTCCCTCCCAAGTCGGAGAGATATACTTCGGGCCCACTCGGTAATCGATATCAACACCGCTTGCAAGCATGTGGTTAAGGAGTTAATCACGAAGTGATATCGGATTACGGAACGAGTAAAGTACTTGCTGTGAACGAGATTGAACTAGGTATGGTGATACCGACGATCAAATCTCGGGCGAGTAAAATATCGTGTGACGAAGGGAATACATATACGGGATTAATTGAATCCTGACATCGTGGTTCATCCGATATGATCATCGATGAATATGTGGGAGTCAATATGGGTTTCCAGATCCCGCTATTGATTATTGATAGAAGATCATGTCTGCATATTCTCGAACCCGTAGGGTCACACACTTAACGTGTATCGATGCTAGGATAGAATGGATAATTGGTTTGTGAGTTTTAGTTTGGAGTCTCGGATGAGATCCAGGACGTCACGAGAGGTTCCGGAATGGTCCGGAGAATAAGATTCATATAAAGGAAAGCAGTTTTTTGGATTCCGGAAAGGTTTCGGAGTTTATCGGTATTGTACCGGAAGGTTCTAGAAGGTTCCGGAGTGGGACCAACGTGGGCCCACTTGACGGAGGCCTGCATGGGCCTAAGGGGAAGTGCCCTGGCCGCCTTGGGCCAGGTGCACAAGGCCCCTAAGGCCCAGCCGGCCAAGCCCAAGGGGAAACCCTAAAGGAAACTTCAAATAAGGAAAGGGGGGGAAACTTGCCCCCCACTCCTCCTTATCCAAGTCGGCTAGGGATTGGAGGAGGGGGCTATGTTGGCCGCCCAGCCCTCCATATAAGGGGGGCAGGGGGCGCAGCCCTCCCTCACCTGAAGTCCCAAACCCTAGCCGCCCCTGCTGCCCTCCCTCTCTCTCTCTCTCTCGTGACTGCGCGTAGGCGAAGCCCTGCCGCAGAAACTCTCCACCATAAGCACCACGCCGTCGTGCTGCTGATCCAATCTATCTCTCCACCATACTTGCTGGACCAAGGAAGGAGGAGACGTCGCTGCACCGCACGTGTGCAACTCTCGGAGGCGCCGCCACTTGCGGCATAGGATCGGATCGGATCGCAAGGAGGAGAAGGCGAGTACGACTACGTCAACCACGTTCTCTTGAACGTTTCCGCTGTGCGAATCTTCAAGGGTATGAAGATCTCATCTACCTCTCTCGTTGATTACATCTCCTAGATTAGATCTTGGCTTTCTTGTTCGTTGCGTAGGAAATTTTTTGTTTACTATGCTACGAAACCCTTTCAGTGGTATCAGAGCTAGATCTATGCGTAGATGTGTTTCACGAGTAGAACGCAACATGTTTGTTGCGGGCGTTGATGTTTTCTGTTGCAAACCTCTTGTTGTGTATCTCTTATGGCGCGGTATAGTGAGATCGAAGCGGTCCAGGCCAACTTTACGCGACCGCGTTCGCGAGACCGGCTCCGCACTTGACGTGTGGCTTGTTCCATACATGCGGCTGGTGGATGCCAGTTTCTCTCACTATAGTAGTCATGGGATTTACATCGGATGTTAGCAACCATAATATCACCGTTGTGGCTTTTCGTAGGTAAGAATCGTTCTTAGCTTGCTACTCCCATAAGCCACGTAAAACTTGCAACAACAAAGTAGAGGCGTCTAACTTGTTTTTGCAGGGAGTGTTTTGTGATATGGTATGGCCCAAGACATGATGTGTATGAATTGAGTTGTATGCAATGATCATGTTTTGTAATCTTTCACGACTTGCATGTCGATGAGTTCACAACCGGCTGGAGCCATATGGTTGTCTTTATAATTGTGTATGACCTGCGAGTCAACTTCTTATACGCCATGTAATAGCTTTACTTTATCGCTAAATAGTTAGCAATAGTTGTAGTTGCTATTCGTGGTGGAGGCAATCATGGTGGAGTGATGGAGATCATGCCGGCACGCACAAGATGGAGATCATGGCGCGGAGATTGGCTATACCATGTCACATAAAATTATATGCATGTGATGTTTATCTTTTTATGTATCTTATTTTGCTTAGATCGCGACGGTAGCATTATAAGATGATTCCTCACTTAAAAGATCAAGATAAAATTGTGTTCTCCCCTCGTATGCGCCGTTGCGAAAGTTCGTCGTTTTCAAGCACCTCGTGATGATCGGGTGCTATAAACTCTACGTTCACATACAACGGGTGCAAGCCAGTTTTGCACACGCGGAAAATACTTGGGTTTGGCTTGACGAGCCTAGCATGTACAGACATGGCCTCGGAACACACGAACCGAAAGGTTAAACATGAGTCATATGAATGATATGATCGACACTGAGTTGTCCACCATTGAAACCACATCTCTTCTCGTGAAGATCGGATTAGGTGTGGTGAATTTGGATCGTGTTCACTAAACAACTTGAGGGATGTTGAATTTAGTGGGAGTTCATCTAGTAATTTGATTAAGTTGAACTAGTTATCATGAACATAGTCTAAATTGTACTTGCAATGTTGTAGATCAAATGGCTAAGTCCAACTTCAACTTCAACGTTTTTGCTGAGAAAGAAAAGCTTAAGAACAATGGGTCTAACTTCACCAACTGGTTCCGCAATCTGAGAATCATACTCGCTGGCGGACAAAAAGCCTATGTACTTGACAAAGCGCTAGGTGACACCCCTGCTGCAACTGCGAAAACTGAAGAACTTGCTGACTTCAATGCTCGTAGAGATGATTGTGATGCGATTATGAGTACCATGCTGTTTTCTATGGAACCGGAACTTCAAAATCGTTTTGAGAAGTACCGTGGGCCTTTTTGAGATACTTGAGGAACTGAAAACGATGTTTCAGACTCAGGCCCGTTCTGAGAGATATGAGATCTCTGAGAAGTTCTTTAACTGCAAGATGGAGGAAGGGAGTTCCGTTAGTGAGCACGCCATTAAGATGTCGGGCTACACTCAACGCCTTGAGCAACTGGACTGCAAGATTCCAGAGGAGCTCAAGATTGACAGAGTTCTGCAATCACTCCCTCCTAGCTACAAAGGTTTTGTAGTTACTCACAATCAAATTGGTTCCACTGATACGATCACTGAGCTCTTTGCTAAGCTGAAAGCTGCGGAGGTGGATATCAAGAAAGACAATCATGTGTTGATGGTCAACAAGACCACTAGCTTTAAGAAAGCTAAAGGTGCAAAGGGATCTTTCAAGAAAAGCAAAGGCAAGCACGTTGCCCCTGCTGAGAAGAAGCTCAAGTCTGGACCTAAGCCGGACACTGAGTGCTTCTATTGCAAGATCAAGGGTCACTGGAAGCGCAACTGTCCGAAGTACTTAGCAGACAAGAAGGCTGGCACCATCAAAGGTATATTTGATATACATGTTATTGATGTCTACCTTACTAGCGCTCGTTGTAGTGCCTGGGTATATGATACTGGTTCAGTTGCTAATATTTGTAACTCGAAACAGGAGCTACGGAATAGACGGCGGCTAGCAAGAGATGAGGTGACGATGCGCGTTGGCAATGGATCAAAAGTTGATGTGATGGCCGTCGGCACGCTCTCCTTAGTTTTACCTTCGGGATTAGTTTTAAACCTTAATAAGTGTTATTATGTGCCTGCGTTGAGCATGAACATTATATCTGGATCGTGTTTATTGCAAGACGGTTATTCATTTAAATCTGAGAATAATGGTTGTTCTATTTATATGAATAACATCTTTTATGGTCATGCACCTGTTGTGAATGGTTTATTTCTTCTGAATCTCGAAAGCAATGAAACACACATCCATAACATTGAGGCTAAAAGATGCAAAGTAGATAGTGATAATCCAACTTATTTGTGGCACTGCCGTCTAGGTCATATTGGTGTAAAACGCATGAAGAAACTCCATTCTGATGGACTTTTAGAGTCTCTTGATTTTGAATCATTTGACACGTGCGAACCATGCCTCATGGGCAAGATGATCAAAACCCCGTTCTCCGGTATAATGGAGCGAGCAAAGGACTTGTTGGAAATCATACATACCGATGTGTGCGGACCAATGAGTATTTCGACGCGCGGTGGATATCGCTATTTTCTCACTTTTACTGATGACTTAAGTAGATATGGGTATATCTATTTAATGAAACATAAATCTGAAACATTTGAAAAGTTCAAAGAATTTCAGAACGAAGTGGAAAACCATCGTAACAGGAAAATTAAATTTCTACGATCCGATCGTGGAGGTGAGTATTTGAGTTATGATTTTCTCACGCATCTTAAAGCAAGCGGAATCGTTTCGCAACTCACGCCACCCGGAACACCACAGCGCAATGGTGTGTCTGAACGCCGGAATCGAACTCTATTAGATATGGTGCGATCAATGATGTCTCTTACAGATTTGCCGTTATCATTTTGGGGTTATGCATTAGAAACCGCTGCATTCACTTTAAATAGGGCACCATCTAAATCCGTTGAGACGACACCGTATGAACTATGGTTTGGTGCTAAACCTAAGTTGTCGTTTCTTAAAGTTTGGGGATGCGAAGCTTACGTCAAGAAGTTGATGCCGGACAAGCTCGAACCCAAAGCGGAGAAATGCGTCTTCATAGGATACCCTAAGGAAACGATTGGGTATACCTTCTACCACAGATCCGAAGGCAAAGTGTTTGTTGCAAAGAACGGATCCTTTCTTGAGAAGGAGTTTCTCTCGAAAGAAGTGAGTGGGAGAAAGGTAGAGCTAGACGAGGTTATTGAACCTTCTCTCGAGTTGGAGAGTAGCGCAGCACCAGAAATTGTTCCGGCGCCGCCTGCATCAACAAGAGAGGAAGCTAATGATAAAGATCATGAAACTTCAAACGATGCTACTACTGAACTTCGCAGGTCGACAAGGTCACGTGCCACTCCTGAATGGTACGGCAACCCTGTCTTAACCGTCTTGTTGTTAGACAACAGCGAACCTGCGAACTATGAGGAAGCAATGATGAGCCCAGACTCTGAGAAATGGCTAGAGGCCATGAAATCCGAATTGGGATCCATGAGCGAAAACCAAGTGTGGACTTTGGTGGATCCTCCTAGCGACCGTAAGGCCGTTGAGTGCAAATGGATTTTCAAGAAGAAAACGGACGCGGATGGTAATGTTACTGTCTATAAAGCTCGGCTTGTCGCAAAAGGTTTTCGGCAAGTTCAAGGTGTTGACTACGATGAGACTTTCTCTCCCGTAGCGATGTTTAAGTCCATTCGGATTTTATTAGCAATTGCTGCGTTTCATGATTATGAAATATGGCAGATGGATGTCAAGACTGCGTTCCTCAATGGCAACATTGATGAAGAGTTGTATATGATGCAGCCCGAAGGTTTTGTCGATCCTAAGGATGCTAATAAAGTGTGCAAACTTCAGCGTTCCATTTATGGACTGAAGCAAGCATCTCGGAGTTGGAACCTTCGTTTTGATCAAGTGATCAAGAGTTATGGATTTGTTCCAAATTGCTACGAAGCTTGTATCTACAAGAAAGTGAGTGGGAGCTCGGTGACATTTTTAGTACTATATGTGGATGACATATTGATTATTGGAAATGACATCGATATGCTTAACGATGTGAAGAGTTATTTGAATAAATGTTTTTCAATGAAAGACCTAGGGGAAGCTGCTTATATATTAGGCATCAAAATCTATAGAGATAGAGAAAGACGCCTAATAGCTTTAAGCCAAAGTACATATCTGGACAAAGTTCTGAAGAGGTTCAGAATGGATAAAGCAAAGAAAGGTTCATTGCCCATGTTGTCAGGTAAGATATTGAGCAAGGCTCAGTGTCCAGCTACGGTAAAAGATAGAGAAACTATGAGCAAAGTGCCATATGCCTCGGCCATAGGTTCTATTATGTATGCCATGCTGTGTACTAGACCGGATGTGTCCAATGCTCTTAGTTTGACGAGCAGATACCAAAGTGATCCAGGAGTGGAACACTGGACAGCCGTAAAGAACATCCTAAAGTATTTAAATAGGACTAAAGAAATGTTCTTAGTCTATGGAGGTGACGAGGAGCTCGTCGTAAAAGGTTACGTCGACGCTAGCTTCGACACCGACCCGGATGATTCTAAATCTCAGACAGGATACGTTTATATTTTGAATGGTGGAGCTGTGAGCTGGAGAAGCTGCAAGCAAAGCGTGATCGCGGGATCTACAACAGAAGCGGAATACATGGCTGCTTCGGAAGCATCAAGTGAAGGAGTTTGGATCAGAAACTTCATCACTGAGCTTGGTGTGGTTCCAAATGCCTTGGACCCACTGGAGATATTGTGCGACAACACTGGCGCCATAGCACTGGCTAAGGAACCAAGATATCATCCAAAGACCAAGCACATCAATCGCCGATTCCATATAATTCGAGATTATATAGCAGATGGAGATCTGAAGATTAGCAAAGTACATACAGATCTGAATGTCGCAGATCCGTTGACTAAACCTCTTCCACGAGCAAAACATGATCAGCACCTTAATGCCATGGGTGTTAGATTGTTGCCAGATGTAAACTAGATTATTGACTCTAGTGCAAGTGGGAGACTGTTGGAATTATGCCCTAGAGGCAATAATAAAGATGTTATTATTATAATTCTTGTTCATGATAATGTTTATATTCCATGCTAGAATTGTATTAAGCGGAAACTTTAATACTTGTGTGGTTTATGAACAACACCGTGTCCCTAGTACGCCTCTTTGGACTAGCTCATTGATTAATGATGGTTAAGGTTTCCTAACCATAGACATGTGTTGTCAATTAATAATGAGATCATATCATTAGGAGAATGATATGATGGACAGACCCAAATAAAGCAGAGCATTTAGATCGTGTCATCGTGTTCATCTTTGCGAAGCTTTTCCTATGTCATGTATTGTATTCCTTAGACCATGAGATAATACAACTCCCTAGTATCGGAAGAAAGCTTTGAAGTCATCAAACGTCATCCTATGTGAGGGTGATAATAAAGGTGTCTCTCAGGTGATCAGAAAGTACTTGTTGAGTTGTATGTATCGAGATGGAATTTGTCCCTCCCAAGTCGGAGAGATATACTTCGGGCCCACTCGGTAATCGATATCAACACCGCTTGCAAGCATGTGGTTAAGGAGTTAATCACGAAGTGATATCGGATTACGGAACGAGTAAAGTACTTGCTGTGAACGAGATTGAACTAGGTATGGTGATACCGACGATCAAATCTCGGGCGAGTAAAATATCGTGTGACGAAGGGAATACATATACGGGATTAATTGAATCCTGACATCGTGGTTCATCCGATATGATCATCGATGAATATGTGGGAGTCAATATGGGTTTCCAGATCCCGCTATTGATTATTGATAGAAGATCATGTCTGCATATTCTCGAACCCGTAGGGTCACACACTTAACGTGTATCGATGCTAGGATAGAATGGATAATTGGTTTGTGAGTTTTAGTTTGGAGTCTCGGATGAGATCCAGGACGTCACGAGAGGTTCCGGAATGGTCCGGAGAATAAGATTCATATAAAGGAAAGCAGTTTTTTGGATTCCGGAAAGGTTTCGGAGTTTATCGGTATTGTACCGGAAGGTTCTAGAAGGTTCCAGAGTGGGACCAACGTGGGCCCACTTGACGGAGGCCTGCATGGGCCTAAGGGGAAGTGCCCTGGCCGCCTTGGGCCAGGTGCACAAGGCCCCTAAGGCCCAGCCGGCCAAGCCCAAGGGGAAACCCTAAAGGAAACTTCAAATAAGGAAAGGGGGGGAAACTTGCCCCCCACTCCTCCTTATCCAAGTCGGCTAGGGATTGGAGGAGGGGGCTATGTTGGCCGCCCAGCCCTCCATATAAGGGGGGGCAGGGGGCGCAGCCCTCCCTCACCTGAAGTCCCAAACCCTAGCCGCCCCTGCTGCCCTCCCTCTCTCTCTCTCTCGTGACTGCGCGTAGGCGAAGCCCTGCCGCAGAAACTCTCCACCATAAGCACCACGCCGTCGTGCTGCTGATCCAATCTATCTCTCCACCATACTTGCTGGACCAAGGAAGGAGGAGACGTCGCTGCACCGCACAGTGTGCAACTCTCGGAGGCGCCGCCACTTGCGGCGTAGGATCGGATCGGATCGCAAGGAGGAGAAGGCGAGTACGACTACGTCAACCACGTTCTCTTGAACGTTTCCGCTGTGCGAATCTTCAAGGGTATGAAGATCTCATCTACCTCTCTCGTTGATTACATCTCCTAGATTAGATCTTGGCTTTCTTGTTCGTTGCGTAGGAAAATTTTTGTTTACTATGCTACGAAACCCTTCAGGGCCCACATGCCCCAAAGGGTCCACATGGACCAAAGGGTGATGCCTACATGGGCCTGGTCGTCCATGCCCACTTGTCCTATGAGGCCAAGGGCAAAACCTTAGGGTTTTCTTATGGGCCAAGGCAAAGGAAACTTAGGGGGCAAGTTTTCTCCCTGGGGCCACCGGCTTGACTTGGAGGCTAAGGCAGCCCCCTTGGCCGCCCCCTTGACCTATTTAAAGGGGAGGGGAGGGCTGGGGCGTGCTCACCTAAAAACCCTAGCCGCCGGCAAACTGCTGCCCTCCAATCTCTCTCTCGCGCGACTGCGCGTAGGCGAAGCCCTGCCGCAGAAACTCTCCACCATAAGCACCACGCCGTCGTGCTGCAGATCCAATCTATCTCTCAACCATACTTGCTGGACCAAGGAAGGAGGAGACGTCGCTGCACCGTACGTGTGCATCTCTCGGAGGTGCCGCCACTTGCGGCGTTGGATCGGATCGGATCGCGGGGAGGAGACGGCTAGTACGACTACGTCATCCACGTTCTGTTGAACGTTTCCGCTGTGCGATTTCTTCAAGGGAATAAAGATCTCATCTACCTCTCTCGTTGATTACATATCCTAGATTAGATCTTGGCTTTCTTGTTCGCATCCGTAGGAAAATTTTTGATTTACTATGTTGCGAAACCCTTCAGTGGTATCAGAGCCAGGTTTATGCGTAGATGTGTTTCACGAGTAGAACGCAATATGCTTGTTGCGGGCGTTGATGTTTTCTGTTGCAAAACTCTTTGTTGTGTATTTCTTATGGCGCGGCATAGTGAGATCGAAGCGGTCCAGGCCAACTTTACGCGACCTCGTTCGCGAGACCGGCTCCGCACTTGACGTGTGGCTTGTTCCACACATGCGGCTAGTGGATGCCAGTTTCTCTCACTATAGTAGTCATGGGATTTACAACGGATGTTAGCAGCCATAATATCAGCGTTGTGGCTTTCCGTAGGTAAGAATCGTTCTTAGCTTGTTACTCCCATAAGCCACGTAAAACATGCAACAACAAAGTAGAGGCGTGTAACTTATTTTTGCAGGGAGTGTTTTGTGATATGGTATTGCCACAAGATGTGATGTGTATGTTGATATATGTGATGTATGCAATGATCATGTTTTGTAATGTTTCACGACTTGCATGTCGATGAGTTCACAACCGGCAGGAGCCATATGATTGTCTTTATAATTGTGTATGATCTGTGTGTCAACTTCTTATACGCCATGTAATAGCTTTACTTTATCGCTAATAGTTAGCAATAGTTGTAGTTGCTATTCGTGGTGGAGGCAATCATGGTGGAGTGATGGAGATCATGCCGGCGCGCACAAGATGGAGATCATTGCGTGGAGATTGGCTATACCATGTCACATAAAATTATATGCATGAGATGTTTATTTTTATGTATCTTATTATGCTTTGATCGCGACGGTAGCATTATAAGATAATTCCTCACTTAAAGATCAAGATAAAATTGTGTTCTCCCCTCGTATGCGCCGTTGCAAAAGTTTGTCGTGTTCAAGCATCTCATGATGATCGGGTGCTATAAACTCTACGTTCACATACAACAGGTGCAAGCCAGTATTTGCACATGCGAAGATACTTGGGTTTGACTTGATGAGCCTAGCATGTACAGACATGGCCTCGGAACACACGGACCGAAAGGTCAAGCATGAGTCATATGGATGATATGATCAACATGTTGATGTTCACCATTAAAGCTACATCATTCACGTGATGATCGGTCTCGGTGTAGTGAATTTGGATCATGCTTCACTAAACAACTTTGAGGGATGTTGAATTTAGTGGGAGTTCATTAGTAATTTGATTAACTTGAACTAATTATCATGAACTAAATCTTAGTGTATTTGCATAAGTCGTTGTAGTCTTTGGCACCATTTCCCACCGACACTTAGCTTAATTGAGTTAAAAGAACTATAGAATTCTGGATAATCACTTTACGGACAAGTACCGTTTAGTTAGAATGTCAAGAGTAAGGATTAAGTCTTATTGCAAACTTTAGCAAACCTCACTTGCTCCATGCAATTTAATAAGTTGTATTAATCTAAGAGCAATGATTCAAGTTTAGCATCTAAGATCATGTTTGCCTCCATGAGAAATTGATCTTCAAAATTGTTTGAGAATCAAAGTGATCTTGGAGCTGAAAGAATTGTTTCAGAAACTAACAAGAAGTGAAAGATATTTGATATCTAAAACTTTGATTGTTTGCAAAATGATTAAGTATAATTTAGTAAAAGAACATATGCTCATATTGTATGAATATATGCGAAGATTGAAGACGCTAGGTGTCCCGATCACCCAAAAGTTTGGGAAACTAATATTATACTTGCATTTGTCCTTAAGAGCTATAGTAGTTTCATCATAAAAGATGTCATGATAGGACGAATGAAAAGGTATCGGCTAAATTGTTTTGCCATACCAAAAGAATACTAAAGAATGGAATCTGGAAGAATACCAATTATATGATGATGGTGATCCACCTCAATTTGCAAAGTCCAAGGCCATTAGTATTTGACTGACATCCTTTGGACTATGTGTCAAATGATTGACGCCACTATTGATGTTGATAGATTCTTCTAAAAAGAGAGGAAACGCTAAATAGGATCTGCAAAAGTATTTGGTAGAAAAAGGAAAAGACTGGAATTGTCCAGCTCAGGTATATAAATGATATACATATTATAGATGAATTCTTTTGCTCGTTAACAATGTAATTCTTGGGTATTCGATACTGATTTGTTGGTATGAAATGTCATACAAAGCAACACAATGCAAGAAGTACAATGGCCTAAGTAACTAGTAAAAGAATATGGTAATGATGCATGTCGAGATACAAATAAAAGTGTTATTGTGCTTCTCGTCGACATCAAACCTAGCCTTCAAGATATTTCATGAACTTAATAATTGTTATCTTGTTCTGGTATTATGAGAACAATTGTTGTTCATGTTATTACCGTCTTCCATAATCGATGGATAGATTATTATAAATCTTGTTGGTGAAATAGACATTTATAACACTGATGCTAAAGGTCACAAGACAAAACGAATTTCACTTATATATGACACCGCCGTTTAAGTCATATTGGAAACAAAACATGAAAGAAATTCTATATTGATAGATTTTCGAGTCATTTGATTTTGAATTGATTGACGCTTGTGAGACTTTTCCTAAAGATGATTAAACTCCGTTCATGGGCCATGGACAGAACAAGCGACTAACTAAATGGAGATCGTACATGTTGATGTATGTAGTCCATGGTGTGAAGTCGATTATGGTGTATTTTCTATTTTCATCAATGACTCGAATAGATGTATGGTATATCTACTCGATAAGATAGAAGTATGAAACAATTGAAATTGTTCAATTTATGAAGTAGAAATTATTGTAACAAGAAAAATTCAAGTTTTTATGATTGGATCATAAAGAAGAATATTTGAGTTACAAGTTTAGCAAGCATCTAAGAGTTAGAGGAATTGTTCCACAAACTTGCATCGTGATAAACACCATAAGAGTATGGAGTTTTCGATGGATGTAATCAAACCTTGTTTGACATGGTTAGATCAATGATGAAATAAAACTACCAATATAATTTGTGGATTATGCTTTAGAGACTACCGCTTTTCACTGAATAGAGCACCATCATAATCCGCTGAAATGACACCGTACAAGTTATAGTTGTCTTTTCTTAAATTTTGGTATGCATGACATAAGTAAAATGTTTACAACCAAAATCAGATTAGTAAGTCTTTGTAGGTTATCCCAAAGAATGTCGATGGGTATTCCTTCTACTATGAACCCAAACACATAGTGATTGTCGCTTAAAAGTAAATTTCTTATGAAGGAGTTTTCTCGCGAAAGGTTTAAGTGGGAGGAAGATAGAACTTGATGAGGTTATTGAATCTGAGCAAGATGATCAGAGTAGCGCAGCACCAGAAAACGTTCTGGAAGCGGCAACTGCATTCATAGCTCACGCGTCTACAATATGTTGTAGTCACGGCATCGAAGTTCCTATTTAACCAAGTTGGTCGTAATCAAATAGCAAGATTTGAGGACGAGATATTATTAGATAATAGTAACCAACAATATACAAAGAAGCGTTGATGGGCCCTGACTTCGTCATATGGATTTTTCTAGTAACAATTACATATTGAGATATGATAGTTGAATAAACGAAACAACGTTCCTCTACCGGAATGCACACCAAGGACGTGTAACTGACACGACCCAATGGGTTTTGTTGATTCAAAGGTTGCTAGATATGTATGCAAATTTCTATGGTAGAAGTAAGCATAGCGAAGTTAGAATCTTCAATGATGAAAATGTTAAAGTGTTAATTTCATCAAGATATTTGAAGATGCTTGTATTACAAGAAAGTAAGTGGGAGCGCTCAGACATATTTCTAATACTTTATGTGGACGACATATCGTTTATTGGAAATAATGTGTTTTTCTTGATATTGTTAAGTTTTCATTAAAATTAGTTTTTGATGAAAGACTTAGGTAAAACCAGAATATTAAGCATCAATGTCTATGCAGATAGATTGAGGCACTAATATAGTTTTGCCAGAGTACATAGATGAAATATTGAATTTGTTCAATATGGAAACAATAAGAACGGTTCTTGTTGCATGGAAGAGGTTGGAGCAAGAATCAATTGTTTTGACACTTGATGAGTGAAACCGCAAGAATGATTTTATCAATCTTGTGTTCCATGATATGTAGATCCAGATATGTCCAATGCGCTGAAAGGTTACGAGCATTCATATGATGATCGTTGGACAATAGTAAGAATAGTCTTATATACTTTCGAAGAACTAAGAATATATTCTGTATGCAAAAGTGACAAATGTTTCATTGCAATGTGTTACATTGGCTTTGTCACATATACATGTAAAATTTTATCTCAATTTTAAGCTATTTGTTTTGAGTTAGAGGGTGGCACAATAAGATGGAAGAAAGTTCCATGATGACTTGGATGAGTTCCAATGTTAACATTGTGGCGGACACTGCAACGAGGCCTAAGTATATAATCGCTTTAGAAGCAGCATAAAAGATGCAAAGTAGATAGTGATAATCCAACTTATTTGTGGCACTGTCGTCTAGGTCATATTGGCATAAAACGCATGAAGAAACTTCATTCTGATGGACTTTTGGAGTCTCTTGATTTGAATTATTTGACACGTGCAAGCCATGCCTCATGGGCAAGATGATCAAAACCCCGTCCTCCGGAATAATGGAGCGAGCAACGGACTTATTGGAAATCATACATACCGATGTGTGCAGACCAATGAGTATTTCAACGTGCGGTGGATATCGCTATTTTCTCATTTTTCTGATGACTTAAGTAGATATAGGTATGTCTATTTAATGAAACATAAATCTGAAACGTTTAAAAAGTTCAAAGAATATCAGAACGAAGTGGAAAACCATCGTAACAGGAAAATTAAATTTCTGCGATCCGATTGTGGAGATATAGTTCCAAGTGTGCTAGTACTATGTAGCTCTATTGTATGACAATAGTGACAACATAGTTTTGGCAAAGAAACAAAGGTTTCATCAGAAGACCAAGTTTATACGATGTCGTCTCATACAAGATGAGTAATGCGTGCTAACGCAAAAGAATATGCAAATACAAACGGACCTGAAAGTGTCAGACCCGTAGATAAGGTTTACCACGTGCAACGCTTATGAATAACACCGGAATGCCATAGGTGTTAAAGGCGCAAGTATGACTAGATTATTGACTCTAGTGCAAGTGGGAGACTGAAGGAAATATGCCCTAGAGGCAATAATAATATTGTTATTATCATATTTCTTATTCATGATAATGTTTATACTCCATGCTATAATTGTATTAAGCGGAAACATTAATACTTATGTGGTTTATGAACAACACCGTGTCCCTAGTACGCCTCTACTAGACTAGCTCATTGATTAATGATGGTTAAGGTTTCCTAACCATAGACATGAGTTGTCGATTAATAATGAGGTCATGTCATTAGGAGAATGATGTGATGGACATACCCAAATAAAGCACAGCAATTAGATCGTGTCATTGTGTTCATCTTTGCGAAGCTTTTCCTATGTCAAGTATTGTATTCCTTAGACCATAAGATAATGCAACTCCCTAGTGCCGGAAGAGATCTTTGAGGTCATCAAACGTCATCCTATGAAAGGGTGATCATAAAGGTGTCTCTCAGGTGATCGGAAAGTGCTTGTTGGGTTGTATGTATCGAGATGGAATTTGTCCCTCCCAAGTCGGAGAGATATACTTTGGGCCCACTCGGTAATCGATATCAACATCGCTTGCAAGCACGTGGTTAAGGATTTAATCACAAAGTGATATCGGATTGCGGAATGAGTAAAGTACTTGCTGTGAACGAGATTGAACTAGGTATGGCGATACCGACGATCGAATCTCGGGCAAGTAAAATATCGCGTGACGAAGGGAATACATATATGGGATTAATTGAATCCTGGCATCGTGGTTCATCCGATATGATCATCGATGAATATGTGGAAGTCAATATGGGTTTCCAGATCCCGCTATTGATTATTGATAGAAGATCATGTCTGCATATTCTCGAACCCGTAGGGTCACACACTTAACGTGCATCGACGCTAGGATAGAATGTATAATTGGTTAATGAGTTTTTGTTCGGAGTCTCGGATGAGATCGAGGACATCACGAGAGGTTCCGGAATGGTCCGGAGAATAAGATTCATATAATGGAAAGCAGTTTTTGGGTTTCGGAAAAGTTCCGGACTTTTTCGGTAGAGTACCAGAATGTTCTAGAAAGTTCCGGAGGGCTCCATGGTGGGGTCCACATGCCCCAAAGGGTCCACATGGACCAAAGGGTGATGCCTACATGGGCCTGGTCGTCCATGCCCACTTGTCCTATGAGGCCAAGGGCAAAACCCTAGGGTTTTCTTATGGGCCAACGCAAAGGAAACTTAGAGGGCAAGTTTTCTCCCTGGGGCCACCGGCTTGACTTGAAGGCTAAGGCAGCCCCCTTGGCCGCCCCCCTTGACCTATTTAAAGGGGAGGGGAGGGCTGGGGCGTGCTCACCTAAAAACCCTAGCCGCCGGCCAACTGCTGCCCTCCAATCTCTCTCTCGCGCGACTGCGCGTAGGCGAAGCCCTGCCGCAGAAACTCTCCACCATAAGCACCACGCCGTCGTGCTACAGATCTAATCTATCTCTCCACCATACTTGCTGGACCAAGGAAGGAGGAGACGTCGCTGCACCGTACGTGTGCATCTCTCGGAGGTGCCGCCACTTGCGGCGTTGGATCAGATCGGATCGCGGGGAGGAGACGGCTAGTACGACTACGTCATCCACGTTCTGTTGAACGTTTCCGCTGTGCGATTTCTTCAAGGGTATGAAGATCTCATCTACCTCTCTCGTTGATTACATCTCCTAGATTAGATCTTGGCTTTCTTGTTCGCATCCGTAGGAAATTTTTTGATTTACTATGTTGCGAAACCCTTCAATAACTACCAAAACGGGTTGTTTTGTCACATAACTACCACTATTCGGACCTGTTCGTGACGGATAGCACTGATTCTTTCATTTAGCCGTGTTAACTAGTTTTCTGACTGGTCGGTCCCACCCGTGAGTCCTACGTGGCAAGTGAAATCCTAGCAACACTGCATCATTTTGTAAAAAACCCCTCAAAATTTATTTTCCTTCTACATAAAGGTCCTCACATAATAAAAATAGATAAATAAAGAAAAAGTAATCCCCCATCATCTCCTTTGCCTCCAGTGGCGGGCGAGCTCCAAGCAGCGCCGGCACGGGCGAGCTCCGGCAAGCTCCACCAAGGGACAGCGCGGGCATGCTCTGCCAGTGGGAGGCGTGAACGAGCTTGAAGCAGGGGTGGCGCGGGCGACATCGGCAGGGGGAAGCGCGGGCGAGCACCTTCAGGGGGCGGCGCGGGCGAGCACATGCGGGGGGTGGTGCGACCTCCGTCGGGGGGCAGCGCGGGCTGCGACAGGGGCGGCGCGGGCTCCGCTAGGGGGCGGCGGGACCTCCTGCAGGCGGCAGGCACGGGCTTCGACATAGGAAGGCGTGGCGGAAGGATGGCGGCACCCTGCCTCGCCGGAGGAGAAGGAGGGGCGGCGGGGTGCAGTGGTGGCGGCAGGGTCCCATCGGAGGAGGAGGAGCTCTCGGGAGGAAGAAGATTCCTTTCTTTTCTTTTTAAATATTATATTTTATAAAAAGGGCTGACACGTGGGACCTAGTCCACCTAGACCTAACGGATATGCTCTTTTCTATCAACTGCTTGTCACGTAGACCCGACATGTGAGCCCAGCAGGTTAGAAAACTTGTTAAGTCTAGAAAAATATGAAATTAGTGCTATTTGTCACGAACTAGCCCTAATAGTGGTAGTTAAGTAGTAACACGGTCCAATCTTGCGATCATGTGATATACTATGCGCAAATCTGGTAGTTTTTTTTTGTCATTTTCTCTTAAATTTTTATTTGCAACGATATCCCACCTTCCTGAATCTGGTTACTGCAACCCCTGTCCAGCTCCACCGATTTTGCCTTGTCGTCTGAATCTTGGCTAGTGAAAGTAGCGCTGCTTTTACCTATAAGAAACACAAGTGCAATGCTCAATCTGCAAATTAGGAACCACTTTGAAGAGGAGCACGATATGAACAGTTCAGATCGGAGTCTCGCAGTAGGGCAGTAACATGAAACGTGTCATTTGAGTTTTGAAAATGGACGTGGTGCTCCTTTGATGGCTTGATTGTTACTTTACCGCTGAGCATGTGAGGATGTACCCATGCCCCGTCTTTCTACGAGCAGCTGCTGCAGCTAGGCAGGAAGCCAGTTTCCTCTTTCGTGTAAGCGCTGGCTACAGCTCCTGTCGAAAAGCGAAGGCGTTCTTGTCTCCACCACGCTGCAGGCCTGGACAGAGGCAGGCAAGCAAGCTCTGCGTCGCAGACGTATGGAGTTGAACGATGGGGAATCTGCTGTGAGTTTGTGAGACTGGGATGGAGAGGACCAGGCGCCTTGGTGTTCTGGTAAATACGAAAATTCTTACAAGCACACACACGAGGATATTGGTGAAATCCTGTTCCCGGGAGGAGATATTTGAGAACGCTAGCGAAGGGAAGTAATTGTAACTGGAAGCATTTGCGCGGCGGCACGCCGTGCCCGTTGTGTTAATCTTCTGAACTACATAGTTGGAAAAATATTATTAGCCAAATTAACATTTTTTATGATTTTGAGGCATATATCATGTAATTGTTTAATTAAAGCGTGAATTTAAGATGAGCGAAGATAGTTTGTAGTTACAATGGTACATATTTATTTAATATTATTAATTTGCTTCCCACAAATTTTATCTGGTTATAAATTTTCTTGATTTTATGTATTTCTAAACGAAAAGGAAAAGTACATTTGAAAATCTAAACCTTGATAATTTAGAACTATAAGAAGATAAGTTAACTTCGCTTACTAATTTTATTTATTTTCGTATAAATCAAATAACATTTATTGGTTTGATTATACCATCTAACTTTAATGTTCTCATAAAATTATGAAAAAGGTAAATAGCTAATTGGGTCGAATCCACCTTGTCCAACCGGACCTGCCACAGTCGACGCAGTCTAGCTGGCCTCATCCGGCCGGCTGGTGCTCCTCTCTCTTCCTCGTCCTCTCTCCTACACATATGCTCAAGCGATGCCCATATTACCGCCGCACCGGCGCATTCCCCCGTCCACTCCCGGCTCTCTCTGACGCCAGCGAGAGAGGGCCTTGGTCCGTGTCGTCGTGATCTATAGTCCAGTCCAGCTCGATTTGTTTATTGCTTCTTCTGCATCATGTTCACGACCTTGAGAATTGAGACTCCTCCTGCAAGTCGGACCGTCACCGGCGGCTACCTGCGCCTCCAATTCACGTCATAGCCTAGCTTCGCCGTACCTAGCTTCCCTCCTATACTGGCGCCACACCACCATGCCTCCACTTGGCCCCGATGAAATCCTAAGCTTTTGCTACTTGGTGATGGCGCCAGAAAAGAGGCTGCTGGCGTGAAGCAGTAAGTCCTTGTGCGTGGTGAATGACCAGCCCGTTGGGAACCCCAAGAGGAAGGTATGATGAGTGTAGCGGCTAGTTTTCCCTCAGTTAAGAAACCAAGGTTTAATATCGGTCAGGAGAGGAGAGACAATGACGACTGAAGGTGTTTGTGGAACCTGCACACACACAATCAAATACTTTGTTCCCAACTTGCGATGAGGTTGTCAATCTCACCGGTTTGCTTGAAACAAAAGTTATGAGCGTATCGAGTGGAAAACAATATAGTATGCGAGTAAAGTAAACAGTGCGGGAAAAGTAAACAGGTGATCGCAATATGATGTAAATAGGACCGGGGTCCACAGTTCACTAGTGGTGTCTCTCCATAGATAAAATAACATGCTGGGTAAACAAATTACAGTTGGGCAATTGATAGAATAGAGCTAACGTGATATGTCAAGAAGATCACTATGAGATTTACTCTGGACATTACAACAAAATACATAGACCGCCATCCAACTGCATCTATGACTAATAATCCACCCCCGGGGATATCATCCGAACACCCTAGAAGTATTAAGTTGCGAACAACAGATAATTGCATTAAGCAAAGTGTGTAATGTAAACAAAGCATATGCCCTTGAGCATATGAATGTTGTTTTCTCCCTAGTAGCAACAGCACATCTACCACCTTAGAGGTTTATGTCACTCCCCCAGGTGAAATAGAGGCATGAACCCACTATCGAGCATAAATACCCCCTCTTGGAGTCACTAGCAACTACTCGGCCAAGATAGCTACTAACAACGGAGAGCATGCAAGATCATAAACAATATAGAGATAACAAAAGATATAATTCAGTACAGCAACTTAATCATAAACACCAATATTCATCGGATCCCAACAAACCAACATCATAGAATTACATAACGGTGATCTCAATCATGTATTGCAGCTCATGAGATCTAAACATGAAGCACATAGTCGAGAAGACAACCATCTAGCTACTGCTATGGACCCATAGTCCAAGGTAGACTACTCACTCATCGTTCCGGAGGCAGTCATGGCGATAAAGGAGACCTCCGGTGGCGATTCCCCTCTCCGGCAGGGTGCCGGGAAGAGCTTCTGGACCCTCCCGATCTTCGGGTCGACGGCGGCGGTGGATCGCGATGTATTCTGGAAAACTGATCGGGGCCTTAGGTTTTTCTCGTCAGGGGGTATATATAGGCGAAGGGGCGATGTCAGAGGAGGGGCCAGGCCTCCTCACACATGGCTGGCGCGGCCAGGGGCCTGGCCGCGCCGCCTGTGTGTGTGGGGCCCACGTGGCCCCCCTCTGTCTCTTCTTTGGATCTCTGGAAGCTTCCCCGTGATATAAGACTTCAGGAACTTGTTTTGTCCAATTCCGAGAATATTTCCTGTGTATCACTTCTGAAACACAAAAACAGCAGAAAACAGGAAACTGGCACTGTGGCACTTCGTTAATAGGTTAGTTCCGGAAAATGCATAAAAATGCCACTAAGTGTAACGAAACAATAGGCAAATGGTGTAAAAACAAGCATGGAGCAACAAAAATTATAGATACGTTTGAGACGTATCAAGCATCCCCAAGCTTAACTCCTGCTCGTCCTCGAGTAGGTAAGTGATAACAAAAGAATAATTTTTGAGGTGACATACACCTACACAATCTTGATCATATATGTAAGCATTGGTGAGCTGGGATCAATAGAACTTAAAATATGGGTATGAAGATATAATCATGACAATAAGAACTTAGCAACCATGTTGTAAACATGCAAATGAACACAAACAAAAGATCATGGTAATGAAACAATGAAAGTCAAACGTGTGTTCAAATCATAAGGAAAAACATACAAGTGGTTTTCAGCTTGTCCTTCAAAGAGAGCAAAACATAAATGCATAGGACACCTCAAAGTTTAAGAGGGCGACTAGATACAAATAATTTAAGAACAAGTGAAACCAATCATCATGAATCAATCAATGAACCTTGGGACAATGCATATCACACTAAGAATGACAACTATGCTCTCTTAATGGTGCATAAAGAAAGAAGGTGGTGACTCAACATAAAAGTAAAAGAAAGGCCCTTCGCAGAGGGAAGCAGTGATTGCAAGTTTTATAACCTTCAAAAATTATGGTACTTAACGACTTTGAGCTCTCATTGCCCCCATCATAAGCATCTTGAATGGTTAAAGTTAATGCGAGAACAATTATGATGCATATGCTTGACAAATCATAAGTTGAAAACCTCGTGTCCCGTGAATACGAGTACCCAAACTCATGCTACTTTACTTAGAGTCCCAAGCAAGGCTCTTGTCATTGTAAGTATATGCATATCATTGAGAACCGCCAATGGGGTACCTCCGTGCCCGATGACATGGAACAAGCCCACACCAAAATGACAGGACAAGCAGACAATGAACACCTCGACATCTCTTTTATTTGCTATATTGTTTAGCTTTTTATTGTGAGATGCGTCGTCGAATGTTCACCATGGGTATGCTGCAAATTTCCACCATGAATTATGCATGGCTTAGATTGGCGGCCCGGCGTTTCCCTAACACATATACAAACTCCATGATCCCCACAAGATTCCCAATTCATTTCACACCGCGGGCATCCATAAACAAAAGATCATAATATCAACTCAAATAGGAAGTGCAATGTTGAAAGCTTGCCCCATGACAGCATGGCTGGGCTAGTCTCCAACTTACAACTTGCAAGCATAACAACTCAGCATAAGAGACCACAATGTCAAAAAAATTAAGAACAGGAAAAAGTAAAGTGTGCCTTCCGGTTCGTGAGAGCTTTACTGACCGAATTTCGCATAACACTGGTAAGAGTTTAATTTGAAGAGAAAATAAAAGCAAGTCAAATTTACTTGGAATAGCAAATTGCTAGTAGGTATGTATGGTGGACACTTTGGAAAACTTGGTTTTTAGGAGTTGGATGTACGAGTAGAGCTCATACTCAGTACAAGGTGAGGGCTAGCAAAAGACTGGGAGCGACCAACTAAGAGAGCAATAATGGCCATAATCATGCAAAGCGACAAAGCGACATTAAAAGAAGCATAAGATGGCATCAAAAGTCAAAAACTAAATGATCATGAAGGCTATTGGCGACTTTGTAAGAGTCTAACATGTGTGAGCATGCGCCAAGTCAACCCAAATAAAGCATCAAGGAGAAAACCAAAATAATGCTTCCATACAATAAAAACAACGCATGATTTTTTCAAAGGCTCATTAAGCAATCTCAGTTATTTGAGACAAGTCATGCTACAGCAAAACCACTAAGCATACTATCAAAAAGACATCAAGCATGACATGAAAAAGCCTAAGCCGCAGTCTACATAAGCTCCTTCTTGTACCACTATTTTGCACAAAGCTTTTTCTCTTTTCCAACACCATTTGAAATTTTTAAAGAAACCTCTTTTGATGAAAACCAATGAAGATCAGAGGCAAAAATACACCTTGATGAAAAGATATGAAAAGATCTGAACGCAAATCAAGGCGAAAATGAAAACCAAAAGCAGTAGCAGAAAAAGTAGAACGCTTGATTTTAAATAAGAGTGAAAACTAGAGCGTTTTTTGCAAATGAAAACGAGTACATCTCCTCCAAAGGAAATTTGTTGGGGTCAACCCATTTATTGCAGCAAACAAACTAAACAAACCAACTAAGAAAACTAAAACAACTGATGCTCCAAGAAAAACACATAGTGCATGAAGCAATAAAAATATAGTGTTTTGAAAGGTGACCTGATTTTTGCCGATGAAGAAGGGGTGCCTCGGGGGCATCCCCAAGCTTTGACGCTTGTACTTCTTGGATATTTCTTGGGGTGCTGGGCATCCCCAAGCTTGAGCTTTTGTCCATTCTTCAACTCATCTCATCATTCTCCAATCCCTACACTTGAAAACTTCCTTCATACAAAACTAAACACAATTCTATTAACAACATTAGTGTAAGCATAAAATATACTCAACCTCTTTTAGCTTCAGGTTTCAACCTAAAACCACCACATATAAAGTATATACTACTGTAGCAACTTCCACAAGATTTCCATGATAAAAAAGAACTCAAAAGAAAGCGATAAAGTGGCAAAAACGAATATTGGCAGAAATCTGTCAAAACTGAACAGCTGACAAAGGACGAATTTTTGAGGAATTTTCTGTTGCTCAAATCAAAAAGTGTTCAACTAAGAAAAGTTTGGATATAACCTAGGGCATATGCACAAGAAATTTCAGGTCCAAAAGATAAACAGAGAATTTATACGAATGTTTACGGTGCAGCATCGAAAACAGTTTCAGGACAGCAATATCCCCAAATCTTTACCTCACTCAAATTAGAGGCTTCTCTTGGCACAAAAACGAAATAAACAAGATAAGGAGTGGTCATTACAGTAGTAATGACTTCCAAGACTCAAATAAAAGAAAAAGTACTGTAAGGAAAACATTGGGTTATCTCCCAAGAGTGCTTTTCTTTAACGCCTTTGAGCTAGGCGCAGAAAAGTGCGAATCAAGTAATATCAAGAGATGAAGCATTAAGCTCATAATTTGCTCTAAGAATAGAGTCAAAAAGTAATTTCTTTCTTTTCCTAGGGAAGTGTTCCATACCTTTCTTTAGTGGGAATTGATACTTGATAGTGCCTTCCCTCATATCAATAATAGCACCTACAGTTCAAAGAAAAGGTCTTCCCAAAATAATAGGACATGAAGCATGGCATTCAACGTCCATAACAAGAAAATCAACGGGAACAAGGTTATTGTTTACCACAATAAGAACATCATTAATCCTTCCCAAAGGTTTCTTCTTAGCAACATCAGCAATAGGAACATCAAAATAACATTTTTCAAGCGGTGGTAAATCAAGCATGTCATAAATCTTTCTAGGCATGATAGAAATACTAGCACCTAGATCACATAAAGCATGGAAATCATAACCATTAACATGCATATCAATGATGGGTTCCCAACCATCTTCTAACTTCTTGGGAACAGAAGCTTTTTGCTTCAACTTTTCATCCCTAATCTTTATGAGGGCATTGGTAATATGCTTAGTAAAAGCAATATTTAAAGAACTAGCATTGGGAGTCAAAGCAAGCTTTTGCAAAAACAAAATTACTTCAGATATATTGCAGCCATCAACATAAAAATCATTAAAAGAAACAGAGCTATCATCCCCCACACTCCGAAAAATTTCAGCACTCTTTTGAGAAAAAGTTTTAGCAGTTTTAGGCTTTTTAACACAAGGAGTGGGAGTTTTCTCTACACCAATCAAAGTAAGAGGATTACTATCAGTAGGAGCAACATCATTAGAGGTAGTAATGGTACATACCTTCATATCTCTAGCCATCTCATCTTCTCTTTCCCACCTGGCATGCAATTCCGCTAACAATCTAATATTTTCATCAATTCCAACTTGGGTAGCATTAGCGGCAGCAACAATATTGCTCACTTTCACATCATTAGGAAACACTTTTGATTTCATAAGTTCAACATCATGAGCAAGGCTATCAACTTTAGAAGCAAGAATATCAATTTTGCCTAACTTTTCCTCAACAGACTTATTAAAAGCAGTTTGCTTACCGATGAAGTCCTTGAGCATTACCTCAAGCTCGGAGGGCGCGGCCCTAGTGTTGTTGTTGGAATTACCATAAGAGTTACCATAACCATTACCATTGGTAGAAGGATATGGCCTATAATTGTTACTAGCAAAATTGTTCCTATAAGCATTGTTGTTAAAATTGTTGTTTCTAATGAAATTCACATCGACATGCTCATCTTGAGCAACCAGAGAGGCCAAAGGAATATTATTAGGATCAACATGAGTCCTATCATTAGCAAGCATAGCCATAATGGTATCCATCTTATCATTCAAGGAAGAGGTTTCCTCAACAGAATTTACCTTCTTACCTTGTGGAGCTCTCTCGGTGTACCATTCAGTGTAATTTACCATCATATTGTCGAGTAACTTCGATGCGGCGCCCAAGGTAAGGGACATAAAAGTGCCTCCAGCAGCTGAATCAAGTAGGTTCCTTGAAGAAAAATTCAGTCCTGCATAAAAAGTTTGGATAATCATCCAAGTAGTCAGTCCATGAGTGGGGCAATTCTTTATCATAGCTTTCATTCTTTCCCAAGCTTGAGCAACATGTTCATTATCAAACTGAGTAAATTTCATAATATTGCTACGCAACGATATAATCTTAGCAGGAGGATAGTATCTACCAATAAAAGCATCCTTACACTTAGCCCATGAATCAATGTTATTCTTAGTCAAAGACAGCAGCCAATCTTTAGCTTTTCCTCTCAAAGAAAAAGGAAACAACTTGAGCTTAATAATATGACTATCAACATCCTTATATTTCTGCATCTCACATAGCTCAACAAAATTGTTGAGATGAGCTGCAGCATCTTCGGTACTAGCACCAGAAAATTGCTCTTTCATAACAAGGTTCAATAAAGCAGGCTTAATCTCATAAAAGTTTGCAGCAGGAATAGGTGGTGCAATAGGAGTGCAGATAAAATCACTATTGTTTGTGCTAGTGAAGTCGCACAACTTGGTGTTTTCAGGAGTACCCATTTCAGCAAAACGAAAGTAAACAAGTAAAAACAACTACCAAGGATTCTAATTTTTTTTGGGTTTTTGATAAAAAAAACAATGCGGGTAAAATAAATAAAGTAAAGCAAACAAATAACAAAGTAAAGAATGTGTGTGCGAAGAACTCCCCTCGCAGAAGTCTTCTCTTCCTCCCCGGCAACGGCGCTAGAAAAGAAGCTGCTACTTGGTGATGGCGCCAGAAAAGAGGCTGCTGGCGTGAAGCAGTAAGTCCCTGTGCGTGGTGAATGACCAGCCCGTTGGGAACCCCAAGAGGAAGGTATGATGAGTGTAGCGGCTAGTTTTCCCTCAGTTAAGAAACCAAGGTTTAATATCGGTCAGGAGAGGAGAGACAATGATGACTGAAGGTGTTTGTGGAACCTGCACACACACAATCAAATACTTTGTTCCCAACTTGCGATGAGGTTGTCAATCTCACCGGTTTGCTTGAAACAAAGGTTATGAGCGTATCGAGTGGAAAACAATATAGTATGCGAGTAAAGTAAACAGTGCGGGAAAAGTAAACAGGTGATCGCAATATGATGTAAATAGGACCGGGGTCCACAGTTCACTAGTGGTGTCTCTCCATAGATAAAATAACATGCTGGGTAAACAAATTACAGTTGGGCAATTGATAGAATAGAGCTAACGTGATATGTCAAGAAGATCACTATGAGATTTACTCTGGGCATTACAACAAAATACATAGACCGCCATCCAACTGCATCTATGACTAATAATCCACCCCCAGGGATATCATCCGAACACCCTAGAAGTATTAAGTTGCGAACAACAGATAATTGCATTAAGCAAAGTGTGTAATGTAAACAAAGCATATGCCCTTGAGCATATGAATGTTGTTTTCTCCCTAGTAGCAACAACACATCTACCACCTTAGAGGTTTCTGTCACTCCCCTAGGTGAAATAGAGGCATGAACCCACTATCGAGCATAAATACCCCCTCTTGGAGTCACTAGCAACTACTCGGCCAAGATAGCTACTAACAACGGAGAGCATGCAAGATCATAAACAACATAGAGATAACAAAAAATATAATTCAGTACAGCAACTTAATCATAAACACCAATATTCATTGGATCCCAACAAACCAACATCATAGAATTACATAACGGTGATCTCAATCATGTATGGCAGCTCATGAGATCTAAACATGAAGCACATAGTGGAGAAGACAACCATCTAGCTACTGCTATGGACCCATAGTCCAAGGTAGACTACTCACTCATCGCTCCGGAGGCAGTCATGGCGATGAAGGAGACCTCCGGTGGCGATTCCCCTCTCCGGCAGGGTGCCGGGAAGAGCTTCTGGACCCTCCCGATCTTCGGGTCGACGGCGGCGGCGGATCGCGATGTATTCTGGAAAACTGATCGGGGCCTTAGGTTTTTCTCGTCAGGGGGTATATATAGGCGAAGGGGCGATGTCAGAGGAGGGGCCAGGCCTCCTCACACATGGCTGGCGCGGCCAGGGGCCTGGCCGCGCCGCCTGTGTGTGTGGGGCCCACGTGGCCCCCTCCATCTCTTCTTCGGATCTCTGGAAGCTTCCCCGTGATATAAGACTTCAGGAACTTGTTTCGTCCAATTCCGAGAATATTTCCTGTGTATCACTTCTGAAACACAAAAACAACAGAAAACAGGAAACTGGCACTGTGGCACTTCGTTAATAGGTTAGTTCCGGAAAATGCATAAAAATGCCACTAAGTGTAACGAAACAATAGGCAAATGGTGTAAAAATAAGCATGGAGCATCAAAAATTATAGATACGTTTGAGACGTATCAGCTTTGCGGACTGGTTCGTCGTCAATAGAGACTCGACCCGTCCCTGGCGCGCTCGTGCTACTTGGCATCTACCTCAACCTTGATGCCAGCGGGTCGGTGCCGCAGACGTAACCCCGGCTTCCTCCTTCGGCTACATATGGTGCGGTTCTTTTTTTTGCACTTTGCCACTATCTGAGTACTAAAATTTGAAGCTGAGTTAGTTTCTCTGTATATAAACTGCATGGGTGGCGCCATGCTAGATGGTGAGGGGGGTCGACACAGATGGAGGCCTAGCAGCAGGATCTGCGCGGGCAGCGTTGGCACGGGCAGTGGCCTGCCCGCGGTGACATGATCGGCGAGGATGGAGGACCCTCCAGCGTGACACGATCTCCATAAGATGTAGCGATGGTGAACTGGCAGCGGCCTCGTAACCGCGGGCGACGCATGCAGCAGCCTGCCGAACGACGGTGAAATCGAGGGCAGTGGCATGCCGGTGGCAGCAGCCTGCCAGACGGCGACAAAATCGGCACAGGCGGCGACGGGCTCAGCGAGAAATCCTGGCGGCGAGGTGCACTGCGGAGAGCTGGTAGACACGGTCAGTTTGTATCAGCTATTTTTTATACTAATTATCCTAAGCGATGGAGTCTTGATTTAAAAGAGGCATGATACGAAGATACCAGAAACAAACATAAAAAATTTGGGCAAACAGATGACACTGTAGATGTTGCACATCTACAGTGCAATGATGACGTGGGCGCATCCATCGTTAGCTAAAAGCTTCAGCCATTATATATGTACTAGGAAATTTGCCGCGGCGGCACGCCGCGCCCGTGGTGTTATTTTTAGTAGTTTATTATTTATTTAGAGTGTTTTTGTTGACGCCCCGTTGAAAAATACTATCAGATAGTTATAGCCAAAATTATCGGGAGAGTGAATTACACGGGTTGAAGTATTTACATATTTGGAGTGTTCTTTTTTGAGCCTCTGCGTACCTACCTTTTAAAAATTGAAGCTTAAAACAAAAGTCTTCTCAAAGTTATCGTAGGAGAATCCCGATATTCTTTTGAGTGCGTATTTTGACCAATTTCATATCTACCTTTTAACTGGTGAAGCCCAAATGAAAATTTCGTGTCCGTTATGCCAATCTTATAGTAGAAGTAGTTAGTGTTTAGAATTTGTTTTGTGGTTGTCGCATATTTACCATTTAAATAGTGAAGGTTAAAAGAAAAGCCATCTCAAAGTAACCGCAGGAAAACTTGTACTAAAGTTACCATTGAATAGTTGTGTGCGAAATTATGTTAAATACTTACCGCTCTTGTACCGATAGAAAAATAATATTAATAAATTGCTATCAAGAATTACGCACCATTGAGAACTTACTGTTCGATAACTATCGCTGAAATTACTGTCAGATAATTACTGTAGTTAGATTATTGTTGGGGTTGAAAATTTTGTCAAAGAATTAAGTTAGTATAAAATTATCGACACTTATTTCTGATTGGAGGGAGTACTACATAAGAAGGCAGTTACTGTTGAAGAGTTGTGAGGAAAATTCATGTCAAGCAATTACCGCTCTAAGTTCAAAAAAATAATTACCACTCTTGTACCGATGGAAAAATAACGTTGATAAATTACCTTAAAAAAATTGCGCACCATTGAAAAAACTATTACGTAATTATCGTCAAAATTACTGCAGGTGAATTATAGTTGGGATTAAATAATTTTGTCAAAAAAATATTCATGCAGCATTGAAGAAATACTGGTAAAAAAATTGTCTTCAAAGAATTAAGAGTCGTTGGAAAATTACTGCGGTTGAATAGGTATGTAGGAAACTCTTATGAGAGAAGAATTGCAGTTGAAAATAACTATTAGATAGTTACCATTGAAATTATTGTCGGAATGAATTACACTTGGGGTTGAAAATTCAAATTTACTGCAAGAATTGAATGTCAAAAATTATTATTAGGTAGTTGTCATCGAAATTACTATTGGATTGAATTAGTGTTAAAAAAAATTATAAGAAAAATTTACAGCAAAAAATTACAACACAAACTACAGCAGTTCACTATTTATCGGTATTGTTTATCGGGTGTATTGTATCAAAGAAAGGAAGATATTGGACAACTTTGCATCGCTTTGACCACATATTTTAAGAACCATCTAGATATCCAGATTGCACTTAATTAAATTATAGATGCTTCTGTAGCATGAGTACTGTAGATGCACATCTACAGTGCAATAGCTCACGTGGCTGAAAGGACGAGATGTCGCCTAGAGGGGGGGGGGGTGAATAGGCGTTTTAAAAACAATTACGGAATTGGCTTGAAGGAATGCGGAATTAAACTAACGTTTATTTTCTTCAAGCACAAGACCTAAAAATGCTAGGCTCAACTAAGTGCAACAACAACAACTAGATATAAGCAAGATAGCACAAGATATAATTCACAAGTGATAAGCAAGATATAAGTACTTCAAGCACGATGGCTATCACAAGGAAATAAACTCGGGTATAGAGATAACCGAGGCACGCGGAGACGAAGATGTATCCCGATGTTCACTTACATAAAGTAAGCTAATCACCGTTGGAGAGATGCGGGTAACCACGAAGGCCCCCGAACGCCACGAAGGCTCACCTTCTTCTCCGAGTCCCCCACGAAGCTAGGGACCCCTTCTTATGGTTAGCTTTTCCTCCACTCCGGAGATGGCAAGCTCCACAACCACTTCACAACTCCCACGAAGGGGAAGCCCGGGCCTCTTCACAATCTTCCACGAAGAGGACACCGAGGCACCAACCGTCAAGCCAACTAGGAGGTCACCCTCCAAGAGTAACAAGCTCACGGTCTCTCACTCGAACAAATCGTAATGGAGAGCTCAACACTTATGCAAGAATGCAAAGCAAGAACACAAGGGAAAGTGCTCAAATCCTTCTCTCTCAAATCCCACCAAAGCAACAAATGCTATGGAGGAGTTAGAGAGGAAGAACAAGGGTGGAGGTCAACCAATGACTCCAAGATCTAGATCCAATGGGTTCCCCTCACTTAGAGGAGGAATTGATTGGTGGAGATTGTAGATCTAGATGTCCTCTTCCAAATCCCTCAAAAATATGCAAGAATCATTGGAGGGAAGGGAGAGGAAGCAAGCTCAAGAGAAGCAACAATGGAGGAGAGAGAAGAGCTCAAGAACACTTTAGAACACTTAGAAAACCGTTGGGGAAGAAGCCCCCTTTTATAGGGCAACAAAACTGCCCATTACAGAGTTTTTTCGGTCATCCCGGAGCAGCCCGGAGCAACCCGGAGCAGAGCCCGGAGCAGCTCCGGCCGATACTCCGGAGCGAGTACCCGGCCACTGCTCAGCCCGGAGCAGCCCGGAGCAGCTCCGGATCTCACTCCGGATTTTCAAAACAGCAAAACCACTCATACGAAAAACGCGATAACTTTTGCATCCGAACTCCGTTTTTAGCAAACTTGGACTTTTTGAAAAGCTTAGAAAAAGTACTACAACTTTATGCAGAGAAACACCAAGAAAAGTCAAGAGGAAAAATATGAAATGTGGAGAGGTGTGAAACCTTCTAAAGTGAAGAACCGGTAAAACCTCTCAACTCGAAAACGCAATAGAAGATGCATTTGGATTCCGTTTTCAATGAACTTGGACTTGTTGGAAAGCTAGCAACAAGCACAAGAACCTCACATGGAGAAACACCAAGAAGCAACAAACAAGGCATATGCAAAGTATGCAAATGATTGAGCTCCCTATGACGATGTGATCAAGTTACCCAACCGAAAGCCCCTCTTGATAGTGCGGCTATCTATCCTATAACCCGGTCTCCCAACAAACACCTTGAGACCGGAAAAAGGAAAACCTAGCAAGGACATACCTTTGCCTTGAGCATCCCGCTTGATCTTGATGATGATGCTTCATGCTCTCATCAAGCCGGAATGCCTCACTTGATCATTGTTGGTTCGTGAAGACTTTAATTTGCTCCCCATAAACCATTATGGGATAGCTTTGTTAACACTCATCTTCACAAGTCCATTATCACCAAATGGACGACAAGCTTCAAACATATGATCTTCTTGAGATGCATAGGGAATTCTTCATTTGATTGCATGCTCTAAGTCTTGGTCAACCATGGCTCAACTCATGAGACCATCGTGACCTCGACATAGAGCCATAACTTGAATTCTTCTCATGTAACCAAACTCTCAAGATCTTGAGACTCCTTGGCTTAGCACATAAGCTAGAGCATGGAATACTTGAGTTCTACACAAGAACTACATCTTTATTTCTTCTTCTTGATCATATTGGATTCATCTCTTCTATTCAATGATCTTGATGCCAATACTTAAGATATATTGTTATCTTCATGGCATCCAAGCCTTGAATCCAACACATGGACTTCAAGCAATTCCTATGAACAATTCCTTCATAAAAAGCTCAATGAGAATATTAGTCCATAGGGATTGTCATTAATTACCAAAAACACACTTAGGGGCAATTGACCCTTACAATCTCCCCCATTTTGGTAATTGATGACAATCTCAACAAGAGGGTTTATATAATGAATGATAGAAACTAATATGCAACTTATCCGGGAATAAATTGCATACAAGAGGTTGTATTTGATATGGTCAAGTAACACAAAGCTACTACCGCATATCAAAATCAATTGTACTCACATAAACTACAACAAATATGGTTGATGTGAGTGCAACCAAAATATATAGAGCAAACTCCCCCACAATATATGCACGTGTGATGAACTTGAATTTCATTGCATACATTGTCAAGATAAACCTTTGATGGAGTTTACACTATATATTCAACCATGCAAAACATCTAACAAAGAATAGATGCATGAAAGGTAAAACACTTAAGCACAAACCAAACTTAAGTATAAAAACCATTTCCCTTAAACCCTCTAAACTTCTCCCCCATTGGCAACGATTGCCAAAATGGAAGAAGGAATTTAGAAGGCCAATATAGTATGAGTTCCTCCCCAAGATGTGCATTTCTCATAAAAATGAGTGAAATCATATGCATTTATCAAATTAACAATATTTGGAGGAAGTCAAACCATATTGAGGATCAAAGATTGCAAAAAGATGACATAGTGAAGGAAACTTCAACGAATGAAGCAAGCAAGCAATCAAGAGACCCAAAGAACCAATTGGACACAAGAAGATGTGATGATAAGAGCAACTAGGTGATTTAAATAAAATAAGGAAGCTCCCCAAGGTCCATGCATAAATTTGAATTTTTTGTTGCATTTGAATACAATATGCACAAACATGGAATCCTCACTCCCTCTATATCATTTAAAACAAAACATGAGCACGAAAGAATACAAAAGGATCAATGCGCTTATCAAAGTTAAATTTAGTCCAAAAAGATTCACGAGATATGAGTACGAGAAGAAGCAATAAAGAATAAACAAGCACTCATAAATCAAGTTCTTACCAACACCATCAAGAACAAAATGGATAAGAAAGATGGTCGGCAAAGAACGAGGATATCAAGGGAAGAAATTAACACTCTTATGCATATATATTTCTAAGTGGACAAAAAATCATGATGAACAATCCACAAAGGAACATGTATACACAAGAGGTTAGTTGAAATTAAGGAAGACATGATATCCAAGAGAGAGTCATAGAATATACCAAATAGCTTTGCTAGAAAGCATATATAGCTCAAGGCTCCATTTTCCATTATGGTATATTAATAAACTCCCCACGCAAAATCATCAAAGCCATCACAACTAGCAATAAGGGATCAAAAGATAGTCAGGATGCTTTGAAAGGCAACAAGCATAATAAAGAAGTGAACAACTTGCAACATTATCTATATTGCACATGAGAGAGCATTGAGGAATTAATATGCAATAAATTGCTAAAGGGCATATTGGGATTGGTGAATCATAAACATGATTTTATATACTCCCCATCATATGCAATCATCTCAACATGCTCACATATACAATAAAGAGATTTCTTTATAAGACCTTTGCAAGAACCACAACATTTGCAAACAAATATTATCATGCCAAGAGCCAACCAACAAGAGTTGGGATGCTAGAAAAGTATGCATGAATGTTATACTTGTTACCGAGATAGCAATGGTGTGATGTAGTAGATAAGAGTTCACCGATCATCCTAGCTTGGCTCCAATAATCATATGGTGATAACACCTTCCTTATAAACGAGACAAGCATCCATTGTATCTCCAATGTACCTAAGACATCATTCAAGTACATCTTGGTCCCCAAACTTATTGGGTCCAAAGTGGTTAGACTAACCACAATACATATGATAGACTCCATAAAAATATGTGCATAGTTAAAGATGAAATTTGAATTTCATGCACATCTTAGCCATTTAGGATTTGATGGATTATAACATATATATTGGATCAAAGAAAGCAACTAAGATACAAAAATAAGCATAAAGAGAATATGCATGCACCTATCTTTCAAGATCCAAAGAAGATACGATTTAGACAAAAACACCAAGAATACAAGGAGGTATAAAAGGTGTGGCAAAACACATTATTTGTCCAAATGATATCAAGGGAACAAATCAACAAATGATTTATTCATAAAATTCAACAAATGAACCTAACAACTTATTGAGCATGAAAGAATAAATAAATAAAAGCATGCTCAACAATTTATCCCATTTGAGCAAATAAATCATAGAAGAAGGAATGAGATAACTAACTCCCAAAAGAGCAAGGTTCCAACAAATAAACCAAACCCTCTACACTTTTCACAATGGCACAAGTACCAAAAAGAAAAGGTTTGTCTTACAACAACACACACTTGATAGGGATCAAGAGATGAGACAAAGTCACACAAAAGGATCCTCAAGAAGGCAATAAGACAATGGGAGTCAAAATAATTTCTTGGCAAGAAATATGGGCAATAAGATGCAAATTTCAAGGTGAAGATGATCTAGAGGAATTACCACACATATATACGAATACCAATTGTCAAAGACAGGAAGTTCATATTGGAATTATTTCCCGGTGGTGTATTGCAAAGATATTCAAGATCAACTTCACAATAAAAGGCATAAGGTTAAATATTCAAATTAAGCACCATGCATGAAAAAGGATTCTTGGTAACTCCAATAATAGACAAACAATCATGCAAAGCAATGATTAGAGTATCTTGAAGCAAACGGTTTCCTACTTATGATATAGAGAAATAAATTTGAGTAAAACCGCACCAAGAATTCTTACTCAAACCAAGACCAAAGAAATGAGCAATAAAATTATTTAAGAAATAATGGAGCTTGTTTGAGCAAACATCCACCTAGGAACAAGATAATTAACAATATCAACTCTAAGTGGCAATACATCAAATGTTCACATTTCCTAGGCTTGTGATATGCATAAGACATATTACTCACCCATAATGTGATATTAAATTCTTTTCAACAAAAGGCAAACAAAATCCAACTAGAGATAATTAATGGAGATATAGAATTTGAATTTCTCATGAGCATGGCATACCACATAGTGACTAGATAATCTTGCAATATCAATACTAAGTGGTAATACTTATGTGCACACATTTATAGGATTGTGAGGTGCTAATAGCAAATCACTCCCCCAAAATGGGATGTTCCATTAATCACTCAATAAGAGCCAAATAAGATACCAACAAGATGCATTAGAGGCTCAAAGCAAACACACAAGTATATGATGTGCCAAACAACCAACACCTACTTGAATACACAAGATAAGTAGGTATAAGGAACAACATATACAAACACATACTTGGTACAAAACCAAAACATGCAAAGGGGCAAGTAACTTACAATGTAAAGAGGTTAAGTACAAGTTACCGTAAAGAGGCACATTGGATATAAAATGATAGTGTCAATGACTTGGCTTGATGAAAATAAAATTAATGAAGATCCCTTAATTCTTCATGAGGTAGCCAAGTCTCCAATGCCCTCCATAAACACCTATTGATCAAGTTTTAGCTTGTTGGTACCCAACCAAGTTGGGTCCAAAGAGGTTAGTAACAATAGGCTTGGCAACCCAAATGGTTCTTTTCTTGACACCACTTTGAGTTCCAACAAACTTGGCAAACACATTGCCATCCTTATCTTTCCTAATAGAATAATCATCATCAACAATGATAGGATTAGATAAGGTACCGCTTAAGCATGAAGAAGCAAAGTGCCCCTTCTCACGGCAAATATAGCAACAAGTGCTTCCCTTTCTCTTCTTCGTTGAATTCTTGATTTGGGAAGCTTCATCTTGTTTCTTCTTGGGAAGTGGCCTATCTTCAACTTGAGGTCGTGCTTGAGCTTGAACTTGTGGCCTCTTCCCTTGTTGCTTCTCACTCAAGTGCTTCTTCTTCAATGGGCAAGATCTCACATGATGCCCTTCAATCTTGCACTTGAAGCAAACAATCTTGGCCAAATTCTTGACTTGGTCTTGGCCCTTCTTCTTCTTGTTGTTCTTGGACTTGTTCTTGTCATTGGAGTTGAATCCAAGTCCACTCTTGTCATTAGGGGATTTTTGCACACTCAAAATATTATCGAGTGTGGATTTCCCTTCATGACGCTTATCCAAGTCTTTTTCCAAACTAGTGACTTGGGCCTTGAGCTCTTTGATTTCCTCTACAAGGTTAGTAGTAATACAAGTACTAGAGGAGGTAGAAGCTTCATTGTTAGAGCAACAAGGCATAGCAAGTAATTCATCACAAGATGTAGCAATATTATGCCTAGATAAATTACTTGGACTAGCACAAGATAATAAAGCATTTTGGTTCAAAGTAGTGCTAATGTCCAAATGAGGCTCACAAGATGTTTTCTTAGAGATACTTGCCTCATGAGCTAACTTTAGCCCATTATAAGAGATTAAGAGATCCCCATGAGAGCCCGAGAGCTTTTCATGGCTTTCCTCCAATTTCTTATAATTGCTTGTTAGCAACTCAAGTTGAGCCCTTAGCTCAACATTCTCCTTTAATATAGATGCTTCACAAGAAATAGAGTTAGTAGCACAAGCATCATTAATAGATTTAGCATTTGTAAGCTCATAAGATTTAATAGATTGAGATAGGCAAGAATTAGTATGCTTCTCGTCGGATAGCTCTTGCTTGAGGAGATTGAATCTCCGTTTCCCCTCATTAACAAGGGAGTTCAATTCCTTAATGGTCTCCTTGTGGTCAAACAAGGTTTCCATTAAGTGTTCGACTTTAGCACGAGCATCATTATTACCACGAAGAGAGGCATACACAATTCCCATCTTATGCAAGAAAGCTTCATTATCATCATCATTATCATCATCATCATCACTCTCATCATAAGGAGATGTGTCGGGATTCAAAGTAGGAGTTACCTTTGAACCGCTTGCCATAAGGCACATGTGAACTTGCGTAGATGATGATGGAACTTCAATAGAAGCACATTCTTCATTTTCGAGTGTAGGACAAGCTCTTGCGAGATGTCCATACTCGTGGCATTCATAGCATTGCCTTCTCTTGATAGAAACCTTCTTGGTTCTTCTATTGATTTCTTCTTTAATTATGTGACCCAATTTTTCTTTAATTTCCTCTACATGGTTAGTCATACAACAACTAGAGGAAATAGAATCATTTTGAGTATGGTCACAACTAGAAACAAGCATATCATCACAAAATTTAATCAAGCAAATTTTAGGAGATATGCAAGGACCTTTAACACAAGAATGAGTAAAGAATTTCTTGCAAGATGTGTTTAGGTCCAAACTCTCTACACCATTAGGATTTATAGAAATAGAATCATTGGTGCAAAGAACAAGACTACCAACATCACATATGATTTCTTCACTCACCATATCATTACCTTGTGACAAGTCACATGTTGGTGAAGTGGAAGAACTTGAACAATCATCACGACCGGACGTGGAAGCAACTTGGAGCTCTTCATGATGTGAAGGTGAAGAGAGCTCCTTGGGTTCACTTTCAACCTCAAGAGAAATGGACCCACCAAATGACTCTTCTAGCTTGGTCCATATCTCATGAGACGTCTTGCACTTTGAACCCATCAAGCAAACATAAACTATGGAGCTCACAGACAATAAAATTTCATTAGATACTTGAGCTTCAAGATGTAAATTTTTCTCATCCTCAATAGATAGATTTTGAAGATCCATCGGAGGAGAAAAACGTACATCTAGAAATCGCTCTATATTTGGACACAAGGTCCGAAGATTAGAAAGCATGCGATTTCTCCATAGCATATAATTTGTGCCATCAAAAATAATTGTGTCATTGTGCACTAAATAACTAGCCGACATCTTTACTCTCAAGGCGGTGAAGCCTAAACAAGGAGAGACCTTGCTCTGATACCAATTGAAAGGACGAGATGTCGCCTAGAGGGGGGGGGGTGAATAGGCGTTTTAAAAACAATTACAGAATTGGCTTGAAGGAATGCGGAATTAAACTAACGTTTATTTTCTTCAAGCACAAGACCTAAAAATGCTAGGCTCAACTAAGTGCAACAACAACAACTAGATATAAGCAAGATAGCACAAGATATAATTCACAAGTGATAAGCAAGATATAAGTACTTCAAGCACGATGGCTATCACAAGGAAATAAACTCGGGTATAGAGATAACCGAGGCACGCGGAGACGAAGATGTATCCCGATGTTCACTTACATAAAGTAAGCTAATCACCGTTGGAGAGATGCGGGTAACCACGAAGGCCCCCGAACGCCACGAAGGCTCACCTTCTTCTCCGAGTCCCCCACGAAGCTAGGGACCCCTTCTTATGGTTAGCTTTTCCTCCACTCCGGAGATGGCAAGCTCTACAACCACTTCACAACTCCCACGAAGGGGAAGCCCGGGCCTCTTCACAATCTTCCACGAAGAGGACACCGAGGCACCAACCGTCAAGCCAACTAGGAGGTCACCCTCCAAGAGTAACAAGCTCACGGTCTCTCACTCGAACAAATCGTAATGGAGAGCTCAACACTTATGCAAGAATGCAAAGCAAGAACACAAGGGAAAGTGCTCAAATCCTTCTCTCTCAAATCCCACCAAAGCAACAAATGCTATGGAGGAGTTAGAGAGGAAGAACAAGGGTGGAGGTCAACCAATGACTCCAAGATCTAGATCCAATGGGTTCCCCTCACTTAGAGGAGGAATTGATTGGTGGAGATTGTAGATCTAGATCTCCTCTTCCAAATCCCTAAAAAATATGCAAGAATCATTGGAGGGAAGGGAGAGGAAGCAAGCTCAAGAGAAGCAACAATGGAGGAGAGAGAAGAGCTCAAGAACACTTTAGAACACTTAGAAAACCGTTGGGGAAGAAGCCCCCTTTTATAGGGCAACAAAACTGCCCGTTACAGAGTTTTTTCGGTCATCCCGGAGCAGCCCGAAGCAGAGCCCGGAGCAGCTCCGGCCGATACTCCGGAGCGAGTACCCGGCCACTGCTCAGCCCGGAGCAGCCCGGAGCAGCTCCGGATCTCACTCCGGATTTTCAAAACAGCAAAACCACTCATACGAAAAACGCGATAACTTTTGCATCCGAACTCCGTTTTTAGCAAACTTGGACTTTTTGAAAAGCTTAGAAAAAGTACTACAACTTTATGCAGAGAAACACCAAGAAAAGTCAAGAGGAAAAATATGAAATGTGGAGAGGTGTGAAACCTTCCAAAGTGAAGAACCGGTAAAACCTCTCAACTCGAAAACGCAATAGAAGATGCATTTGGATTCCGTTTTCAATGAACTTGGACTTGTTGGAAAGCTAGAAACAAGCACAAGAACTTCACATGGAGAAACACCAAGAAGCAACAAACAAGGCATATGCAAAGTATGCAAAGGATTGAGCTCCCTATGACGATGTGATCAAGTTACCCAACCGAAAGCCCCTCTTGATAGTGCGGCTATCTATCCTATAACCCGGTCTCCCAACAAACACCTTGAGACCGGAAAAAGGAAAACCTAGCAAGGACATACCTTTGCCTTGAGCATCCCGCTTGATCTTGATGATGATGCTTCATGCTCTCATCAAGCCGGAATGCCTCACTTGATCATTGTTGGTTCGTGAAGACTTTAATTTGCTCCCCCATAAACCATTATGGGATAGCTTTGTTAACACTCATCTTCACAAGTCCATAATCACCAAATGGACGACAAGCTTCAAACATATGATCTTCTTGAGATGCATAGGGAATTCTTCATTTGATTGCATGCTCTAAGTCTTGGTCAACCATGGCTCAACTCATGAGACCATCGTGACCTCGACATAGAGCCATAACTTGAATTCTTCTCATGTAACCAAACTCTCAAGATCTTGAGACTCCTTGGCTTAGCACATAAGCTAGAGCATGGAATACTTGAGTTCTACACAAGAACTACATCTTTATTTCTTCTTCTTGATCATATTGGATTCATCTCTTCTATTCAATGATCTTGATGCCAATACTTAAGATATATTGTTATCTTCATGGCATCCAAGCCTTGAATCCAACACATGGACTTCAAGCAATTCCTATGAACAATTCCTTCATAAAAAGCTCAATGAGAATATTAGTCCATAGGGATTGTCATTAATTACCAAAAACACACTTAGGGGCAATTGACCCTTACAGTGGCGCAGCTGATGGAGCTCTAAAACCTTTGAAGAATTACATATCCTCAAATAATTAGTATTATGTGAGCACCGCCCACTGGGAAAATATTAGTAAACGTGTAAAAATTACTACTAAAAAATTACTGTTGAAGCTGAATATTTTTATCGATAAATTATTTTCGGAGAAAAAATTAGATGCCTAACGACTCTCGACAAACTACTATAAAATAGCTAAAGATAACTTGCGGTAAAAAATTCACCAAAGTTATATGTGTACCGATAAATTACTACCACCATACTCGCAAAAGCTGGAAAAATTACTAATAATAAATCACATGGAAAATACTGTATTGTGCGAAAAAATTACAGTGCAAGTTTGTCGTGCATCATTGAAAGAATATAGCTGAGAAATTACCATCAACGACTTATGCGCTATTGAAGAATTACTATTGGGTACTTACCATCGGTAAACTATTGTTAACGCTGAAGGTTCATGTCAGAGAATTATTCTTGAAGAATTACGGTTTGTGTCCTTCATTGTACTGGGAAATTACTAATAGTAAATTATAGGGAAAATACTATAGTGTGCACTATTCATATTATACTAAAAAATACTGTTCATACTGTACCAAGAAACTACTGTTATTAAGCTGAAAATTTATATCAGAAAAAAAGTTAGAAACTCACCAGCAAAAATACTACAGCATACACGGTACATATTATATCAGAAAATTGCTGTAAAAAATTAACTCCAAATATTAAAATTACTATATTGAAAAATGTAGCGGCAAAATTTATTGATAATCTTTTGGTATTGTTTCGGATGTAGGATCGAAATCTAACGGCCACCGCACCAAGAGGCACTGTTCATACCGCTACTGTTCGTGCCAGCTACTGTTCATGCCAGCTACTGTCCATGTTAGATACTGTTCACGCCGGGTTGCTGTTCACGTTAGGTACTGTTCACGCCGGTTACAGTTTCATGACGTGGCCTAGCTGTGGAGGCTTTAAATCCTTTCATTCCGGTTACTGTTTATGTCAGTACTGTTCATGTTGGTACTGTTCATGGCACTTACTGTTCATGTGGACAGTTTTCATGACGTGGCCTAGCTGTGGAGGCTCTAAAACCTTGAGCTTTTATATATGTATAGATATAAGCTCAAAGTCTTCAAACCTCAAAATTTTTGATCAAAATTGGAGAATAATTATCGACTACTCCCTCTAATCGGAAATAATTTTTTTATATAAAGAGTATATACTAATATTACGGAGATACCAATTACACCTAGCATCTGCAACAACGCATTGCCCTAGTGGCATTGCGGATGCACACAGCTAAAAAATAAAGAAGAATTATAAAAAAGAAAAACCCTCCTATAGTGATCCGATCCTTAGAACAGCGGTACTAACACTAACATCACCAAGACAGCATCACAAGTCTAGATTCTCCAAAAACTACGCCTCAAAAAAGGCAATAGTGCACAAGCGCTGCCGTCACAGGTTTTCATCCTGAAGAAAGTCCTCACTCTCAAAACAAAGGCTATTGCTAGACATAACCAATTAGCCAGATCTTGGATTTTCACCATGAAAGATAAGACTTTGGACTTCTCCTATGCAATCGCCTCTACTTGTATACCGCTGCTTCAAGTCACGAATCACCTAGCCAATTCCTCACCACCCCATCGGAGGAGACCTCCACCACCACCCCGGCGGGGCGCCGCCCTGGCTGCTGCACGTCGACGCGGTGCCCTTCTCTGCCCCAATAGATTTCGGCATCGATCTCTGGCATCCATTGGCGACTGGGCCCACGGCCGACGGCAGCGTGGTGGGAGGGTCTTTGGGGAGCGCCACAGGAGGGGTGGTGAGCGTTTTTCACTAGCCCATACATCGATTGGAAATAACTGTCGATGATTTTGTACTAACATAGTACAAAGTTTATACTAAGTATCCAATACTTATTTCTAATCGGAGGGAGTACACATTTCATGATTACATGTACGGAGTACATCAAAAATCAATCAAAATCAGGATAAACAAAGGTGTGTATTTGTATCCTGTAAAATGCAAGAGAAGTGTCCAAACTAAACAACGTAAACCTCACTTTTCCTTGTTTTTGCAACACGTAAATATGCAAATTGATTTTTACCAAAAAATACAGGATAATGCTGTTTGGGCCATCAAGTTTTTTCAAAGAGAGCTCGTTCTAAATTTATTTCGAACATTTTCAAATCTATGGTTGGGCAAACTCACCGTGGAGCGGGGGGAGCCCGGGTGGGTCGCTATCATTTTCCAGTCGAGACGAGGCGAGGCGAGGCGTGTTGCCGTCTTCTGTCAGTCAGTACCTGCTCCATCTCTAGAACACTCCTCCTCCACCGCCGCCGCCGGCGCCGCCGCCAATGGCAGGGAAGACTGGGAAGAAGAGAGGCGGAAGCAAGCCCAAGGCCAAGCCCAAAACTCGACCTTCCTCTAGCTCGTCCACGTCCACCTCGGTTCCGCCGCCACCCTCGGTGGAGCCGCAGCCGGAAGCGGCGGCGATCGACGTCCTCTCTAGGGACGACCTCCGCCACGTCCTCCGCCGTCTCTCCCTCGCCGACCTCCTCCGCGCGGCCCTCGCCTGCCACCGCTGGCGCCGCGTCGCCGCACGCTGCCTGCCCAGCGCCCCTCCCCTCCTGGGCTACTTCTTCCACCCCTCCAAACCCTCTCCCCGGCCGCCCCTGAGGCCTTGTTTTGTTGAAGCGTTTTGAGTGGGTTCGCACGTGTTTTATCCCGGTCCTATCAGATACTCTCAGAAACACGGTCCAGCTGTTTTGTTGACGGGGATCAGACGGGCAGAACCCAGAGAACACCCCGGAAACACCTCGGGTTGAAGCAAATCAACACACGCCTCATACCTCGCGTTTTACTGACCTCTCTCTCGCGCGGTTGAACGGAGGGATCGGGTGTCCACCCAAACCCCCTTGGGATTATACTCAGCAATCCCCTCTAATCCCCTCTTACAAAACAAGGCCTGAAGGAGCAGATCCTTCTCACCTACTACGACCCCGTGTTCGCTCCCCTCGACGCCTCCTCGCCGCGCCTCTCCCTCGACTTCGCCCCGGACGTCTGCCGCTACCTGCTCTTCGACTGCCACCAGGGCCTCCTGCTCCTCGAGCCGACCGAGTCGGCCCCCAACTCCAAGGCGGCCCACCCCCGCCTCCTCGTCCTCGACCCGGCCACCCGCCGCCGCGCTCTCCTCCCGCCGCCGCCGCGTGACACGGTGCCCGACGACCACCGCTGGCGCCGCTCCAGGTACTACGTCGGCTCCGCGCTTCTCTCCCGCGCACACACCAGCAAGCTCTGCTTCGAGGCCGTCTGCTTCGCCATCGACGACGGGCACCCGCGCGCCTGGGTCGCTTCCGTCAACAACGGCGACTGCAGCTGGCGCGCGCTCCCGCGGGACGACAAGGTCTTCGTCGGTTTCGACCCCTACTGCTTCGAGCGCCGCTGCGTGCACGCTGCCGGGAAGATGTACTGGCACATCTGCGACTCCGGCCGCGTGCTCGTGCTGGACCCCGCCACGCTGCGCTTCTCCTATATGCTCGCGCCGGCCGTCCTGGTGGATCCCAATGGCGCCTGCTCCAAGTACCGCGTCGGGGAGACGCCTGACGGGCGTCTGTGCATTGCGACCGTGGAGGATCAGATGATGCGGGTCTGGGTGCGCGGCGAGTCCAGCTGCAGCGACAACGGGTGGGTTCTCGAGAGGGGGATGGATCTTCGCAAGGTGTACGACACGGTGCCGGGCCTGCCCAGGGACATGCACAACAGGACAGCGAGCATCTACCTCACCGACGTCGACGCGGGGAACAAGAGGAAGCTCTTCATCCAGATGCTGGGATACGGCCGCTACTCGTTCGATCCAGAGACCCGGAGGCTGGAATCCCTGGTCACCAAAGGTGGCAATAAGGAGTACGGGCACCCCATCTGCGCCTACTTCCTGGCATGGCCTCCTGCGTTCCTTGCTCAAGCGTAATGGCTTGACCACTTTCAGTTTTCTGTAAGTTCTTCCTTCCCTCTTTATGCCATTTATTTGTTCAGTGCTGTTGCTTTATAAAATGCTTGCTTACTCAGATTAGTTTCTCTATGTGCTTGAGATAATAACTAGTAGTCTGTTACTCTGTTTCATGTGTGGTCTGTTACTCTGTTTCATGTGTGTAAGAGCTTTACTAGGATATTAGCCTCAATCACAATCACATCCATTAGTTTTAAGATATGTAATGTTGCAAGTATTTCTTCAGATATGATTTTGCACAAAGCAGCAAGCAGTGAAATTAGAGTTATTATTCCAAAGTAGAAGTTTGTTTTACTAGTTCTTATCACAGTTTTTCTCACTTCTGGTTGGTTAGAGGTAACAAATTTTGTTGATGGTAGAAGAGCTAATCACATGCTCTGATCATCCTATCCTGATCTGCTGTATTGCACACTGTGATTCTTGCTAATTACAGCATCATAATTGCCAGTTGATGTGTACATTAACTTGGAAGCACTTCATGGATGAACCGATGAAGTTTGATGCTATCATGGTACTATATCACTTGAACTACTATGTTCCTGATCTACTATGTTTTACCGAAAGTTTGCAACTGGACATATCTTATAGCTTGTGTGCTTCTGAATAATATATCTCAGAACAAATGCTCCAGTGACTTGCATGGTTGCAACTTTTATGTTTGCTATCAGGGTATTGACTCTTTTCTAATATTGTTAGTATGTAGTGACTTGAGGTTCATTTGCATGGGATCTGCCTAATGGTAGCAGTTATATGTGATCAGCATGCTTTATGGTTGCAACATGCATGGATATTAGCCCTAGCTTTTGTGAGCAACGCGTATGCTTGCTTTTTTGTTCATTTGCCATGACAATTGTGGGCAGATTAGTATAATATGTAAAATCCATTTGAGGCATGCATCTTAATTTGTTTGAAGGAAAGAAACTTTTCACTTGTCATAGTTTAACTGCTAGAATGAAGGGAACACATATTGCTACGTGTTATGTAATCTGACTCAGAGCAGATGTGTTGTTAAAACACTGAATAACCATGATCCACCTCACCTTATATTTACTTCCATGCTCTTCTTTTCCTTGACCATTTCTTTATGGTAAGTTGGGTTCCTTATTCACTCTACTAAGATTTGTATGCAACGACAAATTAATGTCCCCTTTTCATTCCCTTATCTTTACAATTGACCGGGATACCAATGTGATCTTGAGATTCTTGTTTCATATAAATATTTTTGTGTTCTTCCATCTCATTTCCGCTTAAGTGCACTGTAATATTACATTGCATTCAATCATTAGATTTTTCGAAATTGATTCAATCATTAGATGTTGCCAGGTCTCATGCTATTTACCTCTTTGGGGCTTAGTTTACCTACACATAATTCTCACTCATAGTTCTCAGATTTTCTTTTGAATTCTAATTAGTAATAAAATTCTTCCTTTAAAGAAACAAGTTCAACTGTATTTGTAAGATCTTGCTCTTTCAATAAAGGAATGTTTTATTGGAAGAGTGGGCATCAGTGGTAGTTCCAAATTCTAACATCTTGCACGTACAGGGGTTTAATGTTATGCCTACAAATTTCTTAACCAATAGCTCTTCTCATTTGCTTACAAATTTTTCAATTTTAAAACGCTAGCTGATGATTATGTCATTCCTATGTTTCAGGCTGATGACTACCGACTACGTGCTGAGAGGAGGTATCAGCTCATCTTTTGTCAGAATTCAGCTCACATCCTTTCATTTCTGGTCACTACTGCGTTTGTTTTAGTAGTTCTTATCACAGTTTGTCTCACTTCTGGTTGGTTAGAGATGACAAATCATGTTGATGGTAGAATAGCTAATCACATGCTCTGATCATCCTATCCTGATCTGTTGTATTTCACACTGTGATGCTTGCCCATTATAACATCATAATAACCAATCGACATGACGTTAACTTGAAAGCACTTAATAGATCAAGCGATGAAGTTTGAGGACATCATGATGGCATTATATTCGTTTAATTATGGTCCTTTCAAGTGACTTTGGTAGCACAGTTCGTTTAGCACAGGGGAAGTAACGTTTGCACCAACATAATGTTCATTTGTTTGCCTTTTTTTAACTGTATTATGTTTTAGTGCACATTCCCCTAGTTCTTTTTTTTTAATAAAAGTTCTTGTTTTCTGTTGATGGTAAATGCTCTATAAATTTCTAGGAGTTCACTGGATCTGCTATGTTTTATTTAAAGTTTACAATGGACATATGTTAGCTAGTGTACTATATTTCAGTAGAAATGCTCCAATGATGACTCTTGTGTCGTTAAATTTTCTATATTTGCTATCAGGGTCTTGGCTTTTCTGTAAAAGCATATTAGTATGTTTGCAAATGAGGTTCGTTTGCATGAGATCTGCAATTTTGTAGAATAGTAGCAATTATATGCGATCCAGCATGCTTTCTAGTTGCTGCATGAATATTAGCCCTGGCTTGTGTGAACAATATGTATACTTGCGCTTTTGCTAATTTGCCATAAGAATGTGACCAGAGAGATATAATATGTAGAATCTGTGATTTGTTTGAAGAAAACAAATCTTTTCACTTGCCATGGTTTAACTACTAGAATGAATGGACAGATACTGTTATGTGTTATGCAATGTGACTCAGAACAGATTTGCTGCAAAAAATAACTGGAAATAACCATGAGCCACCTTCATCTTAAATTTACTTTCATTTCTTCTCTTCTCTTCTCTTTTTTGACCTGTTAGTGGTGTCGTGTTGGGTGAAGGTATTACTTCACTCTAAGCTCTGTAGTGCGACAACCATTGCCCCCTTTCTATTCCCTTATCTGTATAGTAGACATGGGTTTAAATGTTCTGCCTGGAAAGTTCTTCACCAATCGCTCTTCTCATTTGCTCACAAAGTTTTAGTAGCTTGAATCGCTAGCTGATGATTCTGTCATTCCTATGATTCAGGGTGATGACTTCAGACGACGTACTGAGGCAAGGTATCGGTTCAGGTTCATCTTTTGTTGGAAGTCAGCTTACATCAATTAACTTCTGGTCACTGCTGTGCTACTGCAATCACCCTGAATGAGACAATGCACGCGACTGTTTAAGCAATGTTGACGCAGTGATGTTTAAGCATCCTTGGTATTATGTGAAGTTCTGAAGACAGCGCAATTGTGCTGATGCTTGTTGCGAGTTTTTTTTTTCGTATTTTGACTACGCGTTCAGTTGTCATGCTTGATAGTTTGTGTTTCCTGTGATGTAGTTTTGTGCAGCTGCAGCAATAGCTTAGCTGGTTGAATCTGGCTAGTGCAGCCCCTGTGTGTCCGTGTAACTCCACCACACTTGCCTTGTCTTCTGCATTATAGCTACTAGCCTACTAATGCTTTTATCTACGAAAATCAAAATAGTATGATAGCCTAATAGGCGATCTGAAAACTATGAAACGGTTGGAGAGGAGCACGAATTAAACAACTTACATTGAAATATCGGAGTAGCAAGTGAAACATGCTAGCATATAGCTACCACTTTGTTGGCGAAATTTACCGAATGGTACCACTTTACGTTCTGGATACCAAAATCTACCAGTTTGTAGCTAAGTTTTTTCAAATTGGACAAATCATCGAATTCCAGCGAATTGACAGCGTTTCTGACTATTGGGCCCCACCTGTAAGGCCGACGTGGCTAACTCAGGACGACGGCGGTTAGTGCCGTTACATTCTACCGCCGGGCCCACCTGTCGGGCGCGACCGGGCATACAGAGCCCCCCGGTCGTTGACCGGTCAGTTATCCTCCCCGCGCGCTCTACTTCTTCCCCCTCGCTCTGCCAAGGTCGACCCGCCGGTGCCGCCGCAGTTTCTGTCGCCGTCGTCCACGCGCGGCCGCTCGCCGCCACAATGCCGAGTTGGGACGACGGCGAGTCCTCTGCTGGGTCCTCTGTGCGAGATGTGAGTACATTTTGCAGCTTATTTTCTAGGGTTAGGGTTTCAGAGATTTGGGGATTGAGTAGATCCGTATATTGAACTACGAATCCGTGTATTTGATGGTTGTTTAGGAGTATCCGGATGTTGATTTCCGCCCAGATTTCATTGTTGACCCGAACTGGTGCGGCATAGCTGTTGATGCGCCTGATTTTTGCCGCTACCACGAGAAGATGCCAGAGAGGTTCGTCGCATTCGAAGGGACGAATGCTGGCCGTCGTCTGTACGCATGTGCAGTGCAGCCTGTAAGTGCAAATCCCTGATTTGATGTAGTTGTTCTTGATGCAGGCAAGCATTTTAGTTGAGCACATTTCATTATCTCTGTAATTCTACTTACAGCAAAATCAGTTAATTGTTGTTAGGATAATTTTACTTGAGCACATTTCATTATCTCTGTAATTCTACTTACAAGAAATAAGTTAATTGTTGTTAGGATAATTTTACTTGAGCACATTTCATTATCTCTGTAATTCTACTTACAAGAAATCAACTTATTTGTTGTTAGGATAATATCAACTGTGGTTTCATGCACTGGGTTGATGGTGAATGGTCACCATCTCTGAAACTAGCTCTGAAAAGACTCTGGGCAATGTATCATGATAGCAACAATTTAAGGATTGATGAGAAAATTGAAAATGGGAAGTTAGTTAAGGATCTATGTGAGGAGAAGAAGAAGCTTCAAAATAAATATAACAGCCTGTTAGAGGATGTGCACAAGTGGATGGATGATACTGAGAGGCAGGTGCAGGCTGAGAATTATCAGAAGATAATGCATGGGAAATCAGAGATGAAGCCAAAGTCAGAAGATGCCAAGTTCAAGCTCATGGAGATTTTGAAGAAAGAATTTGAGAGGGACTTGGGTGAGATGGAGGTGCAGAGGAACAAGCTGCAAGAGGAACTTGTGTTTCTGAAGAACAAGTATGCTGCAGATGCAGAGTTGATTGAATTTAGGGAGCAGAAATGTAGAGAAGAGAGGGAAGCTCTGAAGTTGGAAAGGGAGGCTGTCAAGGTGGAGAGTGAAGCTTTGAAGAAAAATGGTGATGACATGAAGAAGGAGATGGATGGACTGAAACAAGAAAAGAAGAAGCTTGAGTATATGATCTATGATCTTCTGAAGGTAGGTGAAGCAAAGAAGGAGAAGTTCAGGAAGATCAAGGCTATGTGTGATGAAGAGCTGTAATGATGAAGAGCTGTAATAGCTAGGTGCTGGTTATGTGTTATTTGTTGTAATGGACCTATATAACTTGTGATGAACTATGTTATGTTAGTTGTATTAAGCTAGCTGGCATTTAATATTGGCAGTAATGCAAGTATGTAATGCCTGGAGTAGAACAATATAATCTATGTGAACCTTCTATACATGTGTTGTACCAATTATGTGTACTACTTTGAGAATCATGTGTTTATTCACATTTATTTTAGGTTATATTGATGTAAAAAAGTGAGAAAGTTAGGAATTGATGTCATTATTCACATTTTTTTGCTAGTTAGGGTTGTCGAGAACCCCTCGACATCAAAATATAATGGTTATTAGGGTTGTCGAGAACCCCTCGACATCAAAATATAATGGTTGTTAGGGTTGTCGCGAACCCCTCGACATCAAAATATAAAGGTTGTTAGGGTTGTCGAGAACCCCTCGACATCAAAATATAAAGGTTGTTAGGGTTGTCGAGAACCCCTCGACATCAAAATATAAAGGTTGTTAGGGTTGTCGAGAACCCCTCGACATCAAAATATAATGGTTATTAGGGTTGTCGAGAACCCCTCGACATCAAAATATAAAGGTTGTTAGGGTTGTCGAGAACCCCTCGACATCAAAATATAAAGGTTGTTAGGGTTGTCGAGAACCCCTCGACATCAAAATATAAAGGTTGTTAGGGTTGTCGAGAACCCCTCGACATCAAAATATAAAGGTTGTTAGGGTTGTCGAGAACCCCTCGACAACCAAATAAAATGGTAGTTAGGGTTGTCGACAACCCCTCGACAACCATAACATGACATAATTGACACCAAAAATCATGGATATGATTCAAAAATCATGGATATGATCCAAAAATCATGGATATGATCCAATAAACATGGATATGATCCAACAATCATGTATATGATCCAACAATCATGTATATGATCCAGAAAACATGGAAAACATCCAGACAATAATGCATAGAGTCTTTAACATAGTCTTGCTAAAACATAGTCTTACAATCAAACATAGTCTTGCACATGGTACACAAATAACATAGTCTGAGACATCATTCACACAAACAACAGAGTCTTGAACATGACAAATAACAAGACAGTTTTCAACATGAAAGTTCACTCATTCCCACTAGCATTTAAGTAGCCTCCAATTCTTCCTTTGAGTACAGTCCTCTTTCTCTTCTTGGCATGGCCAGTAGGTCCATGAGTATCAGTAGAAGACCCAGGACCTGATCTAGGTGCTAAGAAGGGCCTGGTAGCTCTAGCACTTGAGGGAGCAGAAGGTGTTGGGGCAGGTTGTGATGTTCTTGGTAGATTAGTTACTGGAATAGTCACAGGCACAGAATAGGATGTACCACCTGATGTTCTTGGTAGATTAGTAGTCACTGGAACATTGTAAACAGCAGCTGGTGTTGTGGAAGCAGGTTGTGATGGTCCAGATGCAGCTGGTGTTGTGGAAGCAGGTTCTGCTGGTGTTGTGGAAGTAGACCTTGTACTCTGTCAAGGAAATGGCACAAATTACTGTGAATACAATGAAAACAGTATGCACATATTGCAATGTTCAACATATTGTAAATGTTACCTTGTGATTGGATTTTCTCATCTGCAAAGCTGGCTTCAGAGGTTGCAAGCATGAAGTAAACCTATGTCCTACTTGCTTGCAGTTGCCACAAGTGATGCTGGCCATCCTAGATGTATCCCTTGGTGCTGGAACCTCAAACTGTCCCTTCCTCCTTTTAGTCTGCTTCCTACCAGGTTTGTCTCTGAAAACAGGTGGGTCAATATCATCTGTCTCTGTTCTTATCCAATCCTCAGGGCCAGGGACAGGGAAGATGACATTCTGGTATGCTGCTTTGTACATAGGCTTTTTGAAGAAGTCATGCACATAATCTTCAGGATGCTGCTTCAACTTAGCAATGGCAGCAACTGCATGGTTGCATGGAATACCAGTCAAGTCCCATTTCTTACACCCACATGTTCTTGCTTGTAGGTTGACAGAATACACTTTCACAGCACTAGTGACTTCATACAGCCCCACATCTGCATTCTTAGCTACACAATGCCTAGAGTATTTCTTGGACTCTTCCAGCATTTCACAGTAATGAGGTGTGATCTCCCACAATGTGCTTGCAGTCTTCTTCCTAATGCCACTGTACTTTACCATTAGCTTGGACCTTATACCATCAATCATTGTTCTGATAGGCTTGCCTCTAACATCTAGGATCATTCTGTTGAATACTTCACTAAGATTATTGACCACTAGATCTGTTTTGCAGTTACTATCAAAAGCATGTCTGGCCCAAGCAGATGGAGGTATTTGAGCCATGTAGTTGTATGCTAACTCACTTTCATTCTTGAGAGAGGCCATTGCAAGGTCAAATCCAGATTTTGTGTAGGAGTAACTAGCTGAATCTATGAATTTCTTTAGTTCTTCCCCTCTAAACCCAGCACTCTGAAAGTTGGCATATATATGTCTAAGACAGAATCTCTGTGGGGAATTAGGAAAAATTTGGCTAACTGCTTTGAGTAGTCCCTGTTTTAACCATTTAAGTAGTACAATGTAAGCTACCAGCCCTGTGATGGTCTAGTACAAGTTATGCACAAAAAGGTAGTTTTATTCATTTACCTTCTGCCTGTCAGAGATGATGGTGTAGAATCCCCACTTCCCTGCCTCTCCTATGCAATATTTCAGTTGGGTCAGAAACCAAGACCAACTACATGTGTCTTCTTTGTCTACCACCCCAAATGCAATGGGAAAAATGTTATTGTTCCCATCTCTCCCTGTGGCAGCTAAGATCTGCTGTCCAGTTGAAAGCTTCACAAAGCATCCATCCACACCTATCAAGTTATTAAGCTAAATAGTTAGTTCAAAGCTAAATACAACATTTAGACAGTACATAGTGCAATATGCAGTCACATACCTATAAATGGTCTGCAACCATTGAGAAATCCCTCCTTGCATGCATTCAGACAGTAAAACAACCCATGGAATCTAGGGTTTGGACTGGGGTGCTCTAGGCTTCTCCTTGTGGTCACAATGCATCTGCTACCAGGATTGGATTCAAGCACAGCATTCAGATAGTCTCTAATTCTTGTGTATTGAGCTCTCTGGTCACCAACAACAACCTGCAGTGCCTTCTTCCTTGCTCTATAGGCTTTGCTCCTGGGAACTTCAATACCATGCTTGTGCTTTGCATTCAAAATCAAGGTATCAACACAAGTGTTGGGATCAGTTCTCAAAGCCTGCTCAGATTGCTTTGCTAACCAATCAATGGTTACCTTGGTATTATCACCCTTAGCAATACAAGTGTGCTCAGGTCTGAACTTTCTTATGCAGAAAGTTTTCTCATTTGCAATTTTAGAAGCAGTCATGTAAAAGGGACAATCATCCTCACTGCACATCACAATTATGCTCTTGTTAGAGTTCCTGTGATAGTGATAATTCCTCAACTGAGCTATATGAAAGGTCCTCAAGGCAATTCTGAACTGAACAGCATCTTTGAAGCACACTCTCAAAGCCATTTAACAATGAGGGTTCTCTCTTGTTTCATCATACCAAACCCTAGGTTTGGGTTTCTTCAATCTTCTTTTCCTTCCACTAAGCAGTTTGTATTTAGGTTCATATCCATCATCATCACTGAAAAGCAAATCACCAGGGTTGCTGTCCTCATCAGATGATGGCCTGAAGTAGTAGGATGAGCTGCCCTCTGGCTCATGATGTGATCTAGTGGTTGGTCCAGGATTTTTAACAGACTTCTCCTCAAAATAGTCAGCTTCTACCTCCTCAACCTCTTCTTCTTCTGAAGATTCTTCAAATAATTCCTCAACCTCAGTGTCACCTTCATAATGTTGAAAGGGATCTGATCTTGCCATCTTCTCCTGCCTCAGGGCCTCCAAGATAGCTTCCTCCTCAGGGTCTCTGACTTGCTCTAGCTTCTCCTTCTTGATCTGCTTCTCCATCTTGATTTGCTTTATTAATTCAAGGTCTCTCTGTACTCCTTTGTTGTGTTCTTCTGGATTGTATTCTCCCCTGCTGTAACATAACTCATCTCCACTGAATTGACTGAATTCACTCTCACTGTCTAGGCACACTAAGGATTTCTTCTGCTTCTGCAAATTGCTGCTCTGTTGTGTTCCAAGATACAGAACATCAGAGTAGTCTATGGCTACTGGAATAATATCTTCATGGCGAGTACTCTCTTCATGGCAATCATCTGATATGTAGGTCAAACCCTCTCTGTCAACAGACATGACAGCTGGCTGATTCAGTTCTACAGCTTCTGTTTGCACCAAGTTGAAATCTGCTGGTGCTGTTAAACCTTCCTTAATCACTGTTAAATTAAGCACCTTCACTGTCTCATACTGCCTAAGCATTTCTTCAACCTTTGACATTCTGTCAATTATTTCCATACCTGCCATTCCTTTTCCTTTCTCCCTAACATAATACATAGGATCCCTTATTCCATAACCATGCATTTCAATCAAAGAGAACAGATTCAGCACTGTGATATCAGATCTACACATTGTTCTCTCCAAATTGTCTTCACCAAAAAAATGAAACCTCACATCCCACACCTCATCATCAAGGCTACAACACAAAATAAATATACTTATGTCACTAACTTATTCGAACAACTGACAGACTTAGGTTGCAGAACAGAGAAAGAAAAAAGATTCAGAGAAAGACTCAGAAACTTACTCAACGCCGCCGAATGCCGAAGCCCACCGGTGGCTGGTGTTGGCCGGTGAGTTATACACCGCCCTAGACAGAGCCGCCGCCGCCCGGTGCTCCGGCGAATCGGCCCACATTCGCCCCGGGGAAAGAGCGCGGCCGCCGCCGATATTGTACCCGCCGCCACTCTCATCGCCTTCGTACGCATCGTCGCCGGGAGGACGCGCGGCGACGGAACCGCCGCCACCGCCGGGATGAGCAGCCGCCATCGCCAGCAACCAAATCGCGCGCGGGGGGGCGGGGGGAAAGACCGGAGCGGGACTGAAACCTAAAATGGAGTCAACGCCGGTTATGCCCGGTCGCGCCCGACAGGTGGGCCCGGCGGTAGAATGTAACGGCACTAACCGCCGTCGTCCTGAGTTAGCCACGTCGGCCTTACAGGTGGGGCCCAATAGTCAGAAACGCTGTCAATTCGCTGGAATTCGATGATTTGTCCAATTTGAAAAAACTTAGCTACAAACTGGTAGATTTTGGTATCCAGAACGTAAAGTGGTACCATTCGGTAAATTTCGCCAACAAAGTGGTAGCTATATGCTAACAACTCCATGCCGTTGAGTTCTGAAAATCCACCGACTTCCGTAGACATCGTAGTGTAGTGATGCTGATGCTGTGATGCATTCAAGCGTAGCTGGCTAGCTGCATTATTTGGTGAAGATTGAGCCGGAGCAGGGGAAGCTGTATTTATGTCTCGTCTTTGTACAAGCACTGGTGTTGCCAGAAAGCCACTTTCCTGTTTCGTGCAAGTGTACTTTGCTTACGCACTCTGGTGAAAGTTCAGTCTTTGTTGTCTCCCCGCTGTAGGACTGCACGCAGCACGCAGGCGTGGCAAGCAAAGCTCTGCGTTTGCAGAGATATGGATTTAAACGATTGAGGAGTATGTTGTGTGATTTGTGATATTGAGAGTGTCATGTGGGAAGTATTGATGTTTAGCAGGTTATCCATCAGTCATCAGTAGTTGCAATCTTCCATACTCTCAATATTTGTTAAGCTATCTATCCCAGGAAAATTATTAGAGGCTAGAAAAAGTTTGAAACAGCTTGCAATTAGGTTTCGTTAATTAGGCTGGAAAAACTCACAGTTCCAGTTCGGAATAACCTTTAATCACACCAAGCATCTATTGACATCGAAGTAATCAAACGGTCGCAAAATAGCACTTACTTCATAAAACACTCAACAATAGGACATAATGTTCAAATGGTGCAAGTCAGGGTCTTGGCATGAACTAGATCATACCAAGCCTTCGTCTGCGAGTCTATGAGGGTTGAGCAGGCATGCACCAGCGGGATCCCGCATGTCCCGCAAAATGCAATAATTATTACAAAATGTACTATCGATCTTAATTCCACATCTAACTAAATTGTTCTATTCAGAAACGAATCCGCCCCGCATAATGCGCCGCTTGAATCCCTAGGGTTGAGTCAGCCAACACTACCTAGGACTCCTGGGTGCACCTCGTGAGACCTACTTGCTCCGCCTCAGTAGCCACTCTCATGTTGTCGGTTTTTTCCTTTTCAGCTTCAATCCTAATCTTGTCCTTCTCAATGGCCACCTTGTCCTTCTCAATCTCTGTCCTTCTTGATGGCCATCTTGTTCCTCTCGATTTTTTTTATCTTCTCAGCTTGTATGTAGCTCTTGAACGTTATATTTTTCTTTTGCTCTCTCAACTCTACTCTCCTTTTAGTTGACACCTCTATTGCTCATCACTACGGCCAAATGTTCTCACAATGAGATTGATGAGGCCTCACACTTTATGACTTACTTCTCTCACTTCCTTCCCTTAGGCCAAACCACATCGAAAGATAATGATATAACAGCTAGAGGGGGTGAAAGGAATTTAGAAAATAACTACTAACTAAAACAAACATGATACCAGCAACAATAACAGAATTAAGCAGCACATGATGAGGACTATACATAAGAGGCACATGATGAAGCAATCGAAACAGAGTATGCAAAACAGAGTAGCGACTTAAAGCTTTAAGCAAACAAACATATCAACAAACACACAAAGCATGCGAACTAAATCAAAAGAAAAGGAGATGAGTACACATGCTTATTTCCTCTAGTTCAAGATGTTAGCTCTAATGTGACATTAGGCTTAATAGGATACTCATATCAACAAGGTATACCTTCTTTTTCGAAAGCTCATCTGAAAATCACTCCAGGTTAAGCGTGCTTGGCCTAGAGCGATATGAGGATGGGTGACCGACCGGGAAGTTGTTCCCGGGTGCGCACGAGTGAGGAAAAAGTGCGTAGGAAAGACTAGTATTGGTTTGTGGGACTAGTCTAGAGATCCTAGATAGCTGCGAGGGGCAATAGGCCTGGCCACGTGGTGACCGGGGTGTTACATTTGGTATCAGAGTCGATCCTCGTGGTAACACAGGCGTGTGCGGGTCAGGTGCACGGACATGTGGCCCATCGTGGAACATGGGTCGGCACTGGACGCATGGACGTGTCCAAGAGGGGAAGTTCTTGGCCTGGGGCTAACCGATGAGGACGTCGGTCTTCTAAGGGGGTGAGTGTGTGACATCCTGGCCAAGGCTTAATATGATTGATAGGATATTTATATCAACAAGGTATACCTTCTTTTTCGGAAGCTCATCCAAAAATCGCTCCAAGTTAAGCATGCTTGGCCTGGAGCGATTTGAGGATGGGTGACCGATCGGGAAGTTATTCCCGGGTGCGGATGAGTAAGGACAAAGTACGCATGAAAGACTAGTGTTGATCTGTGGGGCTAGTCTAGAAATCCTAGATAGCTACCAGGGGTAACAGGATCAGCCACGGGGTGACCGGGGTGTCCATCAACATCACTTGCTGATGGCTTAGCCTTATTTTCTGTTTGCACAAGCATCACCCTATCACTGATGGTAGACCGTCGATGTGACCTCCAAACCTTCACATATTTATCGTGACAAATCCCCACCTTGGATGCTCGAAGGCGCCACTTAGGACGCGTTCGGAAACCCTCCGCTCCTTAAATCGCGCTCCAGGAGCGGCAGTACAATTCGGCAGAGTCACTCAAATTGAGCAGTGTGCGCTCGCTGAGAGATTCGTTGAGCGGAGCAGCGAGGAGAGATTTTGAACACGCCCTTAATCCTCTAGGAGATGCTAAATCTCCAAGAGTAACAAACATATCTTATTGAACGCAACCCCACTCTTGTTTGGTGCTCAACCAAACTCAAACTCCAATTCTCAAAAGATATCTTTCTAGCTGAGTTCTATCAGTCGTTTTGGGAAGTAATTAAGATTGACTTGATGCGCTTATTTGAGGCATTTCAGCATGGCGATTTGCCTCTCTTTCATTTGAATTATGGGACAATCATTTCATTACCTAAAAAAGAAAATGCAACTCGGATCCAACAGTATAGGCCGATTTGTTTATTAAATGTCAACTTTAATTTTTTTACAAAGGTAGGGACCAATCGGATGACTAAGGTTGTCTTATCGATAATCAGACCTACACAAACGGCGTTCATGCCAGGGAGGCATATTTTAGAGGGGTTCTCGTGTTACATGAAACAATTCACAAACTTCATAGGAAGAAGCTAGATGGAGTCTTACTTAAAATTGATTTCGAAAATGCCTACGATAAAGTCAAATGGCCGTTTTTGCAGCAAACTTTGAGAATGAAATGATTTGATTCAAAATGATGTAAATGGATTAATGATTTTGTGAGTCGAGGTAGTGTCGGGGTCAAAGTTAATGATGACATTGGTCATTATTTTCAGACTCATAATGTACTAAGACAAGGTGATCCACTTTCCCTGATACATTTAATCTTGTGGCTGATATGTTGGCCATCCTAATTGCTAGAGCCAAGGAGGATGGTCAAGTAGATGGTCTTATTCCTCATTTAGTTGACGGGGGTATTTCTATTCTACAATATGCGGACGACACGATTATTTTATTGGAACATGATTTAGAATAGGCGTTAAATATGAAATTAATTTTATGTATCTTTGAAGAATTGTCAGGATTAAAAATAAACTTCCGTAGGAGTGAAGTATTTTGTTTCGGGAAAGCTAAAGATGTCGAGAATGACTACATCACTCTTTTCAGATGTGAACCTGGTTCGTTTCCATTCAGATATTTGGAATACCCATTCGCTTTCGTAAATTGACAAATGGGGAGTGGAAGATTATTGAAGATCGGTTTGAGAATAAATTAGCTAGCTGGTTAGGGAAATGCTATCGTATGGTGATCCATTAGTGTTGATTAATGTTGTGTTAACCAGCCTACCTATGTTCATGTTATCGTTCTTTGAGATACCTAAAGGGGTATGCAAAAGATTGGATTATTTTAGATCACGCTTTTTATTGGCAGAGTGAGGACACAAGAAAAAAATATAGATTAACTAGATGGAATATTATCCGCAGACCGAAAGACCAAGGGGGTCTTGGCATTGAGGTTCTTGAAATAAAAATAAATGCTTATTTTGTAAATGGTTATTCAAATTATTAGCTAAAGGTGGACTGTGGCATGATTTGATTATTAATAAATATCTGCACTCCAAGTCTTTATCTCAAGTAAAGGTGAGGACTTCAGACTCTCCGTTCTGGAAAGATTTAATGAAATTAAAAGAGGATTTTTTAGCGAGGTTCTTTTACAATAGGTAATGGAGAGAACACTTGGTTTTGGGAGGACACTTGGCTTGGTAATTCTCCGTTAGCTCAACAATATCCATCCCTTTATACCATTGCACAAAGAAAATAAGTTTCAGTTGCTTCGGTTCTATCACAAACGCCTCTATACATAGGTTTTCGACAGATGTTATCGGGGATTCACGCAAGTAGATGGATTCACCTTTGCACACGATTGATGGATGTTCAATTAACAACACAACGTGATGTTTTAAATGGGAGTTAACAAATTCAGGACATTTCACGGTCAAATCCTTGTATATAGAAGTATTTCCATAAATATCTTTGGAAAATAAAAGTTCCACTAAAAATAATAATTTTTATGTGGTTCTTGAAAAACAAAGTCCTGCTAACAAAAGATAACTTGATTAAAAGGAAATGGCAACGCAACACATTGAAAAATGTTGTTTCTGTGATCATAAAGAGATAGTTCAACATCTTTTTGTTCAATGTCCTCTTGCAAAAATGTGTGGCATATTGTTCATATGACTATTAGTATTTCCCCACCAAAAAATATCAAGTACTTGTTTGGTAATTGGCTGGCCGGTGTACCTAAAAAAAGAAAAAACATACATTCGAGTGGGTGCATGTGCTTTAGCTTGAGCCATATGGAGGGTCCAAAATGATTATATTTTTAACAAATGCAAAGTCTACTACCTTTATGCAGTTTATTCCATTTTCTACACACTGGATCCATATGTGGTTTTACCTATAACCAATGGAGAAACGCGAGGATTTGGTTACTGGGTACAACCAGCTAGAGAGGGTTGCACGGGATTTATACAGCCGGTGCAACTGGCCTTTGATCTCTGATTATCATGGTGATGCTTAGGAGCTCTTTGCTTTCAGGCTCATTTCATTGGTTAATACATGTATCTACATTGAGTGATCTATGATGTAATACTTTGTAAGACTGGTTACTAATAAATTAATGAAAAGCCATACGCATCCCTCGATGCAAAGGCCAGGGCGCGATGGCTTCCTTTTTGAAAAAACACGCGGGGTCTGTATGTTGTCTCACTCTTGCCAGAAATCGGTTGGCTCGCTAAAGATTAACAATATTTGACTGAAATCGGAGCGCCGCGGTAGAATTTAGTCGGATTCTGGTGACTTCGGTGCCGGTCATAGTTGGGATGAATCCCCCCCCCCCCCCCTAAAATAACCGGTCATAATTTGTTCAACCAAAATCTTAAAAGTTGGTTATTTTAAGGTTTTGATCACTTACGAAATCTACTAGAGGTGCTATATAGTGTTGGGTCCGATACAGGACTCTGGCATGTCAATTCTAGACTTCTTATATATAAAAAAATGTACCACGGGATGAGTGAGGACTAATGTAGACCAAGCTACATGTAGCCTTTTATATTCAAATGTATAAAATTTGCATTTTAAATTTTTTAAAAAATCTGAAACAAAATTCTTGAGATAGCCAATGTTGAGTGCTACAAACTGGTCAAAATTATAATATGAACTACTTTGTATTCTAGGTTACACAAAAATGACAAAATATGGCAAATTATATAGTCTTGAAATGTGTACTATTCGCTATATAATATATCAGATTTTATCATTTTTGTGTAGTCTAGAATATAAAGAGTTTCATATTGAAATTTTGACCGGCTTGTAGCATTCAACATTAGCTACATCGAGAATTTTATTTCAGAATTTTTTTAAAAATTAAAATATAAATTTTATATGTTTGAAAATAAAGGGCTACATGTAGCTCGGAATTTGCCTTGGACGATCAAAACCTCTCTCTGGAACAGGAACAGAATCCGACAGGTGTTTCTTTAAAACAAATTGATCAAGCTGGTATAGAAAAATGAATAAAATTGGAGAAGAGAAATGGATGGAAACACACGCAACAAAATACAGCAAAGGTGAACAGAAAAGAACACACGATTGTGACAAGATTTCTTAGACCACATGGAGGATCAACCGGGGGTACATACTCCATCTTCAAACTTCAAACGCCACTCACTAACCCTAAGATACATCGATCTTGGACACCAGACACATCAATCCAGAGACCAACACACTCACTTAATCCTACGAAATTTGGAGATTACCACGACGACCACACGCACCGGCTGGCTAGCCCACCACGACCCAGCTAGCAAGGAACACATGGACGGATCGACGGCCTAGTCCCTGGACACGGCCGCCCACGCGAAGGCGCCGTGCACGAGCGCCATCAGAGCCATGAGCGCCAGCGCCAGGGGCGAGGTGGAGCCGATCTGGCCGTCGACGGCGGGGCAGCCGGTCCTGTAGAGGTAGCCGTCCTCGAAGACCGCGACGGCGAGGAGGGAGGCGGCGAGGGAGATGCCGACGGCGAGGAGGAGCATCGCGCGCAGGAGGCGCCTCTTCCACGCCGCGGCGATGCAGCCGAGCCCCTTCAGGGCGGCGTCCGCGGCCTCGTCGTCGGCGTCGAAGCCCTTGCCACGAGCACGGGCGGCGGCGACGGCGGAGGCCTCGGCGGCGTCGAGCGCCATCTGCACCGAGAGGAGGAGCATGCCGGCGGTGAAGGTGGCGAGGGCGAGGAAGTCATGGCCGAGGTCGACGCGGAGGTACAGCTCCTTCCCGCAGGCGTTGGCGGGGCTCGCCCGGATCAGCATGCGGTAGGAGTTGCCCAGCAGGAAGGCGACCATGAGCAGCTTCAGCTGCTCCGTCGCCGCCGCCTTGAACATCGCCATGTCGATCTCTTGGTCGGCTCGGACGCTCGGTGGTCTGTCGCTCGCTCTGCTTGGGAAGGATGTGGCGGAGGGAGCACAATGGATGGCGAACAGGGGAAGTTGGATGAATTTGAAGACGAGTAGACAGACACTACCGTTGCTCCATAACCTGCCGTGCTTGCAGGATACAAAAAGTTGATGTCCATCCATTCCATTTCTACTGTATCTCGATGTACTGTAAAGTTAGCTAGCTTTCTGTGTTTAAGGGACGGTCAACAGCATGCATGTGCTAATAATGCACTTGCCGTTTCCATGATAGATAGACGTGGGGTGCTCCTACGTCAAGGTAAAGCATCGCAGAAACATGGCTTGGATGGCTCTCATGCAGCATTGTACTACAGCTGTGTGACTGTCTCTACCGCCAAAAATCATATCTTTACCATCCTAGTCCATGTTTGTTCATGTCAATAATTTCTTGCTAGATTTTTCTGTGGGTTATCTTGCTCTACATTTCAGGGAGAGAAGTTTATTACCTTAACCTGTTGAGGAGAAAATATTCGTTTTACCAATTTGCAGTCTTGTACAAAGTTTATACTAAGTCCTGACTGTTATTTCCGATCGGAGGGAGTACTAATTAAAGAGACGTAAAAATTTGTAAAGTACACGCGGACGACGGTTCTCACAACTCAAAATTTTGTTAAATTGCTGGTTGCCATGCAACGGCGGTTTCAATGCCTCCAAAACAAAAGCCAGCAGCAACGCTTTCTCTACTCCGCATTGGCAGTCTCAGTTTCGTCGTACGTGGCAGTCGTCGTGACGTCGTCATTGGCAGTCCTGCTCCATCCTTTCACAAAAGCCAGCAACGCTTTCTCTACTCATCCGCTTTTGCTAGCGGTGCAACATAACACCAGCTTTGGCTACAATTCAAAAGCTTAGAGCATCTCCAGCCTCTCTCCCATGAGGCCTCCGACAGTCCTTTTTTTCATCCGGACAGCATTATTCGGCCCAGTCGTACCCCCAGTTTCTCGTTTCCCCCCGGAATAGGCCCTTAATCCATCCGGAGAGCCCAGACCATCCCCGGCTTTTCGAGGCACGGTCGGGGACTCCGAACGAAACAAAAACGCGCGAAACGTCGAGCGGGCCCGCGGTGTCGGCCACAGAACGGGTAGTTGCCTCCATTTATTTCGTTTTCCCTCCAAAATGCGCCGCATATACCCATTTTCCCCGCCGAATTCCACCATTCCCCCACAGTTGCAGCTCCTCCTCTCCCCTTCCACCACCATGTCGCCGAAGAAGATCTCCGACGACGGCGCGCCGAAGGCGAGGAAGCCGCGGGCGCCAAAAGAGAGGCCGCCGGGTTGGACAAACGCAAGGTGGGCGGCGGATGTGGAGCGCCGACAGACCGAAACTCGCGGTAGGGCAGAGAGGGAGAAGAAGCTCGCGGCAAAGAGGGTGGCGGCGGCGGACGAACATGTGAGGCTGGTCTCCATGTCCATGAACATGGGCCAGCCGCGCGTCGGCCAATTTCCCGGTCCATGGCCAACCCAATGTACGATCGGCTCTCCTTCCACCTTCTTGCCGGCGTCACCGACCATGTTCCATGATAGCTTCGTCGTCGGCATGTCGAGGTTTACGCCATCGCCACCGTAGTACGACGCTGTGATGCACGAGGGCATCTCGCCTGCCCTGCGCCGAGGACCGCTCTCCTTCTCCAATGGGATGCCATCACCGAATGACGGCGTGATGCACGACATGATCACGTCGGGCTCCATGGCCGCCGCGTCGAGCCCGGTTTTCTTCACACAAGAGGAGGCAAGGGCGAAGGAAGCCGTCGCGTTGCGGGATGCCATGGACGATCAGAACGACGTGTTTGGAGACGACACCCAAGACGTCGACGAAGAAGAAGAGGAGCAGGCCAACCTCGACGAGGAGGAGGACGCGCCTAAGCCCACGCCGATGTCGAAGGGGAGGAAGAAAAGGAAGAAGAACTCGCTGCCGACCGAGACGTGGATCAAATGGACGGGCAAAGAAGAGGAGTGCCTCGCCGAAGCTTGGAAGACCGTTTCCATGTACAGCATTACCAGCGCCAATCAAAACTATGAGACGTATTGGCAGCGGGTCAAGTTGGCGTTCGACGAGCGCAAAATCGTCGATCCCTACTTCAACAAGACGGTGATGATACGCGGCGACAAGGCCATGGGCACCCATTGGGGGATCATGCAGGCGGCGTGCAGCAAGTGGCATGGCATACAGGAGGAGATCGAAGCTCGTCCGGTGAGCGGCGTCGACTTTGAGGCCAAGGTATGCTCACTCGCTGTGTCGTCCGTCGACCCTGGATCGTCGAGGTTTCATTTTGATTCGCCAGCCTGTCTTTGCAGATGCGGCGGGCGTTCGACACGTACATCGACGACACCGATGGCCAGACGTTCAAGTACCTCAACATCTTCGCCCGCATCGAGAATTGCGAGAAGTGGGTGGACGTACGCCAGAACCTCGCGAAGAACAAGGACGAGCAGTACAACCCCGATGCTCCAGCCCCTGCTGCGTCGGCGGGCTGCCCCGAGCTCGGTCAGAAGAAGCTGAAAGAACTGAAGAAGGCGGGCCATCCAGCCGAAAGGTTGCAGGCGTCCTTCGACAAGTGCTGGGCCGACACCAGGGCGCACGCCGCCGGGAGGGACGACAAGTACGACGCGCGGTGGAAGGAGATGCTCGCCAACCAGGGCGTCCGGATCGCCTTACTGAAGGCAACCTCCGTGGCGAAGAAGAGGAACACCGACCTTGCGTTCCCAATCGACGGCAACAACAACCAAATGGACGAGGAGACGAGGGCTTGGTACGATGTCCATCGCCAAGACATCCTCCGGCCTCCGCCTTCGTCCTTCCCTTCGACGTCCACTCCAGCGGCCGACGATGCATCACCGCCTGACGAAGGAATGACAAACGAGCACCCGATATTTGCCTACCTGGTTTTCGGTCCAGGAGAGGTCTCCTTCAGAAGGCTTTTGAGGCCCATCAAGGCAGTGGTCTAGCGTGGCCCAGGAGCTGAACTTGATGTGCAAGCAAGGGCCCGAAGGTTTAGAGTTGGATTAGGTTTCGTTTGTTGGAGTATCGATCCGATCTGTATCAGGTTTGATGGACCGTCCCGAGACCCAGCCTTCGCATATAAAAGGCTGGGAGGGAGACCTCAAAACCCTAGACACTTTTCCACCCACCTCACGCCGGAGCGCTCGACAGCTTAGAGCTCTCTGTTTAGGCTAGATCCAATCTACGCCGCCATTGTACCACCATCATCGCCACATCGTCGTCAATACAAAGTCAGACAAGCAGGACGTAGGCCTTTTACCTTTCGAGGGGGCTGAACCTGGGTAAAACCTGTGTTCCTTTGCTTTCGTCTGATCGCCGTCGAGTTCGCCAGGTCCCCAATACGCTTCCTAGTTCGAAAGCCCTTCGACATGGGCATTGCCGGGGATAAACCTCGTCACCGCCCGATTCCACGCCAGAGGCGCAGGAAGGGACCGCCGATGAGCCTGTTATCGTCTAGTTTCTGTTTCGATCGCCGGATTGTGGCTGATCCGATCGCCAAACTATTGGGCAATGCTTTTGTGTAGCGGAAAGACGTTTTTATGATACTATCCCCCTAATGGGTGAATGCCGGGCGGCAACTGGGAAAATGTTGCCACCCACGCCCTATTTGCATCCAATCCGGTGTTTGTTATGTCTGGATTTTGGCCCGGGGGCTCAAACGGCTTGCCCTCCCCCTCCCTCTAACTAACCTCTGGCGGAACCGTTTTTTGAAGCCATTTGGGGGGCGCCGATGGAATTTTCGCTATGGGAAGGACATGATTTCCAGCCGCACCCCCATCTCAAATGAAGCATTACCACAAACACTATGTGAGCGAGCGTGGGCGCAGTCGAGGCCACCACCGAGCGGCGAGAGCTCGAGCCCCTGGTCACGGGCGAGTAGCAGAGAAGGAACCGAGGCACAGCGGCGAGTACCTCCAGCGCGCCGCTGGACGCTAGCGCGGCGTGCTGTCTGGGAGTGCCGACCTCGTCCTGCACGAGCTACCGACGCAGTCCAACGAGGACATGCGGCTGAGCCTCCCAGCGCTACGCCCTGGGCGCCGCCGACCGCCTCCCAGCTCGCTGGCGTCCTCCATCTCCGTGCGCCGTTCTCCACCTCCGCGCGCCGGCCTCCCAATGCGTGCCGGCCTCCACCTCCGCGCGCTGGCCTCGCCGCGCGACGGCCTCCTAACGCGCTGGCGTCCCCCGCCTCCGCGCACTTTTCACTTCCACGCGCCGGCCTCGCCGCGCCTCACTGGCCCGCCGTGCGCTGGCCCTCCTCGCCGCGCCGCGATGATGGTCGAGCCGCTATGCCCTCCGTCAGTGCGTCACCGACAGCGCGCCGTCCTCCACCTCCGCGAGGCGGGCCTCGCCTCCGCGAGCCGGCCTCGCCGCTCCGCGATGGTCCCTCCACCAGCGCGCCTCCACCTCCGCGAGCCGACCTCGCCGCGCTGCGCCGCGCCGCACCGTGATGGTCCCTCCGCCAGCGCACCTCTCGCCGTGACGCCCTTCGCCAGCGCGCCACCGACCGCCTCCCATCACGCCACGTCCGCCAGCTTGCCGGTCGGCCGCCTCCAACCAACGCGCTGCCGAGCACACAATGCTCCAGCCTCCAGCACGCCACCTAGCTTCCTCCACCATGAGCGATGCGCTTGCGCAGAGAGAAAAGGTTCTCGGTGGAGATTAAATGAGGAGAGAGAAAAAGGAATAGAAAAAGGAGGAGAGAGAGGCTTGGGTCACTACATGTGGCCCGATGTGAAGAAAAAGCTAGTGCCATTGCAGTAATTTAAATACATCTGTTTAAATGGTTAATCCTTGAGGTGCTATTCGGATGGATTATCAAGAACCTGAATTAGATAGGTGGAGGTCTGGATGGAATGGGAACTGGCACTGTTGATGATTGCAGTTGAACATCTACATCTCCTAATCTTTTGGGGTGGATCTGCGTTTAATGAAGGAAATTCAGTTCGTCCTTTACCAGGCTGCAGCTTCATGGACATGAAAGCAGAAATCGTCAATCCATTGTTTGTCTAACGAGGAGGAAAGAGCTTTGGTCCAGAACTCCTTTCGCCACCCCTCCCGTCTTCAGAAACAAAAACATGAAGAGTGAAGTTTTGGTTTCGAATCCTCTTTTAGCAAAATTGAAATCGACAATCTGTAAATTATTCAAAAGCCGTAAGTTCTCATGTTACTCAAAGACATGTCTAAAGCCTCAATATGCCTATAAATTGAGCCATTCTTAGACAAAACAACTGACTTGAATATATCACACAGATTATGCAGAACTAGCTAGGGCACTGAGCACCATCGAGAAAGTCAACAAAATAAGAAGAAAATGTGCCATGACACAACACATAAACTAACATTGGAATATTGCAGGAAAGAACATATCAAGGTTATATAGGCTAAATGCCTAATTCTTACTCAGTGTGGCCAGTAACATAGTACTGTCTACTATGACACTATTATCCTTCTGAAACACAGAACCATTTAATACTATCATGCTGCCCAAGTTGTAATAATTGAGTAATACAGCAGCTAGTAGAGACTCCACATCTTCGGTGCACATACATAAGAATGTAGAGCTTCCTGTGAGCATACTTTGAACAAAAACAGTGTTGGTGCCGCCAACGTGACAGATCGGTAGAGCTCACCACCCTGGACCATAAGGAAATAACTATCAACAATTATTCCCGTAAATAAAAAGCAAACAGAGCACAAACAGTTATGAAGGGGAAATGTAAACATATGACTCAAGAAAATAACGTGTGTAACTACAACTCTGGAAGATCAAACACATATATCATATATGTGGCGCCTAACGTTCGAATGAAAATGAATTGTATGGAAGTTTAATACAGGAAAACACATCCCCTTGGAAACAATGGCAGCAAACATATGGTCACACCTAATGAAGAACATGTAACTAGCAGGTAATAAGATGTTCAGGTGCCTGCCACATTTCTAATCTTTTCGAGAAAATGATAACCTGAAGCACTAGTAACATCTATACCCATGCTCATTTAGATGACAACAATGATAACAATGTTACATTACAATGGTATATGTACCTTGACCATGTTACTTATATGAATCAGGAAAACAGGACTACAGAAAATGCAATTTATTAACTGCTATTTGTCTGAAGGATAACAAAGTTATGAAACTATTTATGGCTAGTAAACTGTGGCTAGATTTGGACTGTGCCATATGAGTCATTATCCTGATTGACATGCTTTAATTTGTGTCAGTTCCAAAAATTGTATTCTAGCATGATCATTGAGTTTTTCTTGGTACACTTCAAAACCAGGAAACACTTTTGGATATACAGTATTCATGGTTAATCTAATTACAGGATCATCAGCTAGTGATACCAACTTCTAGGATTTTGTTGTGAACAAATGAAAGGAGCGACAGGAACTTCATAGACAGAAGTACAGAAGATTAAACCCATGAACGTGCATGATGTTCAGAATTTGAAACTGCCACCGATATCAACTCTTTCAACAAAATATTCTTTTCTTGAAAGGCAATATTTTACAAATTCAGTTGAACTTGTTTATTTTAAGCAAGATTTGTTTACTATTTAAACTTCAAACAAATAGTCAGACTATGAGTAGGTAAACTCCAAATCTTCAGACAAAGTATGTATATAGCATAACAGCTGGAAGCATCTAATGATTTCATGCAATCTAATATTACAGGATACTAAAGCAGTAAATGAGACGAGAGAACACAAAAATAATCATATGAACACCAATAGTGTCCCTTTAGACATTTGTTTGGTCTTCTAATGGTCAAACTGAAAAAAGAAGCTCAAAAGAATATTGGTACCTTGTCTACTGTGAAGATAAGGTAATAGAAAGGGGCATTTGTTGCTCACTAAAGATCTTAGAGTGAATAAAAGTACCTTCACCCAACTAACCACCAATAAAAGGTCAAACAAAATAAAAGAAGAACATGAAGGTAAATTTAAGATGAGGTGGTTCATGGTTATTCAGTTATTTTTACAGAAACTTTGTTCTGAGTCACATTGCATCACAAGTAGCAAGGTCTGTTCCCTTCATTCTAGTAATTCATTTGTTTTTTAAAAGGGGATATCCCCAGCCTCTTCATCGGTTGATGCACAAAACCATATTTGTTACGAAGTTATATCATCACAAAACTTACATAAAGCAAACCAGATACGAGTTACAATCAAAAATATATAGAAATTATATGTCATCCTTTTATTTTAGTGGTTAAAGCATGAAAAGTGAAATGGTTCGTTTTCTTCAACCAACTAAAGTTCATGCTTCACAACGAATTTACATATTTGTATATATGTGCCCACAACTGTCATGGCAAATTAACAAAAACGCAAGCATACGTATTGTTCACAAAAGACAGGGATAATATTCATGCCGCAGCCATAAAGCACGTTGATCACGTATAACAGCTACCATTATGCAAATGAACCTCATGTCCTTACATACTAGATGCTACCCAAGCTAACACATGCCAAGCTGCAAACTTTCAACAAAACATCGCAGATCTAGTTAAGTACTAGAAATTTATGGATACATTTACCTTAAACAAAAAACAGGAGGCGAATAAATGAGCTAAAACACAATACGATAAAGAAAGAGAGATAAACAATTGAACACTATGTTAGTATCAGTGTAAACATTTACTTCTCTTGCGCTAAACCAAGCTGTGCTACCAAATTAGCTTGAAAGGGGCATAAAAGGATAGAGTGCCATCATGATGGCATCAAAATTCATCTGTTCATCCATGAAGTGTTTTCAAATTAATGTACACATAAATTGGTTATTATGGTCATGGTTCAAAAAAGCGTACGCCTTGGTACGCTTAAGCGCTGAGCAGTTGTCTTCCGCTTCGCTTTTGGCCTAAGCGTTCGATTAAGCGAGACAGGAATCTGGTCGTGTTTTGTGCTAGAATCTCCTTTGTGCGAGTGTTGGTGTGTTGCCTGTGTTGCTCTGCTCCTTGCTCGATGCATTGATGCTATATTAATTTGATTAGGCCTCTTGCTTAGCTGCTTGGTACTCCACTACTGCTTAGCTGCTTGTTTCTATTTGTTACATTGTTTGCTTAGCTGCTTCTGTTTTTATAAGAAAATGGAGCAAAACTGAGACCAACCAAGGTATTAATCCCCGTATTGCTCAGAAATGTAGCATTACATGCTTAGAATACAAAATTACGGGTATATGTGCCCATCTTGACTTCCCTGTTTCATGTTTGTACTATTTTAGCCTGAGCGCTTAAGCGGCGCTTAAGCTCGCTTAAGCAGCAGTTCCTCTAAGCAGTGCCTCACCGCTCGCTTAGCGCCTAGCGCTTTTTTGAACCTTGATTATGGTGCTATAACCGGCAAGCTTCACAATGTGAAATAAAACAGATGTGGATAGGATAGGATGATCAAAGCATGTGATTAACTCTTCTACCAGCAACATAATATGTTCTCTATGAAAACCTGAAGTGAGAAAGACTGATAAGAACTACTAAAAGAAAACTTTTACAGATGTGCAATATGTCATCAGAAGAAATCCTACCAACATTACATATCTTCAAACAAATGGATACACATTCTATACAGCAAGATCATGTTAACCAGAAGCCATTATGATGCTATTAGCCTAGTAAAGCTAAAGCATACACATGCAAGTATGCGACAGACTGGTAAACTGATGTGAGCAAGTAACCATTTTTATCAAGCAAGATCACTGAACTAGAAAATGGCATGAAGAGGAAAAGAAGATCTTACACGTGCGCTAAATAAAATTGTGCACTAAACAAAATTGTGCTACCAATTAGCTTAAAAGAAGGAGCATAAAGGAATATAGTGCCATCATGATGGCATCAAAATTCATCTGTTCATCCATGAAGTGTTTTCAAATTAATGTACACATCATTTGGTTTCTTATTATGGTGCTATACCACGCAAGCTTCACAATATGAATACAATTATACAACAAATGTGGATAGGACGATCAAAGCATGTGTGATTATCTCATCTACCAGCAACATAGTAATATGTTCTCTATGACAAACCAGAACTGAGAAAGGCTGATAAGAACTACTAAAAGAAAAATTCTACAGATGTGCAATATCTTATTAGAAGAAATCCTAGCAGCATTACAGATCTTCAAACTAATGGATACCCATTTTATACAGCAAGATCATGATAATCAGAAGTGAAAATGATGCTATTAGCCTAGTAAAGCTAAAGCAAACACATCCAAGTATGCAACAGGCTAGCGAACTCAAGCAAGCACATAGAAAACTGATCGATGTGAGCAAGTAACCATTTTCATCAAGCAAGATCACTGAACCAGAAAATGGCATGAAGAGGGAAAGAAGATCTTACACGTTATTACGGTTGAGCAAGGAACGCAGGTGGCCATGCCAGGAGGTAGGCGCAGATTGGCTTCCCGTACTCCTTGCCACCTTTGGTCGCCAGGCGCTCCAGCTTGACGGTCTTGGAATTGAAGGAGTAGGTCCCATATCCCAGCATCTCGATGAACAGATTCCATTTCTGCCCCACGTCGACGTCCATGACCATGATGCTCTGCTTCCTTCTCAGCTTGTCCCTGGGCAGGCCCGGCACCGCGTCGTAGACCTCGCAGATATCCAACTCCCTCTCCACCACCCACCCGTTGTCGCTGCAGCTGGTGTCGCCGCGCACGCGCACCCAGACCTGCATCAGCTCGTTCTCCACGGTCACCACGCAGAGCCGGCCGTCAGGCGTCTCCCCCATGCGGTACTTGAAACGGTCCCCCGGCAGCGCCGCCGGCGGCAGCAGGTACGAGAAGCGCAGCGTGGCAAGGTCCAGTTCCAGCACGCGGCAGGAGTTGCAGATGTGCCAGTACATCTTCCCGGCGGCGTGCACGCCGCGGGTCTCGAACCAGTAGGGGTCGAAATCGACCAGGACCTCCTCGTCTCGCGGGAGCGCGCGCCAGCGGCACTGGTCGTTGTCGAAGGACGCGACCCAGGCGCGCGGGTGCCCGCCGTCGATGGCGAAGCAGACTGCCTCGAAGCAGAGCTTGCCAGGGTGAGCGCGGGAGAGCAGCGCGGAGCCGACGTAGTACCTGGATCTGCGCCAGCGGTGGTCGTCGGGCACCGTGTCACGCGGCGGCGGCGGGAGAAGAGCCCGGCGTCGGGTGGCCGGGTCGAGGACGAGAAGGCGGGGGTGGATCGCCCTCGGAGTCGGCACGTTGGGCTCGAGAAGCAGGAGGCCTTGGTGACAGTCGTGGAGATCGAAGCGGAAGGCGTCCGGGGCGAAGTCGAGGGAGAGGCGCGGGGAGGAGGCGTGGAGCGGAGCGAAGACGGCGTCGTAGCGGGTCCGCTCCCTGTTGTGGAAGGGCGGCGGAGGAGGGGTTTTGACGGGGTGGAAGAAGTAGCCGAGGAGGGGAGGGGTGCGGGGTAGGCAGCGGGCGGCGACGCGGCACCAGCGGTGGCAAGCAAGGGCAGCGCGGAGGAGATCGACGAGGGAGAGACGGCGGAAGATGTCGGGGAGGATATCCACGGGGAGGACGTCGATCGCAGCCTCCTCCTCCGGCTCCACCGAGGGTGGCGGCGGAACCGAGTTGGGCAAGGTAGAGGAAGGTGGAGTTTTGGTTTGGAGCTTGGGCTTGGGCTTGGGCTTGGGCTTGCTTCCGCCTCTCTTCATCCCAGTCTTCCCTGCCATTGGCGGCGGTGGTTCTGGACAGCAGTAAGGTTCTGGAGAGGGAGCAGGTAGCCAGAGAGGCGGCGGCGGTGGTGCTGGACCTCTGCGCCTCGCGACTCGCGCTGGCTTATGGAGCTGTGGAGGGCAGGGGAACTGAAAGATGGAGTTTTTACGGTCGTATGGGTAATGGCACTCGCATTCCACTGTTTGTTAGTACTAGTAAAATTGTTGCACGTCTATATATATGATCTATAAAACTTTTTCTTTATGTGTACGTCCTAACACCCAATTCCTTTCTCTTCTCAAAAATGTTGAAGCATCTTATTCGGTGATGCTCTCGTAACCCCAAAGATATATGTGTTCTCTCACAGCGATCCTCCCTCCCACGCTAGAGGGGCTGCTCCACCACTGCCAAACTTTGTGGTGAGACACAAACAATTTATAATCTGTTCACATGCACCATAGACACTGTAAAATTTCTATGTGGATACATTCACAACTTCTTCCTGGTCACCCTTGTCTAGCTGTACATTTGTGATTTAAACACGTCAAGACTAAACCGGGGATTCAAAACTCACGTGTAGCTCAGTACACTGCATGCCAACAATCATGAAGCAACATATGTTGATAACGTTCAACAGTCTGAAGAACTAAACATGCCATTTTGTTGCAGTTTAGATAACAAGATTATTATTCTCTCTACAACTAATGACTTTGTCTAGGAAAAAATATTTTGACATTCCGCATGGATTCCTCAATTTCTCCTAGCATCACTGGTGACACCTCAAGAACAAATCCGAGATCACCCAAACATGAAGCATGAAATATTATAAGAAATTTTTTATTACTATAGATACCAAAGATGTTTCCAACCATATCTAAGAAACAAGTACAAAGGCCAGCTAGAAAATTGCCATGGTGTACTTTCTTTCGCTCGATGTCCACAGTGAAAATATATAGGGAAAAATGCTATTAGATCCAAATTAAAATTCTAAATTAAATCATTTGTAATTAGATATTACCGTAATGCTTAGCTGCCTGGATTCTACACAAATGCATATGGCACACACGCCCGCCCAACGATGCCCACGCACGTGGGATTTCTGGAAATTATTTAACACTTACCATCAAGAAATAGTTCATCCACAGTAGCATCTTCAGGGATATAGGCTCCAAGTTGGTTTTTTACGTTTGTTGCCTGACATAGAAATGTGTGAATCAAACAGAGTGATTATATCATTATCACTAATCAAATGATACGCATTATACACTTATAGTTAGTAGCATGTCAAATCAATCAAATTTTATCTAACACACTGGCCTTTTCGATCCTTTCTCCTGAACGGAAACCAAATTCTTAGAGAACTTCGTGACATTCTCAACATCAAAACTGCAAATTTTGGCTTATATATATCATGTGTTTAGTCGTGGAGAATCAGAAGGCAAGAGAATGCGAGTGCCCGAGATGCATTTCGCTGCCCCATGAAATTAAATAATAGAAATGACAACCTGTTGACCATGTTCTTTTATGCCTTTATTAAATGTTATGTGCCATTGCAGTTCGTTAGGAAAGTGAGAGAACAACTTAAGTTTTTTTACAAACAATGGACCGAGTTTGGAGCCAGAAGTACGAAGCTGAGAAACCTGCAAGAAAATGTGACTAAAATAAGAAAACATGTCACTTTGTGCTAGAGAATTACATAAACTACCTTAATTAAACCTATCCTCAGTACGTTTTTGACATAAATAATCATGTACGGCTGCTCCTCTCACCAATGAAGAAATAAAATATTCAGAATTTTTCTAGGCAATATGTGTGAAGTTGCTTCTCATCTAAGGCCGCGTATCATTGGCACCCCTAAAAACATGAGCTAATCTTCTGAACTTCATTGAAATGCACTGCTAGCAAGCAGAGTACTTAGTTCTGAAAAAAAATTACCATTGGGAGGCCCGTGTTACAGAAGCAGCAACAGTGTAGGAGGTGCAGAGGGCGAGAGAGCATGGCTGGCCGTTCTGGCTCGAGCTCGATACGCGTACGTTTATCACGGGCAGCTCTCAACGGCGACCTCCGTCAGTGACCGGCGATGGGCTCCATTTGGATGTCACGTATCCATCCACGCATGGCGGCGGCATATCGGATCATGAGGAACAGGAGGCGGCGGCGTCCGCGTCCATGCCAGAAGTGGTGCGGCGGATCCCGCATGGAGGCGACGTCAGCGTGAGGGAAATCTGAGGCATCCTTGGTGAGAACGAAGGAATCGTGCCAGGCAGTTAAAAGGCTAACGTAATTTTCGGATCTAAACAACCGGATCGATTTATTTTGACGGGGAATTTGGTGCCTCTTAGATCCGTGTTGAGTTGGGCTCAACATTGGAGTAACTTGGACCGTTTGATCAACGTGGTTTTATGGTTAAGATTAATTGTATCCCAACAAGTTTGTGCCTTTATAAGTAGTAGAGATAAACAATCGGATCGATTTATTTTGACGGGGAATTTGGTGCCTCTTAGATCCGTGTTGAGTTGGGCTCAACATTGGAGTAACTTGGACCGTTTGATCAACATGGTTTTATGGTTAAGATTAATTGTATCCCAACAAGTTTGTGCCTTTATAAATAGTAGAGATGATTCATTGACACACCTCTTTAGAGCCATTGTTGCTATGCTCGTTGCAGAAGAGTTGAACCGAAGCTTCATGGGCAGAAATAGATGGCAAACGTCATCTGTGTTTTCCTCAGGGTCAGCAGTACGTTGCTGGGGCGCTGCTGGTACAAGATCTTGCGGGCAGAATATAGGTCAGTAGAGTGGGACAAACATGTGAAAAATATAACATAATATTATTGTTGATAATCTTGGTGACAGCAGCATACTCATTGAATGCCTGTCCCATGGTTTTGAGAGCAATCTCATTTCTCTTTAGATCATGAATAAAAATATAAAAATGAGTCATGAAGCAAACAACGGAAAAAAGTCAGAGTTAAACCAGCAACCTCCCGAAGAAGCATAAGCTGAGCATTGACAGTAAGTAGGGCAGATACACAATCCGATAAAAGATATAGCAGGCCACCACTTAACATGATAAAATATGGATTAGCACGTAGTAGAAAACATATATGACATATGCAGTAATTTTAGTTACATGCTATTCCATAGCAGTAGGATCTAAAAACTTTTAGTGCTCCGAGTTTTACTGTCACTTGTGCAGAGACTCTTTATGCTTGGTGCAAATAATTCTGTACTAAATCAAGGAAGTCAGCTCATGTAATGAAAATTTCGAAAACACCAACAGGTATCCAACATCAATAATCCATCAGAATTTGTGAAGCACAAGTACTAACACAAAGAAATTATTTAATATAAATGCTTATGAAAGGAAATGCATTCATTCAGCATGAATAAGTATCCAGAACGCATAAAGATCAAGCTATAATTACCAGATTTTGCAAAATATAACTCATCCAATTTTTACATGCAGGGATACACCTCTAATCGAGTGACACCAAGAACATAGAATCCTTAAAGAATAATATGCAGAAGGTCGGTCAGAAATTGTCTCTTTTTCAGTGTCTCCTCTAGAGCTGATGACCACACGTTGCGGACGACATGAGGTGTGACTTTTCATTTGCGTGGAAGGAAATTAGAATGGGCTCCCAGTTATTCTGCTTACTTGATCGGGAGAGGCTTCGTCGAACTCGTCGTCAGCCTCCGCATGTTTATCTTTGCCGACAGATCTGGCAGTCAGAAAGATGAAGGACGGGTGGGGATCGAGCAGCGGCGCCCCCACTGGGAGGAAGTCGGGAAGGGATGGATGGAGGACATACCGCGGCTTGGAGGGAGGGGCCAACGCGGTGACCTGCTCCAGCGGGTAGAGGAAAGCATTACACGGGTACTGAAGGCAGCTGCGCGCTCGTTATGCAGGGAAGATAGGAGGAGGCGTCGGCGGCGGATCCCGCCATGAGGGTGGCCTCGGAGTTGGGGAGTGGGGGCGACGTCAACTCATCAACTGGACTCCACATGTATCCCAGAGATGGCATCGAATGGAGAGAACATGGCGGCGGCGGCGCCCACGCCTACAGCGTCTAGGCGTGCGGTGTTGTCTCCGTTGGCGGCCAATATGTGCCCGTGTATGGGCTCGTCTGATGGGAGCGCTGGAGAATGGGCATGCGCGAATTGATGGCGACCTGAAAGATTCCAGACGCGGAGGGGCTGTGGGAGTCGTGGATTGAGCGAGATTTGCGCAATAACTGCATGATTACTGGAGATATTAATACGGATTGGTACAGTACGATTCGGGATTCAAATCTGTGTTGAGCGAGCTCAACATTGCAGCGATCTGCACCGTTTGATCAGAACAGTTTGACGTCCAAGATTGATTATATCTCAGCAAGTTCTCGCTTTTATAAGTAGTGGAGATGGAGATGTAGTACAGTATTTGACTCGAATTATACTTATTAGATAGAGTAGCCCATAATCGTTGTACCGATCAGACGTGAATTTATTTTTCTTTTGCCAACCTTACACTATGCAGCACCCACGGAGCACATTACACACTCTAGCAAACCAAACAAATTCAAGCCTTTCGATCAATCAAACAAGATGAAGGAATATACAAACCGATTGAATCAAGATACATGAATCATGTGACTAATCAGCAAGATAACAGGGTTGCCAATAAGAAAAGTTCACATCCTCCCTCGGACCACTAATCTAGATACACCGTGTTAGAGACAGATACTAGTGGTCAGAGGGAGTAACAAAATTAAACGGCATGCTGCCATGCTACAGATCCCTCGTAACCGAAATCAGTCGCCAGTGCAGATGCCAGGAGGGTCTCCGCACGGCTATTTTTCTCCGACACGCGATGACATCATTGCCTTTGGTGAGATACCGGAGCCGACGATGGATGGGATTCGTTCTATTGCTCGGATTAGGGCGCACCCAAATGCGGATTCAAGTGATGGAGCTAATGCAAAGCCGATAATCATCTATGCCTACAGGTAAAAATCTTGTTAAGAAATTAAATTTTGTTGATTTTCCGAATGATGAAATAGAAGCTAGATCGGATACTTTAGGGATTTCTTTTGGAGAATCTTTTGAGCAAATTAAGAGTTCTATCAATGAATTAGAAAAATCTAGGAATTTAATTTTTATTAACAAGTCGATTTTTATTGATGATGGGGAGTCTAGTTTAATTTTACCACGAGCATCGAATCTTTCAGAAGATTTATTAGATGATGTTGAGAGAGGGCATGAGAATCAAGAGGATCTAGTGCCTTGTCTTGTTAGACGCCCTCGTATGGGAGTTAAAGTTTTGGTAGAACATCTTTCGGACATAGTGAACGAATCAAAAAGGTTAACAAGCGAATATAATGAGGGGAATGTGGTGGAATTGTGAAGGGTTAGGTGATACAGTAAAACGTTTTCTCATTCACGAAACGGTGAAGAAACATAGATTAGATTTTGTTATCGTGTCAGAGACGGGTAGATCTAATTTTGTTGCGCCTTTCTTTAATCATTTATCCAGGGGTCTTGATTTCATGTGGTACTGTTTGCCTCCACATGGTCGCTCCGACGGTATCCTTGTAGGCATTAATATGAAGACCATTTCTATCCAAAAGGTGGAAACACGTGATTTCTATACTAAGCTTTTTGTCAAGAACAAGTTAAATGGGTTTAAGTGGATCCTCGCGGGTGTGTACGTGGTAGCCCAAGATGCACTTAAACCGGACTTGCTTGCCGAGCTTGTTAGGATTTGTGAGTCAGAAACCCTTCCCATGTTGGTATGAGGAGACTTTCTGGTAAACAATATACTTGGGCCAGCAGAAGAGAGGCACAAACTTATGAGAATCTGAATAGAGTTCTCACCAATATCGAGTGGGAGCAAAAATTTCCTCTTGTCTTAGTGCATGCTCTAACCTGTATGGGGTCGGGCCATACACTGTTTCTTATTGACTCGGGTGAACAAGCTCACCTCGGAAACAAAACCTTTTCTCACTTGAGCTTTCTCTGATGCGTCAAGATGGCTTCTTTGAAATGGTAAGGGATGAATGACAATTTGTACATTCAGGGACGATACCTATGGATAGATGGCTACCTCTGTGGCGTGGGCTAGACACGCTGCCACCTGCGTCGCCACGGTGACTTCTACTAGCGGCAACGAGAGGAGATGGGAGCCAAGGGATCAGGGCGGAGCTATATCTAAGCCTAAGCCAAGGGCGGAGCTACAAGACCCCAATCCTCAGGAAGAAAAGTGTCAGTTGTAGCTCCACCACTACAAGGATGCTCCTCGATCCTCGGATTTGGCCGCCCCGGTGCGACCGTGGAAGCCGCATGATAGCGAACTAGGGCATCACCAATTTGTGTGGTGTGCTTAACCCAAAACAAAACCATTTTTAGTGTGCTCCATGATGCACCTCTACCTCCAAATCTAGCAAGCTCATCTAAACCACCAAATAGAATAAGAGTAAGTGAAGAACAAACAAGAATAAATGGCATAATTCGTCCTAAGAATGTGGTTGTCGAACTATATTGTGCCAATATTGCTTTATAACGCAACATGGAAAATAACAACATAAATTCAGTGCTAAAATAAGGCTTCTTGCAAGAAATGTTTTGTCTTTTTTGTATTGACCATAAAAAGTATCAGTTTTTTTAAACTTTACAAACGCACATATTTGGGGGGTGTACATGCAAAAAATTTGTTAGCATTACTTATCACTTAGAAATATATTTTTAGTGGTGGAAGCATATGCACCCGGGAGCCGAATTGAATTTCTAGTTGGTTATCGAATTACAAAAGAAAAATACAATCACCTTGAAACCAAAATGTTGTCTTCACAAGTCGCTTGTAAATTTTCTGAAACCTCGGCTATGTTCAAAGTGTTTCAATAAACATAGAGCAACTTTTTAGATAAAGAATATATATTAATATCAAGATGATACCAATTATATCCAGCCTCTGCAACAACGCAGTGCCCTAGTGGCAATACGGATGCACACAACCAAAAAAAGAAGAAGAATTATAAAAAATAAAAAAGCCCCGCTATAGTGATAAATTCCTTGTAGCATCAACACTAACACCACCAAGACAGCACCAAAAGTTCAACATCTCCAAAAAGCAATGCCTCCAAGAAGAGAACCGTGCACTAACACCATCGTCGCCCGATGATGAGGCCGAGTGATGATGGCGCCAGAAAGCTTGTTGGCGTTTGTTGATGAAGCAAAAAAATGACCGGCCAGTTAGAAAACCCCAAGAGAAGGTTTTGATAAATATAGCAGCAAGTTTTCCCTCAGTTATGAAACCAAGGTTATCAATCCAGTAGGAGAGAGACAAACAACCGAAGGTGATGCCCGCAAGCTTCGCGACAGCTCCGGACAATTTATAGGGCACCTCGTCCAAGCTTTGCTTTGCGAGCGGCAACGTAGAACCTTGAAAGGACACAGATGTCGCCTAGAGGGGGGGGGGGTGAATAGGCGATTAAAACTTTTACGAAAGGCTTGTACAAATGCGGAAATAAACTAATGTTTAATTTGACAAGCTTACAAAACCTAATAAACTAGGCTCACCTATGTGTACCAACAACTTATGTTAAGCAAGACAAGTAGCAAGGTATATAACTTCAAGCACGATGGCTATCACAAATGAAGTGCATAAGTAGTGGAGCTCGGATAAGAGTTACCGAGGCACGAAGGAGACGAAGATGTATCCCGAAGTTCACTTCCAAAGGAAGCTAGTCTCCGTTGGAGAGGTGTGGCAGCTTAATGCACTCCGAACGCCACAAAGGCCTCACCTTGAGATGTGGTAGCACAATGCTCACCAAATGCCACAAAGGCTCACCTCAAGATGCGGAGGCACGCTACACACCAAACGCCACAAAGGCTCACCTTATTCTCCTCGCGCCCTCGCACAAAGCAAGATGCCACGATCCACTATGGAACACTTGAGGGCGGTCACCGAACCCGTACAAGCTTGGGGCAAACTCCACAACTTAATTGGAGGCTCCCAAGAATTGCCACAAAGGCACCACAAAGGTTGGGGAATCTCCACAACTTAATTGGAGGCCCCAAGTATATGCCACAAAGGCCACTAAGCCGTCTAGGGTTCCAAGAACCCAAGAGTAATAAGCTCACAACTTCCACTTACCGAATCTCCGAGGAGAACTCAAACCGATGCACCAAATGCAATGGCAAGAGCACACAAAGTGCTCAAATCCTTCTTACTCAAATCCTACCAAAGCAACTAATGCTATGGAGAGATATGAGAGGAAGAACAAAGGAAATCAACAAATGAACTCCAAGATCTAGATCCCAATGGTTCCCCTCACTTAGAGGAGATTTTGATTGGTGGAAAGATAGATCTAGATCTCCTCTCTCTTTTCCCTCAAGAAGATGCAAGAATCATTGGAGGGATTGAGAGATAGAGCAAAGCTTCAAGGTCAACAATGGAGGAGAGATAGAATAGGAAGCCAACCAGCCCAAGGAGGAAGAAGGGGGCCTTTTATAGGTCCCCCACGAAAACTAGCCGTTGCTGGGCACTAGGGCCGGAGTCTCCGGCCTAGAGGACCGGAGTCTCCGCCCTAAGTGACTCCAGGGCCGGAGTCTCCACCCCTGGGCCGGAGTCTCCGGTGCCCCGGGGTCATTCGGGGGCCTCAGGACGGACTAAGCAGGTGCCAGGCCGGAGTTGGGCCGGAGACTTTGCGTCTCGGTCCGGAGACTCCGGCCACCAAAAACTGGCAGAAACACCAACACGAAAACGACCATAACTTGAGCATCCGGACTCCGTTTTTGATGATCTTGGGCTCGTTGGAATCACAACAACGAGCTCTACAAGTATATGCATAGAAACATCATAGTCCAACAAGGGAGGATAAAACCAAATGATGAGAGGTTTGACCTCTCTTCAAAGTTGAACCGGTAAAACCTCCAAACACCAAAAACACAATGAGTGTTTCATGCAAAATCCCTTTTTGATGAGTTAGAGCTTGTCATGGAATTAACCACAAGCTCTAAAACCTCACATGGATAAAAGCCAAATAAGAACCAAGAAAGATGATGGCAAATATGCAAAGGTTTGAGCTCTCTTCGAACGATGCGGTTAAGTTACTCACTCGAGAGCCCCTCTTGATAGTACGGCTACCAATCCTATAACCCGGTCTCCAAACTAACACAAGAGACCGGTAAGAAAGGAACCCTATCAAGAACATACCTTTTCCTTGTGCATTCAACTTGAGCTAGATTATGACCATCTTGTCTTCCTCAAGTTGGAACACCTTTCTTGATCTTGATTGCTTGGTGAAGTCTTACGAATTGCTCCCCCATACACACTATGGGAAAGACTCTCTTTAAGCATATCTTTTCCTTGCGCATTCCACTTGAGCTAGATTATGACCGTCTTGTCTTCCTCAAGTTGGAACACCTTTCTTGATCTTGATTGCTTGGTGAAGTCTTGCGAATTGCTCCCCCATAAATCAATATGGGAAAGACTCTCTTAGGAATATCTTCACATAGACATTACCACCAAATAGAATACATGCATCAAGCATATAATATCCTTGAGATGGCACATCTTGAACTTGACTTCACATCCATGAAGACGATCACCACTTAATAATATCCTAGCCCGAGATCACAAGATCCCACTCGATACAATATGTATGCTTTGAGAGTTGATCAACTTGAATCCCATATTTGCACTTTGACTTGATCAACCTTGTATCCTTCCTTCTTCCTTCATGATGATGATGTCTTGAAGGTAAACACAAATGTCCACTCAATTATATTCTTCAAGACATAGTTGCAATAAGCTCAATTCTCATATGACCATTCTTTCGATATTTCCTTGAATAACACATTGGTCATCACTTAAAGTTCTTCATTTGATCCTTCTTACAACCTTGAAGCCAACATATGGTTCAAGCATTGTCTATGGACATGTCCTACAAATATAACTCAATGCAAACATTAGTCCATAGAGATTGTCATTAATTACCAAAACCACACATGGGGGCTCCATGCTCTTTCAATCTCCCCCATTTTGGTAATTGATGACAATCTCTTTGAGAGGGTTTATATAATGAATTTAAGGAACCAAAATGGTTGCACTAACATCAAATACTACAAAAGTATGTGATGTTAGTAAAACCACCATATATAGAGCAAACTCCCCCACAATCTATGCACGTGTGAATGATCTTGATTTCATTGCATATATTGCCAACCAAGGTTGTTGGTGGAGTTTCCTCTATATACTCAACCATGCAAAGCATGAAAGGCAAATGCTTAAGAACAAAACCAAAGCATAAAACCCAATTCCCTTTAAACCCTCGAAACTTCTCCCCCATTGGCACCAATTGCCGAAATGGGCGGAAAAACTTAGAAGGCCAATATAGTGAGAGTTCCTCCATAATGTGTGCATAAACCAAAGTATAATTGAAAATATATGCACATATCCAAATATGAAAACTCGGAGGAAATCAACCTATATTGAGGATCAAAGATTGCAAATAAAATAAGATCACATGGTGGATAAACTTCAACAAATGAAGAGAGCAATCAATCGATCCAAAGAACAAATTGAATAAAGATATTATGATAAGACCAAAAGGGTGCTCTAAATAATATGAGGAAGCTCCCCAAGGTTTGTGCACAAAATATTCTATTTGAATTAAAGTATAAGGTGCACAAACATGGAATCATCACTCCCTCAATATTATTCAAAACAAAATGATACCAAGTGAAGTCAAATACTATGATAACCGCAAAATGGTGCTTTAAATGAAATGAGGAAGCTCCCCAAGGTACGTGCAAAAAATGGAATGTTTGCATTTGAATACAATTTGCACAACATGGAATCCTCACTCCCTCAATAACATTTAAAACGCAACCATTTGCAAGAGATCATAGAGAAGAAATTAAGCTTAACACTTGCATCAAACAAATGGTTGAGCAACAAGCAAGGGACAACATATTAAAAGGCTCAACCAAAGGAATGTGTGATATGAATGACAAAGCATATTATAAGACTAATACAAGGATAATCATAGAGCATCCACATAGTCTTTAATGAAGGAAATTGCTTAGCATTCCATCCCAACACATAAGGTTCAAATAAGATATCAAATAAGGAGATATCATCTCTCATGTGTATAAGTTTCTAAGTAGACAACATCACAAAGATAATTATCACAAAGAAATATGTACACACAAAATAGATACTAAGAATAGAACATGATATCCAAAATGAAGTCATGCAATATACCAATGAGAATTTTGCTTTTAAAGCACGGCCAAAGGCTCAAATTTTCTTATTGTATATTGATGAACTTCAACCACAAACAAGTCAAAGACATCACAAATATCAACAAGGGAAAGAAGATAGTTGGGATGCTTTGAGAAAAGCAACAAGTATCACAAAGATGAATACCAAAAGAAAGTAATAAATTTACACTTTCAACCATATTGCACATGTGAGAACTTGAGGAATTGATATGCAATAAAATTGCTAAATTGACATATATGGGATAGGAGAATCATGAGCATGATTTTATATGTTCCCAATAATATGCACTCATCTCAAATTACTCACAATTGCAATAAAGAGGTTTCATTAAGACCTTTGCAAGAAGCACAACATTTGCAAATAATGATTTTCCATGCCATGAAACAACCTACACAAGGTTGGATACTAGAAAGGTATGCATGATAAGATACTTGTTACCGAGATATTAAAGGTAGGATGTAGTAGATAGGAGTTCTTCAATAATCCTAGCTTGCCTCAAATTATCATTTAGTCACCACTTCATCCTTATTATTGAGACAAGCACCAATATATCTTCATGTACCTAAAACAAAGTTCAAGTACAAGATGGTCCCCAAACTCATTGGGTCCAAAGTAGTTAGAGAAACTACAATATATAGGACAAACTCCACATAAATATGTGCAATAGATATGAACTTGAATTTCATGCACATCTTAGCCGATTTAGGATTTGATGGAGTTTCTCCTATATATTAGATCAAAGAAAGCAAAAGCATGCCATACAATATACATTCAGTAAATATGCATGCACAAGACTTTCAAGAGCCAAAGGAGATACAATTTGGACAAAACACCAAGAAGGACAAGCGAGCACACGAAATTGTGAAGCTACAAAAGGTTGTCCAAATTATATCAAAGAATCAAATCAACACAAGATTGACTCCAAAGTTCAACTAGTGAACTAGGCAAAAGCCAATGAGCATAAGGATAACTAAAACACACATGCTCAAAGACATATCTCATTTTAAGAGTGAAAAACAAATTACAAGGAATGAGATAAGCAACTCCCAAAGAGAGCAAGGTTCCAACAACAAACCAAACTCTCCACACTTTTTATGATGGCACACTAAGTACCAAAAAGAAAAGATTTGACTTCCAACAATAATCAAAACCAATTGAAATAAGCACAGGAGTGTGTTATAACAAATATAGGAGAGCTCCCCCAAGATTAGTGCATTATTTATGATTTTGCATTTGAATACAAAATGCACACAAATGGGATCATCACATCTACCTACATAGAAATAACACAAAATAAGTTCAACAAAATCAAATGGAATCACAAGAGTCAAGAAAGACAATGGGAGTTAAAGCAATTACATTTCTTGGCGAGAGATAAGGCAATTAAAAGCAATAGCCAAGATGAAGATGATCAATATAAAAAATACCACATGATAGATTACCAATTTTCCAAGGAGAAGAGGTATATGGAGTTATTTTCGGTGGTAGTTTACACATAAATCCAAGATCATCTTCACAACAAATGAGCATATGAAAAGGATAAGAATTAAGCACCATGCCAAACAAAGATATTCTTGATAGACTCAAATAGTTAAACAATCATGCAAAGCAATGATTAGGATAGCTTGAAGCAAATGGTTTTCCAACTTTGATGTAGTATTCCACATTTTAGGAAAACCCTATCAAGAAAGTATCTCACAAACAAGATCCAAAACAAGAGCAATAAACAATTTGGCAAATTGGAACTTGTTCGAGAAAACATGCCACATAGAAGCAAGATAATTTACAATATCAACACTATGTGACACAACCTCAAATATACACATTTCATGGATTTGTAATATGCACAAAGCACAATACTCCCCCATAATGTGATAAAACCAATTTTCAAATAAGTTGTTAAAGTCAATTTCCATAGGGCCCGGAAATTCCGAGGGGGACCAGAGTCTCCGGGGTTGAACCACCGGAGTCTCCGGGGTAGAACCACCGGAGTCTCCGGGGTAGAACCACCGGAGTCTCCGGGGTAGAACCAATGGAATCTCCAAACCTAGAAAATTAAACTTTACCAACAAGAGGCAAATAGAATCCAACAAGATGATTAATGGACATTATAGAATTTGAATTTCTCATGAAAATGACATACCACATAGAGACTAGATAATCTTTAAATATCAACACTAAGTGGTATTCCTCATGTACACATATTTTTAGGATTGTGAAGTGCCAAAGCATATCACTCTCCCAAAATGGGATGGTCCATTAATCACTCCCAAGAGCCAAGTAAGATAGATCAAGATGCAATGGGCTCAACGATAACAATCGTACATGGTGTGCAACCAACATGCACATAATTGATTACTCAAAATAAAGCAAGTAGGGAGCACACCATATACAAACACATGCAAGATACAAAACCAAACACATGCAAAGGGGCGAGTAACTTTCAATGTAGATAAGTTGAATACATGTTACCGCAAGGAGGAACAATGGATATATGATAGAAATAAGATAATCCAATTGACTTGACTTGAGACAATATAATTAATGAAGATCCCTTAATTCTTCATGATATAGCCAAGTCTCCAATGCCCTCCATTAGACACCTATTGATCAAGTTTTGGCTTGTTGGTCCCCAACCAAGTTGGGTCCTAAGAGGTTAGTCACAATAGGTTTGGCAACCCAAATGGTTCTTTTCTTGACACCACTTTGAGTACCAACAAATTTGGCAAACACATTTCCAACCTTATCCTTGCAAAGTGAATAAGCATCATTGATTATGATAGGGTTGGATGAGTTACCAATAGAGCATGTAGAAGAAAGGTGACCCTTCTCACGGCATATGTAGCAAGATCTTATCTTTCCTTTCTTCTCATTTGATTTCTCCACAATGGGAGCATTGGGTTGATTCTTCTTAGGAGGAAGCTTTTCTTCATCTTGAGGAAGGACTTGAGTTTGAGCTTGAGGCCTCTTCCCTTGTTGCTTCTCACTTAGATGCTTCTTCTTCAATGGGCAAGACCTAACATGATGCCCTTCAATTTTGCACTTGAAGCAAACAATCTTGGCCGGATTCTTGACTTGCTCTTGGCCCTTCTTCTTCTTGAAGAGTTTGGACTTCTTCTTATTGTTGGAGATAAATCCAAGTCCACTCTTGTCATTGGGGGATTTTTGTGCACTCAACATCTTATCAAGTTTGGACTTCCCTTCATGACTTTTTACCAAGTCTTTCTTCAACAAAGTGACTTGGGCCTCGAGCTCTTTAATTTCCTCTACATGGTTAGTTACAACACAAGTACTAGAGGAAGTAGAAGCTATAATGTTAGAGCAACAAGGCAAGGAGAGTAATTCATCACAAGATGTAGCAATAGTATGAGTGGATGAATTACAAGGACTAGCACATGGCAATATAGCATTTTGGGAAGTAGTGCTAGTGACCACATGAGGTTCACAAGATGTTACCTTTGTAGACATATCCTCATAAGCTAACTTTAGGCGAGCATTGGAAACTAGAAGATCCTCATTAGAGCTAGATAGCTTTTCATGACTTTCCTCCAATATCCCATACTTGCTAGTTAGCAACTCAAGTTGAGCCCTTAGCTCAACATTCTCCTTCAAGATAGATGCTTCACAAGAAGTAGAGTTAGTAGCACAAGCATCATGATTAACCGAAAGAGGAGAAGGCAACTTGGAACACTCTTTTAAATAAGAAGCTTTTAGTTGCTCATGTGACTCGGTGAGTTTGGTGAGCACACTCTCAATGTCCCTAGAGCCATCTTTGAGGTGCTCAACATCCTCAAGAAGTTTAGCATTAACAAAAACAAGCTTATCATTTTTTAATTTTAAATCATTTGCCACCACAAGAGCTCTATCATGGTTTCCCTTTACTTTAGACAATTCTAGAGCAAAAGTCTCCTCAAGAGTTTCGTTGGTGGCTTGTTCTTTTAAAAGAGTCTTTTTAAAATCATTGGCAAGACTATGAAGATTCTCAATAGTTTCTTCTTGCTCTTCATCATGAGATTGAAGCTCATCAATAATTTTCTGGCTCTCAATAGCAGCAACCAAAATATCAACAAAGTTAGAGCAAGCAATTTTGTTCTTCTTACCAATAGCAAGAAAAACTATTTCTCCCTTCTTTTTTAAAGAGGCAACATAATCATCCTCTTCTTCATGATCACTAGATATAGTGGGTTCCAAAGAAGGAGTTACCTTTGAATCCCTAGCCATAAGACATATGTGGGAACCGAGAGATGATGATGAGGATGAATTACTTGAAGCTCCAATCAAAACTTTGTCTTGGCCAATAGAATCTCCGGTTTCCTCTACATTGTTAGCCACACAAAGACTAGAGGAAATAGAGGCATTTTTATCATGGCCACTAGACAGAGCAAGCATATCATCATGAGATTTATTTAAGCTACTTACACATGATATGCAAGGACTAACACAAGCATGTAAAGCATTTATGGTGCTAGAAGTGTTAAAGTCCAAAGATGAAGCATTGCAATGAGATCGAGATGAATGATTATCAAAAGTAAGCTCACTATCAACATTGCAATTTCCATCACCACTCACCATGTCATTACCTTGTGTCTTGCCACACATCGGTGAAGTGGAAGAAAGTTCATCACGGCCGGAAGTGGAAGGAATACACTCATCCTCAATAAACTTGGACACATCATATTTTTCTTGAAGCTTTGTCCATAACTCATGAGCGCTCCGAAAAGGCGTGAAGGAGAAGGTAACTACATCGCTCAAAGCATTAATAATCACATGAGAAGCTTGAGCATTGAGATACAAGTTTTTCTTATCCTCTAAAGATAGATTTTGAGTATCCTTTGGAGGAGAAAAACCCGCATCTACAATTCGCTCCATAGATGGGTCCATGACCCGAAAATAATTAAGCATGTGAATTTTCCAAGTATCATAATTTGTGCCATCGAATATAAAAGTGTCATTGTGCACTAATCCCCTAGCCGACATCTTTGCTCTCAAGGCGGTGAAGCCTAAAATGAGAGACCTAGCTCTGATACCAATTGAAAGGACACAGATGTCGCCTAGAGGGGGGGGTGAATAGGCGATTAAAACTTTTACGAAAGGCTTGTACAAATGCGGAAATAAACTAATGTTTAATTTGACAAGCTTACAAAACCTAATAAACTAGGCTCACCTATGTGTACCAACAACTTATGTTAAGCAAGACAAGTAGCAAGGTATATAACTTCAAGCACGATGGCTATCACAAATGAAGTGCATAAGTAGTGGAGCTCGGATAAGAGTTACCGAGGCACGAAGGAGACGAAGATGTATCCCGAAGTTCACTTCCAAAGGAAGCTAGTCTCCGTTGGAGAGGTGTGGCGGCTTAATGCACTCCGAACGCCACAAAGGCCTCACCTTGAGATGTGGTAGCACAATGCTCACCAAATGCCACAAAGGCTCACCTCAAGATGCGGAGGCACGCTACACACCAAACGCCACAAAGGCTCACCTTATTCTCCTCGCGCCCTCGCACAAAGCAAGATGCCACGATCCACTATGGAACACTTGAGGGCGGTCACCGAACCCGTACAAGCTTGGGGCAAACTCCACAACTTAATTGGAGGCTCCCAAGAATTGCCACAAAGGCACCACAAAGGTTGGGGAATCTCCACAACTTAATTGGAGGCCCCAAGTATATGCCACAAAGGCCACTAAGCCGTCTAGGGTTCCAAGAACCCAAGAGTAATAAGCTCACAACTTCCACTTACCGAATCTCCGAGGAGAACTCAAACCGATGCACCAAATGCAATGGCAAGAGCACACAAAGTGCTCAAATCCTTCTTACTCAAATCCTACCAAAGCAACTAATGCTATGGAGAGATATGAGAGGAAGAACAAAGGAAATCAACAAATGAACTCCAAGATCTAGATCCCAATGGTTCCCCTCACTTAGAGGAGATTTTGATTGGTGGAAAGATAGATCTAGATCTCCTCTCTCTTTTCCCTCAAGAAGATGCAAGAATCATTGGAGGGATTGAGAGATAGAGCAAAGCTTCAAGGTCAACAATGGAGGAGAGATAGAATAGGAAGCCAACCAGCCCAAGGAGGAAGAAGGGGGCCTTTTATAGGTCCCCCACGAAAACTAGCCGTTGCTGGGCACTAGGGCCGGAGTCTCCGGCCTAGAGGACCGGAGTCTCTGCCCTAAGTGACTCCAGGGCCGGAGTCTCCACCCCTGGGCCGGAGTCTCCGGTGCCCCGGGGTCATTCGGGGGCCTCAGGACGGACTAAGCAGGTGCCAGGCCGGAGTTGGGCCGGAGACTTTGCGTCTCGGTCCGGAGACTCCGGCCACCAAAAACTGGCAGAAACACCAACACGAAAACGACCATAACTTGAGCATCCGGACTCCGTTTTTGATGATCTTGGGCTCGTTGGAATCACAACAACGAGCTCTACAAGTATATGCATAGAAACATCATAGTCCAACAAGGGAGGATAAAACCAAATGATGAGAGGTTTGACCTCTCTTCAAAGTCGAACCGGTAAAACCTCCAAACACCAAAAACACAATGAGTGTTTCATGCAAAATCCCTTTTTGATGAGTTAGAGCTTGTCATGGAATTAACCACAAGCTCTAAAACCTCACATGGATAAAAGCCAAATAAGAACCAAGAAAGATGATGGCAAATATGCAAAGGTTTGAGCTCTCTTCGAACGATGCGGTTAAGTTACTCACTCGAGAGCCCCTCTTGATAGTACGGCTACCAATCCTATAACCCGGTCTCCAAACTAACACAAGAGACCGGTAAGAAAGGAACCCTATCAAGAACATACCTTTTCCTTGTGCATTCAACTTGAGCTAGATTATGACCATCTTGTCTTCCTCAAGTTGGAACACCTTTCTTGATCTTGATTGCTTGGTGAAGTCTTACGAATTGCTCCCCCATACACACTATGGGAAAGACTCTCTTTAAGCATATCTTTTCCTTGCGCATTCCACTTGAGCTAGATTATGACCGTCTTGTCTTCCTCAAGTTGGAACACCTTTCTTGATCTTGATTGCTTGGTGAAGTCTTGCGAATTGCTCCCCCATAAATCAATATGGGAAAGACTCTCTTAGGAATATCTTCACATAGACATTACCACCAAATAGAATACATGCATCAAGCATATAATATCCTTGAGATGGCACATCTTGAACTTGACTTCACATCCATGAAGACGATCACCACTTAATAATATCCTAGCCCGAGATCACAAGATCCCACTCGATACAATATGTATGCTTTGAGAGTTGATCAACTTGAATCCCATATTTGCACTTTGACTTGATCAACCTTGTATCCTTCCTTCTTCCTTCATGATGATGATGTCTTGAAGGTAAACACAAATGTCCACTCAATTATATTCTTCAAGACATAGTTGCAATAAGCTCAATTCTCATATGACCATTCTTTCGATATTTCCTTGAATAACACATTGGTCATCACTTAAAGTTCTTCATTTGATCCTTCTTACAACCTTGAAGCCAACATATGGTTCAAGCATTGTCTATGGACATGTCCTACAAATATAACTCAATGCAAACATTAGTCCATAGAGATTGTCATTAATTACCAAAACCACACATGGGGGCTCCATGCTCTTTCAAACATGCACACAACACAACCAAATACTTTGTTCCCAACTTATGATGAGGTTGTCAATCTCACCGGTTTGCTTGAAACAAAGGGTATGAGCGTATCGAGTGGAAAGTGATAATAGTATGCGAGTAAAGTAAACAGTACAAGTAAAGTAAACGGGTGATAGCAATATAAAGGAAATAGGACCGGGGTCCACAGTTCACTAGTGATGTCTCTCCATAAGATAAAATAATACATGCTGGGTAAACAAATTATAGTTAGGCAATTGATAGAATAAAGACAACGTGCATGTGTCGAGAGGATCACTATGAGATTTACTCTGGCATTACAACAAGATACATAGACCGCCATCCAACTGCATCTATGACTAATAATCCACTTGTGGCGAATCAATCTGAGAACTCCGCAAGTATTAAGTTGCGAACAACAGATAATTGCATTAAGCAAAGTTTCTAATGTAAACAAAGCATATGCCCTCGAGCATATGAATGTTGTTTTCCCCTAGTAGCAACAACACATCTACAATCTTAGAGGTTTCTGTCACTCCCCTAGATTAAATAGAGGCATGAACCCACTATCGAGCATAAATACCCCCTCTTGGAGTCACTAGCAACTACTCGGCCAAGATAGCTACTAACAACGGAGAGCATGCAAGATCATAAACAACATAGAGATAACATAAGATAAAATTCAGTACTTCAACTCAATCATAACACCAATATTCATCGGATCCCAACAAACACAACATGTAGAATTACATAGCAGTGATCTTAATCATGTAAGGCAGCTCATGAGATCTAAATATGAAGCACATGGTGGAGAAGACAACCATCTAGCTACTGCTATGGACCCATAGTCCAAGGTAGACTACTCACTCATTGCTCCGGAGGTAAGCATGGCGATGAAGAAGACCTCCGGTGGCGATTCCCCTCTCTGGCAGGGTGCCGGGAAGAGCTTCTGGACCCTCCCGATCTTCGGGTCGACAGCGGCGGTGGATCGCGATGTGTTCTGGAAAAGTGATCGGGTATCTAGGGTTTTCCCGTCAGGGGGTCTTTATAGGCGAAGAGGCATCGTCAGAAGTGGACCGAGGCGCCCTCACACATAGGGGGCATGGCCAGGGCCTAGACCGTGCCGCCCTGGTGTGTGGGGCCCTCGTGGCCCCACTCTGTCTCCTCTTCGGTTCTCTGGAAGCTTCGGTGAAATTCTGGGCGACTGGCTTTGGTTTCGTCCAATTCCGAGAATATTTCCTGTGTAACTTTTCTGAAACACAAAAACAGCAGAAAACAGGGAACTGGCACTGTGGTGACTTGTTAATAGGTTAGTTCCAAAAAATGCATAAAAGTGCCACGAAGTGTAACGAAACACTAAGCAAATGGTCTAAAAACAAGCATGGAGCATCAAAAATTATGGATACGTTGGAGACGTATCACCCGATCATAGATCTTAGGTTTTCACCCTAAAGAAAAGTCTGTGCTCACAAAACAATGCCTTCAGTAAGGCAATTGCCAGTGACGAGGTTTATCCCCGGCAATGCCCATGTCGAAGGGCTTTCGATCTAGGAAGCGTATTGGGACCTGGCGAACTCGACGGCGATCAGACGAAAGCAGAGGGACGCGAGGATTTACCCAGGTTCAACCCCCTCAGAAGGTAAAAGGCCTACGTCCTGCTTGTCTGACTTTGTATTGATGGGGTGGTTGCGATGAAGGTGTTACAATGGCGGCGTAGATTGGATCTAGCCGAAAGTAGAGAGCTCTAAGTTGTCGAGTGCTCCGGCGTGAGGTGGGTGGAAAAGTGTCTAGGGTTTCGAGACCTCCCTCCCAGCCTTTTATAAGTTAAGGCTAGGTCTCAGGAGTGTCTCTCCAGCCCAGTACAGATCGGATCGACCGAGAACTAACCTAACTAGGACTCCTCGAAATCTTGCTTGTGCACCAAGTATTGCTCCTGGGCCGCGCCAAGCCACTGCTTTGATAGGCCTCGAAAGCCTTTCGTGAGACACCCTTTCTGGACCGAAAACCAGGTAGGCGAATATCGGGGGCCCGTTTGCCATTCCTTCGTTAGTAGCCCCCGAGTGCCTAGGATAGCCGAAGACTATGGCAGGGACTCATCCCGAAAGTCTTCCCAGCCGCCCTCGATATGAGCACTTGGCCTGTAAAGCTGCACATGTACAGAAGTCATTTGAATAGTACGCTTGTTTTGGCACGAGATTCTCGAGCCACTCTCATTTAGAGCCTCGAAAGTGCCAAGTCGGGTTTGCAGAGGGATGCGCATAACCGGTCTGAGACTCACGCCGGGTCTCAGTTAATTGCATTGTTGCAAAGACATTCGGTTAGCTTACTCAGATTCGAGTCCCCCGACTCGAACCCGCGTGGGCTGGAGCTACCCCGACCTGAGCCGTGTTGGACTCACCAAGTCGGAGCCCAGTTCATTTGTGAGGCACCCGATGCGTCCATCGGTGCAAGCTTCATACCGTAGGTATGGAAAATTTCCGGCAGAGCGCGTTTGATATGAATACCGGGCCATCCGGTGTTGCAAACCGTGGACTTACCTTCGTATTTGACATACGGCATCCGAACTGGTATATTGCCACCATGATTCGGGCATGTTGATTGAGGAGCGTTGATAGCCCGAAAGAAAGGTTCGAAGAAAACGATTCAGCGATCTTGAGTATCTCGAAGGCGCTGCTGGCCCGAAAGAAACAATACGAGGGACCAAAGTCCTACCTCGAATATCTCGAAGGCGCTGCTGGCCCGAAAGGAGCAATTCGAGGGACCGAAATCCTACCTCGAATATCTCGAAGGCGCTGCTGGCCCGAAAGGAGAAATTCGAGGGACCGAAGTCCTACCTCAAATATCTCGAAGGCGCTGCTGGCCCGAAAGGAGCAATTCGAGGGACCAAAATCCTACCTCGAATATCTCGAAGGCGCTGCTGGCCCGAAAGGAGCAATTCGAGGGACCGAAGTCCTACCTCGAATATCTCTAAGGCGCTGCTGGCCCGAAAGGAGCAATTCGAGGGACCGAAAAATCCCCTCGAAGGAACGAAAGACAGAGTCGTCGAAAAACTCGGTGTATATTCGGATGGCCCAGGAGGGAAAAGCACAAAAAGCCTCGAAGGAAACCCAGTTAAAAGGCCGTCTGAGTGCAAGAGGTGCATACCTTCGAGACTCGGAAGAATTTTCGCCAATCCTCGCCCTTCGAGTCGAAAGGGATCAAAACGCGTCATCGCTGATGATATGCCTCTTCGAGTTGTCACATCATCTTCTGCAGAAGTGGCCTGGCCCTGCTAGGACTAGACGTATGGTGGGTCCCCCGGCCGCGCGTCCCGGCCGTTGATAGTATTTGACTGCATTTCCCGCGCGTGGGTGAGAAATAACCGGCATGGTTTCCTTGATTACCGTGCGTAGTGGACGCCGCGGCGCCCTCATGCTGACACGTGGACAGCCGGATTGGCTCAGCCGTTTCCACTTCGCCATGGACGGTTGAGATCTGACGGCGAATCCTGGAGATGAAATAAATAACAGTGGCAGGGCAACAATCCGTCCTACTCTGCCGCCACTGTCTTCTTCCTCGCGCATTGCTCCTGTAGCTCCACTTCCTCCATTTCCGCAACCCTCGCTGCGCCCAGAGGCCATGGGTAAAAGGAGCTCCACCGCCGTCGCTGCCGCCGCTGCCGCCAAAAAGGCCAAGACGGCCGATGTCGAAGGCTCCGGTGTTGGCCGCTAGGTCCAATCCAAGGTCGGGAACAAGGAGCTGGCCTAGGCCGAGAAGATGGGCCTGCTGAAGAACGTGCCGGCGGAATCGCTCGCCGCTGGTCCGGAGATCGTTTCCCGGCCGCCCCTCGGATTCCGGGTAATCTTTATTACTTTCCTGCTGCGGGGCTTGTCTTTTCCCCCGCATCCTTTCCTCCGCGGTCTCCTCTTCGCTTACGGGATTTAGCTCCATGACCTGAATCCCAATTCCATTCTTCACATTGCGTGCTTTATCATGCTTTGTGAGTGCTTCCTGGGGATCGAACCCCACTGGGCACTGTGGCGCCGAATCTTTGTGATTCGGCACCCTCTGCCCTATCAAACCGGCGGTTTCGGCGTCCAAGTACGCCCAGACATCGAGTATTTCAACCTCCAAACGCCCGAAAATAATCTCGGGTGGAGAACGAAGTGGTACTATGCCAAGGGCAAATCCTCCGACGGCGAAAACTTCGGACTTGAGGAATTCCATCCCACCGGCATTCTTCGACCTCGTGTCTCCTGGAGGCACGACCTTTCGGACAAGGAGCTGAAGGCTACAGAGCCGCTGATGGAGAAGATCCAACAGCTTTGAGCTACTCCGAAGAAGGAGCTTTCGGGGATCCAGCTCATCTGAACCTTCATCGAGCGTCGAATCCAACCGCTCGCCGCTCGAGCCCACTGCATGTGGGATTACAGCGATCGCCGGGACTCGACTCACATCTCCCAGGATGAGCTGCACGAGGCCGAAATCGACGAGTGCGTACGCACCGTCACAAACATCAAGAGAAAGGACCCCGTGCCGAAGATCTTCGGCGCCGTAGCCTTTAGCAAGGCCTTTCCCCGTACTGAGGTATGATTTTGGTCTTAGTCGAATTCCTTCCTTATTTCTTAACCAAATCGTCCAGTATCAAATGCCGTCCTCATCCTTGTGCAGGTAATTGACATAGCTCGATGCTATCCGCCCCAGCCTGAGATGGGCGAATATCCGGGGCGTGACTTTGCCGAAGTTCTGGAGGAATCGACCTCCGCTGCTCTGTCGCCACCGAGGGCCCCGAAGAGACAGCGAATTGCGGACGTTGTCGAAGATTCGGAGGACCCTGATGACACCCGTCTTACTTCGGGTGATGACGGTCACAACGCGATCCCCGCTTCGCCTTTGAGCCATTGCCCTCCTCCTCGAACGGAGAGAAAAACCCTTCCAAAGTTCGGGATCGACGCATCATAAGCTTTCCTTCATACATCATGTGGTCTCGTTTCGACTTGATTGTCCAATTCTAACATCGATGCTTGTTTCAGGTCCTCTACCGAGGAAACATCAACATATCCGGGGGATCAAGACCAATACCAGGTCCGACCCCACGAGGACACCCTCGAACAAACCGCAGACTCTCAGGAGAGAGCTGCCGATGTTGCCGCCCCTGAAGCCGCTCCGACAAAGCCTTTGACCTCCTCGAAGAAGAAAGCGTCGGAACATGAGTTCATACTTGTCTCCTCATCTGACGGACCTTCTGGTCCTAGCAACCATGTGAGTTCGAAGATTTTCTGCTTGCGCATCGCGTGTTTGACCATTAGTAGCCCCCGAGGGTGAGTCTAAGTGTTTACACTTAGGCTTGCCCTCCAAACTATGACTCAATGTTTAATTCTTCTGCCTTGCCTTCTTTAGCCCGTTGTTAGGGACCTGTCGAAGGTTTGTAGGAGCTTCTTCGCCTTAGAGGAAGAGAACCGAAAGCTGTCCGATCAGCTCGACGAAACTCGTCGTGAGTACTGCCACCTTGCTTGTAAAACTTTTCTTCGTGTATGATGTGACGCTTCTTTTTCTGACAACATCCTTTTACTGATTAGGGATTGGGGCCCAGGCTGCTGCTGACAAGACTGCCCTGAAATCTCAGCTGGACGATCTTGCCACTGAGAATTCGGGCTTGAAGGCTAAGGTCACCGAGCTGAACGACGAAATCGCCCGACTGAAGGGCGAATCGTCCGAAGCTAAGGAGCGTGCGAAGAAAAGCCGTCTGGACGCTGAAGCCCGAGAAGGAGAGCTAACCCAGCGCCTGCAGACTTTGCTTGATGCCTTGCGTGGTAAATTCTCCGAACTTTGTCCGGAATAATTTCCGTGCCGAAAAGTCCTGTTGTGACCTGGCTGTTTGCTTGTTCGTGTAGCCGCTACCGAATTGGACGCCGGGGCAATGAAGGGGCCTGCTGGAATCGAATCCAGTATCGGCTTCGCCGAATGCCTGAGTCGAGAGGTTGTCAACCTCTTAGCGCGGGTGCGGTCGACACTGGTTCGCGTTCGAGATACGTCTGTACCCGACTCGACCAGCGACACCATGGCAGGGATCCTCGACGCTGTGGCGGTGAAGGCGGGTGGCGAAGACCCGTTATTTGCCGCGGTACGCCATCAGGTAACTATCGGCACCGAGTCTATCTTCTCCATGATGATGATGCACGGCGTGGAGTTTGATGCTGACAAGGTCACGAGCACGTATCCAAAAGATAAGGACGGACGCGACAAGTCTGCCAAGAATTATGTTGTCCGTGCTCGTGAACTGGCTGCCCGAATGACGAGTTTTCTCGCCGAAAGGAATGAGAAGCGTGCGGCGGCGAAGGCTCGGAAGCGTGGGGCATCCGCCGCGCCGTCTAGCAAGGCTGGTAGTTCAGCATAGTGCGAGCAGTGTTTCTGGCGCCCACTTGTAATTAGCTTTTTAGGGTCTCGCGCCGAGGGCAGTGACCCTCACTAGGATTTCTTTCTGTTGTAAAAATTGCTATCTTGTTGTCTGGATCTGTTTGATATTTGTCCTTCGAATGCATGTATGTGATGGCCGACTCCTCATGCAGGATTCTTCGCTGAACTCTGGTGCTTGGCCTATTTCGTATGAAACGACTGGCGGTACTCTCGGTGCCACCGAGCGAAGAATGCCTTCCTCCGGCGAATTATCGCTGATCCAATCTTTGCGTGACCAACTCCAAACTACACAGCGTCAGCTGAAGGTGGTTACTGCCAAGGTCGACGTCGCTCTGTCGAAGGCGTCGCACGCTGCAGACTGCAAAAAATTTCTTCTCGACGAGATCGAGAGTCTTGGAAAGTCGTTGAAGTGTGAGTCTCTAGGCCTCTTTCGTTGTGCATTGTGACTTGAGTGTGCAGGATCTGATCTTCTCCTCTCTTTGCAGATGTATGCCTTGATAGTGCAGCCGAAGCTCGGCGCGTGAATGCGCATATTGTTGCAGCACAGAATCATGCCAACTCTGTTGCTGACAACTTCTGGGCTGATCGTTCGAAAGCAATGAAGCTGACGCTCCTTCAGGATAGAATTGCTCAAGATGGTGCACTGTCTGAAACAAGCCGGAGCACACTCGCGCTGGTATATCAGGCGATGTTCCCGTTGAACAATCAGCCCGAAGGCCTGCCGGCATTGCTCGATCGATTCGAGAATGGGAATGCTGTGTATTCCTTCGTCCGGGAGCACTTGCGCTCCGGAGCTGTGGTCGCGCTTGCCTTCGTGCGTGCTCACTACCCTGAGATCGACCTGGAGCTTCTGAAGACTCTTCCTCTGTCGCCCAGTGGTCGCTATGAGATGGAGCACCACTACGCTGCTTGTAGAAGTACTGGCGACTGCATCGCTCGACAAATTATCATCGAAAGCGATCGGCAAAGAGCGAGCCAGGGTGCCGTGGCACCGTGAACTAGCCCTGTAGCTGTGCTTGTATCTTTACTCTGTGTATGTATTGTGCATGCGTCATATTCGTATGTGACGAAAGGGCGGAGAACTTGAGCGTAGGCTGGGAGGGCGAGAAATCCCCACACATATGTCGAGAGAACACAGTCCTCGAACATAGGTCGAGAGAGCGTGGCCCTCGGGCGTGAGCGAAGTTCTCGAGCGTAGGTCGAAAAGCTGAGCCCCCGAACGTGGGTCGAAAGGCTGAGCCCCCGAGCGTGGGTCGAGAGGCTGAGCCCCCGAGCGTGGGTAGAAGCCCCCGAGCGTGGGTCGAAGCCCCCGAGCGTGGGTCGAAGCCCCCGAGCGTGGGTCGAAAGGCTGAGCCCCCGAGCGTGGGTCGAAAGGCTTAGCCCCCGAGCGTGGATCGAAGCACCCAAGCGTGGGTCGAAGCCCCCGAGCGTGGGTCGAAAGGCTTAGCCCCCGAGCGTGGGTCGAAGCCCCCGAGCGTGGGTCAAAAGGCTAAGCCCCCGAGCGTGGGTCAAAAGGCTTAGCCCCCGAGCGTGGATCGAAGCCCCCGAGCGTGGGTCGAAGCCCCCGAGCGTGGGTCGAAAGGCTTAGCCTCCGAACGTGGGTCGAAGCCCCCGAGCGTGGGTCGAAAGGCTTAGCCCCCGAGCGTGGGTCGAAAGGCTTAGCCCCCGAGCGTGGATCGAAGCCCCCGAGCATGGGTCGAAGCCCCCGAGCGTGGGTCGAAAGGCTTAGCCCCCGAGCGTGGGTATGCAAATATGTTGACTCATGAAGTGAGGAATTTGAACTTTATTGCTTGGTGCCGCAGGCACAATGTTGGGTGCGGACTGCTGCCGACACTTGATTACATATTAGGGGGGGGTAGAGGTGACAGCTTTGCTAGCTAAGGATAGAAGCGGCGCAATTGCGCGGCGTTCCATGGGTTATCTACGTCTTTCCCCGACTTCGGGTTTCGTAGACGATATGCTCCTCCCGGGATGACCTCGTGGACAAGATACGGGCCTTCCCAAGGTGGTTCCAGCTTCGATGTGCTTGTCTGCTTGAGTCGGAGCACAAGGTCGCCTGGCTCGAAAGAGCGTCCGCGTACCCGTCTGCTGTGGTAGTTGCGGAGGTTCTGCTGGTAGACCGCCGATCGAATGAGGGCGACGTCTCAAGCTTCGTCCAGCAGGTCTTGGGCGTCTGCTAATGCCTTGTCCGCGTCTTCCTCAACGTAGGCGGCGACGCGGGGTGTGCTGTAGCGTACGTCCGTGGGTAGCACTGCTTCTGCTCCAAAAAGCAAGAAGAAGGGTGTGTAGCCTGTCGAGGAGTTGGGCGTTGTTCGTAGGCTCCATAGCACCGATGGCAGTTCCTCGACCCAGGCGCCTGCTGCGCGCTTGAGGGGTCGAAGCAGTCGCTTCTTCAGGCCTCCGCATACAAGTCCGTTGGCTTTTTCCACCCGTCCATTAGACTTGGGGTGCGCCACCGAAGCGTACTTGAGCTTGATGCCGAGGTTTTTGGCGAAGTCCTGGAATTCGCCCGAAGTGAAGTTGGTGCCGTTGTCGGTGATGATGCTGTGTGGGACGCCGTATCGGTAGACGATGGACTCGAAGAATTTGACTGCCGTGGTCGCCTCTTGATTGGTGACCGGAATAGCCTCTATCCACTTGGAAAACTTGTCCACTGCGACTAGGAGGTAGGTATGACCTCCTCTGGATGACTTGGGGAGAGGCCCCACTTGATCGAGTCCCCATTGTGCGAAAGGCCAGGCCACAGGGATGATGTGTTGTTCGGATGCCGGCGCGTGCGGCTTGGTGGCGAAGAACTGGCATGCTTCGCAGTGTTGGACGATGTTCCTGGCATCGTAAAGGGCGGATAACCAGTAGAACCCCGATCGAAAAGGCTTGGCCACGAGGGTTCGACTGCAAGCGTGGTGTCCGCAAGTTCCTTCGTGGATTTCCCGGAGGAGAGCAATCCCATCTTCCTGCGCTATGCACCGTTGGAGTACTCCTGTGGTGCTGCGCTTGTAGAGTTCCCCGTTGATTGTTGTGAAGGCCTTGGAGCGCCGCATGACTTGTCGGCGATGGATGGGATCTTCTGGGAGCTCGCCCCGTGTTAGGTATGCCAAGTATGGTTTTGTCCATGTTGCTTCGACAAGCATGACCGCGGCTGCGTCCTTCGGGAGGTCTGCTGCTCCTGCTGCCGGGGCGGTGTTGGCCGATCGAGCCCCCGGACGTGTTGTTAACGCTGGGTCGATTGCTGGCTTGATCTTGACGGAGCGTTCGAATATCTCTTCGAAGAAGACTCCAGGCGGTATTGGAAGGCACCTTGAGCCAATGTTGGCCAGGTTGTCTGCCTCCTCGTTGCTTTCCCTGCCGATGTGCGTTACTTCGCAGCCCTCGAATTCGCCTTCGAGCTTGTCGTACATGGCGCGATATGCGATCATATTCGCGCAGGTTGCATCACACTCCTTCATGACTTGCTGGGCGATGAGGTTCGAGTCCCCATGAATCTTGATGCGGGTGGCCCTGCAGGCCTTCGCCATGCGCATACCGTGAAGGACGGCCTCGTACTCCGCCTCGTTGTTGGAGGGATTTGGGAAGCGCATATGGAGGACGTAGCGCATCCTGTCCCCTTGCGGTGACACCAGGACCACTCCTGTTCCTGCCCCCGAAACTCGCTTGGACCCGTCGATGAAAATGGTCCAGCTATTCGACAGGTCTGGGAGCTCGGGCATCTGAGCTTCTGTCCATTCGGCTATGAAATCCGGCAGGACCTGTGACTTGATCGCAGACTGGCGCTGGTACATGATTTCCCAGGGTCCTAGCGTGATTCCCCATAGCGACACACGCCCTGTGGCGTCTGGATTGTTGAGGATGCTGGAGACAGGATTCGAGGCCACTACTATGATGGAGTGACACTCGAAATAGTGCGGCAGTTTCTTCCCTGTCATGTATATGGCGTATGCCAACTTCTGATAATGGGGGTATCTTTGCTTGGTCGGCGATAAGACTTCGCTCAGGTAGTACACGGGTCTCTGTACGCCGTGCTCTTTGCCTTCTTCTGCGCGCTCGACCACGAGCACTGAACTGACGACCTGATTTGTGGCCGCAATGTATAGCAACATGGGCTCTTTTTCTCGAGGTGTAACGAGAACTGGGGAGGTCGATAGATGGTGCTTGAGATCTTCGAATGCGGCTTGTGCCTCTTCTGTCCACGTGAAGTTGTCCGTCTTCCAGAGCAGCCGATAAAAGGGGAGCGCTGTTTCGCCAAGCTTGCTGATGAAGCGGCTAAGCGCTGCGAGTCGACCTGTCAACTGCTGGACGTGTTGAAGCGTCTTCGGAGGCTGCATGCTGATGATGGCCTTTATCTTCTCCGGGTTGCCTTCGATTCCTCTCTCGGAGATCAAATAGCCCAGCAGTTGGCCGGTGGGTACCCCGAAAGAGCATTTCTTCGGGTTAAGCTTGATGCTATATCTGTCGAGGTTGGCGAAGGTTTCTCGAAGGTCATCGAGCAAGGTATCTGCTTTCGATGTCTTGATGACAATGTCATCGACATAAACTTCGATGTTGCGTCCGATTTGTTCCTTCAGGCATGCCTGCATACACCACTGATACGTAGCTCCGGCGTTCTTGAGCCCGAAAGGCATCGTCATGTAGCAATATACCCCGTGCGGGGTGATGAACGCCGTCTTGTCTTCGTCTTCTATTTTCAGCCGTATCTGGTTATACCCAGAGTAGGCGTCGAGGAACGAGAGGCGCTCGCATCCTACCGTGGAATCGACGATCTGGTCGATTCGGGGCAAAGGGAAGTAGTCCTTCGGGCAGTATTTGTTCAAGGCTGTGAAGTCGATGCACATCCTGTAGATCTTGGTGTCCTTCTTCTCCACCATGACCGGTGGCGAGAGCCACGTGGCTTCCTTGATTTCTCTGATGAACTTGGCTTCGAGGAGGCGATTGATTTCTTCGCCCATCGACTTGGCCTTCTCTGGATTGTACCGTCGCATAGACTGCTTGACCGGTTTTGCGTTGGGAAATATTTTAAGCTCGTGCTCGGCGAGTTCCCTGGGGATGCCTGGCATATCTGCTGGGCACCAGGCGAACATCCTGCAGTGCTCACGGAGGAACTCGACGAGCGCACTTTCCTATGCAGGGGAAAGGGAGTTCGACACCCGCGCCGTCTTGGTTGGATCAGTCGGGTGGATCTGGTGTTCTCCTGTGTCTTTGGTGGCATCGAAAGACAGCTCTGGGGCGTTCTGCTGCGCCGGTGGGTCGATGTCCATGACAGTGGCTTCCCGAATGTGGTGCAGCTCTTCGTGCACCCCGAAGGTCTGGGACATGCTATTGAAGTCCTTGTCGCAGTTTTCTGAACGTGCGAAGCTGCCACTGATCGCCAGTGGTCCTCTGTTTGCGGGCATCCGCAGTTTGAGGTAGGCGTAGTGGGGTACCGCCATGAATCGAGCGAATGCTGGTCGCCCGAGGATAGCATGGTACTGCGAGGGCCAGTCGACCACCTCGAATTCGATCTTCTCCTTTCTGAAGTTCGATGGAGTGCCGAAGATGACATCGAGATGTATCGCCCCCAATGGATACGTCGGCTTCCCTGGGACGATTCCGTGGAAGGAAGTCTCCGTTGGCAGGAGATTATGTAGTGAGATTTTGATTTTTCGTAGTGTGTCTACGTAGATGAGGTTGAGGCTGCTGCCTCCGTCCATGAACACCTTTTTCGAGGTGAAACCTCCTATTTGTGCCTCGAGAACCAGTGCATGGTGTCCTGGGCGCGGGATCTTCGGTGGGTGATCTGACCGATCAAAACCGATCGGATGTTCAGACCAGTTCAGATATTCGGGAGTAGCTGGTGGTGCATGTTCGGCGTGGAACACTTCTCTTGCGCGTTTGTGCTGGACTTTGTTCATCGAGCACCCCCTCTGAATCATGGGCACGAAACCTCTTGGTGGCGGAAACTCTTCCTCCTCATTGGCCGACTGTCGCTGCTCGACTTGCTGGATTGTAGCGGCCTGATGGCTCTGCTGTACGACGTTTGCTGGTGGGTTCGGCGGTGGCGGTGGAGCGTTGTAGGCTATCGCCCCTGCCACCGGTTGCTCGACGTTCATCCTCTCCTGAAGTACCCGGTTGAGACGAAGGAACTCCCTGCACTCGATGAGGAGGTGTGCAGGTTTTCGTACTCCGTCCTTGTCGAGGTACATATGCCTTGGGCATCCGCTATCAAGCATCTCCTCTGCCGACAGCTGTGGTTGCCGGCGACGCCACTCCTTACTGGGCTTCGAATCACGGCTGCTGCTGTCGTAGTAAGTGTTTCCTCGTCGCGGTAAGTCGCGATTGTCGTCACGGTCTTCGTGCACGTAGCCAGCTGCTACCATGTCTGCGTTCTCCGTGTTGTCGTAGCGACTTCGCCGGCCTTTCTTCCGGGACCCAGGATGGAACTGGTCCTTCGCATCGACGTCGCGTTCTGCTGACCGACGGCAGCTTCTGGGAGCCGAGATGGAGTCTTCTCCATCGGCCCATTCGTTTGCCAAGCTCATGAGGTGGTCGATGGTTCTAGGCTTGCAGCGCCCCAGCTCTTCCTTGAAGTCGCGCCGAAAAAGGCTGTCCCGAAAGGCGTCGATGGCTCTTTCGGGTGAGATGTTCTCCGTCGTGTTCTGGAGGCTGATCCACCGTGAGATGTATGATCTCAGATTTTCTCCAGTTCTCTGCACGCATAGGCGGAGTTCTTCGAATGACGTAGGTCATCGTGAAGTGCCTCGGAAGTTTGCGATGAACGCTTGCCGGAATTCTTCCCAGGAGCGGATGCTATCTGGGGCGAGATTATTCAACCATGCCCTTGCGTTGTCCTTTAGATGTAGTGACAAAAACTGGAGAGCATTGTCTCTAGATCCGCCGCTGATTTTGACAGCGGTTATGAAGTCATCTAGCCAAATTCGGGGATCCTGCTGCCCGTTGAACTTGACCATGCCGTCGCTGAGTTTGATTCCTTTCGGCAACGGTGCCGAGCGGATCAGAAAGCTAAAGCATTCTGCCCCGCAAAGTCCATCGCTGGGGCCGCCGAACATTTCCGCCTCGCGTCGCGCTCGCCCCTGGTCGACTCTATGCTGGGCCAAACCGTGCCGGAGCTCTCCGTTGATCGGTTCGACCGCTTGTGTGCGAGGCGCTACAGCTGGCGCCGGTGCTGGGTGCCTGGCTTGCTCCGGCGGTGGGGCGACTCTTGTTGTCGTCGCGCCCTGTACTGAGCCAGGCATGCCTTGTAGCACCCTTACTCCTTCGAGCGCTAAATTTCGCAGGTGTCGCATATGCTCGTCACCGTTAGATGCGTTCGCGGCAATGTATGCTGCCGCGGCCATGATTGCTGCTTCCTTGGTCTTCGGCATCAAGTCGGCTTCATTGAACTCTGCCTCCAGGTTTCGGGTGATGTTGTGCATATCGGCCCCTGGCTGAGTGCGCGATCTCGATCTTCGTTGAACGCTCGATGAATAATGGGATGACCTTTCGGCTCGTCTTCTGCTGGACGCATCGGCCTCCTCTCTTCGCCATTCCAGTATTCGCCTGTCAGCACTGATTTGGTCCTTCTGCTCCTAGACGACGAAACGGAGTGCAGCCAGATCGCTTGGGCTTGGGTTGGGACCGAAGTTTACCTCGCCCGCATAGACCCTTCTTGCGAACCGGATCTGGTCATGTGTGACCACTTGGCGGCCGCTGTCTGCTCGGTTTCGACCGTCATTCTCGTTTCCGTCGCTGTGTGATGCCATCATGCAGTGGCCCTCGGGCCACGAGGTCGAATCGTCGCTGATTTCGCCCAGCGCTGGAGGATAGACGTCGTCGCTTTCGACGTAGGGGCCGACTTCGATCATGAAGTCAGAATCGTAATCGGCCACGTAGCCATCACTGGATGCGTTAGATTCGCAATGTGAGGCGGAGCTTGCTGAATTGCCGATTTTCCCCTTGGCTTCGGGGTAGACGTCGTCATCGTCATCGGAGCACGTGTAGTCCGAGTATAGTCCCTCGACGTAGTCAGGGTCATACGGTGCGGCGCGAAGCGTGAGGGCATTGAGAGCCCGATCGCACTCAGATACCGTTGGGTAGATGGCTGCTGTGCCTCCCCGCGGATCTTCACAACCGGTGATCTCATGGAGTGGGAAATCTCCGGTGCCCACGTAGTGGTAGGCGTCGCAGTCGGCGCAGTATGTGGTGGTCGGGGATGGAGGCGGATCTTCGAAATCGTTCGACCCTACTGATGGGGTCGAAATCTTCAGACTCGGCTCCTCCTTCGATGGCGCTAGTGACGCGCTTGCCGAGGGTTTGCCCCCGACGGATGGTGGTGTCATTGCTTCGGCCACGAGCGGAGCCGATTCACCGATGGAGAGCAATTCCATCGCTCCATTGCTGTCCATATGGAAATTGAATAGTCCGAAAGCCATGTCATAGCCTTCGGGCGCTGCTCCTGCCGTGCTTGGGACGGGGTCGATGGCGCTCGCCGTCTGGGTGAGGTTGATGGTGCTTGGCGAGACACCGTCGACGACAGTCGAATCAACGGCGCCAGTCTCGGGCTCCATCGGGCTGGTGGGGACGATGGCCGGCACAGCGATGCTGGCGAGGGTGTCGATGCCGATCTTGGAAGTGGTGTGGTCGTTGGTTGGCGCAGCGATGCCGACGGCAGTGTCGATCTTGGCGGGGGTGTCGACGTTGGTCGGCGCAGCGATGCCGACGGTAGTGTCGATCTTGGCGGGGGTGTCGACGTTGGTCGGCGCAGCGATGCCGACGGTAGTGTCGATCTTGGCGGGGGTGTCGACATTGGTCGGCGCAGCGATGCCGATCTTGGTTGTGGTTGGTGATGAAGCCGGCGAATCCGTAGATCCAGATCCCGTCGTCCCCACGGTCGGCGCCAATTGACGAGGTTTATCCCCGGCAACGCCCATGTCGAAGGGCTTTCGATCTAGGAAGCGTATTGGGACCTGGCGAACTCGACGGCGATCAGACGAAAGCAGAGGGACGCGAGGATTTACCCAGGTTCAGCCCCCTCGAAAGGTAAAAGGCCTACGTCCTGCTTGTCTGACTTTGTATTGATGGGGTGGTTGCGATGAAGGTGTTACAATGGCGGCGTAGATTGGATCTAGCCGAAAGTAGAGAGCTCTAAGTTGTCGAGCGCTCCAGCGTGAGGTGGGTGGAAAAGTGTCTAGGGTTTCGAGACCTCCCTCCCAGCCTTTTATAAGTTAAGGCTAGGTCTCAGGAGTGTCTCTCCAGCCCAGTACAGATCGGATCGACCGAGAACTAACCTAACTAGGACTCCTCGAAATCTTGCTTGTGCACCAAGTATTGCTCCTGGGCCGCGCCAAGCCACTGCTATGATAGGCCTCGAAAGCCTTTCGTGAGACACCCTTTCTGGACCGAAAACCAGGTAGGCGAATATCGGGGGCCCGTTTGCCATTCCTTCGTCAGCCAGGCACAACCAATTAAGGCCAGACCTTGGGTTTTCACCCTACAAGGTCGGACCTTGAACTTCTCATGTACCGTTGCTGACAAGGGTATAGTTAATAGAACCCGTATGTTGAGTACCCCTGAGGCCCGTTGAGCTAGGCCCAATTGTAATGTAGTCGAATACGATTCTTTACCGTATGTCGATATTGTAATCTGTATCGGACCCTGCCCGATCCTCGAGACCTGGCCACCTATATATAGGGGCCAGGAGGGGACGGTGTAGGCCAGATTGAAAGCAAGCCAGGTTGAACACCCAAGTTTAATTTCGACACACACCTATTTCGACAAACTTTACCTTCGAGTTCATCCGACGCCTTATCTCCCCGATCCTAAGTCCTTCATCTAGGACATTTGTCGAGTTAACCCTCGTCAATTGGCGCCGACCGTGGGGAACTGGGCGTTGGAATCATGAATTCGACGGCTTTTTCGCTTTTAGCCAACAGCAGTCCAGAACTCGATGGAAATCGAGAGATGGAGTTAACTATTGGAAGTTTGAGCATCATTATTGGACCATCAGGTTCATCCCGCCTCTCGGATTCGACGAAATCAGATCCGTCGGCAAACAAGCCCGAAACAGAGGGAACATGGGAATCATCAGAAGACTCTTCCAGCGAGGTAAACTCGCCGGTCAGCTTCGACAAAGCACCAATCGCAGAAGGCGACAAAATTCGGGAAAATTTCGACTCAGAAGAAAGAGCGTGCCAGACGCGCAACAACACAAAGGACTTCACCATGGGAAGCAGCGGCGTCTCCAAAGTACATCAGTTATGCGTTATTATCACCGAAGCAGAAGAAGAAAACAAAAGCGAAGGAAGTAAAAAGGTCGACGGGCTAGTCGACAAAATGAAAGAACACAACAAAAAGGAAAAGGAGAAAGTCCACATTTCGGCTGGCGAATGGAGAATGATCAAATCAGCTATCGATCATGGTACAGAAGTACCCGAAGGATCGAGAAGAGAAGTTCTAATGGGCTATCAGTATGCATTATACCAACATAGGAAGAAACTAAGGGAGGAAAGAGACATGGTTTTTCAAGACAATAACAGTATATCAAGAGAGGAGTACTGGGAAGACCATAGCGAAGATTCAGAGTATAGCAGAGAAAGGCACGGAGACCCAAAGCAGAATAGAGGGGTGACGGCGCGTAGCAGAGAAGAAAGGTACTCAAGGAGCCCTACTCCACAGCTAGAAGAGGAGGAAGACGACTTCATACAAGAAACGCCAGAAGCAGCATTAGTAGCAGCACAAGCGTATTTACTAACTACAAGGCCAGAACCTGGGGACCCGTGAGAAGATATGCACCGAGCCGCGATACGAAGCCTTGGAATAGTGGAAAGCAAGATTAGGGAAAAAGGCCCAGAGACAAAGTCGACAAGATGCAAAGAAAACCACGAGGAGAAGTTCAGATACAACTTCGCAAATAACGAGTACAGCGAGTCATCAAAAGAGGAAAGGCGACAGAAGAGGAAAGAGGATGCCAGGAATATAATAGCGCAAGCTCGAGTAAACAAATCGCGTCATGCTTGGAGGGAAGAGAATTATGAAGACGACGATACAGAGATGGGGGCGTTATGCTTTACCCGCTGGGTTCGCAAAACGTGGGTACCCAAAGGATTCAAACTGCCACACGACCAGCATAAGTATGACGGGTCGCAAGAACCTACCCTATGGTTATCAGACTATCTGCAGGCAGTACAGATATTGGGAGGAACAAGGGCGACTGCAATGTAAAGTTTGCAGCTATACCTCACCGGTGCAGCACAGTCCTGGTTGAACACCCTACCCAACGAATCCATCGGAAGTTGGGGGGAACTCGAAAGTCAATTCGCATGAAATTTTTGTTCAACATATAAGCGCCCAGCATCACTGGAAGAAGTTAAGGCGTGCGTGCAAAGGAAAGGCGAAACTCTACGTTCTTACATACAACGCTGGAGCATAATCAAAAACTCAGCAGAGGACGTCTCCGACGAACGAGCAATAGACGCCTTTACGGCCGGACTTCGTCGCTCAGATCTCGTGGAAGAAATAGGAAGAACAAGACCTACGACAGTAGCCGAGTTAATGGAACAAGTCAACAAATTCGCTGATGGAGAAGACGCATATAATAACAAAAGAGGACGTTCACCCAAAGTCGACAGAATAAACAGACAGAGAAGACGATACCGTAACAGGGGTAACCAAGAAAGACAAAGTCAGGTAGCCACGGGCTACGTAGTAGAAGAAGAGGAGGGATGTGATAATAGGAGCTTTCAAGCAAAAGGAGTAGAAAAGTCGAGATACTCCGGTCCTTCGGCCGAGGATATGCTATACGGACCTTGTCGAATCCACTACGCATATCTCGACGGGAAAAGAGTCTCAAATCATCAGATGAAGGATTGTAGAATATTCCTAAGGTTGCAAAGTGCCATGGGCTCAAGCCAAGGAGGGAGGCAAGGAGAACAACACAGAAGTCAAGGATATCAAATGCAAAGGCTAGCGTGGCACCTAGAGTCAAAAGTTTACATATCAGCCATGATTCAACCGGTGCCCAGGTCAAAAAAGGAGCGAAAAAGCATATCCAGGCAAGTAAACCTAGCAATATCATCACCACCAGCTACCACAGAATACCTACGGTGGTCAGACCAACTAGTCAAGTTTAGTAGAGCAGACCACCCGAAGAAAGTTCCCAGGCCAGGCCACTCGCCTATGGTTCTAAAGGCGCAAATAGGAGGGTACGACATCGGAAGAGTGTTCATGGATGCAGGGAGTGGCATAAACTTAATATATGCTAGAACCCTAAAGGCAATGTGCATCTTGCTATCGAGTCTGAAGTCAATAGATTGCTCTTTCCACGGAATAGTACCAGGAGCCGCAAACTACCCTTTGGGAAGAATAGAACTCGATGTCTGCTTTGGCAGTAGCGGCAACTACCGAAGAGAGAAGCTGGAATTCGAAGTTATGGACTGGCCATCACAATATCATGCAATCCTGGGGCGCCCAGCATTTGCAAAATTCATGGCAGTACCACACTACGCGTATCTGACGTTAAAAATTCCAAGACCCAAAGGAACAATCACAGTACAAGGGAGCTTTGAAGTAGCCAATACATGCGACAGAGAGTTCAACAGGATGGCGCAAACCTTCGGCATGACAGCAGAATACGAGAGGTTAAAAGGAGAAACGGATCATAATGTACTACCTGATGTTGGACGATCCCTGCCAGATCAGGCTTTCGACACATCTCAGGACTCGAAGAAAATCCAGGTCCACCCTACAGATGCGAACAAGACAACATCAATTGCGGTGAACTTGGATCCCGCATAGGAAAGCGCGCTCATCGAGTTCCTTCGTGAGAGCTGGGAAATCTTCGCCTGGTGTCCATCAGACATGCCAAGGGTTCCCAGGGAACTCGTCGAGCACGCATTAAATGCAGATCCCAAGGCAAAGCCAGTCAAGCAGCCATTGCGACGATTTGATGAACCTAAAAGGAAGGCGATAGCATCGGAGTTGCACAGGCTAGAAAATGCCAGATTTATCAGAGAAATCAAAACTTCGAGTTGGGTGTCGAACCCAGTCATAGTACCCAAGAAGAACACAAACGTACAAAGAGTATGTGTCGACTACACATCTCTCAATAAGCATTGTCCAAAGGATCCCTTCCCTCTACCCCGCATCGATCAGATAATCGATTCAACAGCGGGATGCGCGAGGCTTTTATTTTTGGACGCATATTCTGGTTATAATCAGATTAAATTGAAGAAAGAAGACGAAGAAAAAACGGCCTTCATCACACCGTATGGAGTGTTTTGCTACCAAGTGATGCCGTTCGGTCTAAAAAATGCAGGAGCAACTTATCAACGGATGATGCAAAATTGCCCCGGAAGCCAAATAGGGCGCAACATCCAAGTCTACATTGATGATGTAGTCATCACCACAAGAGAGGAAAAATCTCTAATCAGCGACTTGGCAGAAACTTTCGACAACCTGAGCAGGTACAAGCTTAAGCTTAACCCGACGAAGTGTTCCTTCGGCGTATTAGCAGGACAACTTTTAGGGTTCCTGGTATCAGCACGAGGGATAGAGGCAAACCCAGAGAAGATTCAAGCAATTTTAACAATGGGGAAACCCACGAAACTACACGACGTACAGAAACTTGCAGGGCGCGTCGCGGCTTTAAGTCGTTTTGTTGCTTGATTGGGAGAAAAAGCACTTCCTTTTTATGCACTTATGAAGAAGTTGGATGATAAATTTGAATGGACAGAAGAAGCAGATGCAGCTTTTGCACAGTTGAAAAAAGTGCTTTCCACGCCACCAGTGCTGGTCGCACCAAAAGAAAAAGAACCACTGCTACTCTATATCACCGCAACCCATCAGGTGGTGAGCATAGTATTAGTAGTCGAAAGAAGCGAAGAAGGAAAAGCCCACGGCGTCCAGAGGCCGGTATATTTCATCAGTGAAGTGTTATCTCTGATAAAACAAAGGTACCCGCATTATCAGAAACTTGCATATAGTGTTTTCACAGCTGCACGAAAACTACAATAGTACTTTGCGATGCATCTAATTATAGTGGTCAATGAAGCACCACTATCAAACATATTGAACAACCCTTTAGCAACAGGACGTGTCTCTTTGTGGGGAATCGAGTTATCTCCCATTGACATCACGTACGAAAAAAGGAAGGCGCTCAAGTCGCAAGTCTTGCCAGATTTCACGGCAGAGTGGCTGGAGCTCCAAAGCACAGGACCACCAGACTTATCGAGTGTTTGGACAATGTACTTTGACGGTTCTAAGAGAGTTCAAGGCGGTTTTGATATCGCCTCACGGCGAAAAATTGAAGTATGTCTTAAGGATGAGCTTTTCACAGGCTTCTAATAACGAAGCAGAGTACGAGGCTTTGTTGCACGGAATGAAGATGGCCAAAGCATGTGGAGCAACTCGCCTAAAAATATTTGGAGATTCCAACCTTGTTGTCCAGCAAGTTATGAACAGATGTGACACAATCAATGACAACATGATGGCCTACAAGAATTTATATCATTATCTCGAAGGAACATTCGATGGATGCGAAGTCTCGCACATAAGCATAAATAGTAATGAAGAAGCCAACAATTTAGCAAATATCGGGTCACAGTGTTTACCCGTGCCGTCCGGAGTATTTTTGGGAAGAAATAGTAGAAAGATCAATAAAAAGTGGGAAAAGCTCGACTACTGCAGCAGACTCGGGGGCTCCGTAGGAGCCATAGGAGGTCATGATGATAGAAGAAACATGGATGCAGCCATATCTTGCATACATGATAAATAAACAATTACCAGAAGATGCAGTGGAGGCCAAGAGGATAACTCGAAGATCGAAGGCGTTTATCGTGTTGCAGGGGAAATTATACAAGAAGAGTATTACCGGCGTTTTGCAGCGTTGTGTAACACCCCAGGAAGGACAAATAATACTGCAAGACATACACGGTGGAGTGTGCGGCCATCATGCTAGTAGCAGAGCAATAGCAGCAAAGGCTTTCCGAGCAGGATTTTATTGGCTAACAGCCATTGAAGACGCAAAAGATATAGTTCGAAAATATGAAGCGTGTCAAAGATTTGCATCTAGACCGCATGCACCAGCAGCAGAGCTACAAATAATACCATTGTCCTGGCCCTTTGCGCAATGGGGCCTCGATATGGTAGGAAAGTTGCACAAATCTTGGCCAGGAGGGCATGTTTACATGCTAGTGGCAGTCGATAAATTTACCAAGTGGGTGGAAGCGGCCCCGGTAACAACTCAGGATTCGACAGCAGCAATTAGCTTCATCAAGTCGATAGTATTTCATTTTGGTGTACCATATAACATCATCACAGACAATGGGACAAACTTCACTTCAAAGGAATTCAAGAGTTATTGCGAAGGACTAGGGATCAAGCTCAAATTCGTATCTGTGGTGCACCCGAAGACAAATGGGCAAGTCAAAAAAGCCAATGGCCTGATATGTAGTGGGATAAAAAAGAGGCTCTTAGCACCTCTCAAGAAAGCCAAGAGCGCTTGGATAGAAGAATTGCCCTCCGTTCTTTGGAGCTTAAGAACTACGCCTAACGCAGCAACTCAAGAAACTCCTTTCTTCCTGGTCCATAGCGCAGAAGCCGTACTTCCAGTCGAAGTTACACACGAGGCCCCAAGAGTGACGGCATACGATGAGATAACATCGACAGAAGCACTGCAAAACGATATCGATGCACTAGATGAAGCAAGGGATAAGGCATTAGAAAGAGCCACGCAGTATCAACAGAGTCTACGAAACTACCATAGTAGTCAAGTTCGTCCACGATCCTTCGTGGTGGGAGACCTAGTTTTGCGACTCAGGCAAGACAGCCATGGCAAATTGGAGTCCCCTTGGGTGGGACCCTACATCATCACAGAAGTAATACCAGGGGGAGCATATCGACTACAAGACAAGAAGACACGAAAAGATGAGAGCAATCCGTGGAACGCATAGCAGCTACGACGTTTTTACGCGTAAAACAACTGTGTTGGTATCATTAAACTCGAGTTAACCTTCTGAACCCAGAACATGAGGCCATAGGTCGGGTTCTTTGGGTTGAACTCGACAAAGTTGTACAAGTATCTCTACTTCTCCGCTCGGGGGCTTCAACCCTCGGGTCGTACGAAAGGAATTTTTATCGCGATTTGGATATATTTTTCATTATAAGGTTGTACAGACAACCCAACAAAAAACAACTTGGTTCACAAAAGAACCCGATACTCTTCATATCAATTGGTTCGCAAAGAACCCGATATATCTCAAGCGTACCTCAGAACAATGACTTGTTTTCATGGTACTAGTAAAAACATCAAAGTGAAGTGCAAATATTCGTTACAGATAATATGGCAACAATGCCATTATTAAACGAGATTACATAAGAGATAGACCCTAATGGAAATGGACTTCAGCTTCATACTTCTTCTGGCACTGGGTGCCGTCATAGATCTTCACGTCGAACTTCGACGTGCCGATGTGGAAGTCGAAGGCCATGAAGAAGCCTTGATGGATGTCGTGGTCTTCTGCAAACTGCGACCAGCTGATACGTATCCAACGTATCTATAATTTTTGATGCTCCATGCTTGTTTTTACACCATTTACCCGATGTTTCGTTACACTTCGTGGCACTTTTATGCATTTTCTGGAACTAACCTATTAACGAGTTGCCACAGTGCCAGTTCCCTGTTTTCTGCTATTTTTGTGTTTCAGAAGTGATACCTATTAACTAACCTATTAATGAGTTGCCACAGTGCCAGTTCCCATGCTTGTTAGTACTTGGTCTAAGTTGCAATGATGTCTATCTTGAATTGTGATCTGATTTGGATGTCTCTATGAGTGGTGTTTGTCAAGTACTTGATGAACTTTAAAGGGTGCTTCTGTAGCCACTACACAATGATTAGTGTTATTCAATAGGAGAGTAATTCAGAGTACCATAGTGGAGAGAAGTTATCTATTTGTTCATTCATGTTATATTGTTGGGAGTGTGTCCACTAGTGAAAGTATGATCCCTAGGCCTTGTTTCCAAGCATTGCACACCGTTTACTTGCTGTTTTGTTACATGTTTGCTCGCAGCGATATTTATTTCACATCACGTTTGCTACTTATAATCATCTATACCACTTGTATTTCACTATCTCTTCGTCGAACTAGTGCACCTATACATCTGACAAGTGTATTGGGTGTGTTGGGGACACAAGATACTTTCTGTATCATAATTGCAGGGTTGCTTGAGAGGGATAGCTTTGACCTCTAACCTCCCTGAGTTCGATAAACCTTGGGTGATCCACTTAAGGGAAACTTGCTGCTGTTCTACAAACCTCTGCACTTGGAGGCCCAACAAGTGTCTACAAGAATAGAAGTGCGTAGACATCAAGCTCTTTTCTGGCGCCGTTGCCGGGGAGGTAAGGTAAAAGGTACTCGCATCCTCCTGTGTGAGTGCTCAGAGTTATTTCCTTTAGATTCTGCAGTTACATCTTTTTGTTTCTTGTTTTTATTTTCACTAGTTAGGCTTAATGGAAAACAAAGAGTTCTTTAGTCTTTTTCCTGATTTTAGATTTGAAGAGAAAATTGAAAATCCTTTGGAGCTTATTTCGTATAGCAATGTTGTTAGTATGAATGCTTTGAACACCGTGATTGCTAATGCTATAGAAAAGTCTAAGCTTGGGGAAGCTGGTTTTGTTAAGCATGATATTTTTAGTTCCCTAGCTTTAGTTGAGAAAGTTTGCTATGATGATATGTTTGATGAATATGCTTTGCGACATAGTAGTTCTCTAGCTTGTGATGATACTAAGCCTCTAGTTTATGATGATGGGTATAATATTTTCAGTTCACCTACTATTGAGGATAAAATTAGTTATGATTACAATATGCCTCCTATTTTTGATGATTATGGTGATGAGAATAATTATTCTATTGAATTTGCTCCTACTACTATTGTTCCTGTGGTGAGTATTAATTCTTTTATGCATGTGGCTCATGATAGAGATGTTTTATGTGATAGTTATATTGTTAGTTCTATTCATGATGCTACGTGAAAATTATTATGAGAGAGAAAAACATGGTTTGATGGATCTCAACAATATTAAGTTTCCCCTCTTTATTTTGCAAATCTTGAAGTGGCACTTGTTTTATCTATCCATGCTTGCTACTATGTGCCTCGTTGATTTATTTTCTTACAAGATTCCTATGCATAGGAAGTGGTTCAGATATAAATGTCTTTCACATTTGCTTTTTGATGCTCTCTATTGCTTTAAGTTCCTATATGGCACCTTTGCCTCAAGCTCTTATATGGCGCCCACGTGAGCATCTTTGCAAATTACTGCGCCTAGCTCAAAGGCGTTAAAGAAAAGCACTCTTGGGAGATAACCCATTGTTTATTTTCAGTACGTTTTCTTTTATTTGAGTCTTGGAAGTCATTACTACTGTAATGACCGCTCCTTATCTTGTTTATTTCGTTTTTGTGCCAAGAGAAGCCTCTAATTTGAGTGAGGTAAGATTTGGGGATGTTGCTGTCCTGAAACTGTTTTCGGTGCTGCACCGTAAACATTCGTATAAATTCTCTGTATATCTTTTGGACCTGCAATTTCTTGTGCATATGCCCCAGGTTATATCCAAACTTTTGTTAGTTAAACACTTTTTGATTTGAGCAACAGAAAACCCCTCAAAAATTCGACCTTGTCAGCTGTTCAGTTTTGACAGATTTCTACCAATATTTGTGTTTGCCGCTTTATCGCTTTCTTTTTGAGTTCTTTTGATCTTGGAACTTTTGGGGAAGTTGCTACAGTAGTATTTGCTATATATGTGGTGGTTTTGAGTTGAAACCTCAAACAAAAAGAGGTTGATTATATGTTATGCTATACTAATGTTGCTAATAGAATTGTGTTTAGTTTTGTATGAAGGAAGTTTTCAAGTGTAGGGATTGGAGAATGATGAGATAAGATGAAGAATGGACAAAAGCTCAAGCTTGGGGATGCCCATGCATCACCCCAAGAAATATCCAAGAAGTACAAGCATCAAAGCTTGGGGATGCCCCCGAGGCACCCCTTCTTCATCGGCAAAAATCAGGTCACCTTTCAAGACACTATATTTTTATTGCTTCATGCACTATACGTTTTTCTTGGAGCGTCAGTTGTTTTAGTTTTCTTAGTTAGTTTAGTTTTGTTTGCTGCAATAAATGGCTAGATCACATCATGTTTCTTTTGGGGGATATGAACTCCGTTTTTCATTTGCCAAGAACACTCTTATTTTCACTCTTATCGTTTCAACGAGTGTTCTTTTTTCTGCTACTGGGTTTAGCTTGCATTTTTCGCCTTGATTTGTGTTCAAATCTTGTTATATCTTTTCATCAAGGTGTATTTTTGCCTCTGATCTTTATTGGTTTTCATCAAAAGAGGTGTCTTAAAAAATTTCAAATGGTGTTGGAAAAGAGAAAAAGCTTTATGCAAAAAAGTGGTACAAGAAGGAGCTTGTGTAGACTGCGGCTTAGGCTTTTTCATGTCATGCTTGATGTCTTTTTGATAGTATGCTTAGTGGTTTTGCTGTAGCATGACTTGTCTCAAATAACTGAGATTGCTTAATGAGCCTTTGAAAAAATCATGCGTTGTTTTTATTATATGGAAGCATTTATTTGGTTTTCTCCTTTGATGCTTTATTTGGGTTGACTTGGCGCATGCTCACACATGTTAGACTCTTACAAAGTCACCAATAGCCTCTATGATCATTTAGTTTTTGACTTTTGATGCCATCTTATGCTTCTTTTAATGTCGCTTTGTCGCTTTGCATGATTATGGCCATTATTGCTCTCTTAGTTGGTCGCTCCCAGTCTTTTGCTAGCCCTCATTTTGTACTGAGTATGAGCTCTACTCATGCATCCAACTCCTAAAAAAACCAAGTTTTCCATTGTGTCCACTATAAATTCCTATGCATGGTATTTGTAAGCCATTCCAAAGTAAATTTTCATGTGCTACCTTTCAAAAACCTTCAAAACACTTCTCGTTTTATGACACTGTTTTCAGCTCATGGGGACGTAGTGGTCGGATTTGCTATCTTCTATATTGCTTATTCCAAAAAAAAGGCACTCCTCCAAGGAATGTGAATGTTGGTGGGCACCCGATGGAATCGGTTAGCCATGGTTTGTGAAAGAAAAAAAGGTGGGGAGGAGTGCCAAGCTTTAAAAAAGAGCACAAAAGTGCCAATCTCTCTCTCAAAAACTTGCTTCATTTTTGTATGGAAGATAGTAAGAACCCCATTGCCAGTCGTTGACAAAGACAACCACCTCTCAAAACCAATTTTTATCTCTCTGTTTTACAAATGAAAAGCTCTAGCACATGTTTAATCACTGCTTCCCTCTGCGAAGGGACTTTCTTTTACTTTTATGTTGAGTCACCACCTTCTATCTTTATGCACCATAAGAGAGCATAGTTGTCATTCTTAGTGTGATATGCATTGTCCCAAAGTTCATTGATTGATTCATATTGTTGGTTTCACTTGTTCTCAAATTATTTGTATCTAGTCGCCCTCTTAAACTTTGAGGTGTCCTATGCATTTATGTTTTGCTCTCTTTGAAGGACAAGCTGAAAACCATTTGTATGTTTTACCATATGATTTGAACACACGTTTGACTTTCATTGTTTCATTTTCATGATCTTTTGTTTGTGTTCATTTGCATGTTTACAACATGGTTGCTAAGTTCTATTGTCAACATTATGTCTTTCATGCCCATGTTTTAAGTTCTTATGATCCCAGCTCACAATGCTTACATATATGATCAAGATTGTGTAGGTGCATGTCACCTCAAAAATTATTTCTTTTGTTATCACTTACCTACTCGAGGACGAGCAGGAGTTAAGCTTGGGGATGCTGATACGTCTCCAACGTATCTATAATTTTTGATGCTCCATGCTTGTTTTTACACCATTTACCCGATGTTTCGTTACACTTCGTGGCACTTTTATGCATTTTACGGAACTAACCTATTAACGAGTTGCCACAGTGCCAGTTCCCTGTTTTCTGCTGTTTTTGTGTTTCAGAAGTGATACACAGGAAATATTCTCGGAATTGGACGAAACAAGTTCCTGAAGTCTTATTTTTCCCGGGAGCATCCAGACATCCGAAGAGAGGAGGGAGAGGGGCCACAGGCCTCCCTCACATAGGGCTGGCGCGGCCCAGGCCCTGGCCGCGCCACCCATGTGGGAGAAGGCCCTGGCAGCCCTCTGACATCGCCCCTTCGCCTATATAAAGCCTCGGGACGGAAAACCCTAAAGGAGTCGGCAATTTTCCAGAAAGAGTTCCGCAGTTCCGCCGCCGCCACCGACGAATTTCGGGGGACAGAAGTCTCTGTTCTGACACCCTACCGGGATGGGGAAGTGCTCCTGGAGCCATCTCCATCGGTCTCCATCGCCGTCTCCGCTGTCTCCATCGACCTCACCGCCATCTCCATCAACCTCGCTGTCTCCTATGATGAGGAGGGAGTAGTTCATCCCCGGGGCTGAGGGCTCTACCGGTAGCTATGTGGTTCACCTCTCTCCCCCATGATGTGATCTTTATGTGATCGTGAGCTTTGTATCATGTTGAACAAGTAGATGTTATTATTCAGATATTATGCTACTCCTATGCTTAATTATTATAGTGTACTCTAGTGATGTTATTAAAGTAATCTATTCCTCCTGCCATGGTGTAACGGTGATAGTGCGTGCATCATGGTGGTACTTGGTTTAGGCTATGATTGTGATCTCTTGTGGATTATGAGAGTAATTATTACTATGATAGTATTGAGTGATCTACTCCTCCTTTCATGGTGTAATGTTGACAGTGTGTGCACCGTGTTAGTACTTGGTCTAAGTTGCAATGATGTCTATCTTGAATTGTGATCTGATTTGGATGTCTCTATGAGTGGTGTTTGTCAAGTACTTGATGAACTTTAAGGGGTGCTTCTGTAGCCACTACACAATGATTAGTGTTATTCAATAGGAGAGTAATTCAGAGTACCATAGTGGAGAGAAGTTATCTATTTGTTCATTCATGTTATATTGTTGGGAGTGTGTCCACTAGTGAAAGTATGATCCCTAGGCCTTGTTTCCAAGCATTGCACACCGTTTACTTGCTGTTTTGTTACATGTTTGCTCGCAGCGATATTTATTTCACATCACGTTTGCTACTTATAATCATTTATACCACTTGTATTTCACTATCTCTTCGCCGAACTAGTGCACCTATACATCTGACAAGTGTATTGGGTGTGTTGGGGACACAAGAGACTTTCTGTATCGTAATTGCAGGGGTGCTTGAGAGGGATAGCTTTGACCTCTAACCTCCCTGAGTTCGATAAACCTTGGGTGATCCACTTAAGGGAAACTTGCTGCTGTTCTACAAACCTCTGCACTTGGAGGCCCAACAAGTGTCTACAAGAATAGAAGTGCGTAGACATCACCAGCCACCCTTAAAGTACTGCTCGCCGTTGCCATCATACCAAACCTCCACTTCGTATGGAGTCCTGCTGCCAGATTGCTCGCGAAGAACCGCTTCGCGCAGTTCACGCCCATCCATGAACTTTGTGAAATTCAGAGGGAGACATTGAATCTCGCAGCACTGCGCCATGGCAATGCAGAAGAAATAGAATATCCTGGGAAGAGCAGCAGGAGCAGAAGGAGGAGGAGCGTTCGGACCTGGGGCAGCGCCAGTGACCTTGGGTTTGTTCTTGCTACCAGGAGGGCGGCCGGGACGACGCTTCGCCGGAGCGGCTGATGACGCTCCTGCGGCGGCTGGAGTTGTGTTGCTCTTGTTCTTGCTTCCACGAGGGCGACCCCGACCTCGTGGCGCCACCGGAGAACCAAGGTTCAGACGAGAACCATCTGCGTCCGCCATATGGACAAGGGAAAAGGCTAGAAAACCCTAGATGAGAAAGAGAAGATGATGCGGCGGAGGAAGAATCTGATTAGGGTTTTTACCCTTACCAGAAGGTGCTTTATTTATAAGCACGTATTATTGGGCCCCCGTGCTAAAGTAAGGCCCGTGGACATATTTTACAATAGGAGTTAAATTCTGCACACAGCAGACGATAATACCAAAGAGAAAAAAAGAAGAAGAGGAGATTGTGGTCGCACGATATGAAAACCTCGACTTGGACTCGGGGGCTTGCAAATAGTAGACGTGAACAGGAGGGAGAAGAACTGAACTTTGAGCCTATGCTTGATTACAAGTATCCAAACATAGCCTCGGGGGCTACTCCCATCGGGAGCGCTGAGCGCGCACCCGATAGAGGATGAGATAATAAATAATGGAGATGAAGAAGGGTTAGAACTTCGACTATATAGTCGACAAAGTGCAGAGAGATTACTCCCATCGGGAGCGAAGAAGATCAATTTAAAATCCGAAATTCTTTGATTTTATCATTCAAAAACTTGGCTGCGACATAAGATTCTCGAGTTGCGTTATCGCAACGAAACTCGAATGCCGTGATTTATCACGAAGGTAAGACCCCGGGATCCGTCCTGTGTGGCCTGGTATACGCACATGGATGCGCTCTGTTGGTATGTATCCGTGTCTACAACGCGAAGAAAATCCTGGTGGACGCACTGGGTACCCTAAGATTCACTGGGATCCATTCTTTATAAGTCCTAAATGCGGCAAAAGAATGGGTTTGACCGGTATCCCGAATTCAAGTCCAAGGGGATTGAATTTGAAGTAGGTGACAAGTATCTGTTCCGGCAGTTAACTGACCTCTTGATCCGTTGGAGTTGTCAGGCTTGTTCATCAAGACCCCTTGCGAGCAAATTATCATGAACATAAGTCAAAAGACCAAGTCAAAGATTTGAAGATAAGAAGAAGTCGAAGAATTGATCAAGTCGAAGATATAAAGATTAGAGATTCAACCCGAATCTACAATTCTGGTAGAATCTCAGGGGCTACTGATAAGGGTATAGTTAATAGAACCCATATGTTGAGTACCCCTGAGGCCCGTTAAGCTAGGCCCAATTGTAATGATAGTCGAATACGAGTCTTTACCGTATGTCGATATTGTAATCTGTATCGGACCCTGCCCGATCCTCGAGACCTGGCCACCTATATATAGGGGCCAGGAGGGGACGGTGTATGCCAGATTGGAAGCAAGCCAGGTTGAACACCCAAGTTTACTTTCGACACACACCTATTTCGACTAACTTTACCTTCGAGTTCATCCGACGCCCTATCTCCCCGATCCTAAGTCCTTCATCTAGGACATTTGTCGAGTTAACCCTCGTCAGTCGCCTCCACTAACCAAGTCGCTGCTACAAGTCACGAATCACAAAGCAAGTTCCTCTTTACCACAAAGACTCAAACCACCAATACAATTCTCTAGAACTCGGCAGCCATGACATTCCCCGCTAGCTGACTTCACCATTGAACGAGAAACCATGTCACATGGTGGAAACAGCAGAGCTTCGCAATGCTCCCTCCGAAACCAAACGGTCAGATAATAACATGGGTGCGCCCGACCGAATCCCATCCGATCCAGCAATCTCCAGGCATGATCGCCAAGTGGAGTTCGCCGATGGAGCCTTCCGGAACACGCCATTCCTGCCAGATCTATGAAGAAGGGCCTCCGGTAGATCCTCATCTTGTCGCGAGGAGGAACCATAGGACCACCTCCTTTATTCATGCCGAACCAGTAGTCCCCACACCGCCGGCCGGCTCCTGGCGAACGGATCGAGCGGAGCAACCTCTGGCTCAGACGAGCCTAAGGTAGCCCCAGATTAGGCCCGTGAATCGAGCCTATGAGATGCAACGAGGCTGCCACGAAGGGCAGGCCACGCCGCTGCCTCCGGCCTTCTCCACGACCTTATCTATCTCCTCCGCGCCTCCCAACCGCCATGTCGTCCGCCATGCAGCCACCGTGCCAGATCGCTACGGCTCACGCCGCCGCACGCCGGAGAGCAGCCGCGCCATGGTGCCCGACGGCCGCATCACGCCGACGCCATGAAGGAGACAACCCGCGCCGTCCCTAACACACGAGGGGACCAGCAGTCCCGCCGCCGCCGGCAACGGCTAGGCTTTGACCGGCCGCGCCCTCAGGCGACGGCTGGAGGATGAGAGAGAGGTGGGGAGAGGGGCGGCGACGGCAGAATTAGGGTGCCCCCTGCCGCCACGCGGGGGCGAGAGGGGGCGAGAGCAACTAAAAACCGCATTTCACAAAAGGTTGCTCACTTTTGATGAGTGAACTTTAAGCATAGTAGTGTGTTATTTCAAGTGACGAATTAAGGCAATCGACAATTGAAATTTGAAAGACCTACACGCCAATACGGACAACCGGAGCAGACAGCGTGCGACGGTGCGAGTCCACCTGTTCGTGAAGCTTCCAGCTTTTAGCGAAGACCTCCAATCGGCGCGGCGCGCAACACAGACTGAAACCCAACCCCAATCCCACCTCACCTCGCCGGCGATGGCGACGATGTCCGTCATCCGCCGCGCGGCCCTCGCCTGTCGTGTCCCGCTCCGCCTCCTCTCCCACTCCGCTGCCGCCTCTTCCCCCCACCTCTGCGCCCCTTCTTCCCTCCTTGGCCACTTCTCCCACCCCTTCTGTCCGCAAGCCCCGAACAACCGAAAATGCATATCTAGCGGTGCCGCTAGCTACCGATCAAGCATCTATCGTTGATTGTTGCATGTGATTTGGGCGCACGGCTCCCCTATTCTTGTATTCTTGACATAAAGATGCATTGATGAGGCAGTTAAATGGTTCCCCACCCCGTATTGCTAGAAGTAACTACTAAGCTATATATTGGTTTTCTTTTCGCCATGCAAGAACCTGGTGCATCCTGTACCAAGTTTGAACGGACCAGCGACGGGTAAATTGTATGGGGCCATCACCAGGTACAGGTCGTTCAGTTCGAGCTGGGCAGGTACACGCCTTCTAATGTGAGCACCGGTCTTGGTACGTATTCGCTCGGCTATATACTGGCAGTCATGCCTAAGCAGCGCGAATCACGAACAGGAAGTGGATGGTTAAAACGTGACCGGTAGCCCACGGCACCGCTAGAAAAATCGCTTTGCCGAACAACCCGTACAAGCACCCGCCGACCGCCGCTCCGGCCTTCCACCCTCTCACCGCGTCGTCCCCCCGCCTCTCCCTCGACTTCCTCCCCGACATCTCCGACTTCTGCCTCTGTGACTCCCACCTCGGGCTCCTGCTCCTCCGCCACAAGGCCGACGACCTCGACTCGCAAAACCGCAGCTTTTTCGTCTGCGACCCGGTCTCGCGACGCCACGCGCTGGTCACCCCGCCGCCCTTCGACCGCTTTACAGGCGGCCAGCTCGCCGGCGTCGCGCTCCTCTCCCGCGCCGCGGACGACGCGGCGGCCGGCGGCCTCCAGTTCGAGGTCGTGTTCGTCGCCGTCGACGAGGGCCGCCCACGCGCCTGGGTCGGCTCCTTCCGCGACGGGTGGTGCCGCTGGAACGCGCTGCCGCGGTCGCGGGGGGTCGCCATCGACTTCGACGTCGTGAGGTTCGAGCGCAGCTGCGTACACGCTGCGGGCGGGATGTACTGGCACATCCTCCACAGCCACTTCGTGCTCGCGCTGGACGCGGCGACCATGGAGCTCTCCTGCCTGCCGCCGCCGGCCATGATGTGGGGCGTGGACGAGAGCCGCAAGTACCGCGTCGGCGAGACGCCGGAGGACGGGCGGCTGTGCGTCGCCTCGCTGGAGGAGGACAAGCTGATGCTCTGCGTGCGAGGAGAGGGGAAAGGCAGCGACAACGGCTGGGTTCTGGAGAGGCACGCGCCCATGCGGGAGGTGTTCGACACCGTGCCGGGGCTCCCCAAGGACCCGTTGACACGGCTTGCCAAGGTGTGGCTCAGCGACGTCGACGCTGGGCTTACCGGGAGGCTGTTCGTCCATACCATCGGGTACGGCAGCTTCGCGTACCATATGGACACGGGCAAGCTGGACCGCCTTGCTACGGAGGATGGCTTGGCATACGGGCGCCCAATCTTCGCCTACTTCTCCGCTCCAGATGGCTGTTCTTCTGCATAGACTTTCAGGTAACTCGGGACACCTCCCTTCTATGTCATTACTGCTTGTGTTGCATACTTGAAAGTGAGCTTTAGTAGTACTCTGAAAGATATGATCATACAAATGCACTGTGATTGACATTGCATGATAATGCCTCAACTTCATGACTTGGTTTGAGACGATCATCACAAAACTTCAGCGCCGTCATGGAATCATCAGTCAAGGTAACAAAATGTATAGCACTAGTTGTTTACAGAACAATCTTTATTTTGCTGAAGTGGTTCTAGTTTCTGCCATATTGTTTTTAGGAATTACTGGGTTTTTTGCCACAGCAGAATTGCAATTTTTAATTAGTTTTAACATCCTTTTATATAGATGTGAGTAACTGAAGATGTTTTATCGTCTTAGTAACTCAATCTCTGGAAGTTCTCTGAGTTTGAGGATGAGAGGATTTTGTTGCCTTTCTGGCAACTGAACCTTTCTTGCAACTGAACCTTCTAGCCTGTGAATGAATGTTCTCAGACCATTTGTAACAAAAGACACCGTGATTGACATTTACATGATACTGCGTCAACACCATGTCTTGGCCCGACGCAATAACCACAAACTTCATTGCCGTCAAGGCCTCAAGGGTCAAGAGCCAAGACAACAAAACATAGCAGTACTTCTTGTTTACTGAATTATCTTTAGTTTTCTGAAATGGTTCTAGTTTCTGTCATAGATTAATTTTAGGTGCCAGTCATTTTAGTTAGTTTCCACATATCTGGAAGCTTATATGGATGTGGATATCTAAAGTTGTTATAGTGCCTTGATAACTCAAGCTTCGGAAGTTTTCTGAGTTTGAGAATGAGTGGATCTTGTTGCATCTGTTAAAACTTGCTATTGGGCCTTCTAGCTTGTAGTTAGATCTTAACCATTGAGTAGCAGTATTAAAATCACATGCTATCGAATTTCCTCTGCAACTCTATGATTTGCCTCTGTTGCATGGTTAAATCAGCTATCTTTCAGTATAGTTTACTTACACAATAATTAATTAGATTTGGTATCTCTGAAATTTGCCGCATTGTAGTTCAATAACATGTGAATTGTATAAATTATGATTGCACTTAATATTTGCAGTTCTATTTTTAGAAACAGTTTATGTAACTTTATGGTTTTTTTTTAGAAATAGACAATATAAATACCACAAATGTGTTTTCTACAATGATATTTTAGCCTCTTCGGTTACACTCCTTACTACTTCTCATATAGTTCCAAGTGGAAAGATCACATCTTCTCATGTGATCCTCAGATTAATCATTTCTACCATAAGACCAGAACTGTGTTTCCTGTTTGGAGCAATCTACGGAAATATTAATGCCTGCATATGGTCTCAACCCTGAAATTTTGGAGATTGGTATAGTAGTGTAGAATGATCAATTCTTTTTCAACAAAAGAAGTATCTGTTATGAAGCTAATCACTATTTTCTTGTTCAATGAGATTGGTATGCAGTTTGGGGTTTCTTTTTAAGTTTTATGGTGTTTTTGCTCTTAACTTTATAGCTTTTTCTTTTAGCTTTTGTTTTGGCTGTAAGACCCTTGCCATCTTGGTAAATTCTTCTATTACAAAATGACACACACTTAGATGTTCAAGAGAAAATGTTCATAGGTAGTCAAGTTAATTTTCATATTATCAAATTCGTGTAGATAGTTAACAAATATATATGGCTCGGATGTTAATACTCTCGTAGATTTCCGGTGCATCACAATCAGCATCATACTAATTAGTGTATCGTCAACATGTGGATGTCCATTGCAGTTCAAACTTAAAACACCATACATATGGTCTGAGATTCTTGAGGTCTATTTAGTCGTTTTACCTTGCTGATTTATTTTTTCATAAAAGCCCCATGAGTTTGAGTTACTGTGAACAATGCTGACAAATCGGCATGCCTTTGTTGTGATTCAGGGTGTTGACTGCGTGACTGGGAGGAGGTAGCTACATAAGCTACACAAGTTTGTCTAATTTCAGCTCACGGACTTGCATTTATCGACGGCAAGTGTCATGCGCTCTTCACTAAGATTTCATGACAAGGAATTTGAAACCTCGTTTTTGCTTGAATGTCAGAGTTTGTGAAAACATGAAAGCTCTAGCAGACTGTCATGATAATGCACTGTAGTGCTGTTTCTGTGCTTTGCTAGGCTATCTCTGGCAGAACCATGGTTCTTGTTGTGAATAATTAGCACTTCCAAGTTTAATTGTTCCCTTCTTATGGTCAAGGGTGGGTGGCTACTCCGCCTTTAAATGGCATTGGAATTGTGGAGTCTCTGCTACTACATTAGATGAGTGTAATTCTGCGGTATGAAATCCTGAAACTAGCAGGTTATATGATCATTTGCTGGTTTTGTGTTTCCAATGATAATAGTGTCAGATCAGCTTAATATTTGTTACGTTGGCATTGAGTAGTGGCTGGGGGTATGCCCTCCATTTCGAAAAACGTTGGCATTGAGTAATAGGTTGCCCACATACCTCTGATATTCTTCTTTCCTGTCAGCTCACCAAGTTAATTCGTATGTTGTGTGATGGATCAGACTGTCCTAATTTTGTATAATGTCTGCTTAAGAGTCACTCAGTTGGAGCGGCTTACGGTGCAGACATATCTTCATGTTGTTTCTCCAAATGAGTATATTTTAGTCTCTCGTCTCTCTAGGGATGCAGGCCGCCAGTCCGGCGGACGAGGCGAACATCCGCTAGATTGAGTATATGGCAAAAAGTTAGTTCAAATCTTGTCAGATGATTATAAAGCGAGTTTGATACAGGTCAGGACGTCTAGACGGACGTCCGCCTACATCCCTACGTCTCTCCGATATTTTGGCCAAAACATGTTTTTAAAAAGGAGCGGTATGAGTGATGAACCGAAGCTGTGTAATTTCCACTTATCTATTTCTTGTTTAGGGCGCTATTGTATTCTCCAAACTTTTTGACTGTCCAAGTTCTAATCGCCTTCTTAGCAGACCAGAAAAGTGAATTTGATTTTTAATTTTTTTGAACCATCGAAAAAGGTACTCCGTAAATTGCAGACCTCTCGTGACTGACAGTGCATTGGTTGGACATCTCCACACTATTATGAGGACACGATTTTAGAGGCTGTGAACCTCAACCAGCTGCAAAAACTATTTTGACAATGCATTGTTACAGCCGTACGTAGACCAAGTCAAAATGTAGCCACATTTAACAAAACTTGCTCAATTTCAAAGAGTGAAGTTTAGGCTGTGCTACTTTTAAGTGACTGACAGTGGCAAGCCAGTAAAGACAACCAGAGCTGACGGCGTGCACTCGCGAAGCTTCCGGCTTTACCAAAACTTGCAAACGCGCGGCGCGCAACACAGAAGGCTCAGACCTCATCCTTGCCGGCGATGGCGACCATGGCCGTCATCCGCCGCGCCGCCGTTGCCTGCCGTGTCCCGAGCCGCCTCATGTCCCACTCCGCCGCCGCCTCCTCTGCCCCTCACGCGCGCGCCTCTTCTTCCCTCCTCGGCCACTTCTACCACCCCTTCTGTCCGCAAGACCCGAACGCATTCCGATTCCCGCCGACCTCCGCGCCGGCGTTCCAGCCCCTCACCGCGTCCTCCCCGCGCCTCGACCTCGACTTCCTCCCCAAGGACCCCGACATCTTCGACTTCAGCCTCTCCGACTCCCACCTCGGCCTCCTGCTCCTCCGCCAGAAAGCCGACGCCTTCAACTCTACCAACCGCAGCCTCCTCGTCTGCGACCCTGTCTCGCGACGTCACGCGCTCGTGCCCCCGCCGCCCTTCACCAGCCTCTCTGGCGGCGAGGTCGTCGGCGTCGCGCTCCTCTCCCGCGCCGCGGACGACGACGCGGCGGCCGGCACCCTCCGGTTCGAGGTCGTGTGCGTCGCCGTCGACGCCGACCGCCCACGCGCCTGGGTCGGTTCCTTCCGCGACGGATGGTGCCGCTGGAGCGCGCTGCCGCGGTCACGGGGGGTCACCATCGACTTTGACCTCATGAGGTTCGAGCACATCTGCGTGCACGCCTCGGGGGGGATGTACTGGCACATCCTCAACAGCCACTTCGTGCTCGCGCTGGACGCGGCGACCATGGACTTCTCCCGCCTGCCGCCGCCGGCCATGATGTGGGGCGGCACAGATGGAAGCCACAAGTACCGCATCGGCGAGATGCCGGAGGACGGCCGGCTCTGCATCGCCTCGCTGGAGAGGCGGCACGGGCTGCAGCTCTGCGTTCGTGGGGACGGGGAAGGCAGTGACAACGGCTGGGTTCTGGAGCGGCGGATCCGGATGAAGGAGGTGCTTGACACGGTGCCGTCCCTGCCCAAAGACCTCTTTGTGCGCCACTACAGGTTGTGGCTAGGCGACATGGACGCGGGGCGAACCGGCAGGGTGTTCATCAACACCATGGGGTACGGCAACTTCTCGTACCACATGGAGACTGGAAAGCTGGAGTGCCTCACGAGGGAGGACGGCATGACATTCGGCCACCCTGTTTTCGCCTACTTCTCCGCTCTGGATGCCTGCTCTGCCTGACGACATTCAGGTAATCTTGGACTCTCCCTTGCATATTTTTACAGTTCTTGATCATTCGAGTCTATGAATTATTTCCAACTGATGTGTTAAGTGAATCCTATCTTCATGTGTGGTCTGGGTCATTGGGATTCATCATTCTGACATAGGCCCAAACCTGCATTTTCAGTTTTGTAGCAATTCACAGAAGGAATTGTCCATGTTTTAGCCCAACAATAAAGTTTTTTTGTCAATCAGATTGTAACTATTAATTTGAGTAGGATTGGGCCTTCCATTTTCTTTCATGTTCAGTAGTTGCCGTGACAAGATCACTGGCATGTATTGTCAAGTTAATATAGATGTTATCATGTTAAATCATTTTTTAACATCACCATGCAATTGTTAGTTAATTTGCGGCCCTAGGTGTAACACTTCCTGGGGATAAATAAGTTGTTTCTTATCATTCTTAATCTCTTTTCTTGGACGTCTCTGAATTTGTGGATGAGTGAGTTGGCTTCCTTGAAACTGAACTATGTACCCTGTATTTTTATCGTATACAGAGAGTATATGTATTATGAAGAGTTTAATGCCTTGTCCAACTATCTATGAATTGTCTCTGTTGCGTGGCTAAAGCATGTAACTTTCTGGTATAAAAAATGTGGGGGATTTTACTTTTTGTTACGACAGTATAGCAAAATGGTGTGACATGGTATGCAGTATGTCTGAAATTTTCCATATTGTAATAGAGTAACACGTGAACTATTTAGTTCGTTTTGTGAGTGGACTTGAATAATTGCAATGGTCTTTCCAGAAGTAGTTTCTCTTTGCCTTAAAATAAAGCTGGGTTAATATAGTAATATTCAACATATCGTTTTGGTGAGATCTGTGGCCTCCTCCCGCAGCAGTGTCAACCCCTATCATGCTCCAGCTTCATGTGTGGGTTTGGTGAGATCTGTGGCCTCCTCCAAGGTGCTTCGTTGCAGGTCTTGGGCATCAGTTGCTTCCTCTCCGGATGGCATGATACCCTCGTCTGATGTTGTGTTGCAGTCCGCTTTGGCTACTCAAGTTGAGCAGATGCAAGGTTGCCTAGAGCGGGTTGGGAGCTTGTTGGAGCGGGCAGAGACTGCTTTGAGCAAGCTATCTTCTTTGCCAGCCATGTTGAAGACCACTTCCACGTCGAGTTCTCCTAGTGAGGTTGGTGTTGGCTCCGTAGAGGACGGAGGAGTGGAGCTCTATGGCTGCTTCTCTCCTCGTGTTGGGGACCACTCGTCGTTGTCCACTTTGTCCTCTGTTCCATCTACTGCCGAGGGCGAGGCCATTGCCACGGTCGTGGCTCCGGTGGTGCAGATCATGCTCGAGCTTCGAGAGCTTTGCACGAGCCCTACTTTGCCTTTGTCACTGGAGCATAAGAAGGTGGACTCGCCGATGACCTTGAGCTCGCCTGAGCAATCAGATGAGGTTTCCGCTCCCATTCCACCATCGATGCTTGATAACCCCGATGCTCTTTTTGCAAAAGAGCTTTGCGACATACTTAGCAGCTTGGAGGCTGCTATTCCTGGATGTGGAAGGGCGGTTGCTTGCCTCCTAACAGGGACACCAATCAAGGGCAAAAGCAAGGTGGGTGTTTCCCCTCGGACCGGCAAGAGGAAGGAGAAGTCTCTCAGGCGCAAAGGGATGGCGCCCGTGGCTTGATGGATGATCTTTGTGTCCTCGGCTCGTCCTCTTGGTTTGAGTTGTTCTGCGACCTTGGTGATGCCCATTGCCTACTGTTGAGGTGCTCTCATCGAAGGCTCTGTTGCTATGTGCAAGTGTCAAAGGTGAAGTTGTGTGTTTGGGAGAGTTTGTCGGGTTGTCTTCATGGGTGTGAGTTTTTCTTGTTTTGTGAGTGCTTTGGGGTGCTTTGTGTTAAGGTTCATGCACTAGCCACTTGAACCATAAGTCGGAACTGATGGAAAGGGCTAGTACAATCTACTTATACACTTCAACACCCCCTCTCACGTGTGACGGGAGACGAGAAGACAAGTCAACACGTGTAGAGAGGCAAAGAGGCAGCGGGAGGCCGGGAAAGAGGAGCGGCGACGATGGCCGGAGCTCGCCAACGGCGAGGGAGAGGCGGCGGCGGCGGCCGGACGCGGCGGCAGAAGGCCGGGGCGAGCGACGGCGGCGGCTGCGGAGAATTTAGAATAAATTGTGAAAGCCAGGATTTGAACTCGAGACCTGGGGCTCTGATACCATGTTAAGGTTCATGCACTAGCCACTTGAACCATAAGTCCGAACTGATGGAAAGGGCTAGTACAATCTACTTATACACTTCAACACTTTGTTGTATTGGTTTTCGCCCGGTTTTCTATAAATTAACTGGGCAACTCTCTTCTTCTTAATTAATAGATAGAGGCAATGCTTTTGCCTCCGTTTCAAAAAACATATCGTTTTGTACATTGAGTTTTAGCCTTTTTTGCCGGTGTCTTTACTCCTTGATTTGCTTATGCAAATAAAATACCCATCTTCATGAGTGGTACTGGAATAATTTCAGGCATAAGTCCAAAATTGTTTTTCTGTGTTGGAGCAGTCCACAGAAGTCTCACTGACTTGTTTTCTCCCTTTTTTGGATGCCGTTGGCGCCTGCATAACTGCATATGGTCTCAAGTTTTCGAGGTAGATATAAATTAGCGCAAAATGTCCATCCCCAATAATGTAGATGCTTTTATAAGATTTCTGTTTCCATCATGACAATGTAATGGTTCCTTGAAGTATATATTTAGTTCTCAAGTATTGGGTCCTGCAAAGTGTAGTTTCTGACATGGTTTGCCTAGGACTTTTGACTCTTTTTTTTAGAGTTCAACTGAGTTTGCTTGACAGTAGGGTAAACTAGAAGGACATCAACATTTTGTTCTTGTTCTTGCTGTCTCGCTGTCTTTTTTCTTTTGAGTGTCAAGTGTCGTTGTAAAAAAATTAGGTAATCATCCATCATGTTATTACATTCATGGTCTGTTGTTTGCTTGATGCATGGTGCATCTAATCAATTTTATACTGCACAAGAATGCATAGCTTTTTCAAATTATGTAAGTTAATACTCATACATGTCACTATGGCACTTGATGAATAACTCCTGGAGCATTTTCATGTTTGAAAGGTCTCAACTTTATTATGAAAAGATCGTAAGAATTATACACAACCTTGAATTTTGAATATCTGACAAGTACTTTGTCATCCTTAGTGTATTTTGACAAGATTTTGGCCATAATGACTGAAATTTTCTCATAATAACATTTTGATTTGGGGCTAGAATTTTTATTCTTGGACAGGATAAGAACCAAGCAACCATTTTTCCACTAAAATTGGTTGTATTTTATATTCTAAGGGTACATGTCTCAATATTATTTATATATATGAACATATAGATAATAAACTGTCCTCTTTTCTCAATCTTTACAATTTTAGAACAGTCATACTTCATTCATTTTAAATAGAACAATCCTTGATGTCAAAACTTTGTTGGAAGGGTAAAATTTACACTAGACACGTTCAAGTGTCATTTGATTAAGACTTGCAGTGTTGCATGACTCGTTGTGGTAAATCTTTATGTATCTCAAGATTAATTATCTGCTCTTACTACTAGTTTAACAAATCTTCAAATGCTGAAGAATATAGAGATATATGTATTGCATGCAGCTGAACGTTTTGTTGTCTGATTGTTACATGATCTTTGTCAAGTTGAATTTATTGTTGCTGCCTATATGTTTTAGGGGCGTTGTACTTTGAAAACCACATATATGTGCTTGATCTTCCAGGTTTTAATTACACGTTAGGTTTTGCATTAGCATGTTCCTCTTCGTAATTATTTGTGTGATGTCTATGTCTGATCCACTGGAAAGTTTGCTGATGGTTCTGCTCTGATTATAATCTAGGGTGGTGACTAATGACTGCTGACTGACTTGGGAGGCATTGGCACTCTTTTGTTCAAATTCAGCTCACAGGAAGCTCTATGTACGATCTTATGTACTATGAGGAAGTGAAAGTGTGAAGTCTCTACTGTCCGTTGAGTCATATAAAGTACAATCTGGGCGACTTTAACGAAATCCTGATAACAGTAGGTTGTTTATGGTCCTGTGTTTCGCAAGGATTGATACCGTTGCAAACTCACTCGTATTCGGTGAATGATGTCTCAGAAGAACAGCAGCTCAGGTTTTTGGTTGCAAAACCATGGCTCACACGGGCGCACTTGTTCAACCTTTTGTTGCAATGAGTACCAGTAACCCATTTAACTGTGATGTTCTTCTTACTGATGTGTTACCATGTCAATTTGTGTCCTTTGCGCTGGCGCTTTTCTTTTTGAGTTGGTATTCAGTTATTTTTCATATTTTATTTCATACATACAACTCAATGTGTTTGCTTATGACCTGCTAAATGTTACAGCTTGGGTTTAAAAGATAACTCATTGCAACAGGGCAGCGCTGCATTCATTAGATTAGAAGAAAAATCGAACAAAGTCATACTAGTTAACAACAGGGCAGCAGACCTAAGTCAGACTGAAGAAGCATCTAGCAACTGAAATATAAGACGAACAGGGGCCTACAAATACTAAGAAAACAGCCAAGTCTTTGCCTTAGCCCTGCAGCGACAAAGATTTCAGTCTAGTCTAGCTCTCTTGGTCGGTGTGCAAGCTGGCCTGCAAGGGATCTTCCTGCATATAGCTGGCCGCTGCGTCGACGATCTTGCTGAAGACAACTGACAGAGATGAGTGAAGATTGGTGAACACCCGAGCATTCAGTTCTTTCCAAACAGACCACCAAACCAACACGATCACAACATTCCAGGAGCGAGCCTCTTTTTAGTTCTGCTAACAAGTTTTTCTTCCCACAAAAGCCCGAGATAAGCAGCATCCCAAGGTTGGGAGTTGAAAGTGATTCCCAATTTGTGTTTGTGCAGCACCATCGCCCAGACTTGCAGCGAAAAGGAGCAACGAGAGAATATGTGCAGGGAAGATTCAGGCTGGAAGAGGCACAGCCGGCAGACGGGGTTCCACGGCCATCCTCTCTTCAGCATATTGTCGGCGGTGAGGCATTGACTGAGAGAGGCTAACCAGACAACAAACTTACACTTAAGCAGGCAATATGTGATACGGTCTTCAAATTGAATGAGGTATGCCGAATGAACCAGGGGCGAATTTACCAAGTAGGCTTTGATAGGCTCAAGCCTACCCTCTATTTTGAGCAAGAAACCATAAAAAATATATGCCTCAACCATAGTTGATGATGAAAGGTAAAAAATTTGTAAGTGAGAGAAGCAAATAGCTGTTGAAATGAAGCTAAAGTGAATCTCTTAACAACATAAGCCTTATGTGATAGGTGAACATCCATTGATGCTTCTATGTTTTGAAAATCCATTGTAGAATGGGTCGTTTTTCATTGAAAACAATGTTCATTGTTTTTTTGAGCCTACCCTAGATTTGCATCCTAGATTCGCCATCACATAAGGCTCGGGATCCAGCGCCAAGAGATTGGGTCTGGCTGCCCCTCAGTTAGCTGACTGTTTGGAGGAGCTCCCAAATTTCTGTGAACTGAATAACAGACATTGTGGACTGAACTTTGGGCACCGAGTTATACTGTAAAAGTATGTTATGCAGGGCAAATTAACCATTAACAATCGACAGCATGACGAATATAACACCGAACTTGAAGAGAAATCAGAAGATTATTGTGGGCACGCTTTGCCTAAGCAGAACGTCAGAAATTGAAATTCTCTGCTTGAGAACTGAAGGTGAGAAACAATCATGCTAGAAATTAACAATCTACAAAGATGATCATTCTTATATCTCATATCTGTATATCACAGGCAACAAGCCTGATCACCATTACATTGCAAATCTGCAAATAGCTACTAGTAATTATAACTACAAATTTACAAGGCAAACTATTCGATGCATGCAGATTACAAACGAAGCCTACAATTAAAGGCTGTTGAGGTCCTAGCTACTTTTCACCATGAATCGACCAAGGCGACGACGGCGTCCACTTGCGTGAGCACGCGTTGATCGGCGAGCAGCTCGGGCGTGAAGAGCTTCTTCCAGCCGGCGCACCACGCGACGGCCTCCTCCGATGACGGCTTGCCGGCGCCGGACTGCAGCCAATGGCGCAGCGCGTCTTCCCATCTCTCGAAGAACCGCTCGGCCTCGAGGATGGACACCACGTCCTGGACAGAAGGCACGAGGGGCGCCCACTGCATCACCGTGTGGAAGGAAGGGTCCATCTGCTTGGGCGGCGCGATCATCAGCTCCCGCACCAGGCGCGTCAGCCATGGCAGGACGTGGCGTCGGGTGAAGGTCTCCCACTGTGTGGGATCCATGTAGTCCTTCCACGGGGAGATGACGGCGTACTCGTCGGCGTGCTTGACGATCTTGCTCTCCACGGCGTCGTAGAGGCTCTCCGGCACGTAGCCGACGAGGGGAATCCACGGGCGTACCCAGCTGTCGCACTCCGGGTCCCACGCCGGCGTCCACCCCCGAACGTCGGCGGCCATCTTGGGCTTGATCGCGTGCTCGACGACGTAGAGCACGGTGGAAGACGGCAGCATGGCTTTCCACATCCCCGGCGTGCGCTTCTCCTGAAACACCTTCCTCGACTCGACGACCGCCGTCAGCGCCTCCGCCGTCTCCTCCGCGGCGGCGTCGTCGTCCTCTTCGAACAGCATGCCGCACAGCAGCTCGACGGTCTTGTCGTAGCACTCCTGCTCGAGGAGGAGTGCTTTTGAGAGCTCCTCGCACCGGCGGCGCCACTCTTCCTGGACCACCGGCGGCGTCGTGGCGTCCGGCAGGCCGTTGTCGTAGGACTTGTCTCCGTAGCCGAGGCCGGTGCTAGTGCGCTGTACCATGAGCTGTACGGGGCCGACGATCCCTTGGCCCCGTGCGCCGAGGCCGGAGCCCTCCTTGAAGTTCCATCGAAGCAGCATCTTGGCCACCGCCGGACTGGTTGATCCCAGCTGACTGGATGGTGTGCTGGGCTCGAGTAGCGCCATGACGACGGGCGACCAGAATCGAAAGAGATTGGATCTTCCGGTGCTGCTCTTTCTGGGGGAGATGGAATCGAAAGAGATGGAGAGAGCTCGGATGAGATCGATGTGAGAATATGTGCACGAATATATATAGATCGACGGGCTGTACGTGCCGCTAGCTCGAAACCGGCTCCTGTTGGAATTCCTACTCCCACCGTGTATCCGATGTTAGAATAATCTTGAGCAATGAGCAGTGTCTAGTTGAATCCGGTTAGTTTGTCAAGTTCAACTCCTACACAAGCTAAGTTACACGTGCGTGCATAGCTGTGCGTTTAAATTGGACTATGAGTTAGTTGGGATGACGTGTTAGTACATATATGGCTGTCTTGCAATGTCACGTGAGGCTAGGTTAGTTTCCAAGTTAAGTACGTACATAGCAAGGCAGGTCGGTCCTTCACGTACTATTTTAGGAAAGAGTGAGTTCGTGTCCGATTTGGTAGTTGTGTTAGCTGGTCGTGTCTGCATAGTTATATCCGCTGTATGTATTGAGTTTTATACCGTGAGAAGAAGAGAAATAAAAAGACAAAAAACAGAGGGTGTAATATACACCCTTGGCCATAAAATTTTTGAGCATCCTATGTTCGTGATTTTCGTATATGATTGATCCGTGACCAAATTTCAATGTCGGATATATATCTAGAGTAATCGCGAAGGGCTTTGAGTGTCCGACATTCTTTCAAGCGTTCTCTCCATGTACGATGCTTGTCCACGGTTGTTTTTTGTGTGTGGGAAAGTCCATGGTTTCTTAGCAAGCTAGTTTGTCCACTCCCTGACATCACTAGTAGAAAAGAGGGCTTTCGTTTGGAGCTGCCTAGACCTTTAGTACCGGTTGTGCTATAAACTCAGACTAAAGGATGCATTAGCACCGGTTCATAAGGCCAGGACGTCGCAGGAACCCATAGGGCTTTAGCACCGGTTCGTGGTCCAAACCGGCGCTAAAGGTTCCCTCTTTTGAATCGGTTCATGGCTCAAACCGGGACTAAAAGATAGTGACCTTTAGCATCGGTTTGAGCCACGAATCGGTGCTAAAAGGTGGACGCCCATTTTTTTTCCTCTTATGCGTACCCCCTCCCCCCGGCAGAAAAAACGTCTAAAAAATAAACAAAAATGATAAAAACTTCAAATTTCAAAATCCTTTAACATGCATGTACCTCCCGCAACCAACTTTTAGGGAAAATTTGAATATTGATATGTTTTGCAAAAGAAGGTTGTTCCGAATTAAAACGGCTATAACTTTTGCGTACGGACTCGAAAAAAGTGTAATATATGAAAAACTATCTACGGAAAATTTTACATCCGTTTGCACAATTTCTTGCTCTCAAAATTCCAAAGGAAAATATGAAAGCAGGAATATTTTAGATTTTGTCAAAAAAAATTTATTTTTTAATGAAAATTTTGAATTTCTTTTGTTATTTCTTCTACTTTTAAGTTATTTTGAAGTTTTTATATTATATTGGAATTTGGGAATTTTATAGTTTTTTATTGTTTTTAAAATATTTTGAGTTTTAAAATTAATAATTAAATTATACATAAAGATTATCTCGAATTCATTGATGCTTATTATTAATTAATCATTGTTGCTTATTTTTAAAATTATTTGGAATTCAAAAAAGTAAAATCATATGTTATCAAAGTGTATGAGTTAATAGAATTCATAGCATAGTGTTATCAAGAAGTCGTGAGCGCCGTCTTAGAAGCTAGTAGGAAATGAATGGAGAAGTTAAGCGTGCTAAGGATGGAGCAGTGTGAGGATTGATGACCGGCGGGAAGTGGGACCACGAATATATACTTTGACAGGAGAATAGGGGTGATTAAAGATTAGAGTGGAAACTATCAAATAAATTAAAAAATCATTTAAAAAAAATTCTAACAGAAATTGTACCGGACCTTTTAGCACCGGTTCGTGTCTCAAACCGGTGCTAAAGGGTCCTCCAGCCGCACAGGCCACATAGAACCCCTTTAGCACCGGTTCACAGCACAATCGGTGCTAAAGGAGGAGGCTTTAGTGTCAATTGCTTTGCACCGGTTGCAAAACCGGTGTAAATGGGAGTTACGGACCGGTGCTAATGCACCGATTTCTACTAGTGCATGGTTTATATGTGAGCCAGCTTTGGTCTGGCCCATTAAGAGATAGGTCATTTTTATTTTTATTAATCTTGAAAGTAGATTTAGCTAATGAATGTGGAGTTTCAGAGGAAGAACAATGACAGTTTTCAGAGAAACAAGAGACAGAGAGAACTTTGGTGCAGTGATCAACTGGCAGCTTTTCTGTTCTTCTCTACTATTTATTATGAAACAAGAGTGAGATGATCATGCCCATTGACTTGGACGTGCCATCCCATGTCTAGGAGCAAGTTCACGCTCTGCTACTACTTCGGATTCGCACACATGCACGATGCCAATCTGTTACAACGAAAATAGAAACCAGTTGAAATCTAGCAACTACCTAGAGACTCTGATGAGACTGAAACCTGAAAAACTACAACGACTAGATTATTTCCAACATACTCCCCCTAAGCTAGCTGTGACCTCTTACTTACAGTCACCATGCCAATCTTCGCGTGGAGCTCTATGAACCTTGTGCGCCCAAGTGGTTTGGTCAGAATGTCGACATAGTTGACGTTGATCTTGCCTGCCTCGATGCACTGGCGGATGAAGTGGAAGCGAACCTCGATGTGCTTGCTTCGGTCGTGGAAGACAGGATTTTTACACAAGTATATCGCCGATTTGTTGTCGATGAGGATCGTGGTGGTGCTGTAGCTTTTCTCCATCAAATCTTCAAGAAGACGCTGGAGCCACACACCTTGGCATGCCGCCGCCTTCGCGGCGACGTACTCAGCCTCACACGAGCTGAGAGCCACTATTTTCTGCTTTTGTGACTGCCAAGTGACAGGGTACCCGCCAAGCATGAAGAGGATGCCGGAGGTTCTCTTCCGATCATCCATGTCTCCGCCCATGTCCAAGTCCCTGAAGCCGATCAGCTCTTCGTTGCCGTCGCTGGTGTACCTGTAGCCAAGGTTGATGGTGCCCGCAATGTAGCGCACCAGGTGTTTCACAGCGGCGAGATGCCGATTGTGGGCGCTTCCATGAAACGGCTCACGTAGCCTTCACGAACGAGATATCCAGCCGGTGTGCACTAGGTAGCGCAGACACCAGAGCAATATAATCTCCTGTAGAAGGTGGAGTCTATCGCATACGTCTTGTAGTTCTTGCTTAGCTTCTGCTTATCTTCAGACGAGGCTCCATGGGCACCTGCGCAGGGTTGCATCCTGCCATGCCCGCCTGCTCCAGCAACTTGCTCGCTCTCATTTCGTCGTCTGGCTTGCGAGGTGGTACGGCCAGGCGGTATGGCCGTGTGCGTCCGTACCAGTGGTCGTTAAACCTCTAACTCATTTTCTTTGAGAATTTTCCTAAGGACCTAAAGCGTTAGTCCGGCATCCAAATAAAGTATACAAGTATTTTTGTTTGAGAAGTTTTGATCAAGTTGTGCAACAGAATAAGAGAAGCTATATATTAATTCTACCATTTGAAGGTTAGTCTCAAGCCAACTCTAATAGAAAAAACATGTAAATATAAAAGTTTCAATGCAACATGAATGCAACTAAACTCAAGACACGGAACTAATAAAGACACCTAAAGACTTCCGGGTTGACTCCTGGCTTTCTTAAAATCAAGTGTCCGATTTGGTAGTTGTGTTAGCTGGTCGTGTCTGCATATTCATATGCACTGTATGTATTGAGTTTTATACCGTGAGAAGAAGAGAAATTAAAAAGACAAAAAAAACAGAGGGTGCAATATACACCCTTGGACATTAAATTTTTGAGCATCCAATGTTCGTGATTTTCGTATGGGATCGTATGGAAGCGACTGAGCATCCTCCGAGGGATCGCTGCCCGCGATCCTCCGGGTCCGGAGCCATCCGATCGACGCGCCCCGCGTCGTTCGATTATACCTAGGCATTTTCTCGGGCCGGGCCAAAAAAAGCCCGACAGCCCCGGGCCCCGTGCAGATGATGGTGGCCCGCGCTCTGGTGGTCTGCCGCTTGTAGGTGCTGATCCCGAGAGATCTCTTGACTCCTCCAGATCTTCTGTGCTGCCCCTCTTGTGGTTCCCCCCGAACCAGTTCAGCGCCCTCGTACTCGGTCCTAGAGTGATATATTTCAGAAGAATGACCTTCCGACTGATTTTATTCGCTGGGGTAATTTTTATGCTACAGGCGAACCTGAAAATCTTGCAGAAGCTCTTGGTCATGATAACTGGAAAGATGCTATGGATGAGGAGTACTCAGCATTGCAGCAGAATAAAACTTGGCACTTGGTTCCTCGTCCTTCTGGTAGTAACATAATTGACTGCAAATGGGTATACAAAATCAAATGAAAATCTGATGGTACTATTGATCGGTACAAAGCTAAGCTTGTGGCTAAAGGATTCAAGCAAAGGTATGGCATTTATTATGATGATACTTTTAGTCCCGTGGTTAAACATGCAACTGTTCGGGTTGTTTTGTCTCTGGTTGTGTCCCAATATTGGGTCATGCATCAGTTAGATGTGAAGAATGCATTCCTTCATGGCGTTCTGGAAGAAGAAGTCTATATGTGACAGCCTCCTAGGTATGAAGATTCTTTTACTCCTGGATATGTTTGTCGACTTGAGAAAGCTTTATATGGCCTTAAGCAAGCACCCCGTGCTTGGTACTCACGACTATCTTCGAAATTGCACAGTCTTGGTCTTTCTTCCTCTAAAGCTGATGCCTCGCTCTTCTTTTACCGGAAGCAGAGTATTACTATTTTCATGCTTGTTTATGTGGATGAAATCATTATTACTAGTTCATCTATGCAAGCTGTGGATGCGGTCCTTGCTGATTTGCACATGGATTTTGCGCTTAAGGATCTTGGCTCTCTTCATTATTTTCTTGGTATTGAAGTTCAGAAAATACCTAATGGTATCTCTTTGTCTCAAGAAAAGTATATTTCTGATGTCTTACAGCGTGTTGGTATGGGGGAGTGTAAGGTTGTTACCACCCCGCTGTCTACATCTGAAAAGTTGTCAATATCTGAAGGAGATCTTCTCAGTGCTAGTGATGCTACCAAATACAGAAGTATGGTCGGTGCACTTCAATATGTGACGAGGGTTAATGATACGTCTCAAATGTATCTATAATTTTTGATGCTCCATGCTTGTTTTTACACCATTTGCCTATTGTTTCGTTACACTTAGTGGCATTTTTATGCATTTTCCGGAACTAACCTATTAACAAGTGCCACAGTGCCAGTTTCCTGTTTTCTACTGTTTTTGTGTTTCAGAAGTGATACACAGGAAATATTCTCGGAATTGGACGAAACAAGTTCCTGAAGTCTTATTTTACCCGGAAGCTTCCAGAGATCCGAAGGAGAGTAGGAGGCAAGGGACCAGGGGCCCACATGCACAGGTGGTGCAGCCAGCCCCTGGCCCACGCCACCCCCGTGTGTGGCCGCCTGGCCCCTCCTCTGACATCGCCCCTTCGCCTATAAAGACCCCCCGACGAGAAAAACCTAAAGGCCCGATCAGTTTTCCAGAACACATCGCGATCCGCCACCGCCATCGACCCAAAGATCGGGAGGGTCCAGAAGCTCTTCCCGGCACCCTGCCGGAGAGAGGAATCGCCACCGGAGGTCTTCTTCATCGCCATGCTTGCCTCCGGAGCGATGAGTGAGTAGTCTACCTTGGACTATGGGTCCATAGCAGTAGCTAGATGGTTGTCTTCTCCACTATGTGCTTCATGTTTAGATCTCATGAGCTGCCATACAAGATTGAGATCACCGTTATGTAATTCTACATGTTTGGTTTGTTGGGATCCGATGAATATTGGTGTTTATGATTAAGTTGCTGTACTGAATTATATCTTTTGTTATCTCTATGTTGTTTATGATCTTGCATGCTCTCCGTTGTTAGTAGCTATCTTGGCCGAGTAGTTGCTAGTGACTCCAAGAGGGGGTATTTATGCTCGATAGTGGGTTCATGCCTCTATTTCACCTGGGGGAGTGACAGAAACCTCTAAGGTGGTAGATGTGCTGTTGCTACTAGGGAGAAAACAACATTCATATGCTCAAGGGCATATGCTTTGTTTACATTACACACTTTGCTTAATGCAATTATCTGTTGTTCGCAACTTAATACTTCTAGGGTGTTCGGATTGATATCCCAGGGAGTGGATTATTAGTCATAGATGCAGTTGGATGGCGGTCTATGTATTTTGTTGTAATGCCCAGAGTAAATCTCATAGTGATCTTCTTGACATATCACGTTATCTCTATTCTATCAATTGCCCAACTGTAATTTGTTTACCCAGCATGTGTTATTTTATCTATGGAGAGACACCACTAGTGAACTGTGGACCCCGGTCCTATTTCCATCATATTGCTATCACCTGTTTACTTTACTCGTACTGTTTACTTTACTCGTACTGTTTACTTTACTCGCATACTATATTGTTTTCCACTCGATACACTCATAACCTTTGTTTCAAGCAAACCGGTGAGATTGACAACCTCATCGCAAGTTGGGAACAAAGTATTTGTTTGTGTGTGTGCAGGTTCCACAACACCTTCAGTCATCATTGTCTCTCCTCTCCTGTTCGATAAACCTTGGTTTCTTAAACTGAGGGAAAACTTGCTGCTGTACTCATCATACCTTCTTCTTGGGGTTCCCAACGGGCTGGTTATTCACCACGCACAAGGACAGTCTGTAGCCACATTCACTTGGAGCATCAGCTATTTTTCTGGCGCCGTTGCCGGGGAGAAGAGAAGACTTCTGCGAGGGGAGTTCTTCGCACACACATTCTTTACTTTGTTATTGTTTTGCTTTACTTTATTTATTTTACCTGCATTGCTTTTTATCAAAAACCCAAAAAAATTAGAATCCTTGGTAGTTGTTTTTACTTGTTTACTTTCGTTTTGCTGAAATGGCCAATCCTGAAAACACCAAGTTGTGTGACTTCACTAGCACGAACAATAGTGATTTTATCTGCACTCCTATTGCACCACCTGCTACAGCTGCAAACTTTTATGAGATTAAGCCGGCTTTATTGAACCTTGTTATGAAAGAGCAATTTTCTGGTGCTAGTACTGAAGATGCTGCAGCTCATCTCAACAATTTTGTTGAGCTATGTGAGATGCAGAAATATAAGGATGTTGATAGTGATATTATTAAGCTCAAGTTGTTTCCTTTTTCTTTGAGAGGAAAGGTTAAAGATTGGTTGCTGTCTTTGACTAAGAATAGTATTGATTCATGGGCTAAGTGTAAGGATGCTTTTATTGGTAGATACTATCCTCCTGCTAAGATTATATCGTTGTGTAGCAATATTATGAAGTTTACTCAGTTTGATAATGAACATGTTGCTCAAGCGTGGGAAAGAATGAAATCTATGATAAAGAATTGCCCCACTCATGGACTGACTACTTGGATGATTATCCAAACTTTTTATGCAGGACTGAATTTTTCTTCAAGGAACCTACTTGATTCAGCTGCTGGAGGCACTTTTATGTCCCTTACCTTGGGCGCCGCGTCAAAGCTACTCGACAACATGATGGTAAATTATTCTGAATGGCACACCGAGAGAGCTCCACAAGGTAAGAAGGTAAATTCTGTTGAGGAAACCTCTTCCTTGAATGATAAGATTGATACCATTATGGCTATGCTTGCTAATGATAGGACCCATGTTGATCCTAATAATGTTCCTTTGGCCTCTCTGGTTGCTCAAGAAGAGCATGTTGATGTGAATTTCATTAGAAACAATAATTTTAACAACAATGCTTATAGGAACAATTTTGCTAGTAACAATTATAGGCCGTATCCTTCTACCAATGGTAATGGTTATGGTAACTCTTATGGTAATTCCTACAACAACACTAGGGCCGCGCCCTCCGAGCTTGAGGTAATGCTCAAGGACTTCATCGGTAAGCAAACTGCTTTTAACAAGTCTGTTGAGGAAAAGTTAGGCAAAATTGATATTCTTGCTTCTAAAGTTGATAGCCTTGCTCATGATGTTGAACTTCTGAAATTAAAAGTGTTGCCTAATGATGTGAAAGAGAACAATGTTTTTGCTACCGCTAATGCTATCCAAGTTGGAATTGATGAAAATATTAGATTGTTAGCGGAATTGCATGCCAGGTGGGAAAGAGAAGATGAGATGGCTAGAGAGATAAAGGTATATACCATTACTACCTCTAATGATGTTGCTCCTACTGGTAGCAATCCTCTTACTTTGATTGGTGTAGAGAAAACTCCCACTCCTTGTGTTAAAAAGCCTAAAACTGCCAAAACTTTTTCTCAAAAGAGTGCTGAAATTTTTCGGAGTGTGGGAGATGATAGCTCTATTTCTTTTAATGATTTTGATATTGATGGCTGCAATATATCTGAAGTAATTTTGTTCTTGCAAAAGCTTGCTTTGACTCCCAATGCTAGTTCTTTAAATATTGCTTTTACTAAGCATATTACCAATGCTCTCATAAAGATTAGGGATGAAAAGTTGAAGCAAAAAGCTTCTGTTCCCAAGAAGTTAGATGATGGTTGGGAACCCATCATTGATATGCATGTTAATGGTTATGATTGCCATGCTTTATGTGATCTAGGTACTAGTATTTCTATCATGCCTAGAAAGATTTATGACATGCTTGATTTACCACCGCTTGAAAAATGTTATTTTGATGTTCCTATTGCTGATGTTGCTAAGAAGAAACCTTTGGGAAGAATTAATGATGTTCTTATTGTGGTTAACAATAACCTTGTTCCCGTTGATTTTCTTGTTATGGACGTTGAATGCCATGCTTCATGTCCTATTATTTTGGGAAGACCCTTTCTTCGAACTGTAGGTGCTATCATTGATATGAGGGAAGGCACTATCAAATATCAATTCCCACTTAAGAAAGGTATGGAACACTTCCCTAGGAAAAGAAAGAAATTGCTTTTTGACTCTATTCTTAGAGCAAATTATGAGCTTGATGCTTCATCTCTTGATATTACTTGATTTGCAATTTTCTGCGCCTAGCTCAAAGGCGTTAAAGAAAAGCACTCTTGGGAGATAACCCAATGTTTTATTTTCAGTACTTTTTCTTTTATTTGAGTCTTGGAAGTCATTACTACTGTAATGACCGCTCCTTATCTTGTTTATTTCAGTTTTTGTGCCAAGAGAAGCCTCTAATTTGAGTGAGGTAAAGATTTGGGGATGTTGCTGTCCTAAAACTATTTTCGGTGCTGCACCGTAAAAATTCGTGAAAATTCTCTGTTTATCTTTTGGACCTGCGATTTCTTGTGCATATGCCCCAGGTTATATCCAAACTTTTCTTAGTGGAACACTTTTTGATTTGAGCAACAGAAAATCCCTCAAAAATTCGACCTTTGTCAGCTGTTCAGTTTTGACAGATTTCTGCCAATATTTGTGTTTGCCACTTTATCGCTTTCTTTTGAGTTCTTTTGATCATGGAACTTTTGGAGAGGTTGCTAAAGTAGTATATGCTATATATGTGGTGGTTTTGAGTTGAAACCTGAAGCAAATAGAGGATTGATTATATGTTATGCTTGCACTAATGTTGCTAATAGATTTGTGTTTAGTTTTGTATGAAGGAAGTTTTCAAGTGTAGGGATTGGAGAATGATGAGATGAGTTGAAGAATGGACAAAAGCTCAAGCTTGGGGATGCCCATGCATCACCCCAATAAATATCCAAGAAGTACAAGCGTCAAAGCTTGGGGATGCCCCCGAGGCACCCCTTCTTCATCGGCAAAAATCAGGTCACCTTTCAAAACACTATATTTTTATTGCTTCATGCACTATGTGTTTTTCTTGGAGCGTCAGTTGTTTTAGTTTTCTTAGTTGGTTTAGTTTGCTTGTTTGCTGCAATAAATGGTTGGACCCCAACAAATTTCTTTGGAAGAGATGTACTCGTTTTCATTTGCAAAGAACGCTCAGTTTTTCACTCTTATCGTTCATCGATGCGTTCTTCTTTTTCTGCTACTGCTTTTGGTTTTCGTTTTCACCTTGATTTGCGTTCAGATCTTGTCATATATTTTCATCAAGGTGTATTTTTGCCTCTGATATTTATTGGTTTTCATCAAAAGAGGTGTCTATAAAAATTTCAAATGGTGTTGGAAAAGAGAAAAAGCTTTGTGCAAAATAGTGGTACAAGAAGGAGCTTGTGTAGACTGCGGCTTAGGCTTTCTCATGTCATGCTTGATGTCTTTTTGATAGTATGCTTAGTGGTTTTGCTGTAGCATGACTTGTCTCAAATAACTGAGATTGCTTAATGAGCCTTTGAAAAAATCATGCGTTGTTTTTTATCGTATGGAAGCATTATTTTGGTTTTCTCCTTGATGCTTTATTTGGGTTGACTTGGCGCATGCTCACACATGTTAGACTCTTACAAAGTTGCCAATAGCCTTCATGATCATTTAGTTTTTGACTTTTGATGCCATCTTATGCTTCTTTTAATGTCGCTTTGTCGCTTTGCATGATTATGGCCATTATTGCTCTCTTAGTTGGTCGCTCCTAGTCTTTTGCTAGCCCTCGCCTTGTACTGAGTATGAGCTCTACTCGTGCATCCAACTCCTAAAAGCCAAAGTTTTCCAAAGTGTCCACCATACATACCTACTAGCAATTTGCTATTCCAAGTAAATTTGACTTGCTTTTATTTTCTCTTCAAATTAAACTCTTACCAGTGTTATGCGAAACTCGGTTAGTAAAGCTCTCACGAACCGGAAGGCACACTTTACTTTTTCCTGTTCTTAAAAATTTGACATTGTGGTCTCTTATGTTGAGTTGTTATGCTTGCAAGTTGTAAGTTGGAGACTAGCCCAGCCATGCAGTCATGGGCAAGCTTTCAACATTGCACTTCTTATTTGAGTTGATATCATGATCTTTTGTTTATGGATGCCCGCGGTGTGAAATGAATTGGGAATCTTGTGGGGATCATGGAGTTTGTATATGTGTTAGGGAAATGCCGGGCCGCCAATCTAAGCCATGCATAATTCATGGTGGAAATTTGTAGCATACCCATGGTGAACATTCGACGACGCATCTCATAATAAAAAGCTAAACAAAAGGCAAATAAAAGAGATGTCGAGGTGTTCATTGTCTGCTTGTCCTGTCATTTTGGTGTGGGCTTGTTCCATGTCATCGGGCACGGAAGTACCCCATTGGCGGTTCTCAATGATATGCATATACTTACAATGACAAGAGCCTTGCTTGGGACTCTAAGTAAAGTAGCATGAGGTTTGGGTACTCGTATTCACGGGGCACGAGGTTTTCAACTTATGATTTGTCAAGCATATGCATCATAATTGTTCTCGCATTAACTTTAACCATTCAAGATGCTTATGATGGGGGCAATGAGAGCTCAAAGCCGGTAAGTACCATAATTTTTGAAGGTTATAAAACTTGCAATCACTGCTTCCCTCTGCGAAGGGCCTTTCTTTTACTTTTATGTTGAGTCACCACCTTCTTTCTTTATGCACCATTAAGAGAGCATAGTTGTCATTCTTAGTGTGATATGCATTGTCCCAAAGTTCATTGATTGATTCATATTGTTGGTTTCACTTGTTCTTAAATTATTTGTATCTAGTCGCCCTCTTAAACTTGAAGGTGTCCTATGCATTTATGTTTTGCTCTCTTTGAAGGACAAGCTGAAAACCTTTTGTATGTTTTTCCTTATGATTTGAACACACGTTTGACTTTCATTGTTTCATTTTCATGATCTTTTGTTTGTGTTCATTTGCATGTTTACAACATAGTTGCTAAGTTCTTATTATCATGATTATATCTTCATGCCCATGTTTTAAGTTCTATTGATCCCAGCTCACCAATGCTTACATATATGATCAAGATTGTGTAGGTGCATGTCACCTCAAAAATTATTCTTTTGTTATCACTTACCTACTCGAGGACGAGCAGGAGTTAAGCTTGGGGATGCTTGATACGTCTCAAACGTATCTATAATTTTTGATGCTCCATGCTTGTTTTTACACCATTTGCCTATTGTTTCGTTACACTTAGTGGCATTTTTATGCATTTTCCGGAACTAACCTATTAACAAGTGCCACAGTGCCAGTTTCCTATTTTTGTGTTTCAGAAGTGATACACAAGAAATATTCTCGGAATTGGACGAAACAAGTTCCTGAAGTCTTATTTTACCCGGAAGCTTCCAGAGATCCAAAGGAGAGTAGGAGGCGAGGGACCAGGGGCCCACATACACAGGTGGCGCGGCCAGCCCCTGGCCCGCGCCACCCCCGTGTGTGGCCGCCTGGCCCCTCCTCTGACATCGCCCCTTCGCCTATAAAGACCCCCCGACGAGAAAAACCTAAAGGCCCGATCAGTTTTCCAGAACACATCGCGATCCGCCGCTGCCATCGACCCAAAGATCGGGAGGATCCAGAAGCTCTTCCCGGCACCCTACCAGAGAGGGGAATCACCACCGGAGGTCTTCTTCATCGCCATGCTTGCCTCCGGAGCGATGAGTGAGTAGTCTACCTTGGACTATGGGTCCATAGCAGTAGCTAGATGGTTGTCTTCTCCACTATGTGCTTCATGTTTAGATCTCATGAGCTGCCATACATGATTGAGATCACCGTTATGTAATTCTACATGTTTGGTTTGTTGGGATCCGATGAATATTGGTGTTTATGATTAAGTTGATGTACTGAATTATATCTTTTGTTATCTCTATGTTGTTTATGATCTTGCATGCTCTCCGTTGTTAGTAGCTATCTTGGCCGAGTAGTTGCTAGTGACTCCAAGAGGGGGTATTTATGCTCGATAGTGGGTTCATGCCTCTATTTCACCTGGGGGAGTGACAGAAACCTCTAAGGTGGTAGATGTGCTGTTGCTACTAGGGAGAAAACAACATTCATATGCTCAAGGTCATATGCTTTGTTTACATTACACACTTTGCTTAATGCAATTATCTGTTGTTCGCAACTTAATACTTCTAGGGTGTTCGGATTGATATCCCAGGGAGTGGATTATTAGTCATAGATGCAGTTGGATGGTGGTCTATGTATTTTGTTGTAATGCCCAGAGTAAATCTCATAGTGATCTTCTTGACATATCACGTTATCTCTATTCTATCAATTGCCCAACTGTAATTTGTTTACCCAGCATGTGTTATTTTATCTTTGGAGAGACACCACTAGTGAACTGTGGACCCTGGTCCTATTTCCATCATATTGCTATCACCTGTTTACTTTACTCGTACTGTTTACTTTACTCGCATACTATATTGTTTTCCACTCGATACACTCATAACCTTTGTTTCAAGCAAACCGGTGAGATTGACAACCTCATCGCAAGTTGGGAACAAAGTATTTGTTTGTGTGTGTGCAGGTTCCACAACACCTTCAGTCGTCATTGTCTCTCCTCTCCTGTTCGATAAACCTTGGTTTCTTAAACTGAGGGAAAACTTGCTGCTGCACTCATCATACCTTCCTCTTGGGGTTCCCAACGGGCTAGTTATTCACCACGCACAAGGACAGTCTGTAGCCACATTCACTTGGAGCATCAGCTAACTCGACAAATGTCCTAGATGAAGGACTTAGGATCGGGGAGATAGGGCGTCGGATGAACTCAAAGGTAAAGTTAGTCGAAATAGGTGTATGTCGAAAGTAAACTTGGGTGTTGAACCTGGCTTGCTTTCAATCTGGCCTACACCATCCCCTCCTGGCCCCTATATATAGGTGGCTAGGTCTCGAGGATCGGGTAGGGTCCGATACAGATTACAATATCGACATACGGTAAGAACTCGTATCTCGACTAATATTACAATTGGGCTTAGCTTAACGGGCCTCAGGGGTACTCAACTAGCGGGCTCTATTAGCTATACCCTTGTCAGTAGCCCCTGAGATTCTACCAGAATTGTAGATTCGGGTTGAATCTCTAATCTTTAAATCTTCGACTTGATCAATTCTTCGACTTCTTCATATCTTCAAATCTTCACCTTGGTCTTTTGACTTATTTTCATGATAATATTTAGCAAGGGGTTTTGATGAATAAGCCTGACAACTCTGACGGATCAAGAGGTTAGTTAACTACCGGAACAGATACTTGTCACCTACTTCAAATTCAATTCCCTTGGACTTGACTTCGGGATACCGGTCAAACCCATTCTTTTGCCGCATTTAGGACTTACAAAGAATGAGTCCCAGTGGTTCTCAGGGTACCCAGTGCGTCCACCAGGATTTTCTTCGCGTCGTAGACACATATACATACCAGCAGAGTGCATCCATGTGCATATACCAGGCCACATCGGATAGATCCTGGGGTCTTACCTTCGTGATAAATCATTGCATTCGAATTTCGTTGCGATAACGTAACTCGAGAATCACATGTTGCAGTCAAATTTGACTGAAAATATTCGGGTTTATACAACCATAAAAACTCGCTCTCGATGGGAGTAACAATGTTTCACCGCATATTCCTTCGCTTTCCATGCTCCAGTGCTCGTTAATAAACATCGTCGGGTGCGCGCTCAGCGCTCCCGATGGGAGTAGCCCCCGAGGCTATAGTCGAACAAAACTTTTTTTTCAAGTATAGGCTCAAATATAGTGTACTCCATCATCATGCTTCAACTTGAAATAGTTTAGCGATAACTTTGTCGAGTGCGCGTTGAGCGCTCCCGATGGTAGTAGCCCCCGAGGCTATAGTCGAATGTTTTTGGGTATAGTCACCTAATTTGGTTTTTGTATTATCGGCGCCAACCTTGTTTGTTCTTTTCTGTCATCTTTTATTTGATAGTCGCCATATTTGATACTCATCGATTATATGCATCTGTTGAATTGATCTCTAACCTTTCGTCCTCTTCATGACGTCAGTGGCCAAATTTAGCTATACGTCACCCTTACTGAGCGCGTACCATTTCATGGGTAGCGCAGTAATTTTTGTATTTCTCTGCCTGTTAGTGGGCTGCCGCTTCCGCTCCTTTTGCCACGTCTCAGCCCACGTTCCTTCACCGAGAAGGTATATAAAGGGATAGTGGGGATTTGTACTGTAACGCCCCAACCTTTGGATCAAGGTGGAACATCTATGTTAAGTGCTATTCCCTGGATCAATGATAGCACCACAGAACAAAATGAAATATTCATTGCGTAGTATCAAGATTTCAACGCGGATCCAGATACAAAGTATTCAAATCTTACAGATACACAGCAGGAAAAACAAGGTGGCAAGGAGCCTCCATCTTCATCACGTGCCACAGGCAGCCATGTTGGAATGTAAGCTCGAGATCCTAATCCTGGTTCCTTACTCGAAATAAAACCTGCACGTTGAATATGCAGCCCCAAAGGGGTCAGTACAATGATGTACTGGCAAATGACACATATTTGGTGGATGTTGTGAGGAGTCTATCTACATGAATATTTGGCTAGTGGATCTCATAGGCTGATTTGCATAAAGCCAGTTTTATCCTATAAATCTTTCATATAACCTTCTTTCAAAGTTTTATATTTTCAAGGGTCAAAATAACCCCCAACTACCACATACTAGCTAGGTATGTAGCACTGGGCGAAATTCAACAAAGTCGGAACCTCAGGCACCACCACCCCTCGGAGTGCATGGTCCTTAGTTCCTACCTAGGGGTTTCTAGACAGATTTTAGTCATTCAGAAATGGTGATGAGATTCTTCCGTACATTCCATGTCTAGAGACTCAATTGTCCTTAACCGAGGACATGGCTAATCGATTAGTTTAGACACCTTGCAAGGGTTGTGCACTTTCACCTTACGATTCATTTTATGCCCATACATAAAATGAAACGAGACCTTTTAGAAGGAGAGGGCAACTAACTTAGCAAGCTCCGTCCCTAACCTAAAATTCAACTACCACCACTTCTTGCACACAAGTTGCACTCCCACATCTAATCAGTCAAGACAGAGCCCATAATGTCATAAGGCTGCACTGGAAGCACTCTAAGCATGGAAGACATAGTAACCTCTTTGTTCCTGGGTGGCCATCCCGAGCGGCATTCTGAACCCACATCCTCTCAACGAGGCATGCGTCCCAGAACCCACCTACTTCGCCGCCTCTTATCAAACCAATCCACCCAGGTGTTTCATTTTAGTTGAAGTTCTTAATTTTGTTCACAAAACACCTTTATCAAGTGATCAAAGCATGGCATCAATATTTTTCAAAGTATTTAGCATCCTAACAGGTGGGGTTTGAGGATAGCTACACACTACTAGGATCTAAGCATTTGATAAAACAGTTGATCAATTCATCTATCATGCATACTACTGAAACATACTAATGCAGTAGTAAAAATAGGTAGAGGATATGTGTGTCACTTGCCTTTTGAAGAACACGATGTTTATCTTCCCTCAACTAAGCACGTAGTCCTCCGCACAAGCTATAGTACAGAAGGAACATAACATAAACACTCCAAACAAGCACAAACAAACAATTTAAGCAATCGAAAGGTATTTGTTTAACCATTTAGCTTTATTGCGATGTTGTGATGAGAAGGATATGGTAAAAGATCATGAATTGTGAGATATGAATTTGAGAGCTTAGTTGGGAAGGATCAGTATGATTTGAGAGGGAATTGGTCTAGGCAACTTTAAGAATGCTTGAACTACTCAAATAGCACATTTGTAAGTTGAATAGTTTAACACTTGTGAACAAAACTAGGTAGGCACTGGATTTGGGTAGGTCAAGGGATTGGGAAAGATTGGTTATTCAAGATTGCAATGTAGTGATATAATTCTTGGGCTTGGTATAAGCAAAGTAGAGTTGAGAGATGATTCATGTGGATGGGTTCACCTAGATATAAGATAGTGCAACAAAACACTACTGAATAAAGTGTGACAACACTTCTTCGTAATAGTACAAGTTACACATAGGCTTGGGTAGGGGTTTGGGATATGTTGATTTACTCAATTAACTCATTTGTTAATTGAATAGTTCTACACAGGAGACCCGGATCAAATGGACAGAGGATTGAGTATGGGTAGAAAACCTTTGAGATTATGGTTTAAGGTTACTATTGGGTACGTGGGGTATTGGATAGGTGCTAAAATGTGAATTTGATCAATACCACAAGGATAGCAAGAGTAGAATCTATGATTGAGATGTATCACACTTTACTCAAACAACACAATTGTAATTTGAATATGTGTGAACTAGTCATGATGTACTTAGATGGATTGGATCAAAGTGATCTCAAGATGATATTTGATAGCTAGGTATGATCGTAGGGTTTTCTAAAGTAGAAGGAATTTATTGATTGAAGTAGAAATAGAATTAATCTATATAGGAATACTCAAATTCTCATATCAGAATTTGAATAATTGCGAAATGGTTCAAGAAACTATGGGAGTGATGCTGCTGGATTGGATACAGTAACACAAAGCTATTGCATTTGGAATCAACTTAAAATCACTTATAGATTTCAAATGAAATCCAAATTACTGCTTTGTTCATATTTGAACTTAGTCATTGAGTGCATGACTCAAGTTTGGAATTCCTTGTTCCTATGATGTTCTACAGATCAAGGGCTTTCTAAGGACTACAAATTTGTAATTTTTGGATAGACAGAACTAAAGATATGAATTTAACAAGCTAACAGAAGGTTTGATTCCAATTTGAAAATAGTTTCAAATTGAACCCATGAAATATGGGGTTTTATTGTACTACTGAAATCTACGGGTTTCAAGGATTCCAACGGTATATCATTTGTAATTTTTGGACCTACAGATCAAAAGATATGAATTTTGCAAGATTGGGATCAAATCTGGTTTCAAATTCCAATTCGAATTTCTGTTTAAACAGAGATCTGCCACGTGCTCTGTTCTGATTGGCCCGTACCCCTTTGGGTGGATCACGGTTTTCCGCCATAGGATTTAAAAGAATCTGTGTGGCCCAGATCTGATACCCATTCATTTTTAAGTGATCTAATCTTATGCGTCCGTTTTAGATCCGACGGCTGGGGCTTAAGAGAAGAACAGGCTCACCATGGAGCTAGGGTTCCATCGTCGCCGGCGAGGTGCGGTACTGGAATGGACGACGGCAACGTTGCAGACGTTCCTGGGAGCGATGAAGAGGTTGACGAGATGCGCCGTGATGCGGAGATGTCGAATGTGAGGTCGGCGTGCTCGCGCTCTTCCTGGAACGGCGAAGAGGTCCGGCTGGAGCGACGGTGTTCTGCAGGGCGCTCTGGACGCGGTGCTGTATGACGGCTTCGAGGCGAGAGAGGATGTGGCGGTGCTTCCGGGGTGTGCAGGGCGGCGAGGCGGCTAGGGTGGTGAGGCCGACAAGCTTGAGGAGGTGGAACGGCTCGGCGATTTCTTGCCGGAGCTTCGGGCGGCAGACGGTGGCTTCGGCTTGAAGATCGTCTCGTCGATCTGATGCACGAAAAATCACCAAACCGTGTCAGTGAGGTGCGCAAGGGAGAAAGGAAGGCGAGGAGCAGAGAGGGAGCGGCGATTGCGGCCTAACTTCACCGGATTTGGGAGCTCTGAGCTCCTGTACTGGCGGATATCGGCGATGGAAATCGGCAGCCTGGCGGCCCGATTCGAGGAGAGGAGGGGAGAGAAAGGAGAGGAGGACGCGGGGCTTTATAGGCGAAGTATTGAAGGCCATTTACTTGCGCGAAATCAAAGGGGAGTAACTCCGGCGGCCGTTTCCATTGACAGAGAGGGAGGGAGAGGAATCAGGGGAGAAGATGGTGCTGACATGCGAGGCCCACATGTTAGCGTTGGAGGAGGGGATAGGCTGGGGTACCTATTCGGTTTTCTTCCTGGGCTGCGGGCTGCTTCCTCTTACTGGGCCGAAGAGTTCCCCGGGTCCATTTCTGTTTTTATTTCTTCTTTTCTCTTTTTCCTTTTTTTGATTTCTGATTTAATCAAATCCTTTGCAATCTTGATTCAAAACACTTCAAACAAAATCCTAAGTTATTCTGACATTCAGCATAGTGTGCTAAACTAGTAGCAAAATAGGTTTTCAAAATAAAAGAGAAATTTTAATAAAAGTTTATGAACAATGCAAGGAGGTTTGTTTGCATAAATGCAAATATGGAGATAGGGTTTGAAATAAATCATTTGAAATAAGAAATAATTCTTTATAAAATAATGTTTGAAAATATCTTTCAAACTTAGTTCTTAAAATACAATCTTTACTAAATAAAACACGTTTGTGATTCACTCCTTTGCAAGCAAGCTTGCATAGGTTTGAATAAAGGATGGAAAATAGTATTTTGATAATTGATCTTTCTCAAAGAAGTTCTTCAAGAAAATAATAGAAAGTTTAAAAAATATTTTTCTAATAAAGCTTTCAAATAGATTCAAAAAGTTTTAAATCCCTGTGAATTTCCAATCATCTCAAGCAAAACAAAAGCAAAAAAATTCCCCCAAATTTTGATAAAATCTTGGGATGTTACATGTACTGTTTACCAGCTCTTTCTCTCCGCCGCCGCCGCTATTGTCGATCTCTGCTTCCTGCTCCTCTCGTGCATAGCCCCCAGGCGCAGATTTGTAGATGCGCGTGAAGCACCTTGGGGTCAAGAACACCATGGCCAAGGGAAAGACAACGAACTCCGCGACTAGCTGGGTGCCCTCTGCCATCGTGCAGAAGGAGGTGGAGAAGGCCAGGGCGGACGGCCTCATCTCCAGCAGCGACTCCATCAAGTTCCCAAGCACCGAGCGGATCCCTCAGCCCCCGAGCGGTTATTGGGTGATGTTCCTTTCCTTCCTCTTCCGTGGACTGTCTCTTCCTGCCCACGAGTTTCTTCGTGGGCTTCTTTTCGTTTACGGTGTGCAGCTTCACCAGCTCACACCTAACTCTATCCTTCATATCGCTTGCTTTGTGACTCTTTGCGAGTCATTCCTGGGGATTGAGCCCCATTTTCTTCTTTGGAGATCTATCTTACGGCTCTGTCCCAACGTTGCTTTAGCCAAAACACCCGAACTGGGCGGTGATGTCGTCTCTGTGCGCCCTGAGGCGCAGTATCTGGAATTTTCCATGTCTGCGTCAGTCCAAGGTTGGAGGACCAAATAGTTTTACATTAAAGACCATAAGGCCTCCTCCGAAGACGAATATGGCCTAGCCCCTTTTGACGCCTCCAAGGAGCTGAAGAAATTGGCCTCTTGGGATTCGCCTCCCACAGATGCTGAAATGGAGCAAATTGCTCCTCTGTTGACCCGCATCCAAGCTCTGAAAGGAGGTAAAGGAGGCGCATTATCGGGTATTCAGCTCATGGCGTTCTTTGTGCAACATCGAGTTCAACCCCTGCAGCATCGCCTTGCCAAACTTTGGAGCTACTCTGGCTTGGTGGATCCTTCTCGCATCTCTGGAGATCTAATGGAGAAGCAAGAAGTCGAAAAGCGAGTTAGGAGCCTCACCAAGCTCACAAAGGACCATGCGGTTGCTGAATTGGCCGCTAATTATTTCAACTCTATGCACCCCCTACCCGAGGAATATATTTGTTTGCTTTGTACACTTGTTGTCGAATTCATCGGTTTTGAGCTGTGTTTATCCTTGTATCGGTTACTTTGCTGACTTATTCGTTTGTAGGACCACCAATTCCTCATTTCACACCCTCCTCTTCCAGAGGAAGGGCCTCTTCCAGCTGATCTGGCCTCTTCTGTATCTGAAGCCCCCGAGGCTGAAGAAAATCAGGATGGAGATGAAGCCGAAGAATCGGAAGAGGATACCAGCTTGACGACATCGCCTCCTCCTGCGCTTTCTGAAGACACTGGTGCGGACAAGAAGAGGAAGTGTGTCGACGAGTTTACTTCTTCAAGTATCTCTATGCAGAGAATAGCGGCTAATAAAGCCCCTATACTAGAAGAAGATGTTGAATTCTTCGACCTCATGGCATCGTAAGTTTTCTGCGAGTTCTGTGATTGCACTGTACTTTGCTCTCTTTGTTTCGTGTTGTATATAACCTGTTTCCTCTTGCAGTGATGACAAAGAGCCGCAAAGGGATGCTATGGCTGCTCCTTCTACTCAAGCTGTAATTGCTGACAAGCCTTCCGCACAAGAAATTGAACTGGTTGTGCAGGCGCTGAGGACCACCAGGGCCTCTATCAAGAAGGTTCATGTGACCCGAAGCGCCAAGCGGTCGAAAAGATCCAAGGAAGCCGACGTTTCTCTTGAAGCCCGTGAATCCGCGGTCTCCCCTGATGATGTGAGTAAATATCCTTGACTTACTTTCCTTGCGTAATCTATACTCTTATGCGTCCTTTTTTCCCAGGCATTGATGCAGAGATTTGTCGCCTTGGGCACTGAATGTGCTGAATACCTAAAGGTTGCTAAAGCTTCCAAAGGTGAATTCTTTATCCTATTTTTGCTTGTCCTGTATGCTTCTCTTTATTGTTTGTTTGACTTCTCCTTTCCTTTCTTTGCTGGACTGCAGATGCTCTAGCATCAGCCAATGCTCGCATTGCATCGCTGGAAGCCGAGCTCAATGCTTCGCAGAAAGCCTTTGATGCTGCGACTGCTGCCAAAGCAAGTGCTGAGAAGTCGCAAAAGTCGGCACTGGCTGAAGCGAAGAAAGCGGAAAAGGCTTTGGCCGATGCTAACAAAGAACATTCCCAGCGAGAGCAAGCCGTGGTGGAGTGTCTTCACACGTTGTCTGCTGCTGCTGGAGGTACATACTCGCCTTGTCTTCTTCTTCGTCTGCTGTTGCTTTCTTGCACTTGCTAATACTTTCCTTTCCTGCTGGAGGTACATACTCGCCTTGTCTTCTTCTTCGACTAATGTTGCTTTCTTGCACTTGCTAATACTTTCGGATTTACCGGGGTGTCTTTGTCGACTCTGCAACCGAGCGATGATCCTCTGATGACCGCGGTTAACTTACTCGAAGCAAGCTGGATATCTATCCAGGAGATCTTTGAGTTGGTGAGCCGCGTGCTTACGCGGATGTTCATCGGGTTGTGGCCCATGAAAAAGGCGGAGGTTCTGAACAATGACTTGAAGAAACTTGCCAAAGCCTTCGATATGACTGACGACCCCGTCCTCCAGCTGAAGGGGCTTTCTTTGAAGCGAGGTGCTGAGGGTGCTATCGCACTTTCTTATGCACATGGTGCAGATTTTGACTGGGAGAAAGTTAGCTCTCCTCATGGCCGCACCCGCTCAGAGTTAAAGGCTTTCTTCGAGAAGGCGAAGAAGTTTGCACCCGCCCTCGTATCGATTATTTCTCCTTCGGCGGCTTCCGCGACTTCTACGGTGCCAACTCCCTTGACTCCAGCGACGGAAGAGCCTGCGCCTCCTTCAACTGCTGGCATTGCTTTTGCCAAGCCTTCCTCCACCACGGAGCAAAATGCTGAGGTGGCGTAGATTCGGCCTCTTATTGTAATTGTCAATTTCTGCTTTTGGTGTAAAACCTTTAGTCGTGTGCAACCCGAGAACTTTAGTCAAAGGGTTTGCATCTTTGTAAATATGCTTCTTTTCTATTATATCGTGTTGGCTTCTGAAATGCTTCTCCTTTCTTTTCTTTTGGCTTCCAGTTTATGTGTATTGGTGATCCTCCAAGTCGCGACCAGGCTCCCTCTGGTGCTTTTGACTCTAAAGCTTCGTCGCCTCCTCGCCGCTGCTGTCAATGCGCTGAATACTCTTCAAGGATTTCAGATCTTGAGAATCGCTTGACTTTAGCCAAACGCCAAGCACAGATGACTATAGATAAAGCTAGCAAAGCTTGTGGTTTGATGAAGCAGATATCTATTCTCGACGATAAGTTGTCCAGTCTGATGGTGAAAATTGTGCATCATGAAGAATGCGCCTCTTTTCTCATCGGCATTATCGAGTCTACCTGCGAGATGTTGCGATGTAAGATTCCTTGCGACTTCTCTTTTTTCCCTTTTTTTTACTGCTGCTTTGTGATATCCTTTGTCATCTTAGGCACTTGTTTGGATTTTGCTGCTGAAGATCGTTGGGTTACCGAGCGAAATGCGGCTCTGGAAAAGATGTCAGTGGGTATCGAGACTTTGTGGTCTGATCCTCGCCGCCGCCGTGCTATCGTATTGCTTCAGGACCGCGCCCAGCATATCGGCGAGTCAGTTGATGGTTGCCGAAGAGCTCTCATAACTATGCATTCTGTCATGCTTCCTCGCAATCCTCTACCTGGAAGTTTCCCACTGCTTCTCGATACTTTTAGATCCAGTCAACGTATTCATCGGTTGATAGAACTGAACTTAATGGCAGGTGCCAATTTTGCTCTTGGGTAGATGTGTACGTGGTACCCAAGACTTAATTATAGCTCTATATCACTGAGTTTAGCTCTAGGTGGAGCTAGTCTACGAGTACATGTGGAGAGTACCTTGCAGCCTGCTCGAAGGATTATTGCTAGGCTGTTGCGAGCGGATGCCGCGTTTTTCCGCGAGTACCACTATTTAGATCCTTTAGGTGTAGATGATTCTGATAACCCAATGTTGTAATACTTGTGTGTAGAACGCGAGAGTTTCTTATTCCACGACTGTATGTCTGGAATCCGTTCTCAGGGCGTTTTTGTGCGTTTGCCGCATATTTCTTTTGAGAGACTTCGTAAACTCGAATATGAGGAATGTTTTGTCTTTATTATACTTGTAATGTAAGATACATGGGGTGACCCAAGAGATCCGGCCTATGACCTGTGTTCTGGATCTAGAGGGCATTGCCCTGGGATGACTCGTGGCTTTTATAGCCTTATTCTTCTACTCTATTTTGCTGTTCTTGATGCTTATGTCGTCGTGGCCTTCTCTTCTTTTTCTGTAACTTTGTCTTCTCCTGATGCTTCTACTCGTGGTTTCTTTATCTCTGGCTCCGCAGCACGTCCTTCGTGTAGCTTGTCACCTTCCATAGTCATGCTTTTCACCTTCTCTACATAGTTGGCTATCATGCCAAAGTTTTGCGCCATCTTGTAAAACTCCTTGTCGCAGAGGTCTGAAACCTCGAAGCTTCCCTTTACTATGATGATTCCCTTTGGTCCTGGCATCTTGAGTACTAGATACGTATAGTGAGGTACTGCCATAAATCGCGAAAACGCGGGTCGCCCGAGGATCGCATGATACTGAGATGGCCAGTCCATGACTTCGAAGTCTAGCTTTTCTCTTCTGTAATTTTGTTGGTTGCCGAAGCAAACGTTGAGTGCTATCCGCCCTAGTGGATAATTGGCACTTCCTGGTACGATCCCATGGAAGGAACAGTCTGTTGGCTTCAGGAACTCTAGTGATATATGCATTGCTCTGAGCGTTTTCGCATATATCAAATTGATTCCACTTCCTGTGTCCATGAATATTCTGTCGACATCATACGCGCCGATTTGAGCTTTAAGTACCAAGGGCGTGTTTCCCGGCCGAGGTACTGTTATAGGGTGATCTTCTCTGTTGAACTCGATTGGTTGTTCTGACCAGTGTAGATATTCTATTGCAGCTGGAGGTGAAGTGACTGCTAGGTTGACTTGTCGGGTAATGCTTTTTTCTTCTTTGTTCGACTTGGGCACAGGTTGTATCATTGCTATGATGTGCCCCTTAGATGGAACGTACCCTCCATCGTCATCGTGTCCCTGGTTTGGCTGGTCTTGTCCTTGAGGGGCTCCGTTGTTCCCTTGTTGATTCGTGGGAGGTTTGTTGTTTCCTTTGTATCCTCGTCGCTTTGCTTCGGCTTGCTTACTTAATGCTGCCTCTTGTAACTTCAAGAATGTTGTGCAATCTTTCATTGCATGCCTGGACACTCGCTTTCCATCGATGAACACTGAGTGTATATGACAAGGCCCGTTTAGCATGTCGTCTGGTGACGGGTTATACTCTCTGGATTCTCTTGTGGGAAACTTTTTATAGTCCTCTTTCCCGTAGCTTTGATATCCCGAGCTTCTGCGATCACTCCCTTGATAGCTGTTGTCCTTATATCCCGTGGCTACTTGGCTGTGGGAACCATAGTTGTCGTAATCGCGGGACCTTCTTCTTTGACTTCCATAACTGTTTCTTCTATCGTCCTCTGGCGATCATGTCCGTTTGTTGTTGCACGCGTCTTCTCCGTCTGCAAATCTGTTTGCTATGTCCATGAGGTATGACACTGTTTTCGGCTTGATTCTGCCCATCTCTTCGACTAGGTCTCTTCGCCTTAATCCAACTATGAACGCGTCTATTGCTCTTTCGTCTCAAACTTCAACTGCTGAGTTTTTGATAAGACTCCATCTTTGGATGTACGCCCTTAAGGTTTCGTCGCGTTGTTGCACACACGCTTTGACTTCTTCTATTGATGCCGGCCGCTTGTATGTCGACCTGAAGTTGCTTGTGAATTGCTTCGTGAGATCTTTCCAACTTCCAATAGTTTCTTTCTCTAGTTTGCTCAACCACGACCTTGCTGCGCCAGTGAGGTGTAGTTGCAAACTTTGCATTGCTGTTTCTTTGGTTACTCCTAATATTTGTACTGCTTGTAGATAATCTGAGAGCCACGACTGTGGTTCCTGTGATCTGTCGTGCTTTTGTTGATCATGAGGTAGTTTGAACCCCTTGGGTACTGGTGTAATGCGAACCCTGCGGGTAAAGCACGATGCTCCCATCTCCTTTTTGTCGTCTTCTTAGCCATGCTTTTCATTTGGAGATCGAGATCTTCGGGTTCCTCCATGTTTTGGGCTTCCGTGGTGTCTTGGTGATGGCGATCGAGATTGTTGATTACTACTTCTGTGCCGAGGACTATTGTGACGGCGAGGTGACCTTGGCTTGTGTGTTTCCTTGTGGTGATATGTCTCCTCTCCTTTTGCTGATAGCTTGTTGCCTACCATATTTAGTCCATTCAGCGCTGCTCTGTGCATATGTTCCCTAGGGTCCCCTGGACTTGGTCGAGTTGTAAGCAGATATGCTTGGGCTACCACTAGTGCTGCTTCAGGAGTTTTTGGTACGATGTTTCCTTCTCATCGACCGATGGGAAGGACGAGTCGAGATTTTTGGAGATGCTTTGCCTTTCTGAATACTCGAGGTTTTCGTACCTTGAACCATGTCGACGATTTCTCCTTGCGTTAGTATGTGACGCGTCGCTTCGTGCTCTGCGAGCGGCGTTGCTGGCTGCAATGGCTGAGTCTTTTCTTTTTTGTATCTCTATTTTCTCCTTTGCTAGTTGCTTTGCCTGCTGCCTTAGGGCATAGTGATACCCCAGGATCATATCCTTGCTGGAATTTGATGGTATTGGTGTGCCGTTTTCCACAGCTTCCCTTATTACTCTCCATTCGTCGGCTGATAGTCGAATTTTCTCCCTGGTTGTGAGGGATTCTGCTGTTTGTCCTTCTGCTAGATGATTTGCTCCTCTGTCGATATTTGCTAGGTTTAACACTGGATTGTTGTTTTCGTCGAATTCTTCTGAATTGTCTCCTACAATGGCGAGCACCTGGCTTTGTTTGCCAATTTTATTATTAAAGCTTGAGAAGATCGAGTTATCATCTTCAGAAAGCTCTAACCCTGTCTTCCACGTATCTATTGACTTGTCTGAGATATCATCGTGGCAGATCATGAGATCTTCGAGTTGGACCCCTACGTCGAAATTTTCCATTGTTTCGTCGTCTTCTGCGATTTTTCCTTTTTGTACTTCTCCTAAGCTGACCGGCGAGTTTACCTCGCTGGAAGAGCCTTCTGAATATTCCATCATTGCTACTGTTTCGGGCTCACTTGCCGACGGATCTTGTTTCGCCGGATCTGAAAGGCGAGTCGAACCCGACGGCCCGATGAAGATGCTTAGACTTCCGATTGTCAACTCCATCTCTTGATTTTCGTCGATTCCTATACTGTTGTTGGCTAAAAGCAAAAAAGCCGTCGAATTCATGATTCCAACGCCCAGGGTCCCCACGGTCGGTGCCAATTGACGAGGGTTAACTCGACAAATGTCCTAGATGAAGGACTTAGGATCGGGGAGGTAGGACGTCAGATGAACTCGAAGGTAAAGTTAGTCAAAATAGGTGTATATCGAAAGTAAACTTGGGTGTTGAACCTGGCTTGCTTTCAATCTGGCCTACACCATCCCCTCCTGGCCCCTATATATAGGTGGCCAGGTCTGGAGGATCGGGTAGGATCCGATACAGATTACAATATCGACATACGGTAAGAACTCGTATCTCGACTAATATTACAATTGGGCTTAACTTAACGGGCCTCAGGGGTACTCAACTAGCGGGCTCTATTAGCTATACCCTTGTCAATATGTGACTATAACTAGACCGAATATATCTTTTTCAGCCAATAAGGTGTGCTAGTTTTTACATGCTCCTACAACTTTGCATTTGACAGCCGTTAAAAGAATCTTTCGGTACTTGAAGCATACAATGTCACTTGGATTGAGACTTGTAAAGTCTAATTCTACGTCGGTCAGTGCCTTTGTTGATGCATACCGGGCTGGTTATCCTAATGACAGAAGGTCTACTGGTGGATATGCAGTGTTTCTTGGCAGTAATCTTGTAGCATGGAGTGCACAGAAACAAGCTATAGTATCAAGATCTAGTACAGAGGCAGAATATAAGTCTATGGTTGATGCTACTGCAGAGATAATCTGGGTACAAACATTGTTGACTGAATTGGGTGTGAAGCATCCTAAGGCAGCGATACTTTGGTGTGATAATCTTGGTGCTACGTATTTGTCAGCTAATCCAGTTTTTCATGCAAGGACAAAACATATCAAAGTAGATTATCACTTTGTTAGAGAAAGGGTTTTTGACAAATTGTTGGATATCATATTTATACCAAATGGAGATCAAGTAGCTGATTGATTTACTAAACCATTGTTAGTGCGACAGTTGCAAGCTTTTAGAAACAATCTCAACTTAAGTAAAGTTGTGATTGAGGGAGGGTATCAAACAATAGACTCCAAGGGTATGACATAGTATGAGTTGTATTAGGTTTGGTATGTTATAAACCAAACTTGTAGCTTAAGTTGTAAATTGTAATTGTTGTAAACCGACTAGGGCTTTGACCCATATATTAACACGTAACATGGCCGAGACAAAGGCACGCTTAAACCCTAATTTCATACCTTTCCCTATTGTATTTTTGTCAAAAAAAAGGAAAAGGAAGTGCATGAGCGTGAGGCCACCAATGAAATTGTGGCTCTAGCTCAAGATATTGAAGGAGAGCAAGGGTTGAGAGCTTCTCTTGAAGTTAGCTTGGTGGGTGATACGTCTCAAACGTATCTATAATTTTTTATGCTCCATGCTTGTTTATACACCATTTGCTTTGTGTTTTGTTACACTTCGTGGCATTTTTATGCATTTTCCGGAACTAACCTATTAACGAGATGCCATAGTGTCAGTTCCCTGTTTTGTGTTGTTTTTGTGTTTTAGAAAAGTTACACAGCAAATATTCTCAGAATTGGACGAAACAAAAGCTGAACCTCCTATTTTTACCGAAGCTTCACGAAGACCGAAGATGAGACGGAGGGGGGCCAGGCTCACCATAGGGTGGCGTGGCCCAGCCCCTGGCCGCGCCACCACATGGTGAGGCTAGGCGGCCCACCCTCCGACGCTGCCCTTTCGCCTATAAAATCCACTCTATGGGAAAAACCTAAAGGACGGATCGCTTTTCCGCGAAACATACTGCAAGCCACCGCCATCGTCGAAGCAAGATCAGGAGGATCCAGGAGCTCTTCCTGGCACCCTGCCGGAGAGGGGATTCCGAGGCCTTCTCCACCACCATGGTCGCCTCCGGAGTGATGTGTGAGTAGTCTACCTTGGACTATGGGTCCATAGCAGTAGCTAGATGGTTGTCTCCTCCACCATGTGCTTCATGTTTAGATCTTGTGAGCTGCCCTACATGATCAAGATCATCTTTATGTAATTCTACATGTTATGTTTGTTGGGATCCCATGAGTATTGGTACTATGTTAAGTTGATGTGTTGAATCATATATCTTTATGTTATCTCTATGTTGTTTATGATCTTGCATGCTCTCCGTTGCTAGTAGATATCTTAGCTGAGTAGATGCTAGTGACTCCAAGAGGGAGTATTTATGCTCGATAGTTGGGTTCATGCCTCTAGTAATCTGGGGGAGTGACAGAAACCTCTAAGGTTGTAGATGTGTTATTGCCACTAGGGAGAAAACAACATTCTTGTGTCCAAGGACATTTGCTTTGTTTACTTTATGCACTTTGCTTAATGCAGTTATCTGTTGTTCGCAACTTAATACCCAATGTTTGCTCGGATGACATTCGGAGGGTGGATTATTAGTCATAGATGTAGCTGGATTACGGTCTATGTATTTTGTCATAATACCCAGAGTGAATCTCATAGTGATCCTCATGACATATGTACATTATCTTTATTCTATCAATTGCCCAACTGTAATTTGTTTACCCAACATGTTGTTATTTATCTTATGGAGAGACACCACTAGTGAACTGTGGACCCTGGTCCAATTTTCTTTACATTGCTATACCGTTTTACTTTTACTCGCACTGTTTACTTTCTTGCATACTATTATCCTTTTACCACTCGATACGCTCAATCCTTTGTTTACAGCAAACCGGTGAGATTGACAACCTCATCATAAGTTGGGAGCAAAGTTCTTGGTTGTATTGTGTGCAGGTTTCACGTTGCTGCTAGGTGAAGACACACCAGCAATATTTCTGGCGCCATTGTCAGGAGTGTCGCGAAGTGATACGTCCATTTTGCATCACTATTTTGTATCATAATTTACTGTTATTCATTGATACATTTCATATTTAGAGATGATACTTATGTTGTTTCCTATGTTTTTACATGTTTGATGATCATTGGAGAATTTGTTGCCGGAGTTAGGATTCTGCTGGAAAAGGACCGCCAAGACACCATATTTCGAAAGATCGGGAAAATTCCAGAAAAATACCAGAAAATTATATTTTACCAAAAGACTCCGGAAGCTAGAAGGAGGAGTCGAGAAGAGCCAGAGGGCCGCCTCACACATAGGGGGCGCGGCCTGGCTCCTGGCCACGCTGGTCCTGTGTGAGGGCGCCCTGGCCCACTTCTGGTCTCGCCCCTTCGCGTACTTCATCGTCCCCGAAAACCTAAGTCAGGGGGGCCAGAGATAGACACCGCCGCCTCTGCGAGGCGGAAAACACCAGAGAGAGAAAAGCTCTCCGACAGGCAGAAATCTGTCGGGGAAATTCCTTCCCGGAGAGGGAAGATCATTGCCATCGTCATCACCATTGCACCGGACTTCATCGGGATCATCATCATCATCATCTCCATCACCAGCACCTTCATCTCCACCATCACCACGCCATCCCGCTGTAACATCTTGAGTTGGATCTTGTTATATTCTTAGAGGAAACTTTCCCGATGTTGATTACTCTTGTAGTTGATGCTATTTAGTGGAACCGTTGAATTAAGGTTTATGTTCAGATTGTTATTTACCATTATTTCACCTCTGATGTTGATCCATATGATGTCTTGTGAGTAGTTCGTTTAGTTCTTGAGGACATGGGAGAAGTCAAGATGTTTGTAGTGAATTATTGTTGAGTAATATTTAATGGTTTGATATTTATTTGTTGTGGTGCTATTTCACTAGTGGTGTCATGTGAATGTCGACTACATGATACTTCACCATTTATGGGCCTAGTGAGATGCATTGTGTATTTGGCTACCAATTGTGGGGTTGCTGGAGTGACAGAAACCTAAACCTCCGTTGGGAAACTATTGCACCAGGGAGCATAGGATCTTAGAGTTTAAGGCTGTGGTTAGATTTATCTTAATTACTTTCTTATATTTGCGGATGCTTGCAAGGGGTATAATCACAAGTGTGTATTTATCCTAGTAAGGGTAGTGCGCTAGCACAGGTTCACCCCCATAACACTTATCAAACCAATAAAGATTATTTAGCGGTATGAAGCGAAAGCTCTTGACAGAAACTCCCGTGTGTCCTCGAGAACGTTTGGTTATCATAAGTTACACAACCGGCTTGTCCTTTGCTGAAGAAAGGATTGGGCCACTTGCTGCAATTATTATTACTATCTTTTATTTACTCGCACTTTATTTATTTGCATTACCAAATACCCCTAAAAACCTGTTTGCTAGTATTTACAGTGAAACCTTGATCAAAACCACTAGTCAACACCTTCTGCTCCTCATTGGGTTCGACACTCTTATTTATCAAAAGTACTACGATACACCCCCTATACTTGTGGGTCATCAAGACTATTTTCTGGCGCCGTTGCCGAGGAGTGTAGCGCTATTGAAGAGTGGATTTCGTAAAGGTAACCGTCACTATGAGTATTGTTTTTATTTTTTTCTTTTATTTTTGTTTTATTCTGCTATGGAGAATTCTCCATTTGGTTTCCTATTTGGGAACACTTCTACCACTGCTGCACATGTGGATGAACCACCACCACCACCTGCTGAAGTTGATCCTTTTAAAATACCTATGAAAATTGTTGGGCATGTTATGGATAACTGCTATTCAGGAGATGGAACTGTCCATCCGGCTGATCATTTACTATTTATACATGAATTATGCGAGTTGTTCAGGTGTGCAGGTATTTCACCAAGCCAGGTCAAGAAGAAGCTATTCTCTTTATCATTGAAAGGCAGAGCTGAGGAGTGGTATCGACTGCTCCAAGATGGTCCATCTATTGCATGAGAGGACATTGTACCTCTCTTTTATTCCAAGTTTTATCCTCCAAGTGAAATCCACAAAGACCGTAATCGGATATATAATTTTTGGCCTCATGATGGAGAGAGTATTGCCCAAGCGTGGGGGAGATTGAAGTTACTAATGCTCAAATGCCCCATTCATGAGCTCCCCAATAATATTGTTATTGATAATCTTTATGCGCGGCTTACTCTTCCTGATAAGGATTATTTGGATGCTTCTTGCTTTGGATCATTTACTCATATGAAAGAAGATGCTAAGTGGAAACTTCTTGACCATATACAAGAGAATGCTGAAGGATGGGAAAATGACAAAGGTAGGAAGTCAGGTATAAATTATGATTATGAATGCATTAAAACTTTTATGGGAACCGATGACTTTCATAGTGTTAGCATTGCTTATGGTCTTGATTCTCAAGTACTTGCTAATTGTCTTAAGGCTTTTGCCTCTTATCTTGATGTTCCAAAGAAAGATTGGAACAAATATCATGCGCCTTATAAAGATTCTATTAGTCATATTCCTGCTGCAGCTACTGAAGTTTGTACTGTTGATAGCATTGTGCCTGGACCTTATTTTGAGAAGACACCTTTCCCTGCTAAGGTAAAGAAGTATTCTACTTTGGTAAGTGTGTCTAATAAAAGCACTAAGAAAGCTGCAGAGCCTGATGAGCAAATTACTATTAAGTCTCCTGTAGCTATTTTGAAGGACATTGTTATTAAAGATGTAGGGGATGAATATATTCTTTTTTGTGAAGATGCTTCTAACATTATTTCTCATCCTAAAAGGCATAGGAAAACAAGTGTTCCTGTTATTTCTGTCAGAATTGGAGATCATTGCTATTATGGTTTATGTGATATTGGTGCTAGTGCAAGTGCCATTCCTTTAGAGATTTACAAAGAAATTATGCATGAGATTGGAGCTTGTGAACTTGAAGATATTGATGTGGTTGTTTGGCTTGCTAACAGAGAGACTGTTTGGCCTCTTGGTATTGTTCGAGATGTGGAAGTTCTTTGCGGTAAGACTAAATACCCCACTGATTTTCTAGTACTTGGTAAAAAAGGCTAGTAAAACTTGTCCCATTATTTTTGGTAGACCCTTTTTGAATACTTGTGGCGCTGTGATAGACTGTAAGAAGGAGAAAATTTTCACTAAGTTCAATGAAGAGTCTTATGAGTTTAATTTTTCTAAGTTTGCTAAGACTTCTTATGAAAATGACATGCCTGATGAAAATTTTCGAGTTGAACAGCTTGCTTCTATTGCTCTTGCTCCTAATAATGCTTTGTAGCAATTCATGGAGGACCATGAAAGTGATGTTTTCAGTAAGGAAAGAGAAGAGATTGACGATATTTTCCTTCGTCAACAACCATTAATCAAGCACAATTTACCTGTGGAGGATCTTGGTACCACTTTGCCGCCTAAGGAAGATCCTGTTTTTGAATTAAAGCCTTTGCCTGATAATCTTAAATATGTTTATATTGATGAAAAGAAAATATATCCTGTTATTATTAGTTCTAAAATTTCAGGAAATGAAGAAGAGAGATTATTGGATATTGAGGAAACACCGTGGAGCTATGGGATATACTCTTGATGATTTAAAAGGAATTTGCCCCACTTTATGTCAGAATGCCATTAATATGGAGAAAGACGCGAAGCCAGTTGTGGAGCATCAACGCCACTTAATCCCAAAGATGAAGGATGTGGTAAGAAATGAGGTATTAAAGCTCCTTGATGCTGGTATTATTTATCCTATTGCTGATAGTCAATGGGTTAGTCCTGTTCATTGTGTTCCTAAGAAAAGAGGTATGACTGTTGTGCCTAATGAGAATAACAAGCTTATTCCTCAAAGGGTAGTAGTTGGTTATAGGATGTGCATTTATTATAGGAAGGTAAACAAAGTTACTAAGAAAGATCATTATCCTTTACCGTTTATAGATCAGATGTTAGAGAGGTTATCTAAGAAGACTCATTTTTGTTTCCTTGATGGTTATTCTGGTTTTTCTCAAATAGCTGTTAGAAAGGAAGATCAAGAGAAAACCACTTTTACTTGTCCTTATGGAACTTATGATTATAGACGTATGCCGTTTGGTTTATGCAATGCTCCTGCTACTTTTCAAAGATGCATGTCTGCTATTTTTCATGGTTTTTGTGAGGAAATTGTGGAGGTCTTCATGGACGATTTTTCCGTCTATGGAACTTCTTTTGATAACTGTTTGCACAACCTTGATAAAGTTTTGCAGAGGTGCGAAGAGACTAACCTTGTTCTTAATTGGGAGAAATACCACTTTATGGTAAATGAAGGAATTGTCCTTGGACATAAAATTTCTGAAAGAGGTATTGAAGTTGACAGAGCAAAAGTTGAAGCAATTGAGAAAATGCCCTGTCCTAGAGATGTTAAAGGTATTCGTAGTGTTCTTGGTCATGCTGGTTTCTATAGGAGGTTTATTAAAGATTTCTCTAAGATTTCAAAGCCTCTTACTAATCTTCTTCAAAAAGATGTACCATTTGTCTTTGATGATGATTGTAAGGAAGCTTTTAAAACTCTTAAGAAGGCTTTAACTACTGCTCCTATTGTTCAACCACCTGATTGGAATTTACCATTTGAAATTATGTGTGATGCCAATGATTTTGCTGTTGGTGTTGTTCTTGGACAACGCGTAGATAATAAGTTGAATGTTATTCATTATGCTAGTAAGACTCTTGATGCTGCATAGAAGAATTATGCTACCACTGAGAAAGAGTTTCTTGCTGTTGTTTTTGCATGTGATAAGTTTAGATCATACATTGTTGATTCTAAAGTTACTATTCATACTGATCACGCTGCTATTAGATATCTTATGACTAAGAAGGATGCTAAGCCTAGGCTTACTAGATGGGTGTTGCTTTTACAAGAATTTGATTTTCATATCGTAGATAGGAAAGGTGCTGAAAATCCTATGGCTGACAACTTGTCTAGATTGGAAAACATTTCTTTTGATCCTATTCCTGTTAATGATAGTTTTCCAAATGAATAGTTAGCTGCTGTAAATGTAACTTCGCGAGACCTTCCTTGGTATGCCGATTATGCTAACTTTATTGTTTCCAAGTATTTGCCTCCAACTTTTACAGCCCAGCAAAGAAGAAAATTCTTTTATGATTTGAGGCATTACTTTTGGGATGACCCACACTTATATAAAGAAGGAGTTGATGGTATTATGCGAAGATGTGTACCGGAATATGAGCAACAAGAGATATTAAGAAAATGCCATGGCAGTGCTTATGGAGGGCATCATGCTGGAGATAGAACCGCACAGAAGGTTCTACAATCAGGTTTTTATTGGCCAACCCTCTTTAAAGATGCTAGAAGGTATGTTTTATCTTGTGATGAATGTCAAAGAGTTGGTAATATTTCTAGACGCAATGAAATGCCTATGAATTACACTCTTGTTATTGAACCATTTGATTGTTGGGGATTTGACTTTATGGGTCCTTTTCCTCCTTCAAAAGGCTATACCCACATACTTGTTGCTATTGATTATGTTACTAAATGGGTAGAAGCCATACCTACAAAGAGTGCCGATGGTGAGACCTTGCTAAAAATGCTTGAAGTTGTTATTTTTCCTAGGTTTGGTGTGCCTAGATATCTTATGACTGATGGAGGTTCTCATTTTATTCATGGCAGTTTTAGAAAGACTCTTGCTAAATATGATGTTAATCATAGAATTGCTTCTACTTATCATCCCCAAACTAGTGGGCAGGTGGAGCTTTCAAATAGAGAAATCAAGTCTATCTTGCAGAAGACTGTGAATAGATCTAGGAAAAACTAGGCTAGTAAGTTAAACGATGCTTTATGGGCTTATAGAACTGCTTATAAGAACCCCATGGGAATGTCTCCTTATAAGATGGTTTACGGAAAAGCATGTCACTTTCCTTTAGAATTAGAACACAAAGCTTTTTGGGCAGTGAAAGAGCTTAATAGAGATTTTAAACTAGCCAGTAAGAAAAGGTTGTTAGATTTGAGTTCTCTAGATGAGTGGAGAAACGAAGCGTATGAGAATGCTAGACTTTTCAAAGAGAAAGTCAAGCAATGGCATGATAAGAGAATTCTTAAGAGAGAGTTTCATGTTGGTGAGAAAGTTCTATTGTATAGGTCTCGTCTCAGATTTTTTGCAGGGAAATTACTATCAAAATGGGAAGGGCCATATGTTATTGTGGAAGTATACCGTTCAGGTGCTATTAAGATTGCTTCATTGAAAGATGACTCTACACAAGTGGTGAATGGGCAAAGACTCAAACATTATATTACTGGAGATTCTTATAATGAAGATGTTGATGTAATTGAAACAGTTTCTCCAGAAGAATTCATCCAAGACAAATTGCAGGTACCTGCAGAGTTCGTTTTTGAATAGGTAACAGTTCCAGTCAGAAAAGGTTCGCGAAAAACTCTTCCTTTATTATTTTTGCTATTTTTACTAAATATGAAAAATCACGAGATGAAAACGGGCAGGAAAAGGAGGCCGAGTGCTCCTCACACACAGGGGGCATGGGTCCACCCCAGGCCGCGCCGCCCTGGTGTGAGAATACCTCGGAACTCGTTTTCGTCCCGGTTTCCTCCTGTGATTTCATGTTGATGTATTATTTTCGCCTATTTAACCCCCCGGAGTCCCCGAGGTCTGTATATCGTTTTCTCGTCGTATTTTGTTTCGAGTTGTTTCTGTCAGGGATTTTTCTCAGCTTTGGAGTTGCAATGCCTTCGTCCAGTCCATCCAAAGAGAACCCTCTTGCGGATTCCATTAATCTGTATATGAGGGAGCTGAAGATGCATCTGAAGGAGTTGTTGCTCAAAGATGGGGAGTTGCAGATCAAAGATGTCCAAGTCTCCAAGGGGGAAGGAAGTCTCGAAGTCAGGATGGAAGCACTGGAACAAGAAGTTTTTAAATACAAGAAGATGGCGGAGCGCGAAGTGGACATCATCCATAGGATTAATCAAGAGCTTGTTACCAAGTACAAGAAGGAGACTATAGAACTCTGGAAGGATATCTTTTCGCTTCATGAGACCACTAGCCAATTACAAGCACAACTCTACGACTTGCAGAACCAAAATCGTGAGTATGAAGCTAGATTTCAACAAATGAGTGCTGCTGCAAGTTTCAGGATATTGGAGACCAAGACATCCTTCCTTGACGGAGGACCTCTACCTTGGAAGTATGACAACGATGAAGACTCACCGCCACCATCAAAGGAGTAATTCATCGGTATAGGCATCCCCTTGGCTTGTTCCAAGCTTGGGGGAGTGCCGCGGTATCACATCATCACCCTTTTACTCATTTACTTTTCAAGTAGAGTCATATCATGAATATAGAAATTATCCTATAGAATAGTTCACAGTTTGGAAGTATCCTCCTTAGTTGATTATCTATGTATCCTTTGGTGTGGGTTGCGGTAATGAAATATTAATGAGAAGTTTTATCGTTTACTTTCCGCACACTTTATTTTAGTTTGCAATGTTTCTTATATGATTAGTCTTGTTGATTAGTATTGGTATCACTTTGGGAGCATGAGTAAATTTAGTTGGTTTTGGCAAACTTAGCTTGGTCAGTAGCAACATTACCTTGAGGTTTGAGTAGAAAAGAAGAAAGAAGTGCTTGTAGTTACATCACTGCAGTTTTCCTTATATTTGGCTTATAAGCATTATTATTCTCAAAGTTAAAATCGTTGCACCTTCAAGGGAGTTTGCATGATTGTTCTTATTATATGTATGCTTGTTTGTTTCATGCAATTCTTATGCTTGCTACCCAGCCTTGCTAGCCAAAGACCTGTACTGAGAGGGAATACTTCTCGTGCATCCAAATCCCAAAAACCAAGTCACTTCCAAAGAGTCCATTATAAATTCCTATGCATGGTATTTCAAGCCATTCCAAGTAAATTTTCATGTGCTACCTTTCAAAAACCTTCAAATATTTCTTATTTTGTGCCACTGTTTTTAGCTCATGAGGACGTAGTGGATGGGTTTGTTATCTTCCATACTAAATTAAGTGCCCCTCGACTAGGCAGCTTCATCTGCTCATCACTAATTTTGCAAGGGAGCTGGTCAGACCATTATAGTCTCAAAAAGAAAAAGAAAAAGAAAAAGAAGCACTCCTCCATGGTATGTGAAAGTTGGTCGGCACTCGATGGAATCGTATAGCCATGGTTTGAGAAAGGAAAAAGGTGGGGAGGAGTGCAAAGCTATAAAAGAGCACCAATGTGCCAATTAATCAAACATCTCGGAACCGCTCTCACTTGTTTAGTATGGAAGATATCAAGAACTATGTTGCTAGTTGACAAGGGTATAGCTAATAGAGCCCGCTGCTAGCGCGTGATTGACGTGGGAGAATGTAATTGATGTAAGAGATTCTTATTCTTCAAGTCCTTGTCAACAGCACCAGAAGATTCCTTGTGCGTGGTGAATGACCAGCCAGTTGGGAACCCCAAGAGGAAGGTATGATGAGTATAGCAGCAGATTTTTCCTCAGTTAAGAAACCAAGGTTTATCGTTCAGGAGAAAAGCAAACAATGACGACTGAAGGTGATGCTTGCTAGTATGCGACAGCTTCAGACAGTTTATATATGGCGCCTCGTCCAAGCTTTGATTGCTAGCTGCAACGCGGAACCTGCACAAAACACAACCAAGTACTTTGTTCCCAACTTGCGATGAGGTTGTCAATCTCACCGGTTTGCTTGAAACAAAGGTTATGAGCGTATCGAGTGGAAAATAGTAGAGTATTCGAATAAAGTAAACAGTGCGAGTAAAGTAAACAGGTAATAGTAATATGATGGAAATAGGACCGGGATCCACAGTTCACTAGTGGTGTCTCTCCATAAGATAAATAACACATGCTGGGTAAACAAATTACAGTTGGGCAATTGATAGAATAAAGATAAACGTGATATGTCAAGAAGATCACTATGAGATTTACTCTGGGCATTACAACAAAATACATAGACCGCCATCCAACTGCATCTATGACTAATAATCCACTCCCGGGGATATCAATCCGAACACCCCATGAGTATTAAGTTGCGAACAACAGATAATTGCATTAAGCAAAGTGTGTAATGTAAACAAAGCATATGCCCTTGAGCATATGAATGTTGATTTGTCCCTAGTAGCAATAGCACATCTACAACCTTAGAGGTTTCTGTCACTCCCCCAGGTTAAATAGAGGCATGAACCCACTATCGAGCATAAATACCCCCTCTTGGAGTCACTAGCAACTACTCAGCCAAGATAGCTACTAACAACGGAGAGCATGCAAGATCATAAACAACATAGAGATAACAAAAGATAATATTCAATACAGCAACTTAATCAAAACACCAATATTCATCGGATCCCAACAAACCAAACATGTAGAATTACATAACAGTGATCTCAATCATGTAGGGCAGCTCATGAGATCTAAACATGAAGCACATGGTGGAGAAGACAACCATCTAGCTACTTCTATGGACCCATAGTCCAGGGTAGACTACTCACTCATCACTCCGGAGGCAAGCATGGCGATGAAGAAGACCTCCGGTGGCGATTCCCCTCTCCGGCAGGGTGCCGGGAAGAGCTTCTGGACCCTCCCGATCTTCGGGTCGACGGCGGCGGCGGATCGCGATGTGTTCTGGAAAATTGATCGGGTACTTAGGTTTTTTCCGTCGGGGGGTCTTTATAGGCGAAGGGGCGATGTCAGAGGTGGGGCCAGGTGGCCTCACGCCATGGTGGCGCGGGCCAGGGGCTGGCCACGCCACCTATGCGTGTGGGGCCCTGGTGGCCCCCCTCCTACTCTCCTTCGGATCTCTGGAAGCTTCCGGGTAAAATAAGACTTCAGGAATTTGTTTCGTCCAATTCCAAGAATATTTCCTGTGTATCACTTCTGAAACATAAAAACACCAGAAAACAGGGAACTGGCACTGTGGCAACTCGTTAATTGGTTAGTTCCGGAAAATACATAAAAGTGCCACGAAGTGTAACGAAACAATAGGAAAATAGTGTAAAAACAAGCATGGAGCATAAAAAATTATAGATACGTTGGAGACGTATCACCCGCTAGTTGAGTACCCCTGAGGCCCATTACGCTAAGCCCAATTGTAATAATAGTCGAGATACGAGTTCTTACCGTATGTCGATATTGTAATCTGTATCGGACCCTACCCGATCCTTGAGACCTGGCCACCTATATATAGGGGCCAGGAGGGGACGGTGTAGGCAGATTGAAAGCAAGCCAGGTTCAACACCCAAGTTTACTTTTGACATACACCTATTTTGACTAACTTTACCTTCGAGTTCAACCAACGCCCTATCTCCCCGATCCTAAGTCCTTCATCTAGGACATTTGTCGAGTTAACCCTTGTCAATTGGCGCCAACCGTGGGGTTCCTGGGCGTTGGAATCATGAATTTGATGGCTTTTTCGCTTTTAGCCAACAGCAGTGCAGGAATCGAAGAAAGTCAAGAAACGGAGTTGACGATCGGAAGTCTAAGCATCTTAATCGGACCCTCGGGTTCGACCCGCCTCTCGGATTCGACAAAGTCAAATCCGTCGGCAAGTGAACCCGAGACAGTCGTAATGGTGGAATCGTCGGAAGGCTCTTCCAGCGAGGTAAACTCGCCGGTCAGCTAAGGAGAAGCAAAAATCGCAGAAGGCGACGAAATTCGGGAAAAACTCGACTTGGAAGTAAAAGCGTTTAAAACGCACAATGGTACAAGGTACTTCGCCGCTGGAAGTAGTGGCGTCTCCAAAAGAGTACATCAGTTATGTGTCATTATCACTGAAGCAGAAGAAGAAAACAACAACGAGGGAAACGAAGGGGTCAACAAGCAAGTCGACAAGATAAGGGAACGCAACAAAAAAGAGAAGGAGAAAATTCACGTCTTAGCCGGAGAGTGGAGGATCATCATGTCAGCTATCAATCATAGCACAGAAGTACCCGAAGGTTCAATAAGAGAAGTTCTAATGGGATACCAATACGCATTACACCAGCACAAGAAGAAACTGAGAGAGGAAAGAGACATGTTTTTGAGAAGCCAAGATAATAGCAGTATGTCAAGGGAAGAGTATTGGGATGACTATAGTGATGATTCAGAGTACAGTAGGGAAAGGCGCGGAGACCCAAAACACAACAGATGAACAATAGCGCAGAGTAGAGAGGAAAGGTACTCGAGAAGTATTACCCCACAGCCAGAGAAGGAGGAACAAGATTTCGTGCCAGAAACACCAGAAGCAGCGCTGATAGCAGCACAGGCATACCTACTAACCACGCGGCCAGAACCCGGAGACCCGCGGGAAGACATGCACCAAGCCGCAATACGAAGCCTCGGGATAGTGGAAGACAAGATCAGGGGAAAAGATTCAGAGGCAAAGTCGACAAGCTACAAGGAGAAGCGGAAGGAGAAGTTCAGGCACAAAATCACACAAAACGAATCTAGCGAGTCATCAGAAGAAGAAAAGCGACAAAAAAGGAAGGAGGACGCAAGAAATATAATAGCACAGGCTCGAGTAAATAAATCGCGCCAGGCCTGGAGGGAAGAAAACTATGAAGACGACGAAAAAGAGATGGGCGCGTTATGCTTTACCCGCAGGGTTCGCAAAATGCGGGTACCCAAAGGATTCAAGCTACCACACGACCAGCAAAAATATGATGGGTCGCAAGAACCTACCCTATGGTTAGTAGATTACCTGCAGGTAGTACAGATGTTAGGGGGCACAAAAGCGACAGCAATGCAAAGTTTGCAATTACACCTCACTGGCGCAACACGGTCTTGGTTAAATACCCTACCCAATGAGTCCATCTGAAGCTGGGGAGAACTCGAAAACCAATTCGTAGAAGATTTCCGTTCAACATATAAGCGCCCTGTGTCACTGGAGGAAGTCAAAGCATGTGTGCAAAGGAAAGGTGAAACTCTACATTCTTATATACAACAATGGAGTGTAATCAAAAACTCAGCAGAGGACGTCTCCGACGAAAGAGCAATAGACGTTTTTTCGGCTGGCCTTCGTCGCTCAGACCTTGTGGAAGAGATAGGAAGAACAAGGCCAACAATGGTAGCCGAGTTAATGGAAGAAGCCAACAGATTCGCTGACGAAGAGGACACATATAACAACAAAAGGGGACGTTCACCAGAAGTCGACAGAACAAGTAGACAAAGGAGAAGGCACCGCAGTAGGGATAACCAAGGAAGGCGAAATCAGGTAGCCGCGGGATACAAAGCAAAGGAAGAGGAAGGCTATGAAAATAGGAATTTTCAAGCAAAAGGAGCAGAAAAACCAAGATACTCCGGCCCTTCAGCCGAAGACATGTTATATGGACCTTGTCGAATCCACTACGCGTATCTTGATGGAAAGAGAGTCTCAAACCACCAGATGAAGGATTGTAGAACTTTCCTGAGGTTACAAAGCGCCATGGAGTCAAGCCAAGAGGGATGGCAAGGAGAAAAATATAAAAGTCAAGGATATCAAGTACAAAGGCTAGCGAGGCACCTGGAGTCGAAAGTTTACATATCGGCAATGATTCAACCAGTGCCCAAGTCAAAGAAAGAGCGAAAAAATATATCCAGGCAAGTAAACCTAGCAATATCATCGCCACCAGCCAGTACAGAGTACTTGCAATGGTCAGATCAACCAATTAAGTTCAGCAGAGCAGACCACCCAAGGAAAGTTCCCAGGCCGGGCCACTCGCCAATGGTGTTAAAGGCGCAAATAGGAGGGTACGACATCGGAAGAGTATTCATGGATGCAGGAAGCGGCATAAACCTAATATATGCTAGAACCCTGAAGGCAATGTGCATTTCGCTGTCAAGCCTGAAGCCAACAGATTGTTCTTTCCATGGAATAGTACCGGGAGCCGCAAATTACCCTCTAGGGAAAATAGAACTCGACGTCTGTTTCGGCAGTAGCAGCAACTACCACAGGGAGAAGTTGGAATTCGAAGTTATGGACTGGCCCTCACAGTACCATGCAATTCTAGGGCGCCCAGCATTTGCAAAGTTCATGGCAGTACCTCACTACGCGTATCTAACGCTAAAAAATCCAGGACCCAAAGGAACGATCACAGTACAAGGGAGCTTCGAAGTAGCCAACACTTGCGACAGAGAATTCAATAGAATGGCGCAAACTTTTGGCATGACAGCAGAATATGAAATGCTAAAAGGAGAAACTGATCATAATGTCGTACCCAATGTTGGACGATCCCTGCCAGATCAGGCCTTCGACACAACTCAGGACTCGAAGAAAATCTAGGTCCACCCGACGGACCCGAACAAAACAACATCGATTGCGATAAACCTATATCTCGCATAGGAAAGCGCGCTCATCGAGTTCCTCCGTGAGCGCTAGGAAATATTCGCCTGGTGTCCTTCAGACATGCTAGGGGTTCCTAGGGAACTCATCGAGCATGCACTAAATGTAGATCCTAAAGCAAAGCCAGTCAAGCAACCACTGCGACAATTTGATGAACCCAAAAGGAAGGCGATAGCATCATAATTGCATAGGCTAGAAAACGCCGGATTTATCAGAGAAATAAAAACTTCGAGTTGGGTATCCAACCCAGTCATCGTACCCAAGAAAAACACGGACGTACAAAGAGTGTGTGTCGATTACACATCTCTCAATAAGCACTGTCCAAAGGATCCCTTCCCTTTACCCCGCATTGATCAGATAATTGATTCAACAGTGGGATGTGCAAGGCTTTCCTTTCTGGACGCATATTCTGGTTACAACCAGATCAAGCTGAAAAAAGAAGACGAAGAAAAGACAGCTTTCATTACACCATATGGGGTGTTTTGCTATCAGGTAATGCCTTTCGGCTTAAAAAATGTAGGAGCAACTTATCAACGAATGATGCAAAACTGCCTTGGGAGCCAAATAGGACGAAACATCCAAGTCTACATTGATGATGTAGTCATTACCACAAGAGAGGAGGAATCCCTAATCAGCGACTTGGCAGAAACCTTCGACAACCTGAGCAGGTACAAGCTTAAGCTTAACCCGACAAAGTGTTCCTTCGGTGTATCGGCAGGACAACTTTTAGGGTTCCTGGTGTCAGCACGAGGAATAGAGGCGAACCCAGAGAAGATCCAAGCAATTTAAACAATGGGGAAACCCACGAAACTACATGACGTACAGAAACTCGCAGGACGCGTCGCGGCACTAAGTCGTTTTGTTGCTCGATTGGGAGAGAAGGCACTCCCTTTCTATGCACTTATGAAGAAATCAGATGATAAATTTGAATGGACATAAGAAGCAGATGCAGCCTTTGCGCAGCTGAAAAAAGTGCTTTCCACGCCACCAGTGCTGGTCGCACCAAAAGAAAAAGAGCCACTACTACTCTACATTGCCGCAACCCATCAGGTGGTGAGTACAGTATTAGTAGTCGAAAGAAGTGAAGAAGGAAAAGCCCACGGTGTCCAGAGACCGGTATATTTCATCAGTGAAGTACTTTCTCCGACAAAACAGAGGTATCCGCACTATCAAAAACTTGCATATAGTGTCTTTACAACAGCACGAAAACTGCGATAGTACTTTGTGGTGCACCCAATTATAGTGCTCAATGAAGCACCACTATCGAACATACTGAACAATCCTTCAGCAACAGGACGTGTCTCTTTGTGGGGAATCGAATTATCTCCCATGGACATCACGTATGAAAAAAGAAGGGCAATCAAGTCACAAATCTTGCCAGATTTCACAGTAGAGTGGTTGGAGTTGCAGAGCACGGGGCCGCCAGATTTATCGAGTGTCTGGACAATGTACTTCGACGGTTCTAAGAGAGTCCAAGGCGCAGACGTAGGAGTAGTCTTGATATCACCACACGGCGACAAACTGAAGTATGTTTTAAGGATGAGCTTTCCGCAGGCCTCTAATAATGAAGCAGAATACGAGGCTTTACTGCATGGAATGAAGATGGCCAAGGCATGTGGGGCAACTCGTCTAAAAATATTCGGAGATTCAAACCTTGTTGTCCAATAAGTTATGAACAGATGTGACACAATCAATGACAACATGATGGCCTACAAGAACTTATATCACTATCTCGAAGGAACATTCGATGGGAGCGAAGTCTCGCACATCAGCAGAAACAGCAACGAAGAAGCCGACAATTTGGCAAATATCAGGTCACAGTGCCTACCCATGCCATCTGGAGTCTTCTGGGAAGAAATAGTGGAAAGAGCGATAAAAAGAGTCAAAAGTTCGACTACTGCAGCAGGCTCGGGGGCTGGCGCGAAAAGTGACGAGATTGCACCAGAACCCGAAGAAGTCATGATGATAGAAGAAACATGGATGCAGCCATATCTCACATACATGATAAATAAGAAGTTATCAGAAGACGCAGTGGAAGCCAAGAGAATAACTCGACGATCGAAAGCATTTGTTGTGTTGCAGGGGAAATTATACAAAAAGAGCATAACTGGCGTTTTGCAGCGTTGCGTAATGCCTCATGAAGGACAAGTAATATTAAAAGATATACACGCCGGAGTATGTGGCCATCATGCTAGCAGCAGGGCAATCGCGGCAAAAGCGTTTCGAGCGGGATTCTATTGGCTAACAACCATTGAAGACGCGAAAGATATAGTTCGGAAGTGTGAAGCATGTCAAAGATTCGCGTCTTGACCACACGCGCCAGCAGCAGAGTTACAGCCAATACCATTATCCTGGCCCTTTGCACAATGGGGCCTCGATATGGTAGGGAAGTTGCACAAATCCTGGCCAGGAGGGCATGTTTACATGCTAGTGGCAGTCGACAAATTTACCAAGTGGGTGGAAGCGGCCCCGGTAACAACTCAAGATTCGACAGCAGCAATCAATTGCATTAAGTCAATAGTGTTTCGCTTCGATGTACCATACAGCATCATCACGGACAACGGGACAAACTTCACTTCAAAGGAATTCAAGAGTTACTGCGAAGGTTTGGGAATCAAGCTCAAGTTCGCATCCGTAGCGCACCCAAAGACAAACAGGCAAGTCGAAAAAGCCAATGGCCTAATATGCAATGGGATAAAAAAGTGGCTCTTAGCACCTCTCGAGAAAGCCAAGAGTGCTTGGGTAGATGAACTGCCTTCCGTTCTGTGGAGCTTAAGAACCACGCCTAACGCAGCTACTCAAGAAACTCCCTTTTTCCTGGTCCACGGTGCAGAAGCCGTGCTTCTAGTCGAAGTTACACACGAAGCTCCAAGAGTAATGGCATACGACGAAGTAACCTCAACAGAATTGTTACAAGACGACATCGATGCACTAGATGAAGCAAGAGATAAAGCGCTGGAAAGAGCCACGCAGTATCAGCAGAGCCTGCGGAACTACCATAGTAGTCGAGTTCGACCGCGATCCTTCATGGTGGGAGATTTAGTCTTACGACTCAGGCAGGACAGCCACGACAAGTTAGAGTCCCCTTGGGTGGGACCTTACATCGTCACAGAAGTAATACCAGGAGGAGCTTACCGACTACAAGACAAGAAAACAGGAAAAGACAAAAGCAACCCATGGAATGCGGAGCAGCTACGACGGTTTTACGCATAAGAAGAAATATAGAGACATCAGTAACTTCGAGTTGACCCTCTGAACCTAGAACATGAGGCCATAGGTCGGGTTCCTTGGGTTAACTCGACAAATTGTACAAATATTTTACTTTTCCACTCGGGGGCTTCAACCCTCGGGTCGTACGAAGGAAAGTTTATCACAATATGGAGATCTTTAAAGGTACACTACTAGGTTGTGCAATAACCCGATATTCTTCAAGCAATATAATTGGTTCAAAAGAACCCGATAATGTATAAAGCATACCTCGGAACAACGAGTTGTTCCCATGGTCTGTTAAAAGCATCAAAACCAAGTACGATTATTTATTACAATATAGCACGGCAACGAGGCAACTCGAAAAGGAGATTACATAAAGAAGATTCTAGTGGAAGTGTACTTCAGCCTCGTACTCCTTCTGGCATTGAGTAATGTCGTATATCTTCACATCAAACTTGGACGTGCCAACATGAAAGTCGAAGGTAATGAAGATACCTCGCTGGATGTCGTGATCATCCACAAACTGTGACCAGCTGCCCTTGAAGTATTGTTCGTCAGCGCCATCATACCAAACTTCCACCTCGTAGGGAGAGCCTCCTCCAGAATGTTCGCACAGGATTGCTTCACGCAATTCACGACCATCCATGAATTAGGTGAACTTTAGCGGCAGCCGTTGAATTGTGCTTGGGCCTGGGATAGCACAAGGCACCTTTGGTTTATTCTTACTCCCGTCCGGACGGCCGGGACGCCGCTTCATCAGAGCAGACGATGAAGGTCCTACAGCAGCGGGTGCTGTCTTGTTCTTGCTGCCACGAGGGTGGCCGTGACCCCGTGGTGCCGTCGGGGAGCCGAGGCTCAGGCGAGACCCATCTGTGTCAGCCATGGAGACAAGCTGGTAGAAAAGAAACCCTAGATGAAGAAGAAGAAGATGCCAGAGGAGGAAATCTATTTAGGGTTTTTACCCTCGCCAAAGGGTTCTTTATTTATAAGCACGCACAGAGTTACGGGCCTCCGTGAAAACAAGGCCCATAAAATATTTACAAAGGAGTTAAATTTTGCACATAGCAGACGATAATAAAAAAGAATATCAAAGAGAGTACAGGAAACCTTGCCTTGGACTCGGGGGCTTATGATTTCAAGGGAAAAAGAAAAGATAATGAGTGTACTAAGAAGAATTCATATCGCTCGAGCCTATACCTGGGAAAAATTTCTCGGTTATAGCCTCAGGGGCTACTCCCATCGGGAGTGCTGAGCGCGCACCCGATAGAAAATAGAGAAGCAGCAATGAAGATGAAGAAGTTACGATACGGTATGAGTCGCCATCATTTCGACAAGAAGGAAACTTCGACTAGATAGTCGACGAAATAAAGGGCGATTACGCCCATCGGGAGCTATTCATGAGAAGTTAAGGTAAAATTATTTTGGATATTGCATCAGTCAAATTTGACTGCGACATATGATTCTCGAGTTACGTTATCGCAACGAAATTCGAATGCCATGATTTATCACGAAGGTAAGACCCCGTGATCCGTCCTGTGTGGCCTGGTATACTCACATGGATGCGCTCTGCTGGTATGTATCCGTGTCTACGATGCGAAGAAAATCCTGGTGGACGCACTGGGTACCCTGAGAACCACTGGGACTCATTCTTTGTAAGTCCTAAATGCGGCAAAAGAATGGGTTTGACCGGTATCCTGAATTCAAGTCCAAGGGGATTGAATTTGAAGTAGGTGACAAGTATCTGTTTTGGCAGTTAACTGACCTCTTGATCCGTCAGAGTTGTCAGGCTTGTTCATCAAAACCCCTTGCGAAATATTATCATGAAAATAAGTCGAAAGACCAAGTCGAAGATTTGAAGATATGAAGAAGTCGAAGAATTGATCAAGTCGAAGATTTAAAGATTAGAGATTCAACCCGAATCTGCAATTCTGGTAGAATCTCAGGGGCTACTGACAAGGGTATAGCTAATAGAGCCTACTAGTTGAGTACCCCTGAGGCCCGTTAAGCTAAGCCCAATTGTAATAATAGTCGAGATACGAGTTCTTACCGTATGTCGATATTGTAATCTGTATCGATCCCTACCCGATCCTTGAGACCTGGCCACCTATATATAGGGGCCAGGAGGGGACGGTGTAGGCAGATTGAAAGCAAGCCAGGTTCAACACCCAAGTTTACTTTCGACATACACCTATTTTGACTAACTTTACCTTCGAGTTCATCCAACGCCCTATCTCCCCAATCCTAAGTCCTTCATCTAGGACATTTGTCGAGTTAACCCTCGTCACTAGTCGTTGACAAAAGCAACCACCTCTCAAAACAATTTTTACCTCTGTTTTACAAATGAAAAGCTCTAGCACATGTTTAATCCCTGCTTCCCTCTGTGAAGGGCCTATCTTTTACTTTTATGTTGAGTCAACCTATTCCCCTCTACCTCAAGCAAGCATTTGAGTTGTTATGTTTCACTCATTCATATGTTGATCCGTTTAATCATGTTTACTATCTTCCTTGTTTTGTACAATGCTTTTGTCTGAAGGAATATATCTTTGAAAGCTTTCTATGATTGCAAAAAGTTTGTGTCATTGAGCATATGGTTTTTGCTATATTAGCTCTGTTTTAAAAAGGCTCCATTCAAAGGCTAGTATAATTGTTCATTGTTCTCTGACCAAGAACTGAGGTTTGCCATCACCAATTATAGTTTACTTTGTGCATCTTTATATGTGATTCCCTTTACTTATTGCAAATCTATATTATATAAAGGGAAGTTGCTGTCTATTATAATTTGTGCCTTGGTGAATGTGATGCTTCTTGTCCGTATTTTGATTATCGACAATTCACTCCATAAACCTGTGGTCATGTTTATCGAGTTTAGTTTTCTCTTGGGGACAAGCGATGTCTAAGCTTGGGGGGGTTGATACGTCCATTTTGCATCACTATTTTGTATCATAATTTACTATTATTCATTGATATATTTCATATTTAGAGATGATACTTATGTTGTTTCCTCTGTTTTTACATGTTTGATGATCATTGGAGGATTTACTACCAGAGTCAGGATTCTGCTGGAAAAGGACCGTCAAGACACCATATTTTGGAAGATCAGGAAAATTCTAGAAAAATACCAGAAAATTATATTTTATCAAAAGACTCCGGAAGCCAGAAGGAGGAGTCGAGAAGAGCCAGAGGGCCGCCTCACACATAGGGGGCGCGGCCTGGCTCCTGGCCGCGCCGGCCCTATGTGAGGGCACCCTGGCCCATTTCTAGTCTCGCCCCTTCGCGTACTTCATCGTCCCCGAAAACCTAAGTCAGGGGAGGGGCTCAGAGATAGACACCGCCGCCTCTGCGAGGCGGAAAACACCAGAGAGAGAAAAGCTCTCCGGCAGGCAGAAATCTGCTGGGGAAATTCCTTCCCGGAGAGGGGAGATCATCGCCATTGTCATCACCATTGCACCGGACTTCATCGAGATCATCATCATCATCTCCATCACCAGCACCTTCATCTCCACCATCACCACGCCATCCCGCTGTAACATCTTGAGTTGGATCTTGTTATATTCTTAGGGGAAACTTTCCCGGTGTTGATTACTCTTGTAGTTGATGCTATTGAGTGGAACCGTTGAATTAAGGTTTATGTTCAGATTGTTATTTACCATTATTTCACCTCTGATCATGATCCATATGATGTCTTGTGAGTAGTTCGTTTAGTTCTTGAGGACATGGGAGAAGTCAAGATGTTAGTAGTGAATTATTGTTAAGTAATATTTAATGGTTTGATATTTACTTGTTGTGGTGCTATTTCACTACTGGTATCATGTGAATGTCGACTACATGATACTTCACCATTTATGGGCCTAGTGAGATGCATTGTGTATTTGGCTACCAATTGTGGGGTTGCTGGAGTGACAGAAACCTAAACCTCCGTTGGGAAACCATTGCACCAGGGAGCGTAGGATCTTAAAGTTTAAGGCTGTGGTTAGATTTATCTTAATTACTTTCTTGTATTTGCGGATGCTTGCAAGGGGTATAATCACAAGTATGTATTATCCTAGTAAGGGTAGTGCGCTAGCACAGGTTCACCCCCATAACACTTATCAAACCAATAAAGATTATTTAGCGGTATGAAGCGAAAGCTCTTGACAGAAACTCCCGTGTGTCCTCGAGAACGTTTGGTTATCATAAGTTACACAACCGGCTTATCCTTTGCTGAAGAAAGGATTGGGCCACTTGCTGCAATTATTATTACTGTCTCTTATTTACTCGCACTTTATTTATTTGCATTACCAAATACCCCTGAAAACCCGTTTGCTAGTATTTACAGTGAAACTTTGATCAAAACCACTAGTCAACACCTTCTGCTCCTCGTTGGGTTCGACACTCTTATTTATCGAAAGTACTACGATACACCCCCTATACTTGTGGGTCATCATGAAGCTAGCAAGCATCACCTTCTGAAGTTTGGCTTTCTCCTACTGGTTCGATAAACCTTGGTTTCACAATTGATTGAAAACTTGCTGATGTGCTCATCATACCTTCGTCTTTGGGTTCCCAACGGGCTGTTACTTACAAGCCATCAGTGGGACTTGAAGAGTCTCATAGTTTGAACATCTGCAAGCTCACTAAGGATCGTGATCATGCTCTTGCCTTGGAAAAAGTACTTAAAAAAATAATATGAGTTTGACCTTAGTCATACAAGACTTCTTGTTGATCTTGAGAAACTCGAAAAGGCCCACAAAGATTTGGAGAGCATATTCTCAAGTCTCACCAAGTCTAAGTCGCTTTCTAAATTTCGGTCCGGTCGTATAAGTCTCCAGGTGGTACATACTCTTTCTGGATTTCGGTCCAGTCGCCCATGGCAACACCTGTGACTTAAATTCTTTTTGCATCTCATAGTTGACGGAGTGAGCCGCAAGTTCGATATACCTCCGCGTTTGGGATGGCAGAGAAGCGTTCAATTAACAAACATTGATTTTTTTCTTTGTTGAATGACATTCATTGGTTAATGGTTTGAATCCGGAGTGGAGTACTCTGCTCGTCAAAGATGCCTTTTCTGCCGTGCTACCTAAAAGGCGGAAGGCGAGGGGAAGCATGGCTTGTCAATGGATGACGACCGCCACGCGAGGGCCAATGAACCTATTGTCCAACGCGTGCCAACATGTGTGACCATCCAAGTTCGGAAACCTCAAATGGAGCACGAGCTCTATGGAGGCCATTTCTTAAAAAACTGAATTTGAAATTTTAAGTTTTAAGAAAATTAAAATAATAAGCCTAGATGTGGATAGTGTTGAACAAAATTTCTGAGCAATCCTTAGTGTCCACTCGTCGTAACAATGCCAACATGGGTCAGCCCATCATGGTTGTCCATTTTTCTTTTTCTTTTCCTTTTTGGGTAAATGCTTGGATACTTTTGTACTTTTTGTTTCCTTTTTCATTCTTTCAAGATAATGTATGAATAGCTTTTTGAACCCGTGAGATTTATTTAAATTAAATATGTGAACATGTTTTTGAAGTTGTGGATTTTTTCCTAGAAAACTTGGATATTTATTTTGAACACACGAACATTTGTTTGAACCCGTGAAACTTTTCTTAGACCTGTCAAATTTTCCAAAATTACATGAACATGTTGGTGAATTCAGGACATTCTTTTCAACGGTTAATTTTTTTTAGACTAGTGAACTTTTGTAGGTCTATGAAAATTACTAAAAAATGAATGATTACTTATTAAACCAGTGAATTCTTTCGGTGAGTATTTTTAGAAGGACGTGGACATTCTTTTAAGCTGGATGAACAATTTATTTTTGTTAACTGTGGATATTTTTTTCTTTTTTTTGAAATGATTATTTCATGTAAGTATTAAACTGGTAATATATTACATTTATTCAGTAGCTAAATCTGTTATCGCACGACGGACCATGATCTTTTTACGGAGGTGTGCACGTGGCTGTAGTATACGGCAAGATTCCTTTTTTCACAACATGGATAGCAGCATAATCTACGGATCGGTCCTCCATTACCTTAGGCGTCTTACAATTTCTCATTCCGATATGTAATTCGACCAGTTTGTTTCTTTCTGCATTGGAAACTTTGTGTGTTGCGGCTGTGTGTATTTCAGTTATGCAGAGGCCGAGTGTAATGATACTTAAAATATTTTAAGTAATAAAAGCCCATTATCGAAAGTAGCTAAATCTATTTTCGAAATTAATAAAAATAAAAATGGCATACCTCTTAGTGGGCCCGACCAAAACCGGGCCGCCTATAAAAGCCCATTAACGAACGAACCAGCTCGCTAAGAAACCATGGACTTTCTCACGCACAAAAAAGCAAACGTGGACAAGCATATATCGGACATGCATAGTACGGTTGATAGAACGTCGGACACGCAGGGTGGGCGTAGGAATTCCAACTGGAGTCGGTTTCGTGTGCGTCGAGCTAGCGGCACAGGCCGTCGATCTATATATATTCGTGCACATATTCTCACATCGATCTCATCCAAGCTCTCTCCATCTCTTTCGATTCCATCTCCCCCAGAAAGAGCAGCACCGGAGATCCAATCTCTGCTCGGCCCGGCCGGTCGCCCGTCGTCATGGCGCTACTGGAGCCCAGCACACCATCCAGTCAGCTGGGATCAACCAGTCCGGCGGTGGCCAAGATGCTGCTTCGATGGAACTTCAAGGAGGGCTCCGGCCTCGGCGCACGGGGCCAAGGGATCGTCGGCCCCGTACAGCTCATGGTACAGCGCACTAGCACCGGCCTCGGCTACGGAGACAAGTCCTACGACAACGGCCTGCCGGACGCCACGGCTACGCCGGTGGCCCAGGAAGAGTGGCGCCGCCGGTGCGAGGAACTCTCACGGGCACTCCTCCTCGAGCAGGAGTGCTACGACAAGACCGTCGAGCTGCTGTGCGACATGCTGCTCGAAGACGACGACGACAGCGCGGAGAAGACGGCGGAGGCGCTGACGGCCGTCGTCAACTCAAGGAAGGTGTTTCAGGAGAAGCGCACGCCTAGGTTGTGGAAAGCCACGCTGCCGCCTTCCACCGTGCTCTACGTCGTCGAGCACGCGATCAAGCCCAAGATGGCCGCCGACGTGCGGGGGTGGACGCCGGCATGGGACCCGGAGTGCGACAGCTGGGTGCGCCCGTGGATTCCCCTCGTCGGCCACCTGCCGGAGAGCCTCTACAACGCCGTGGAGCGCAAGATCGTCAAGCACGCCGACGAGTACGCCGTCATCTCCCCATGGAAGGAGTACATGGATCCGGCACAGTGGAAGACCTTCACCCGGCGCCACGTCCTGCCGTGGCTGACGCGCCTGGTGCGGGAACTGATGATCGCGCCGCCCAAGCAGATGGACCCTTCCTTCCACACCGTGATGCAGTGGGCGCCCCTCGTTCCTGCGGTGGAAGTGGTGTCGATCCTGGAATCAGAGCGGTTCTTCGAAAGATGGGAAGAGGCTCTGCGCCATTGGATGCAGTCCGGCGCCGGCAAGCCGTCTTCGGAGGAGGCCATCGCCTGGTGCGCCGGCTGGAAGAAGCTCTTCACGCCCGAGCTGCTCGCCCACGAAAGCGTGCTCACACAAGTGGATGCAGTCATCGCCTTGGTCGATTCATGGTGAAAAGTAGCTAGGACCTCAACAGTCTTTAGGCTTAATTTGTTGCTAGTCTGCATGCATCGATCGGGTGCAGCTTGTCTTGTAAATTTGTCGTTAATTACTAGCTCCCTATTTGTATTGTAATGGTGATCAGGCTTGTTGCCGGTGATATACAGATATGAGATATAAGAATGATTCATCTTTGTAGATTTTTTTAATCTGAAACCCATTTAATCTGGAGGAGAACAAAATTGCTCTATGAAACGTAATAAGGACCCATGCGGCCATGCCCACATGGTTTTCCTTGAGAGTTCTTTCAAAAGTTTGGGATCTTATGGTATAGGCGCAAAAAATTGCGAATCAAGTAATATCAAGTGAATCAACTGTTTCCTCAAGCTTACCACTTACCACACTAGGCACTTTAGAGGTTCCCAAAGATGATTCAACCTGCAAGTCATTCTTAGTTGAACTAAAAGTCTTACCAATCTTAAAAACATGTTGCAATTTAGGCACATACACCTTGGGAACATACATGAATTTTTGCTCTTTTCCAACAAAAGCTTTCTCCTTCTTAAACTTAAGGGAAGAAAAAATTGAACTTAAAGTTTCCATGGATTCCTCAAGTTTCTCAATCCTAAGGTTTTGACTATCAAGAGTAGTGCTAGCCTCTAAAGCGGTGATTCTCTTACCGATATTCTCTATCAATTCATTAACACGGCTAGCATTATCATGGATATTTGGCAAACTTTTTTCTAAAAAACTAAGCTTTTCTAAAACTTCCTCCAAAGTGACCTCAGTTTTAACAACATGAATAGGTGGTACTCCCACTAAACTTTCAATTAAAGTGCATGCTTCAAGAGCGGGAGTACCCAAAAAATTACCTCCTGCGAGAGTGTCAAGAACATACCTATACCAACTAGTTATACCAACATAAAAATTTCTAAGGAGGATCATAGTAGAATGCTTCTTTGTACACCTATGATGAGAATTGCTAATACGGTACCAAGCATCTTTCAAGCTCTCTCCCCCTTGTTGCTTAAAAGTACGAACTTTAACTTCAGGATTACTCATACTAACAAAACTAAAAGCAAGCAAGCAAAAACAACTACAAGGATTCTAATTTTTTTTGGGTTTTTGATAAAACGATGCAAGTAAAAATAAAGTAAAGTAAAGCAAAACAATAAACAAAATAAAGGACGTGCGTGCGAAAAACTCCCCTCGCAGAAGTCTTCTACTTCCTCCCCGGCAACGGCGCTAGAAAAGAGCTGCTGGCGTGTAGTTGGCGTGGGAGCTTCTTCTTATTTATTACCCGGCAATGGCGCCAGAAAAGAGCTTGATTGCTGGGTGATGACTAGCCTGTTGGGAACCCCAAGAGGAAGGTGTGATGAATATAGCAGCAAGGTTTTCCCTCAGTTAAGAAACCAAGGTATGTCGATCAGGAGAGGAGCAAACAAACGACTGAAGGTGATGCTGACTAGCTTGCGACAGCTTCGGATAATTTATAGGGCACCTCGTCAAAGCTTTGCTTTGCTAGCTACAACACGGAACCTGCACACAACACAACCAAATACTTTGTTCCCAACTTACGATGAGGTTGTCAATCTCACCGGTTTGCTTGAAACAAAGGGTATAAGCGTATCGAGTGGAAAGTGATAATAATATGCGAGTAAAGTAAACAGTGCGAGTAAAGTAAACAGGTGATTCCAATATAAAGGAAATAGGACCGGGGTCCACAGTTCACTAGCGGTGTCTCTCCATAAGATAAAATAATACATGCTGGGTAAACAAATTACAGTTGGGCAATTGATAGAATAAAGATAACGTGCATATGATGAGAGGATCACTATGAGATTTACTCTGGGCATTACAACAAAATACATAGACCGCGATCCAACTGCATCTATGACTAATAATCCACTCACGGGGATATCATCCGAACACCCCATGAGTATTAAGTTGCGAACAACAGATAATTGCATTAAGCAAAGTGTGTAATGTAAACAAAGCATATACCCTCGAGCATATGAATGTTGTTTTCCCCCTAGTAGAAACAACACATCTACAACCTTAGAGGTTTTTGTCACTCCTCCAGATTAAATAGAGGCATGAACCCACTATCAAGCATAAATACCCCCTCTTGGAGTCACTAGCAACTACTCGACCAAGATAGCTACTAACAACAGAGAGCACGCAAGATCATAAACAACATAGAGATAACAAAAGATAAATTTCAGTACTTCAACTCAAGCATAACACCAATATTCATCAGATCCCAACAAACCAAACATGTAGAATTACATAACGGTGATCTCAATCATGTAGGGCAGCTCATGAGATCTAAACATGAAGCACATGGTGGAGAAGACAACCATCTAGCTACTAATATGGACCCATAGTCCAAGGTAGACTACTCACTCATCACTCCGGAGGCAAGCATGGCGATGAAGAAGACCTCCGGTGGCGATTCCCCTCTCCGGCAGGGTGCTGGGAAGAGCTTCTAGACCCTCCCGATCTTCGGGTCGATGTCGGTAGCGGATCGCGATGTGTTCTATAAAAGTGATCGGGGTACTTAGGTTTTTCCCGTCAGGGGGTCTTTATAGGCGAAGGGGCATCGTCAGAAGTGGACCGAGGCGGCCTCACACATAGGGGGCGCGACCCAGCCCCTTGCTGCGCTGCCCTGGTGTGAGGGCCCCTCGTGGCGCCACTCCAACTCCTCTTCGGTTCTCTGGAAGCTCCGTGAAATATCTGGACGACTGGCTTTGGTTTCGTCCAATTCTGAGAATATTTCCTGTGTAGCTTTTCTGAAACACAAAAAAGTAGAAAACAAGGAACTGGCACTGTGGCGACTTGTTAATAGGTTAGTTCCGGAAAATGCATAAAAGTGCCACGAAGTGTAATAAAACATTAGGCAAATGGTGTAAAAACAAGCATGGAGCATAAAAAATTATGGATATGTTGGAGACATATCAAGGTGCCCGAGCGATACTTAGGTCTTGTCCTCATTCTTTCCTCCTCGATCGAGGTTAGCAACTCTATCCTTTCATTTGTCATTGATACAAATGCATGTTTCGATATACAGTGGTCATTTCACTATTTATGATGTTTGGTAATAGTATTGGTAAACCTAATTATATGACGCAGATGAACCAATGACAATGGATGTACGGTGACCGACGCACTTTCGAGTTCATTGAAGGTCTTCGTAATTTTGGCGATGTGGCTCGGGCAAATATTCAGAATGGTTTTATGTGTTGTCCATGTGTTGACTGTGGGAACAAGAAGGAATACTCTTCCTGGAAAATCCTTCACTCCCACCTGCTTCGGAAAGGTTTCATGCCTAGCTATAATTGTTGGACCAAGCACGGAGAAAGAGGGGTTATAATGGAAGACAATGAAGAAGAAGAGGATGATGATATGTACCATGGATACGGTGATACTGCAACAGGGGAAGCTGAAGCTGAAGGGACAGAAGAAGCTAAAGATGAAGAGGCATCAGATGAGCCTGATGATGATCTTCGTCGGGCCATCATTGACGCACACAGAGAAGCAGAAAGTGTAAATGAGAAGCGGAAGTTAAAAGGTATGTTAGAGGATCACAAAAAGAAGTTGTACCCAAATTGTGAAGATGGGAACACAAAGCTCGGTACCACACTGGAGTTGCTGCAATGGAAGGCGGAGACTAGTTTATCTGACAAGGGATTTGAGAAATTACTAAAAATAATGAAGAAGAAGCTTCCAAAGGATAATGAATTGCCTGATAGTACGTACGAAGCAAAGAAGGTTCTCTGCCCTCTAGGATTAGAGGTGTAGAAGATTCATGCATGCATTAATGACTACATCCTCTACCGCGGTGAGGAGTACGAGAATTTGGAAGCATGCCCGGTATGCACTGCACTGCGGTATAAGATCAAACGAGATGACCCTGGTGATGTTGATGGTAAGCCTCCCAGGAAGAGGGTTCCTGCCAAGGTCATGTGGTATGCTCCTATAATACCACGGTTGAAATGTCTGTTTAGAAACAAAGAGCATGCCAGGTTGTTACGATGGCACAAAGAAGACCGTAAGAAAGACGTGATGTTGAGACACCCCGTTGATGGGTCACAGTGGAGAAAAATTGAGAGAGACTACCCGGACTTTGCAGGCGACGCAAGGAACTTAAGGTTTGGTCTAAGTACAGATGGCATGAATCCTTTTGGGGAGCAGAGCTGCAGTCATAGCACCTGGCCTGTAACTCTATGTATCTATAACCTTCCTCCTTGGTTGTGCATGAAGTGGAAGTTCATTATGATGCCAGTGCTCATCCAAGGTCCGAAGCAACCTGGCAATGACATTGATATGTATCTAAGACCATTAGTTGATGAACTCTTACAGTTATGGGCCAAACCAGGTGTACGTGCATGGGATGAGCACAAACAGGAGCCATTTGACCTACGAGCATTGCTTTTTGTAACCATCAATGATTGGCCTGCTCTTAGTAACCTTTCAGGACAAACGAACAAGGGATACAATGCATGCACGCACTATTCAGATAAGACTGACACTATATATTTGGAAAAATGCAAGAAGATTGTGTACTTGGGGCATCATCGATTTCTTACGACCACACATTCCGTAAGAAAGAAAGGCAGGCATTTTAGAGGTGTGGCAGATCACCGGTAAAAGCCAGAACTCCGTACTGGTGATGATTTATTTGATATGGTAAGGGACCTAGAAGTAATCTTTGGAAAGGGTCCTAGCGGTCAATCTGTTCCAAATGACGTCGCTACCAAACACGCAACCATGTGGAAGAAGAAATCTATATTTTGGGAGCTTGAGTATTGGAAACACCTAGAGGTTTGCTCTTCAATCAACGTGATGCACGTTACGAAGAATGTTTGCGTGAACCTGCTAGGCTTTTTGGGCGTGTATGGAAAAACAAAAGATACACCAGAAGCACGGGAGGATCAGCAACCCAAACAACATGCATCCACAGAGCAAGACGGATAAAGGGCGTCACTTAAGTCCTGCCAGCTACGCTCTTACCAAAGCAGAGAAGGAAATCTTTTTTGAAGTCCTTTCAAGTATCAAAGTGCCGTCTGGCTTCTCGTCAAATATAAAGGGAATAATAAATATGACAGAGAAAAAATTCCAAAACCTGAAGTCTCATGACTGTCATGTGATTATGACGCAGTTGCTTCCGGTTGCATTAAGGGGGCTTCTACCAGAAAATGTTCACGTACCCATTGTTAAGTTATGTGCATTCCTCAATGCAATATCTCAGAAGGTAATCAATCCAGATATTCTACCAAGGTTACAGAAGGATGTGGCCCAATGTCTTGTTAGTTTTGAGTTGGTGTTCCCACCATCCTTCTTTAATATTATGACGCATCTCCTGGTTCACCTTGTCGAAGAGATTGCCATTCTCGGTCCTGTATTTCTACACAACATATTCCCCTTCGAGAGGTTTATGGGAGTCTTAAAGAAATATGTTCATAACCATGCTAGGCCAGAAGGAAGCATCTCCAAGGGCTACGGAATAGAGGAGGTCATTGAGTTCCGTGTTGACTTTATCCCTGACATTAAGTCGATTGGTGTTCCTGAATCGCGGCATGAAGGGAGACTACATGGAAAAGGCACGCCAGGAAAGAAATCAATGTATTGTATGGACGGGATTTCTTTTACTCAAGCACACTACACAGTTCTACAAAGTTCCACCTTGGTGGCCCTGTATATCACTGAACACAAGAATATTGTACGCTCCCAACACCCGGCTCAGTCTGACTCCTGGATTACACATAAACATATGGCGACTTTCGGCGGTTGGTTGCGAACACATCTCACAAATGACAACATTGTTGGAGATCACCTATACTTGTTGGCTGGGTCACCATCTTCGACTATATTGACTTTCCAAGGGTACGAGATAAATGGGAATACATTCTACATGATCGCCCAAGATAAAAAAAGCACCAACCAAAACAGTGATGTCCACATTGATGCAACAAACAACAACGGGCAAAAGGACACCTATTATGGTTACATAGAGGAGATATGGGAACTTGACTATGGACCTTCTTTTAAAGTCCCTTTGTTTCGGTGCAAATGGGTCAAGCTGGATGGAGTAGGGGTAAAGGTAGACCAGCTGTATGGAATGACAATAGTGGATCTCAACAATCTTGGTTACAGAGACGAACCATTCGTCCTAGCAAATGATGTGGCTCAAGTTTTCTATGTGAAAGACATGTCCTCCAAACCAAAAAAAAGAAAAGATAAGGCAACGAATACATCATACGATGAGCCAAAGCGTCACATAGTTCTTTAAGGGAAAAGAAACATCGTGGGAGTTGAGGATAAGACAGACATGTCAGAAGATTATAATAAGTTTGATGAAATTCCGCCCTTCAGAGTGAATATTGACCCAAGCATCGCGTTAAATGGTGAACATACTCCATGGTTACGATCGAAACGATCCTAATCAAGGGAGATACGCGAAGGGGGGTTCATGGCCTCCAAGGCATTTTAGGTCACCATATGTATTAAATGTGCCAATATATGGCAAACATCAAACATGATTGCTCATTTTATGAAGGTTTTTTGTGATGTTTGTAATTTTCCAAGTTTAATATTTTTCCTTGCAACTATAACACATAATATGACACCACACGAAGGTTTCACGTTGTTTGGATTATTTTTTAAATTCTCGTACCTGTTTGAAATTATATTCAAAATGGCGGGCATAAAGATTCATAGCCCGGGGTTGAGTCTCGCTAGACTTGCGTTGGATCTCTAATAAAACAACATATTGTGAACCTAAAAATCATTTTTACAAAAAATCTTTTCAAATGACCCTTTAGCACTGGTTCGTGGCTCAAACCGGTGCTAAAGGGGGTGGCGGTGCGGTGCCCAGCAAAATAACCTTTAGCACCGGTTCCTGGCATGAAGGTGGTTTTTGTGTCATCTGGTGGGTGGATGCAACCGAGACTAAAGCTGTCGGTGGGATAAGGACGTGTGGGTAACCTTTAGTCCCAGTTGGTGGGTGCAACCGAGACTAAAGCTATCGGCAGGATAAGGACGCGTGGGTAACCTTTAGTCCCGGCTGGTGGGTGCAACCAAGACTAAAGCTATCGGCAGGATAAGGATGCGTGGGTGGATGCACTTCTCAATGAGATAAAGCATGTAGCGCATGGCGCCCCTGTCAGAGGAACAAGACAAAGTAGAAGTGACGCCGTGCCTATAAACGGAGCATCGATACGCCATGGCAAGCAGCCCAAAAAGCCCGTGAAAGACTCCATCTCCTCTAACAGTGTTGGGGAAAGGGTTGGGAAATCTCCCGTGGCGGAGCTTCTCGAAGATGTCGTTGGTGCATACGCCCTACGATATCTTCGAAAGCTCCGCCTCGGAAAAATTTCCCTGCAAGCCCGTGAAAGACTTCATCTCCTCTAACAGTGTTGGGGAAAGGGTTGGGAAATCTCCCGTCGCAGAGCTTCTCGAAGATGTCGTTGGTGCTCACGCCCTACAACATCTTCAGAAGCTCCGCCTCGAAAAAATTTCCCTGCAAGCCCGTGAAAGACTTCATCTCCTCTAACAGTGTTGGGGAAAGTGTTGGGAAATCTCCCGTGGCAGAGCTTCTCGAAGATGTCGTTGGTGCATACGCCCTACGGCATCTTTAGAAACTCCGCCTCAGAAAAATTTCCCTGCAAGCCCGTGAAAGACTTCATCTCCTCTAACAGTGTTGGGGAAAGGATAGGGAAATCTCCCGTGGCAGAGCTTCTCAAAGATTTCGTTGGCGCTCACGCCCTACGGCATCTTCGGAAGCTCCGCCTCGGAAAAATTTCCCTGCAAGCCCGTGAAAGACTTCATCTCCTCTAACAGTGTTGGGGAAAGGGTTGGGAAATCTCCCATGGCGGAGCTTCTCGAAGATGTCATTGGTGCATACGCCCTATGGCATCTTCGAAAGCTTCGCCTCAGAAAAAATTTCCCTGCAAGCCCGTGAAAGACTTCATCTCCTCTAACAGTGTTGGGGAAAGAGTTGGGAAATCTCCCATGGCGGAGCTTCTCGAAGATGTCATTGGTGCATACGCCCTATGGCATCTTCGAAAGCTTCACCTCAGAAAAATTTCCCTGCAAGCCCGTGAAAGACTTCATCTCCTCTAACAGTGTTGTGGAAAGGGTTGGGAAATCTCCCGTGGCGGAGCTTCTCAAAGATGTCGTTGGTGCTCATGCCCTACGGCATCTTCGGAAGCTCCGCCTCGGAAAAATTTCCCTGTAAGTCCGTGAAAGACTTCATCTCCTCTAACTGTGTTGGGTAAAGGGTTGGGAAATCTCCCGTGGCAGAGCTTCTCGAAGATGTCGTTGGTGCATACACCCTACGGCATCTTCGGAAGCTCCGTCTCGGAAAAATTTCCCTACAAGCCCGTGAAAGAGTTCATCTCCTCTAACAGTGTTGGGGAAAGGGTTGGGAAATCTCCCATGGCGGAGCTTCTCAAAGATGTCGTTGGTGCTCACGCCCTACGGCATCTTCGGAAGCTCCGCCTCAGAAAAATTTCCCTGCAAGCCCGTGAAAGACTCCATCTCCTCTAACAGTGTTGGGGAGAGGGTTGGGAAATCTCCCGTGGCGGAGCTTCTCGAAGATGCCTCCGATTCTAGCCATAACCTTGCTTATTTGGTCTAAAAGCCATGACACATCGAACATGATAGCTCATTTTATGAAGGTTTTTTTACGATGTTTGCAATTTTCCAAGTTTAATATTTTTTCTTGCAACTATAACACATAATATGACACCACGCGAAGGTTTCACATTATTTGGATTATTTTTTAAATTCTTATACCCGTTTGAAATTATATTCAAAACGGCGGGCATGAAGATTCATAGCCCGGGGTGGAGTCTCGCTAGACTTGTGGTGGATCTCTGATAAAATAACATATTGTGAACCTAAAAATCATTTTTACCAAAATCATGAGCATTATATGATATACATGTAGTTCAAACCTAGCAGGCCTCCACCGATTTTAAAATGTTTGCAAGCCTACTAATTTTAACAAAATAATTTTCAGCATTTCTATGTGTGAATATTTAATAGATATTTTTCTAATAAACATTTTGATATGCTACATGTATTATTTTGATATTTAATTATTTTAGAAAGTACTATGCAAGGTTGCTCATAGCCAATATGCAATAAGGGCGAGAACAACTAAAAATTTGGAAAACAATTCAAATGACCCTTTAGCACCGGTTCGTGGCTCAAACCAGTGCTAAAGGGGCGGCGGTGCAGTTTCCTGCCAAAGCACCTTTAGCACCGGTTCCTGGCACGAACCGGTGCTAAAGGTCGGACCTTTAGCACCGGTTGGTGGCTTCAACCGGTGCTAAAGGGTCTTTAGCACCCGTTGAAGCCACCAACCGGTGCTAAAGGTCCGACCTTTATAACGCATCATCTCCTTCCTCCCCCCATCGCCCAAACTGCTAAGTCCCCGTGCTAGGAGCTCTCGGACACTGGCAGGCTATCCGATTTTTTCGTCGCTGAGGACGCCGCGCCCGCTCGCCGTCGACGACGCCGCGCCCGCTCGCCCGCGCCCGCCCGCTCGACCTCCCATGCCGCCCGCTCACCCACGCCGGCCCGTTCGCCCGCGCCGCCCGTTCGCCTGCGCCGCCCATGACGGCCGCTCGCCCGCGCCGCCCGTGCCACACCGTCGCCGTTCCTGTACTACAAGGTATGTATTGGAGTTTTTTTCTAGGTATTTAGATATTTTGGTTATTTCTGCAAGATTTGTTAGTTAATTTTAAGATTAGTTAATTAATTATTTAGTTATTTTGGGTATTTAATTAATTATAGGATTGCTACTCCAAGTTGATGTGGGAGCAAACTGTCCTTGTGCGTGGTGATGACCAGCCCGTTGGGAACCCCAAGAGGAAGGTATGATGAGTGTAGCGGCTAGTTTTCCCTCAGTTAAGAAACCAAGGTTTATCGATCAGGAGAAGAGAGACGGTGACGACTGAAGGTGTTTGTGGAACCTGCACACACATAGACAAATACTTTGTTCCCAACTTGCGATGAGGTTGTCAATCTCACCGGTTTGCTTGAAACAAAGGTTATGAGTGTATCGAGTGGAAAACAGTAGTAGTATGCTAGTAAAGTAAACAGTGCGGGAAAAGTAAACAGGTGATTGCAATATGATTAAAATAGGACCAGGGTCCACAGTTCACTAGTGGTGTCTCTCCATAGATAAATAACATGCTGGGTAAACAAATTACAGTTGGGCAATTGATAGAATAAAGATAACGTGATATGTCAAGAAGATCACTATGAGATTCACTCTGGGCATTACAACAAAATACATAGACCGCCATCCAACTGCATCTATGACTAATAATCCACCCCCGGGGATATCATCCGAACACCCTAGAAGTATTAAGTTGCGAACAACAGATAATTGCATTAAGCAAAGTGTGTAATGTAAACAAAGCATATGCCCTTGAGCATATGAATGTTGTTTTCTCCCTAGTAGCAACAGCACATCTACCACCTTAGAGGTTTCTGTCACTCCCCCAGGTGAAATAGAGACATGAACCCACTATCGAGCATAAATACCCCCTCTTGGAGTCACAAGCAACTACTCGGCCAAGATAGCCACTAACAACGGAGAGCATGCAAGATCATAAACAACATAGAGATAACAAAAGATATAATTCAGTACAGCAACTTATTCATAAACACCAATATTCATCGGATCCCAACAAACCAACATCATAGTATTACATAACGGTGATCTCAATCATGTAGGGCAGCTCATGAGATCTAAACATGAAGCACATGGTGGAGAAGACAACCATCTAGCTACTGCTATGGACCCATAGTCCAAGGTAGACTACTCACTCATCGCTCCGGAGGCAAGCATGGTGATGAAGAAGACCTCCGGTGGCGATTCCCCTCTCCGGCAGGGTGCCGGGAAGAGCTTCTGGACCCTCCCGATCTTCGGGTCGACGGCGGCGGCGGATCGCGATGTATTCTGGAAAACTGATCGGGGCCTTAGGTTTTTCTCGTCAGGGGGTATATATAGGCGAAAGGACGATGTCAGAGGGGGTCCCACGCCCCCTCACACGGGGCTGGCGCGGCCAGGGGGGTGGCCGCGCCGCCCCTGTGTCTGGGGCCCATGTGGCCCCTCTCCGTCAGGTCTTCGGATGTTTGGGAGCTCCCCGGTGAAATATGACTTCAGGAACTTGTTTCGTCCAATTCCGAGAATATTTCCTGTGTATCACTTTTGAAACACAAAAACAGCAGAAAACAGGAAACTGGCACTGTGGCACTTCGTTAATAGGTTAGTTCCGGAAAATGCATAAAAATGCCACTAAGTGTAACGAAACAATAGGCAAATGGTGTAAAACAAAGCATGGAGCATCAAAAATTATAGATACGTTTGAGACGTATCAAGGATTAGTTAATTAATTAGTTAATTCTAGGATTAGTTAATTAATTAGTTAATTCTAGGATTTGTTAATTAATTAGTTAATTCTAGGATTTGTTAATTAATTCTAGGATTAGTTAATTAATTATTTAGTTATTTTGGGTATTTAATTAATTCTAAGATTAGTTAATTAATTAGTTAATTCTACGATTGGTTAATTCTAGGTATTACTTTAGTTATTTTAGGTCTTTTATAACTTTAGTTATTTTAGGTATTTTTTTAGGTCTTTTATTACTTTAGTTATTTTAGGTCTTTTATTACTTTAGTTATTTTAGTTAGGGTTAGGGTCCCTTAATTAATTTAGAGTAATACAAATATGATATTTTAGTTAGGGTTAGGGTTCCGTTATAAAATGGAGACGTTGGCCGGGCGCCGGCGTGGTGGGGAGGGAAGACCTAATCTTCCCCCACCGCGCCGGCGCTCGGCCAACGCCCCCTTTTTTTTGGTCTACGTATCATTATAATAATTTGTAATAATTCTTTGCAGAAACTATGGATCTCGGAAGAGACAAATTTCAGGAAAATATTATCGAGGATATCATCCGCGATAATGATGATGATGTCACCTCGTTGTTTCTAAACAACTCCGGTGAGGGAGACGAACAAAACCGTAGAGATGGCTTCGATGAGGGAGATGGTGCCGAAGAGGATGGAGGCACCGGTGGGGGAGAAGGTGCCGGAGAGGATGGAGGCACCGGTGAGGGAGAAGGCGCCGGCTCTGACGAGGGAGAAGCTGACAGCTCTGATAGAACCTTCAATATTGCAAAGTCCGGCGAGGTAGATGTGTATTAATAAATTAAGCCTTTGTTGTATAGATGGATTATTTGATTTGTGTATATACATATATTAACGCTCTTTCTTATTTTAGCCCTCTGGATCGAGCCACTCTTCTGTAAATAGAAGAGGTCCGGCCAGAAGGTTGGAAGAACATGAAAGGTACCGGATAGAAGAAATTGGTGAAGATGGTGAACCAATTGCTCCCGCGGCTCACGCAAGTAAATTTACAAGACAATGCGGAGTTCTTGTTAGGGACAATATTCCGATCACCATTCGAGAATGGAAGAAGACAAAGACGGAACCAGATAAATATGTCCGCAAGAGATTGAAGAATATTCTTTGGAAGAAGCTCATGGTTAATTTTACCCTACCAGAGGCGCCAGAGGTGGATCGAAATGTGGTGGATCCAAATGAGGAGGATTCAAATGAGGAGGATTCAGATGACGATGATCGTCATCTGAATATCATAGAGCGGAAAGTCAAGAAGTGGACTCTTTCGAAGATGGCACTACAATTCAACAACTGGAAGAAAAGATTGTACAAGGATTTTGTCGACAAAGAAAAGACTACGGTGTTCACTGGACAATATGAGAAGATAAAAGACCACTGGGACGCATTCATGGAGTACAAGACTTCGGAGGCAGCTAAGAGAAGGTGAGAAATAAATAAGAAAAATGCTGCTAAAAAGAAGTATCACCATACTATGGGGCAAGGAGGCTACAAGTCTGGCAAGCCTAAATGGTGAAAATGGAGGACGATCTAATTGCTAAAGGGATCATTTTGGAGACATTGAAATGGAACGATCGGTCAAGGGATTAGTTTTACGGGCATGGAGGGAAGTTGGACTCAGAAGGGAAGTGTGTATATACAAAAAAGCATGACGAAGAGCCCCTTCCCATTGATGTCCTTAGAAGCGCATCAAAGGATGTTGAAGAGGGAAGGTTCCATCCCGAAAGAGAGAAGGACGAGCTCACATGCGCCCTTGGGAATGATGAACACCTAGGACAAACACGAATCACACCAGGCTCCAAACCGTGGAAACTCGGGTTTCCCGTGGAAAGGAAGAAATTTCCTGATAGAAGCCGTCAGAGAAGAAAGGAAAGGGAGGCAGACCGCATGTCTCTAATAGAACAAGAGCTGAAGCGGCAATCAGATTTGTTAAATCGGATAAGCCAGCAAGGAACCACCGCATCTCAGCCACAGATAGAAGCCAGACATGATGCTACCGGCCCACCATCTCAGCGAAAAAGTAGCGTGGCTTCCACGGACCTCCCAGAGGATGATGATGAACCGACGATCCGCTACCTAGTGGATGATATCACGGAGTCGACATCTTGCGAGCTACATGTGAAGGTCATGAACATAACCATGAAGGTGGCGGTCGGCTATGCCTTACCCATTGGACCTGATTCAACTTATCATTGCCGTCCGATTCCACATGGCTACGCTGTTGCCGGGGTGGATGAAGTTATGGGCACATTTGAGCACCTGAAGCTTGACCACCCTGCGGGTGAAGGGGATTTGTATGAGCTGGGAGAAGCCAAGAAGACCACCATTCTATGGTTAAAGGAATACATCATGCTTCCAAATTAGACGCCAAGGTCTCTAGCGCGTCACCCTTCTCCACCGCCACGTCAGCCTTCTCCGCCATCTCCGCGTCAGCCTTCTCCAGCATCTCCACCACATCAGCCTTCTCCAGCATACCAGCCTTCTCCAGCTAGTGAGCCATCTCTGCCACCTCTGCCCACTGAGGCTCATAGCCAAAAGCGGTAGCGTACCATCGCCGCTCCCAAGAGTAACCGATCACCGATCCGTCGACAGGAGCCCCTTCCAAGAGTACCTAAGGTTCCTCCCAAGAGACCTTACGACTATACTCTGGAAGAAAATGCGGCGAAGGTACAAGAGAAATCAAAGAACGTCTTTGAAATTTGAAGAAAAAGAAGACCGAGCAGCCTCCTCTAGATCCGAAAGTGTTAAAAATATTGAAGACCCTTCACCAACCCGAGCCAAGGCTTGCATCAGACTATGACCGCACAATTCTCAAGTCAGATGCAGCAAAGCGGTCGAAAGGTAAATCAGTTCCTCAGCTCGGAAAATAGATGAACTCGTGCCCCCGCTCCAAGTGTTTCCCGATGTCCAGTATGATCCAGAGATCATAGCACTGTACAAAGAGGAGGCCGAAGCTATAGGTATGTCTGTTTCTTAGTACTTAAGCAAGTGTGATTTCTCCACGGCTGAAGTAGCATACCAATACCGGCACGGGAGCCCTCTCGTCAGACCCGAGGAGATTCCAAATCTACCAACAAGAATGCAAAAATTGCATAAGTGGTACATGGAAGCCTCACAGCATGGGCAGAACTGGATCATACTGGGAATTACCGATGAGCATTACTTTCATGGAACCGACGACATAAACATTGAATTTGCTGAATTATTTCAGTTATACAATCATGACACCCTCGACAAATCGATGATCAGTGCCTATTGTTTGTAAGTATTATTTTTGTAATTAAGTCTTTAGCCCATCTCGTTCATTGCATGCATTATTATACTCAATATATTATGCACATTGAAGAAACTCGAATGCAAAAGAGGATGAATCTATGACATTGGGTTCATTGACCCATGTACCATGAACGAGCTAACTCTCCATAACCATATCAAGGACACGGAGAATAACTTGGTATGGGCGTTAAGGAAACAAGAAACCATGACGAAAATACTATTTCCTTACAACTTCAAGTGAGTGTGTTACTGTCTTATACACATTACTATTTTGGTTACTCGATGTTAAGTGTGTGTTATGCGTGAGCGCAGGTATCATTTTATTCTGCTAGTTATTGAACTTGATAGAGGACGAGTACTAGTCATGGACTCAAAATGTAAACCCCTTGACACATTCGGGGACATGATTGATACACTCCAGCGGTAATTTCAATCATTATGCGTGGCACTATATCAGCAACTTTCGTTCATTTCCTGATATCAAGTAATTACTAACTTCTTTATTCATTTTCTTTGCCGAGCAGTGCTTGGAAACGGTTCACGAATAGGGCCACGGGTCCCTGGAAAAAGGAGCTTGAATTTAAACAAGTACCGATAAGTACTACTAGCTAGCTAGGTCCGTGCATCTCTTTGGTTCTAGTTTCAATACCATTATCATCCTTGATTATTATTTTGATTGAACTCTATTCTCGTAAAGTGCTTGGAGCAAGAACACAGGAATAATTTATGTGGATTCTATGTCCGCGAGTTCATTCGAGAGACTTGCTGTGAGAAGAGAAGACTAGAACAACTAGATGTATGTAAACAATATTCACAATTTTATTTTATTACCATCATTTATGTTGAGTTTCTTCATTCATATATATTGATCCCCTTCTTTACATTATATCGAATTGAAGCGGGATCGTCTTCTAGCAACCGAGTGTGCACGAGCAATTCAAGAGGAACTGGCGGGATTCTTACTTGATGAGGTCATAGCACCAACCGGAGAATACCATCGGCATTACAAGTTTGGAAAATCGTAACCGAAATTATATTGTATATATGCATGAACGTGTACAATGTACCATTATGTAATATGTTCGACAAAACACAATGAAAGATGACACTAGCTTTGATCTCTATATACATGAAGATATTGTGTAATATAATGGTTTCTTTTATATGTGCATCACCGTGTTTCAAATACCCGAAAAATCGTATTTCAAATGGCTAGGTTTAGGGTTTTAGCCGCGGCAGCGTTCACGGCTGAGAGGCTGCCATGTCGCCATTCTTTAGCACCGGTTCGTATTACGAACCGGTGCTAAAGGTCCTCTGGTGGGGGCGCGTGTGGGAGGCCACGTGGAGGGCCTTCAGCACCGGTTCGTAACACAACCGGTGCTAAAGGGATGAGGCTTAGTCCCGAAAGCGTTGCACCGGTTCCAGAACCGGTGCTAAAGGCCCTTACAAACCGGTGCAAATGCCCTGATTTCCACTAGTGCCCTAAACCCTAAACATTGCTACGACTGAACCCTAAACCTTAGCCATTTGAAATACGTTTTTTTGGGTATTTGAAACACGTTGATGCACATATAAAAGAAACCATTATATTACACAATATCATCATACATATAGAGATCGAAACTAGTGTCATCTTTCATCGTGCTTGGTCGAATATATTACATAATGGTACATCGTACATGTTCATGCTTATATACAATATAATTTCTATTACTATTTTCCAAAATCATATTGCCGATGGTATTCTCCGGTTGGTGCTATGAACTCTTCAAGTAAGAATCCCGCCACTTCCTCTTGAATTGCTTGTATACGCTCAGTTGCTCGAAGACCATCACATATCGTTCGATCTAATGTAAAGAAGGAGATCAATATATATGAATGAAGAAACTCATCATAAATGATGGTAATAAAATAAAATTGTGAATATTGTTTACATATATTTAGTTGTTCTAAGACTCTGCCCCTCTCACAACAAGTCTGTTGAATGAACTCGCAAACATAGAATCCACATAAATTATTCCCGTCTTCTTACTTCAAGCACTTTACGAGAACAGAGTTCAATCAAAATAATAATCAAGGATGATAATGGTATTGAAACTAAAATCAAAGAGATGCGCGAACATAGCTAGTAGTACTTACCGGTACTTATTTAAATTCAAGCTCATTTTTCAGGGACCAGGTGCCTTCTTCGTGAACCGTTTCCAAGCACTACCCGACAAAGAAAATGAATAAAGAAGTTACTAATTAATTGATATCGGGAAATGAACAAAAGTTGCCAATATGGTGCCATAATGATTGAAATTACCTTTGGAGTGTATCAATCATGTCCCCGAATGTCTCAAGGGGTTTACATTTCGAGTCCATGACTAGTACTCATCCTCTATCAAGTTGAATAACTAGCAGAATAAAGTAATACTTGTGCACACGCATAACACACACTTACCATCGAGTAACCAAAATAGTAACGTGTACAAGACATTAACTTTCACTTGAAGTTGTAAGGAAATAGTATTTGCGTCATGGTTTATTGTTTCCTTAACGCCCATACCAAGTTATTCTCCATGTCCTTGATAGAGTTATGGAGACTATGCTCGTTCACGATATATAGGTCAATAAACCCAATGTCATAGATTAGTCCTCTTTTGCATTCGAGTTTCTTCAATCTGCATAATATAGTGAGTATAATTATGCATGCAATGAACGAGATGAGCTAAAGACTTAATTACATAAATAATACTTACAAACAATAGGCACTGATGATAGATTTGTTGAGGGCGTTATGATTGTATAACTGAAATAATTTGGCAAATTCGATGTTTATGTCATCAGTTCCACAAAAGTAATGCTCATCATTAATTCCCAGTATGATCCAGTTCTTCCCATCCTTTGAGGCTTCCATGTACCACTTATGCAATTTTTGCAATCTTATTGGTAGATTCAGAATCTCCTCGGGTCTGACGAGAGGGTTCCCGTGCTGGTATTTGTATGCTATATCAGCCTTGGGGAAATCACACTTGATTAAGTACTAAGAAACAGACATACCATGAGCTTTGGCCTCCTCTTTGTATAGTGCTATGATCTCTGGATCACACTGGACATCGGGAAACACTTGGAGCGGGGGCATGAGTTTTTCTGTTCTCTGAGCTGGGGAACTGATTTCCCGCTTGCACTACTCGACCGCTTTGCTGCATTATGTGACTTGAGAATATTGCGGTCATAGTCTGATATAAGCCTTGGCTCGGGTTGGTGAAGGGTGATACGTCTCAAACGTATCTATAATTTTTGATGCTCTATGCTTGTTTATGCACCATTTGCTTTGTGTTTTGTTTACACTTTGTGGAGTTTTTATGCATTTTCTGGAACTAACCTATTAACGAGATGTCACAGTGCCAGTTTCCTGCTTTTTGCTATTTTTGTGTTTCAGAAAAGTTACACAGGAAATATTCTCGGAATTGGACAAAACAAAAGCCGAAGTCCCTAATTACCTGACACAAAGACAGAGTCCAAAGGAGAGCAGGAGGCGGACCATAGGCCGGCCACACCATATGGTGGAGCGGGCCCCCCTTGGCTGCTCCACTAGGGGGTGTGACCGCCTGGTCCACCCCCTGGCATTGCCCTTCCGCCTATATATTCTCCTCACGAGAAAACCCTAAGGGCTCGAACTCTTTTCCAGAAAACATACTGCAAGCCGCCACCGTCGTCGACGCGAGATCGGGAGGGTCCAGAAGCTCTTCCCGACACCCTGCCGGAGAGGGGAATCACCACCGGAGGCCTTCTTCATCACCATGCCTGCCTCCAGAGTGATGTGTGAGTAACCTACCTGTGGGGACCCAGATTAGCCATGAGATACCCTCTAGGCATACAATTCATGATCCCATGATGAGTGTATCGTGAATCCACATATCCGAGTTGATAACAGAATTACATCATCCATTACCGTACCGAATAATATTTACAATTGGTCACATGACCAAGTATGATATTGCCACGCAGGGCAAGTCTACAACTAAGCAGCGAATACCAAGCAGCGTTGATGACCCACGTCATGCCTACTACCCTACTGGCAACTGACTGGGAGACATTCCTAGTTTGCACCGGCGTCGTCCTAACCATCGTCACCGTCCTCGTAGCCTTCTTCATAGTCTAACCAAGTTAATTGCCAGGGACAAAGCCGTGAGTACATTTTGAATTGTACTCGCAAACCATCTAAGGAGAGTGAGTTGATATGCAGTTTGCCTGTAGCAAGGAAAGGCTCTATTCTAGTTTATTTTCTTTGAAAACCTTCTTCTCGTGTTGATATAGCATGTCTAGAAACATGTTCTACGACATCTCTATATCCTTACTAAAATCTTTTATAAAATAGTTTTAGTAAAAATCTCTAGGAAGGGGGAAACCCTTTTTGTTCCATAAACCCAGTCAATCAAACATGACCATCACCATATCCTCGGCAGTACCCTTCAAGTACTCCAAACTCCATCATGCCACGCTACGAGTACTTCGTCGAGCACCCTTCTCCATTTATTACCGGAAACCACCTTTGAAAAACAAAACCGACATTGGGCTAAGTAATGGTCGTCCCAACCGTCCATGACCGAGGACTTGGATATTCGAATAGTTTTACACTCCGCGGAGGTTGTACACTTTACCCACACCATCCGAATACTTGTTGTGCGGGCATCATCCCCGCATAACAACCTATGCCACGACAAGCACCTGATCAGAGCCTTTCTCTCATCTACCTTAGTACAGGGACCTACCCTATGGAGTATGTACCTCCCTGGCACACCCTGGCAGTCTACCTCCATGTTCGAGCGTAACTCCAGTGCCACGGTGGGAGACCCATAGTGTCTTCCGGACGGGTAGCCTATTGGCGAATCCCGCTACACTATTGCCCGCTCTCTTGCAGCAATCCGGATTGTGGGGTACCGCGTACCCTTATATAGTTGTGAGGAGCCCCGTACTTAAATAAACAAACTATGAGCTAAGCCCCGTCCCATACCAGGGTAATGTGGTTGCACGGGTTAATTGTTCTGAGCGAACACTTAGTAATCACCAATGTCATTTTAATACCAACTTCTCCAACTCCTGGATAATCATCCTCCTCATGTTTCAAAAACTCATTTTTGATAGCCATCAATGGAATAGTTCCTTATTCCAAGGTTTTCAAAGACATTTTCAAAATCCATTTGAGTGCCCCAACCTAGAGTTTTTGCTCCACTACAAGGTTTATCAAAGGCCATGATGCTAACCATCATGCCACTAACCCAGGGGATAAATAGGTGTCAAGAGGGTGTCATCCGTGAGGATGATAGCATTTGACTTGTGGAGCCAAGTCACCAATAATTGCTATCTAGAGGTAATAGCAATATAACATCATGCACTTTCTTAATCATTTATAAATAAGGGATTTCTATTTTCGTGCCCTCGGGTCCTTAGTTGTACTCAGTTTTCCCCAGCTTTTTAGTTTTTCCTCAGTTTTGTCCGAGCCCTTGTCTGAAACCCATACAAGTGCTGGAACGGCCGGTTGCCTGATGAGTCAACAACTTTGACCGTTATCTACTGACTAGTGGGGCCACGTAGAGCCCGTAAAGACATGTCAGACCATCCATCTTTGTTTGACCGTAAGCACCGCCATATTCCTGACCAAAAACGGGGACGAGTGGGGCTTTGGTATATCGAATGACAAGTGGGGCCATGACGCTGATACAAGGGGCAATACATGGGTAGGATTAGATTTTTAAATGGAGCTCTACAGTGATGGCATGGAGGAGGTGGCCTGCGGGGTGCCGAGATGATATCGATGTCCACAAAGAACTGCATGAGGCGAGACCAGACGCATTAGATAGATATGAACTAGACGCGTTTAACCATGCAAAGAAGAGTAGAAATGGTCGAGGACATCGACGACGACCTCAACACTTTGACTGATGGTGTCGGACACGAACACGAGCAATGTAGAGAAAACTAGTGTCTCTCCTTTCTGACGTGTATAGATGGGTGCTAGGAGAGTGTGGTGGCGAAGGGAAAGACCTCACGGTGGTCTGTGGTGTCTAGCATAGCGGGGCGGCGTGGCCGTGCCCATAGCGGCGTGCATGTTCGGCATTGGCATCAGCATATACGTTCGTCATTGGCCTCGGCGGTATCTCTGGTGTGTCCGTGATCGAGGGGACGGGATTGAGGGTGCATCCCAACGGTGACCTAGCTGTGGCGGCGAGCATGCATAGCCGTTCTGACCATGCCGATATCGGCATCGGCATCGTTTGGAGGCTGTGGTGCTCGAATCATGGTGGAAATTGCGATATTATTTTTACATGCATAATATATAAAAAATAGCTAGATCTCTAAATCAATGCATATGAAGCTACATACATATTCTTGTCATAATCCCTTATCTAAAGGGGATGGATTCATGGCTTCACGTCGTCGTCGCTTTCATCGTCAGTATCTTCGTCGTCCGTGTAGTAGTACTTCCTGCACATTGTTCCGTCGAACACACTCACTACGAACACATTATCGCCTTCATATTTGAAGTGTACGAAGTAGCCGAAATCCACACCGTGCGCGATGACGAAATTCTCCCAGCCCTTGTCGAGGTACATCCGGCCTTGTCCGTCAAATAGGACCTCCACGGTCTAGAGACGAGGACCGCAGTCAGCTGCTCGCAGATACACCTTAGCGGGCTCCTGGCCATCAAGATAGTCCGCAAACTTTTTTGGGAGTGCCTGCAAAGAGATTGAGTGCCGATCGTTAGAAATTAAAGGTTTTTTAGAACATGCACATAATTAATCACATGCATCATATATGTGGGAACGCGTACGTACCTTCTTGGCCAAAGGGTCTTCATAGATGATGATGAAGAACTCATCTATGATCAATGGCAGTGTTGACGGTGGTGGTGGCAATGATGATGATCCACCACCCCGGCCGCCCCTTCCCCTTCCCCTTCCCCTTCCCCTTCCGGTCGGCGTCCGAGACGTGGAAGGCATGGCAATAGATCAAGTGTATGTGAACGAAGAAGAGAGAGGCAGAACCTATTGACATGAGGGATGGCCGTTGTGGGGGTTTATAAGGGAGAGATGACTGTTGTGGGGTTTACACCATAAATTAAGGTAGAGATGACCGTTGTGGGGTTTACACAATAAATTAAGGAGGAGATGACCGTTGTGGGGGTCAACAAAAAACTACTCCCTCCATCCCGGTTTTAAGGGCACAATTCACAAATCATGCAATCCCAAAATACCTCCACCTCCTAGGCATATTAGCATTTAAGGTGTTTAATTAGCAGCTTTGCATGAGGGGTTTTGTATTTCCAAGGCCAAACAACCAATGCATGTGCTTTCTTATTAATTAATGGGTCTTTAAATGAGGACAAAGAGCTAAATCTCACCACCAATCATAGATCACCTAGGGCTAAGAGTTTTGCAAATTATGCCCTTAAAACCGGGATGGAGGGAGTAATGTGGACTATCTTGACGGAAATGGAAATTCATGATAGTTTATCATTTTACCGTGAAAAGTAATGCCTAAAAGAAATGGAAATTCATGATAGTTTATCATTTTACCGTGAAAAGTAATGCCTACAAGAAATTCGTGATTACCAAACTTGTTGAATCCGATGGCAAACTTGTTATTTAGCATATATAGAGGGATAGTAGTTTGCCATCGACAGATAGAGAGAGGGTGGCCATGATGAGAGAGAAAGAGGGGTTATCCTGCCCGTTAGATCATAGGATCGATGGTAGGTGGGCACGATCCGTGCACTAGTAGGGAAAACCTCTTCTGTGGCGCACCAAAATATGCATTCTGTGGCGCATGGGTGGTGCTCCACAGAATCTTCGCCACAAAAATAAGCATTCTGTGGCGCACCAGCACATGCGCCACAGAAATATGGAATTCTGTGGCGCACCAAGACCTAATGCGCCACACAATTAAGTAATTCTGTGGCGCATTGTTTCTTGGTGCGCCACAGAATTAGGTGCGCCACAGAATTACAAGTTAGTGCGCCACAGAAACATTACAGGTTTTATACAGACCTTATTCTGTCTAGCGTATATATACAGGTATTAACAGATATAATATAGCAGTATACAGATATATCAACAGATTTCATATAGCACAATTATATATCTCCATATACAACTCATTTCATATAGAATATTAACAGATTTCATATAGCTCCATGCATATACAACTCATCATACATATATATCTCCATACAACTCATAATCCATGCAAATTAAGTGCATCATCTCAAGATACAAATGAAGTGACACCGGCCGCCGCCTACACTAGGATGAAATAGAGTACCGCTCCGACGATGGTGAGCAAGAGCGAGAGCACAATGAAGGTCTTCATCTTGCTCTTGTTCGACTGGTGCTTCCTCCACTTGGCAACCTCCTCTTGTTGAGTCGGGTAGCCTTTGTAGCAGTTGCCGCTGAACTTGTGCACCTGTTCCTTGCAGTCCGTCCACTCCTCGTAGACTCCTGGAACCCGCCCCTCGAACACGACGTACCACGTCATCTCTATGGACACAAGGCATATTAGTATATAATGCAATGGAAAGAATTAGAGGGTTCACATGCATACATATTCACAAGAATTAAAGCAAGGAAATAATAATAAACCTAAAAGTCATATAGCATCGGTATCACATAAGTAATCAAGTTCAACTACATCGACTACAATAGTAATTGAAGTCCAACAACGACACTAAGCAAGTTTATTTACAACACAGTAGGCACACCGGCCTCTCGATCAACGAGACGTCTTGTTCATGGGCTCCGGGAACGGTTTGTACATGTCCTTCGTCGTCCACGTCCTTCCATCACCCTGCCTATGTAGGCGTTCTTCTATATCCCTCTTACACAACCCTCTGAGTTGGTGTAAGAGCCCCGATCTGTTGCATACATCTTCTACGATAATTTCCGATAGCTTTACTTGGATGCGATGGAAGTCTTCTCTAAGATCAGCATCGCTGATCTCCCCCGCCATTTTTTTGGGGTCTCGCTTACTAGGTGGCAGACGCATCATCTCTGCATCCGCGACAAACCCTTTAAGGTGATGGAGGACATAGAAGGCCTCCTTCATGCTGTCATCTGGCTGCTTGATGCAAGGGAAGTTGATCACATGCTTGAACCCCTGCTCTTTAGTGTCCGGCCTGATAAATTTCCCCTTCTCATGGAAGATGCCTCCATTTTTGGAGTAGAAAAGGATAGCCTCATCGAGAACACTCCTTCTTCTGTTGTAGTCTTTCTTCGTCGTCGTACTCGACGAGTCGAAGTACTGGGCTAGGGACCACTTCGGGCAAAGAACGACGAGTGTGCAGTATGTGTCCCTGCTCAACACATGCAATTTAAATGGAATGTTGGAAATGATCGGCAATGGAAGAAATATATAAGAAAGCATAAGTTACGACGGCCGAGAGCGAATGTGTACTTACTCGGGAAAGACAGGCAGAAGAATGGTGTTCTTCTCTTTGTTCATGAGCATGAAGCTCTGGAAGTACCGCAACGCCGCGGTCCGTGTGCTTGAGCCATCCACCAGCTGGCTATCGCGCATGTAGTAGGGATCCGCTACCGCGACGTTGGGGGGTCTCTCTCTCTTGATCTTCATCTGAAGATTGATCGCGTATAGGCGAACCAAGTTATAGTCGAGCCGTTTCTAGTGAAATAGATTGAAGACGTCCTCGAACGCTATGAAGAAGATATCCAGGGGGTATGCTTGGACGAAGTTGGGGTCTGCTGCTGGCACCCTGACTGTGAACACCGGGTAATTTGGATCCTTGTCTTGAAGAAGGAGGCTCTCTAGAAACTGAATATTTTGCTGCAAACTGATCATTGGTCCACTTGCGAGGTGTTCGAGGTCCTCAGGCAGTATCAGTTTACCAGCTTCATGAAGCCGGGACAAGCCACCCGGTGTCCGTGGTACCATGTCGTCGGCCCGCATCTTCTTAGGAAGAGTCTGGCTCGAAGATGCGCCCTTCTTATTTCCTCTCTTCCTTGGCTTCTTCACCTGACCTGCTGAGGGTGCTTCGGGTGCTGGTGGTGCTGATGGTGGGGTTGCTTGGGGTGCTGGTGGTGATGATGGTGGTGCAACGGGTGCTTGGGTTTCTTGGGGTGCTGGTGGTGCTGATGGTGGAGCTTGGGGTGCTGGGGTTGATTCGCGTGGCTCCCCGACGATCGTCTTATACAGCGTGTTAGGGCTGAAAATGGTAGCCGGCTTGACTTGAGCTGGATTGCCAGCCTCCGGAGGAGTGTCTTGCAGAGAAAGACCCGTGAAGGTCAGGCGCTGCGTGACTGTAGTGGACGACCAAGTTGATCGCCGTGAGTGCGGAAGGCTTCTTCATCCATATGAGGCATGTACATATCTTGGCTGCAGGCGCCAGTGTTGATGTAGGCATCGACGTCATCATCATCATCGTTGCCATCAAGCGGCGCCATGTCCTGGAAGTTAGGTGGTGGCGGTTGTGATGCCGCCGCTTGGCGTACCTTGCGTTTGGTCGACGGTCGTTGCGGAAGCTTTCCCAACAGCTGTTGGTGGCGTGTGGTGGTAGCGGCGATCGCCGGTTCCTTCCGGGTGGCGGCAGCGACCGCCGGTTCCTTCAGGGTAGTGGCGGCAGCGACCGCCGGTTCCTTTCAGGTGGCGGCGGCGACCGCTGGTTCCTTCAGGGTAGTGGCGGCGGCGACCGCCGGTTCCTTAAGGGTGGGGCCAGCGCCGGGCCGGACGACCTTGGGACGGATGATAGGGGAGGTGGCGCCGATGGTGCGCCTGACACTCGGAAGACCCCCACCCAGACGAATCTGGTTCTTCGGCCATGTCATAAGCCAACCGATGCAATTCCCAAGGACCATAACGTCGCCCTCGTCTGTGCCCGGAGGTTGATCGGGGGGGGAGGAGGTTGTGGTACTCCGGCACTACCATTGCCAACTTCACCTTCACCAAATTATCTGCAATGTTTCTGTGGTGCATAGTTCGGCTGGGCATAACAGTGCCGCTAGCAACATCCATCAACTTGCCGCCGGGCTCCACCACATGCAGGAGTATGCAAGGTTCGTCCTGAGTCAGGGGCATGTTGGATAAGATCAACGCAAGGCATATATAGTTAAAGAAGATGACGCGGAGGATTAACTAATGAGTTACCTTCTTGACGGCGTTGATCTCTGCTAATGTTGATACAAGGGCGTCGGTGCCGGTGCCGGGCCGCTCACTCTCGAGTGCATTATCAGGCACCACCACCCTATCAGCTTCCGCGGTTGGGGGCGTCGATGCGACCAGGTGGAGCGGCGGCGTCGGGGTCACCAGCGGTGACACTTGGTGACTTGAGTTACTACCGCTGACGCTGGGCACATATATCGGCCCCTGTTGACCTGCCGCATTCCAAGCAGCTAACCCCTCCATCAAACCAGGGGGGATGATCTGCCGGAGCTTCTCCTGCAGCTTCTCGTCCACTAACTTACTCATCTCGGTTGGGTCCACTATTTTCTCTAGTGACTCCACCTTCTTCTTCAGCTCCTGAACCTCGGCTTTATCCTTAGTCGACCTCCTCTCCTTTCTCAAGTTGGCATCCGATCCGTAGTACTCGGATACCTTCATACTTGTGCCAAAGCCGGACACACGGCCAGCCGACGTCGGTGGCTTGTCCAGGTCCCGTTCCTTGTATGCGTTCGTCGCCCTATTGAAAGGCGTGTCCCACGGTTCCGTCGACCCCTGGGACGACGGGCCAGCCGTAGAACTACCCTTCAACTCATTGTCCTTTAGACAAAGGAACTTAAGGTTAGCCCATTTGGCTTCATTGCTTAATAAGATCAGCGCAATAATAATATAGACTATCCTTACCAGGAGTTTCTCGAACTTCTTCACGTCGGGGTAATCCGTAACAAATTCCCCCATCTCCCAGTCTAAGTAGTAGCGGGACCGGACATAGTTCCTAGTCTGTATATCCGCGATTTTTAGCCAGGGGTTTTCTTTGCCCAGACGTATCATCTCGGCATCCTCCTTGTCCCAAGTGGGCTGTTTTCCTCGGTAACCGCCGCTTTCGCAACGGTGAGCCCCTAGGTTCAATTCCCGCATTTTCTTCCCCCAGGCGGTCCATTTTTTAGCCTCGTCAGTCTCTAAGGACGACTTGAATGCTTCGAAGTCTTCTCTAGAGAGTGTCGGGTCTTTGCGACTTATCTGCTCCCAGCTTTTACCTTTCTTGATCTTGTCCTTCAGCCGGGTTTTCCAGCTGCTCAAGGCGGTGCTCATCTTCGTGAGCGCTAAAGAGTCCACCTTTTTATTGAACGGCTGTGGGAACGTGTATCGTTGGTGAAGCTTCTGGAGGAGGGTTGCGGCCAAAGCCGCGTTGGCCTCGCTTCTGAGGTCTTGAGTGTTGAGCGGCACGGTTTCACGGACGATGCACCCTAGTTGCATCGCGTACCCTTTGGCAACCTTAGAAGGCTCCAAGGGTAGGCCACTTTCGGAGACCAACGTGAAAGGATCGGTGATGTTGGCTAGCACTTGCGGCCTCCGATCCGCCCTTGGCCTCTTCGCCTTCCTCTTCTTCTTGGCCTCCTCAGGGTTGCCGCCGCTATCACCTTCCGTGCGGTCGGTGGTCTCTTCACCGGTCTTGGCGGCGTCATCCTGGCCCTCTTCCTCATCGCCACTCTCGGAGGCGGCCCCCCAGCTCTCGTCCTCATCGCCGCGATCGGCGGCGCCCCCTCGGCCCTCTACCTCATCGTATTCCTCCCACCATGGCTTGTTGGCCTCTCTGGCGACTTCCTCCTGGGTCTTAGGGTTAGAAGTGCCCGACATGTTTATTTGCACTTCATTAAAAAGAGGCAAATAGTTAGTACATAATGCAACGGAAAAATTCAAAATTTTGGCATGACTTTTGCTAATTTTTCTACCTATGAGTGCCCATTTCTCAACCGAAACGGAAGCGAATCAACACTTCGGGAGAAATGGGCAACTCAGTTTATTCATCCACACTTGACAACATCTCATAAGCATATATAACAGCAGATTATGGTCAAAATATCTCATTGCATAACACATAACAGCAGCAATATTCTCAAGATAATATGGAGTACAAAAATGACAGCAGCAATTAACTCAAGAAAGAATCACAAAGTCACAGTACAAGACAATATGCAACTAATATTTGGTCAAATGACCAATAGCAGCTCAGCTCAGCTTACATGAAGTTACATTATACAAGGCATATTTGCATCAAAATTTATCTGCCATTTTGCGGAGTGTAAATCATGGTTTTTGACAGCAGTTCATTTTATGGCTGAAAAGAACATCATTTCTATGCATCCACGCCTACTAAGTACAAAAACTTGCTGCTAATCGATGATTGGCAATAAGGAATTACCCAATGCAAGTTAGCACAATTAACTCTAGGATGTCAGATAAGCTAATAGCGAGTAGGCGAGCAACAGCGAGCAGGCGAGGAGTCGATTCTAACAGCGAGCAGGCGAGCAACAGCGAGCAGGCGAGCAACAGCGAGCAGGCGAGCATCGGGAGAAGGGCGCGTACCTAGAATTGGGGGGCGGCGGCGCGACGTGCTCCTCTTCGGGGGGCGGCGGCGCGACGTGCTCCTCTTTGGAGGGCGGCGGCGCGACGTGCTCCTCTTCGGGGGCGGCGGGGCTCCTCCTCTGTAGGGACGGCGGCGTGCTCCTCTTCGGGGGCGGCAGCGCGACGTGCTCCTCTTCGGGGGCGGCGGGGCTCCTCCTCTTCGGGGGCGGCGGCGCGACGTGCTCCTCTTCGGGGGGCGGCGGCGCGACGTGCTCCTCTTCGGGGGCGGCGGGGCTCCTCCTCTTCGGGGGCGGCGGCGCGACGTGCTCCTCTTCGGGGGGCGGCGGCGTGACGTGCTCCTCTTCGGGGGCGGCGGGGTGGAGCGAGGAGTCGATCTCCGGCGGCTATCTAGGGTTTGCGGCGGCTATCTAGCGCGAGGAACAGAGAGAGAAGCAGTGCGCAGGGGAGGGGATCGATCCGCAGTTTTACTAAGTGTCAAAATTCTGTGGCGCATCTAATGGTGGGATGCGCCACAAAATTAGAGAATTCTGTGGCGCATCCCACTAATAGATGCGCCACAGAATTTATTTCCTTTTTTTTCTAAAAATTCTGTGTATGCACTCCCTCTGTTTCAATGAATAAGGCTTATATTTTTTCTAAAAATTCAAAGAACCTGAAGTTTGACCAAATTTTCATATGATGTCTATATAATATTATAGTTGTCGATAGTTTCTAAAAATATAAGCCTTATGATTTGGAATGTGCATACACAAAAAAGTCTCGATCACACACACCAAAAAAATCTTCTCCGTCCGGTTCCGAGCTAGCTTAGCGTTTCTTGCCCTTCTTGTTGGCGGTTGAATACTTTATGCCGGCCACCTTGAGATTTCTTCGTGTGAACGGACAACCTTTAGTAGGTAGGGAGGTCTTCCTTCTTACTTTACTAGTAGTAGGCATGTCGAAGTGCTTGTCGAATTCCTCCTCGATCTTCGGGTCACCGTTCTTGTCCAAGTCTTCCTCGTTTGCATCTCCTTCCATTCCTATGATGCTCCTCTTGCCCCTCCTCACGACAACACGGCTAGGCCTCGACGGGTCGGTGATGAAGAAGCATTGGTCAACTTGGCTACCGAGTACCCATGGCTCATTTTTCGCGGATGCGTTCTTCGATTTGGCATCCGGTATAACCATGGTGGTGAAATATCGGCCTTCTTTTTCGACCTTCTTGGCCCATCTCACACGGAACATTGGCACTGTCTCTCCACAGTAATTGAGCTCCCATATCTCCTCGATCCTTCTGAAAAATCTTTCCTTGATACTAGTCTCGTCATCGGCGTATGATAGCATAGTTACTCCTGAGTTTTGATTTTCACTATTTCTGTCCTTTTCCTCGGTGTAGAATCTGTAACCGTTGATGTCGTACCCCTGATAGGTCCTTACGTTATGCCCGGGGCCCTGTGATAAGGTGTATATGAGTTTTTCATCTTCGGTAGAAGGCCTTCTGCTCTGTGCTTGAAGTAGTTGACTTTGCTTAAACCAAAGCGTGAAGCTGGAGTTGTGCTCTTTGGTTACGTCTCCCATCTTCCTTGGCCGGCCCATATCGATGTAATTCTGCTCGATTATGCTTTTGTGCTCTTGCACAAAAGGTTCGACCAATTTTAAGTGTTGTAGCGTGACCCGGTGAGCCCTTTCAAAGTCGTCGCGTCGATTGACAATGCCCACATGGACTGAGCGGTAGCCCTCGCGGTGACCGACTCCAGCGAGCCTGCCGAGGTGCGTCCTGGTGGGCAGACCAACATGATCCTGGTCGTCCTCGGTGCTTAGATAATTCTGGCAGAAGGAGATGCACTCGTAGGTTAGGAACCCCTTGGCCATGCTTGCGTCTGGACGGGCCCTGTTGCGAACGTATCCTTTCATGACACAGTTCTGCCTTTCGAAAGGCATCATGTTGTGGAGGAACGTCGGGCCGAGCTGCCTGATGTCATCAACGACATGGAGAAGGAGATGGACGCATATATCACAGAATGCGGGCGGGAAGTAAATCTCGAGCTCACATAGTATCACCACGATCTCATCCTGTAGCATCTTGAGCTGCCTCACGCCGATCGACTTCCTGGTGATAACGTCAAAGAAGTTGCAAAGGCCAAACAGCGTATCACGGACGTGCTCGTCCATTATCCCTCGGATCGCAATGGGAAGTATCTGCGTCATGAGCACGTGACAATCGTGAGACTTCATCCCGGTGAACCTCTTCTTTGCTACGTCTAGATATCTGCTTATACTCCCCGAGTAACCGTGCGGAAGTTTCACTCGTAGGAGGCACCTAAAAAACTGCTCGAGCTCCTCCGGACTCATTGTGAAGCAGGCAGCGGGAAGCACCACCGCGTTCTTCTTAGCCCTTTTGCGGAGACATTGAGTCCCTTCCGTCTGATCATCATCATCATCATCGTCGTCGTTGTCATCAGTATCGGGGGCTTGAAGAGATTTTCTGATGCCAAAATGTTTCAGATCGTATCTTGCTTTCGGCCCATCCTTGGACTTTTCCGAGTTGCAAAGAGTGCCAAGCAGACTCTCGGTAACGTTCTTCGTAATGTGCATGACATCGAGGCTGTGGGGCGTGTGGAGGACCTTCCAGTACTCCAAGTCGTGGAAAATAGACCTCGCTTTCCATACATCGAGCAGCGGCTCTGGCTTCGGTCGCTTCTTTCCCGGCGCTGGGCACTCCTTCCAATTTTTTATAAGATTGTCGATTTCTGCACCGCTCCTCTGTCGCGGGGGTCCATCGGGCTCATCTTTACCATTGAACAGATCAGCGCGTTTTCTCCATGGGTGATCCAAGCGAAGCCACCTTCGAGCACCTGGGTACACGGTTTTCGAGGACCTGGGATCCCTTGGTAGCTGTAGATGCGGGGTCTCATCCATGCACTTCACACAGCCACAGAATCCGTGGCTGACCTGGGCAGATACGTATGCGCAACCAGGATAGTCCGTGACCGTCGTGATCAACGCGGCTCTCATATCGAAATAAGTTCTACTGTAGGCATCCCACGTACGGGGTGGCGTCTTCCACAACGTGTCTAACTCCTCTTTCAGCAACCCGAGATACAAATGCATGTCGACACCTGGTTGTTTCGGCCCCTGAATGAGAATACTCAGGTGTATATACCTTTGCTTGGTGCACAGCCACGGGGCTAGGTTGTAAGGCCATACAAACACAGGCCAGCTGCTATGCGTGCTACTCTGGTTGCCGAACGGATTGAGTCCATCGGTGCTCATACCCAGCCTGATGTTCCTTCCGTCGCCCCCGAACCTAGGGAAGGCGATGTCCAATGCTTCCCACTGGCCAGCGTCTGAAGGGTGTGTCAGCATATAGCCCATCTCCGGATCTTCTTCGGGCTTCTCCCTTTCCACGTGCCATTGCATGAGCTTTGCTTCCTTAGGGTCCACGAAGTACCGCTGCAGACGGGGAGTGATAGGAAAGTACCATACCACTTTTCGAGGTACCTTCTTGTTCCCAACCTTGTACCGTCCGTGGCCGCACACAGGACATGTGGTCATGTCCTTGTACTCCCCCCGATAAATCACGCAATCATTGATGCAGGCGTGGTATCTTTCGTACGGTAGGTCAAGAGGGCACACAACTTTCTTGGCCTCCTCGATACTACTTGGCAATGTGTTCCCCTCTGGGAGACGATCGTGCTAGAATTTCATGTTCTTGCTGAAGCTGGAATCGGTCCATTTGTTCTGCGTCTTCATCTGCAAACAATCAAGTGTTACATGCAAGCGCGTATCCTGCGGACGGCACCCAGAAAATATCGGAGTCATCCCATCTTTCTCCATTTGTGCCAGCTTGGCTCTCTCTCTGGCTGCAGCTCTGTCGTTGCTCGTCTCATGGAGGAGCAGATCTTGAACATGAGAGTCCCGCAAGGCCGAAATTAGCGGAGTCGCGCCAGAATCTTCTTCTTCATCATGATCTTCTCCGCCGGTAACTTCTACTTCATGATGATCTTCTCCGCCGACTTCTTCTTCATGATGATATTCTCCACCGACATGTGGTGCTTCGTCATCTCGCTCGCCACCATGGTCTTCATGCGCACCATTTGTTGGGGCCGGCCACGCCTGGTTGTCCTGCATGAAACCGCGCCTCAGCAGGTGCTCCTCCAGTTGTCCGGAATCAGGGTTGATCCAGCGCTCGAGTTTGCATGATCGACACGGACATCTTATCTGGCGCCTATTGTTCTGAATCATGTCCTCCTTCGCGTCTTTCTTGTATCTACTAATTTGAGCGGAACTCATCGAGAGGACCATGGTTGTCTGCAAATGGTACACATAGAGCTGAAAATTACAACCGCAACACATGCACACACATGCATGGAACTCTCCTAAAGGTATACATAGAACGGAAAAATTCGACATGACCTCTCCTAAAGGTAGGACGTATGGGTAGTACAAAAATTTGCCGAAACGGAAATGAATCAACGTCTCGACAAACATCCATGCACCACACCGGCACACACACAAGCGCTTCACGTGCAACAATCATCCATACACAAGATCGACATGCGCATGCATGTCCCCTCCAAATACTCACCTTGTAGATTCGATATCGAGAAGAGACCGCGATCGATGAGTTGGAGAGGAGGAGAGAGTATGGAGAGGCTTCTCCTCACCGCCAATTATGTATCAACCAAAGTAAGTACAATAAGTACCAAAGAAAGTGAAAATTATCGTCAAAATGGGATGAGAGGGAAGGGAGCTAGAGCTAGATCTAGATGGAGGAGAGGAAGATGAATGGCTTGGGAGTGTGGGAGGTGTGGTAGGTTGGCACTTTAAAGGTGTGGGACGAGCTAATTCTGTGGCGCATCTGGTCAAGTGCTCCACAGAATTCCACTAATTCTGTGGAGCACCAGACCTGATGCGCCACAGAATGTTCTAATTCTGTGGCGCACCAGACAAGATGCGCCACAGAATGTACTAATTCTGTGGCGCATCACACCAGGTGCGCCACAGAATTAGTGGAACCAATGATTGGGGCTGGCAGGGAGTGGGCCCCACCAAAATTCTGTGGCGCATGGCCTTCTGGTGCGCCACAGAAATGCTGTATTTTTGTGGCGCACCCTTCTTGGTGCGCCACAGAATTATTTTCTGTGGCGCACTGCTGGCTAGTGCGCCACAGAATTGCATCCCACCTATAAGGGTTTTCCTACTAGTGGTGTGACAACAGCTCGACCAATCAGGCTAAGTTTGGGCTTCTGTGAGAAGGGAGAGGGTAAAACTAAGTAGTATCAAGGATCCAAGGGCAAGTAAATAGTAAACAGGCAAGGAATTCAAATAAGAGATTTAGAAAAAGAAAAACACATGTTTTATACAATGAAACCCAGGTTGGCCTACCTCAAAGTATTTTCACTTCAAATATACATGAGTGTGAAAATTATGCCTCATTCAGACAAACTATGTTTTGGGTATAGATATTTTGAGAAGGGGTTTGAGTGGAAAGCCATGAACCTTCATAGCTACTAGTGAGTTGAGAAGTGGCCATTTGTGTTAAAACTTGATTTATATATGATTGTTATGATTTTTTACGTGGCAGGTCGCGTAACAAGACTCCATGAGTAGGAGGCACTATGATTTTATTTTTTTGAATTTTTTTGCGCATGAAATGACTCAATTAGATAGCTTAATCCCATTTGTTGACTCTCTGTTGACCAGCCACTTGAGGGTAAAACTGAGTATATTACACTAGCCAGTATTAGTACTCGAGGGGAAAAGTGAGTACAGATATTTTTCCAGTGTAAGACTCGAGGGTAGAACTGAGTACACGTAACGGTGCAGACGTGCAGTACCACGGACGTGTGTCGCGGTGCTTGTACAGAGACCGACCGTCACTTTGCCTGTACAGAGCCCCTCTCTCCCTCCCTCTGCACACAGTCTCATTCACACTCACGCGCGCTCCCCTGCCGGCGATGGAGAAGAAGAATGTGCCAGCGGCCGTCGCCCCCGAGCCCGTCGCCTCTGAGCCTGTCACCTCTGAGCACCTGCACGAATGGATCATGGTAGAACACGCCCTTCCACGCGCCGCTGAGTTCAGCTTCCTCCACCTCCGCACATCCCGCTACGTCACCATCGATCTAATGGAAGTTCATGCAAGGTTCAAATTCCTCCATATCTATAGAGTTAATCTATTTTTATTTTCAATTATAAATATCTTAGTGCTGAATGTTATCTTCATCAATATATTTTAGATACTACTTCGTCGGCTTTTGCCGTGGTGTCATCGTGCTTGCCCAGAAGAATCAGCCGCACAAGATACAGCTTCTGAACCCACTCACAAAGACATTGAACACTAAGTTTGAGGCGCAGATGCCATCTGTTTTTCTGGAGTCAGTCGCTGTAATGAAGTCCCGGACTATGGTCGTCGTTTGCACAGGTTACCCAATGGAAATTGCTTGGGTCGATGAGAGCACTCCAACTAAGGGTATAGATGAAGATTGGGGAGAAGGAAGATTTTTGATCGAGAACCATTCTCTGCGTTACATTACCCCGTTCAATGGTGAATTGTATGCAATAGCTGTGAACAATTTTGAGTTCGGAAAATTAATGTGCACCAACAATGTCCAGTTGGAGCAGAGCACGAGCACTGTCAACATGGAGACACTATTTTCATTTCTAGAACTTGGAACACTACAAGAAATGTGTTGACTAGTGACATTTTCATCATGACCCTAGAGAAAAGTGTCATAAAGTAGTGACGATTTTGTACTAGATCGTCATGGGCTATTTGGGGAGGCCACCAGCCCTAAAAATTACGACGATTTAAACCAGAAACGTCATAATCCAATGGACATCAAATCGTCATAACCTCTTCCATGCAGTTTGAGACCTTATCCAGAGCATCTTACGACGAAATTAGATCGTCATAATCGCTAATTTAAGATATATTTGAAATAGTTGGACTGCCACCTCAGCGGTTTTGCCAACGTGTTGTCTATGTGTCCACGTGTCAATTTTTCTTATGTGGATTATAGGACTCATTTTTCTTACATAGAGTGTAGGACCCATCCGTCATACACTTGAATTTAGTCAGACCAACTTAACACACAGGTTCACGCGTCGGTCCAACCTGACACGCGGGTCCCACGCGCCGGTCCGACATGACATGCGGGTCCCGTGGGCGGGGCCCACCAACTGACCGACAACAGGTCCCACAGGCGGGCCACCGGATCTGGCGGGTGAGTCCCACGGCCAACCTGACGGGCAGGTCCCAGCAGATCTGACAGGCGGGTCCCACTGGCCGACCTGACATTTGGACTCGATGGCAAAATAAATTAAAGGGCGCACCGGCCGAGGATCGAACCCGAGACCTCCCACTCCCGGCCGGCCGAACCTAACCACTCTGGAAGAGCCAACCTTGTGATTGGATCACACGCTACTTGTTTTTAACTAGAACCATTCGCGTTGTTGGGCCTGGGCCGCTTTTGTACAGACTTGGACCGATCTGGACAAATGCACTTGCTAATGTTTTTTTCGTGCTGTTTTTTCATTTCTTTTAAGATTTAAACACAATATTTGAAAAATATTCAAGACAAGGCCAAATAAAATCAAACAACTTTTGTAAATTCTTTTTATTACATATATAATAATATTAAATCTTTTGTTTTGCAAAACAAATTTAGAAATGATAAATTATTCACTAAAATGCCATTATTGTGTATATAAAATACGCTCAGAAGAGCGGGCATGAACTTTGTTAGCTATGTGTTGAATCTTGAAAAAATATTACTAGATCTATTATAAAATAGATAGTTTTATACCTAAAAATGATTTTTTTGAAAAAAATATGAGCAAACTATGAAGTACTTGTAGTTCAAATTTGACCCGCTTCCAACTGAATTGGCAGAATTTTGTCAATTTCTTGAGAGGTGTCTAGATAACTTTTTCCATGCAAACAAATGATGAATTATGCGTAAAATATGGTATAATATTAGTTAAATTTGTGGTGGTCCATTTTTGAAACTTATTTTTGGTAGATGCTTCACAAAATATAACATTTTTAGCATTAAGAAAATGAAAAATGAATTTTTTGTGCAAAGAAAATCAATACTCCCCAAAGCAACTTTGTTTGCCATACCAAGATGCACACATGTGCACAATATGAGGTCATTTGAACAAACTATGCCATGGTTATGGCCATAACTAGCTCATCTCGCTTGAAAGCCATGAAACTTCACACGAGATAGCTCTTTTTTGTGAACACTTTTTCAAAATGTTTCCAATATTCCAAGTTTGTTATTTTTCCTAGAAACTAGGTCACATAACATGACACAACGCGAAGGTTTTGTATTTTTTTGATTTTTTTTTGAATTTTTTATGCACATTTCAAAATGCGACCAAAACGGCGGGCGTGACCGCTCCTAGGTCGGGATAGAATCTTGCAAAACTCTTGATGGATCTCTGATAAAATAGATAATGGTGTACCTAAAAATGATTTTTTGAAAAAAACTTAAGCAAACTATGAAGTACTTGTAGTTCAAATTTGACCCGCTTCCAGCTGAATTGGCAGAATTTTGTCAATTTCTTGAGGGGTGCCTAGATAACTTTTTCCATGCAAACAAATGATGAATTATGCATAAAATATGGTATAATATGTGTTAAATTTGTGGTGGTCCATTTTTTAAACTTATTTTTGGTAGATGCTTCACAAAATAACACATTTTTAGCATTAAGAAAATGAAAAATGAATTTTTTGTGCAAAGAAAATCAATACTCCCCAAAGCAACTTTGTTTGCCATACCAAGATGCACACATGTGCACAATATGAGGTCATTTGAACAAACTATGCCATGGTTATGGCCATAACTAGCTCATCTCGCTTGAAAGCCATGAAACTTCACACGAGATAGCTCTTTTTTGTGAACACTTTTTCAAAATGTTTCCAATATTCCAAGTTTGTTATTTTTCCTAGAAACTAGGTCACATAACATGACACAACGCGAAGGTTTTGTATTTTTTTGATTTTTTTTGAATTGTTTATGCATATTTCAAAATGCGACCAAAACGGTGGGCGTGACCGCTCCTAGGTTGGGATATAATCTTGACAAACACTTGATGGATCTATGATGAAATAGATACTTGTGTACCTAAAAATGATTTTTGGAAAAAAACATGAGAAAACTATGCAGCACCTGTAGTTCAAATTTGACCCGCTTCTAGCCGAATCGGCAGAATTTTGTCTATTTTTTGAGAGGTGGCAATTAAACCTTTTCCATGCAAACAACTAGTGAATTGTGCATAAAATATGGTATAATATCGTTTAAAATTTAGTTGTTCTATTTTTGCAATATATTTTTGGTAGGTGCGTAACAAAAATCCCTAATTCTAGCGCTAATAAAATGAAAAAGAATCCATCTAAACCTTCCAGCCATTTAGATTGCAGAATAGCTCTCCCCTCGGATCACCATCTAAAACTCATCTGAGCCGTCCACGCCCGGATCCAACGTCACACACCTATCCTATTAATATGCAACAGAACCCACCCCCTTCCCTCAAACCCTAACCCTCCCATTCCCTCACCCCCGCCGCCACCTCCACCTCCCCTTCTATTCCCCGGGTCAGATCCCAAACCACCCCGCGCTTCCCGCCGCTGCCACCTCCACCTTCCCTTCTATTCCCCGTGTCAGATCCCAAACCACCCCGCGCTCCCCGCCGCCGCCATAGCGTCGGACCATGATGTCTGCAGATCTGGGAGTCCCAGGCCCTGAGCAACCTCCGCGAGCTCCTCCCCTGGATGATGCTGCCTCACCGAGCTCGTGGCTGAACTGCTGCTTCCCCGAGCTCCGGGCACATGGATGGACATGGCGCAGCCGTCAAGGCCGGTCCTGAGCTCGTCTCGTCGGACACGAGCGGCGATCTCGGCTTCTACGTCAATCCACTGCATCGGGGCCTCAACATGAGCTCACCGCAGACTCACGCGACGCCAAGATGGTAAGCGGATCTACCTTTCCCGGCTTGATTCGAGGTCATATCCTCCATGTCGAGCTAGATCGACTAGGGCTCTTTAGCGCCGGATCTGAATCTCCTAGGATCCTCGCCTTGAGTCATGTGGACCTGGTCCATTCGGGGAAGCTCATACTGATACATGTTTGTAAATTGAAATCTGCTAGTTGTGCTTGTAGTTCTAGTCGGTGTGTTTCCCGGATCTGGTGTGTGTCCTTTCGACCCACGGTGTCTCAACTGTTAGACTTGCCTTATATTAATGCATAGAGGATGTAGCTTGTATCAATACCAGGAATCTGTCTTGGCTTTTGCAATAGCTTTGCACTAGCACTTTTATAAAATAAAACAGCCCAAGCTATGTTCAGACTCTGGAGTTTTCTCTTTGACACTACTAGCAGGCCTTCTAATTTTAATTGTAACTTGATTTTATTTATCGCACTGGAAGATACTGGATACATGAAGATACTACTGTTATAAAACCACCCATGCTACTGCTAGGTTCTAGAGTTTTTCTCTTTGACAGTACTGCAATGCTTGCTTATTTAATTGCAACATGTTACCTATGTATCTCATTGAAAACTTATTTAGTTGCAATGTAGTAAACTTAACAGCTTAGCTCTGTCTTGCAGTTTGGGGAAAATGGGAGCTCTTGACTGAAACAAAGTAGTTCATCAGCATCATGGTTGACATCTCATTAGCTGCATCTGGCTCCATGCTGGCCTAATCCGTTTGCTTGTGAAGATGCTAAGCTTGCTGTTTGTTGGGATTCGTCTTGAGCAGCAATTTTGGTTTGGTAAGCTTCTTGCAACGATGAATGTGTGTGAGTAGCATCACTTGGAAAATGTTCTATTTCTACATTTGAACATAACTTGTTTGAGCTGCTGTTATCTCGTATACTCATAAGATTTTAGCTGTCTCAAGCTAGAAACAGATTGGCAAGTCTATTTATTCGGCCAAGTCTATTTCTCACGATATGTCTTTCTTTATGCAAGCTCTGAGCTTTAAATAAAGAAATTATGTCTGTAACTAAATAAGAAACATTAGTTATATATGCAAACAGAAACTGTTATGTATGGTGCCTGTTTCTGATGTTTGCTTACCATCGTTGAGGTTTGTGCCTCGCTAATATTATTTGAGTGATTTCAGTTGGAAGTATTTATGAATTTGTTAATATACATATGTTTGATAGTGAACAAATTAGTCTTGCAGCATCCTTGATGCTTGCTGATCCCTACCTCACTTGGTTTATCTTGCAGACCTGATGGTGCTATGATTGCTTGCCTGTGTGCTGGAGGAAGCACCAGCCCAAGAAGAACTCAAATAAAGGGGAAGGCTCGCACCCCCAAACCAAACCAAACCCAACCCTAGACGCGCATACTCTCGCACACCTCCTGCCCCGGATCGAGAGTGGAATCGAGGAGGAGGAAGACGAAGGAGGAGCTTCGAGGATGCCCACGCCTTCGTCTATCCAGGCAACTGCGGCGATGGTGAGTTTTTTAAATTGTTGATAGGGTTAACACCCCTTCCATGATGTGAATTGAGATGCTGATGTTGTTATTGTTTTCATTCTCTTGCATTTGAAGAGCTCCCTGTTCTGACTGGCTGAGAAAATCAGCGATAAGAGGGCAGAGGCGGAGAAGATCAAGAGGGATCAGAGATTGTTCTCCATTGTTGGTCATCAGGTAACGAAAAGCTGGACACATTTTAGCTTTCTGAAATTTGTGAACCGCTGTGTTGTGTATGGATTGGCTTCATAAGTGATCTAAGCAAGCATACTTTATGATGTATGGAGGCTAGGGTCTGAATTATTATTGATTCAAGTCCCTATATGGTATGGAGGCTAGGGTCTGAATTGCTTTCTATTAGGATCTTGTCAAGTCTCTATATTACTATATGGTTACCACATTACGTGTTGCTTTCTTTCTGAATTTATGATGTATAAGTTATAGCTATAATAATCTGTATTGCTTAGGATTTGTCTATGGTTACTGCATTATGATTACCATAATCTATATTGCTTTCTTTATGGTTACCGCATTGCATTATGTGTTACATCTTATTAGCATTAATTGGTAGCCAGATTGCTAGTTACATGCACCTTGTATTGCTCAGGTTTTGTTGATGCCTGGGAAGTTTCTTCTTGTGGGGGGGTGGGGGGGGGGAAGGGAATGAGTTATTCTAGGCTAGAAGAATGATAAGATACATGATGTGCTGATCCAATGAAACTCTCAATACTTCTTATTCTAAAAGCACATTAGTGAATTACTTGTGCTTGTTGTTTTGCTGTAATGTTTCTTTATGCATTTGACTTAATTACCTGCGCGTGGGAGAAGGCATGCTGAAGCAGTGGGAAGACGCCGCCGTCGCTGCCAGAACAATGTGAATATTGGTAAGCTTGTGTGACTCGTATTTAGCTATTATTATTCTCTGTTGGATGTCGACCATGCCTGTTGGCTGGACCTATTTGGGGGTTTTATAATATGGCCCTGATCAGATAAGGTGTGTGCACCTTTCAGATGCATTCATGTGATGCTCTATGTGATCTGACTAGGAGTTCTTCACTTCTTTGTTCCCATTAATTTACCAACTATAGTAATGGCATTTTACTTATCAGAGTGAAAAATTTACCACAATATTTAGTGTTTATAACTGCAACTTGCTTAACAAATAATTCAGTTGCACTTGCTTAATAAATTTACTTTACTCAAATTGTTGATTACATTGACTTATTGATCAATCTATGTGTGCAGATTTGCTGCTTTGGGGAGTTGCTGTTACAGATTTGCTGCTGTTGGGTAGGTTATTGCAGATTCGCTCCAGATCATGGCGAGGCCATCCACATAAGGTTGCTTTTACCAACAAAAGATAAGAGACATAAGCAGTATAGTTCAATTTTGATCATTATATCTTTATGCTATGTATCACTACCACTTTTCCTTAGTGCATTACTGCAGTGCTGCTGACTATTTAGTCTGTACAACCGTGACAATAAATTGCTGCGAATTTTTGCAATACTTAATGTGTTTGAACTATATGTGGATTTATGAAGTGTGTAGTCTATCTTCCACACTATATGTGGATTTATGAAGTGTGGTAGTGTTCTTTTCTCTTCAGAGAAATGGTTGGTATCATATTGCTTATTAAATCTGCATCATGTATCTGGTATATCCTTTCTGATGCTTACTACATGCTATATTTAATTACTAAGACCTACAGTAGCTGTGCATGTTCTTGTCCATAAACACTTGTATCTTAACAGATCTTGTATAAATATGTATGAAAGATGATTTCAATATCCAGATCCGGGATAGGCTAGAGTATATGTGGATTTATGAAGTGTGTAATCTATCTTTCGATGTAGTTCTTCCTGTTGCTCTGTCATGCCTGCTTGTTAGCTTCCCTGTTCTCTGTTCTACTTACTACATGAAATTAATTTGATGCATTTTAATCTATCTGAGGTGCTTCTTATTTTTTGGTGGTACTTTTGCAAACTGTGACAGGCTGCTGGAAGGTACTTTCCCTGTTCGCCAAGGTCACTGGTAGCAACATCATTTAGGTAAAGGTTTTGGGATTGGTGGTTGCGAGATGTTACATGGATGTATTTTGCTTATTGATGGAGATACTTTGCTGGGAGATACTAGTCTGTAATGTTGTAATTGTTATGTCACACTATGTAATACTGTTGCGAGATTGTAAGCTATGCGAATGATGGAAGTTTCATATTTTGTTTTGTGCTGTTAATCGACATGGTGCCGAAGGGGACCCTTTCATATTTAAAAAATGTTCTTGTTTTGCATGTTAGAAATATTATGAGTAATAAAAAAATTGTTGTGCGGGAGACATCTTTAATGAAATGCAATTAGTGGGAGAATAATTGTTACCACAAAAATGAGAGTATCAGTGATTATATGCGCCTTCCGTATGTGGTCATTTATATCACTACATAGAATTAAATTTATATTGCAATCTTGGATCTATTTTTTATTTTATGTTACTTTAATGTGAGATTAGATCTTATGATTTTTGATTGATTTAGGGTAGACAGAACCTATACGTTGATGTGTAAATAATAATTTCTCACCCGATGACATTTATATATAGTTACTAAGATGACTTGCTCATGATATGTTTTATAAAAAACATCAAATTAGTTGTCAGATTATGGTGTGCACAATAAAGAAAACATATCTTTTCACTTCTCTTGATAGTAAGGTTCAAGAGATCAATAGGTTTAGCCTAGTACTTTGGCCTGAGATTCTTTTAGACCTGCTTCCTAATTTTTTTTATCAAATGTGCTTCAATAGGATAATTATTATTTGTTATGAACCTGTACGGCAATTAAATTGTAGTGGAGAAAACAATAGCCTAGCACAAAACACTATTATAATTTGGTTGGGTACTTATATAACCATTTGAAGACTTTGATAACATATTAGTGAAAATATATATTGTTTACTGCTAGGGCAACCATTTTGTGAGAATTTAGATTTTAAGTTCTCATGATCAATTTCTTTTCTCATTACTCTTTATTATGAAATATTAACATCCCCCGTTCAGTCTAAAATATGTCACGTCTTAGGTAGAGACACCATCTCCAAGATTTAACTTTAATTTTTTTTACATATATTCCAAATAATGGTAATCCCTAATTATTTTTGTGCTCAAACTTTATGTTACTATTTTTCTTAATGATGCAATATTCTGCAACACGATATGTATTGGAAGAAAGGTATTCATATTTTTGTATGCTTACTTTCTCTCATTTCCCAATATCTTCCACCATTTCATATATTCGTTCTACATTCTTGTTTACATGTATTGTTGTATCATGCAAATGTCGATATCATAATTAACTGATTCTCGGTTTTAGTGCGTGGCTTGCACATATGAATTTTTTTCAATCATGGTATCCACTACGCAATTGGTAGTGTCTTCTTACCACCACAAATATATATAATTTCGGTAGCACTTCATTTTAAATTGAGGGTTATTATTCTACGGAGATCAACTTTTTTACTAAATTTGTATGCTATTTATTTAAGGACAGAGAGAGTAGTCTATTAGTTTCAAAAGAGCATAAAGGCCATACTCTTATTATCATTCATCTCCAAGAATGTATTGCACTCGAATATTATTCATATTATTTTAGTTTGTGCCATCTCCCCATAATTTCAAACTACCGCTTAGTTTACTTCATGCACCTCATATATGTGACTTGCCTCTATTTCATTACTTTTTGAAGGGGATATAGATGGAACAAATCTATTATGTACTACGACCTTCGATCGGAAATAAATGTCAGTAATTTTGTACTAACTTAATACAAAGTTTGTTAAGTCACCAACACTTTCCGATCAGAGCGAGTACTTTATATTAATATTTCTTTAATTGAACACATATAATTGAATTGTAGCTATGTTAAAAAAGGAGGCATATATCATCTTAAAATGAGAAAATAAATATTAATTTTGGTATTGGTAAATAAACAATTCTGCATTATTAGTATGAAATTTTCTATTTTCTTCTCAAAAGATTAACACATATAGACTTGAGTGCAAAGAGTTAATCATCATTACAAATTTTGCGGAACGCCTCCTTACTTCACGTGGACTCTCTATCTTTATGGAGGGAGATACGTCAGACAACTGAATTTTTAATTATCATTGAAATTTTCACACAATTTTTATATGTGCACAATTTAGAGTTTTCTCTCTCAAAGTAATAAAAATGTGCAGACATAGTCATCAAAATATATGTATGTATTTTCTTTCACGCTGTACCCTCATTAACTAATTTTTTGTGGGTATCATTGGTATTTTTTTTGCCTACTTACTCTCTTCGACTCATATTACCTTTGGCAAATACGAATATATCTAGATCGGAGAGAGTACTATATTTTATCTTTTATACCCATATACCAATTCATGTCCATATATACCAATTCATGCTTTATAGGTAGCGCCTGTGTTCCCATGCCACGTTCTTGTTGTGGCATTTTGTTTTCCTTACATACATATTGTATGACATTGTCCGCACTGAGACGTAGTTTGAACACACTCAAACAATATTGTTCAAAGTAAGGAGTTGTTAACTCCAATACGGCTCCCATTAAGGAAATTGCATCACGTTACTTGCAGACTCCATCACATTTTTTCTAAACGGACTTGGACCACCCGTAATACGTGTCAAACTGACCGTGCTAAATCAGATTTGACTGTTACGTAACTATTATTCTCTAGTTAAATCATAGCCATATATTTTAGATCTAACTATCAAAATAATTCAGATGATGTGGATTAACGTGGTGTCTTTATTTTAGACCCCCGTATTGTGCTTTTAGTATATAGTAGATGTGTCGATGGATTTCGTGTCGCAAGAACACGGGGTACCACGCGACGGACCCGAAGATTCGAACGCAGGGGGCTGAACGTGTGAGATCTTGGATCGCGACGAAACACGGTGACGGAAGCCTCGATTGTCGGACGCGCAACGCACTGCAGAGAGGGAGACCGAGCTTTACCCAGGTCCAGGGCCCTCGTGGTGAGGTAAAACCCCTATTTCCTGCCTTCTTGTATTGCGACGCGACACCTCGCGAGGAGTACAAGGCCTTGGTTACAAAGCTCTAGTTGGCCAGAGGTTGAAGAACCTGCATGCCCAACTAGCAGCTTGAAGAAGATGAAGATCAGATTAGACCGTATCCCCTCTAAGGGGTGGCCTCCCTTCCTCTTATAGCGCCAAGGTCCTCCTTCCCCTTATCTTCTTGGGGAAGGGGTTGCCACACACGGCCAAGGAGGGAGGACAGCTGTAGACTAGGTTCTTCTGTAGACTTGGTCTTCGTAGGGTAGCGGCGCCGGTCCACAGGAGTGGGTGGAGGAGGCTGACGTCCTCCTCTGGCGCCCTGCACCGTCCATGCTATATTTAGGGGGGTGGCCAACTGCCACTGTGCCGCTTTGGGCAGGCACAGAGAAAGTTGGTCTCCTCCCTGTCGGGGGTAGCGTGGGCGGTACGCGGTCTTCTGCCCGTTGCCTTCTTGCCCCGCACGAAAACGTGCTTGGCTGACATGGGCGTACCTTCTCTCCTCACCAGCAGGGCTCATGAGGAGGTCTTCTGGTCCTTAGCGGTTTCCGTCGTCGTTCTCCTCACGAGGCACCTCCTCGTGAGGGTCTTCTCTGTGCTGAAGATTGTTGATTATCCCCTGGGCTGAAGATGGGCCGATGACGGGGCCCAGGAGCAGGTGGACCGGGATACCCCGGTATCCATTCCACCGACAGTAGCCCCCGAGAGCCCAGCCCACAACGCGCCCTCTTGAGGAAGCGAAGGGACGGGGGCCCCCGAAGCGACTGGGCCCTCCGACGGCACGCGTCAACTGCGCGGTCAGAGGACCATGTGAGGAAGCGGAGATCGTGGGCACGTGGCACCCCCACGTTGGCGAACGAAACGGCGCGGAGGTCGTGGGTAGTGGGGCAACGGGCGTTTTTCGAACCGTCGCATCAAGGCCGACGCTTCGGAAACCACGCCCTTGCTGCCCCTCCCTTAAAAGCTTGGTAGGGAAGGCCTCTTCCCCTTTTCCCACAACACACCGCCGCCGCCGCCTCCCCTCTGAAGATCTTGCGCATCCAAATCCCTTCTAGCTTCCAATCTCCTCGCTGCACCTCGCCCCCGCCCAGAGCAATGGCACCGCGCCGGGCCATCGGAGCAGCGAGGTCTTCCGGAGCGGCGCCGCGACCAGCGGCGCCCCTGCTTGAATCCCGCATCAAGAGCAGCCGCGAGCTCCAGACCGTCCGAGAGATGGTCGGGAGCAACAAGAATGAGTGGGGCGCCACCCGCATATGGCACGGCCGCGCGCCGCGGGACACTCTGCCCGCGACGGCGTAGCCCTTCTTCCTCTTCTCCGTCTTCGCCGGCCTGCTGCCGCCATTCTCCCCCTTCTTCCTGGCGATCCTGGAGACCTACGGGATCCAGGCCATCCACCTGCATCCCAAGTCCGTCACCTTGCTGGCGGTCTTCGCCTACGCCTGCGAGGCCTGGATCGGCATCAAGCCATCGGTGGCGTACTTTCGCCACCTCTTCTCCCTCCGGTCCTCTGGGCTCAACCAGAGTTCCGGATGCGTCTCCTTCATCGCCACCGCCGGGACAGAGGGCGACTTCATCGACTTGAAGTGGATGAAGAAGGTCGAGGACTTCCGTAGCCGCTGGTTCTTCGTCGACATCCTCGAGGAATCGGAGCTCTTCCTCGTGACGGGGATCCCTCCCGTCAAGCTCACCACCTGGGCCAGCGAGGCCCTGCCGGAGGAAGCCCTGAAGACGCTCCGCCCGCGGATCCGAGATCTCCGGGAGGCTGGCGTTACGGGGACCATGGTCGGGGTGGAGTTTGTCACCCGACGCATCGCCCCCCTGCAGGACCACCGCCGGGAGATCTGGGGGCACAGGTCCGGAGACGACCTCAGGCACCACCTCGGCGAGCTCAACGCCGACGCTCGGGAGAAGGTAATAAGAGCCTTCTTCTCTTCTGCTGCCATCCCCGCCATCCCGCGCAATGCCCTCCCGGTCTACTGCCTGGGCGCTCGGGAGATCAGCCGCATCACAGCGGGGGTCTTGAAGTTCAATGCTTGGGGTCCGTTCCTTGCCGATGGCGTTGTGCCTGGTCCCCTCCCGAGTGCACCAGCGGCAAGCTCGGAGCAGGGCTCGGCGGCTCGGGGAGCGGGGCCCTCGAGCTCAGGAGACGACGACGACGATGATGATGATGACACGGAGTCCGGCGGACGGCTGGTCTGCCGGAGGCGTCCTGAGGGCACCGTGGTGCTCTCAGATTCCTCCGACGACGACTCCACCTCGGCAGACGAGCCCACCGGGGGAGATGCCGACACATCCTCCTCGCGAGATCTGGAGGAAGAGGGGCGTCGAGCCCGCCTAGAGGCGGAGCGCCGCTCCAAATTCAACGATGAACGCGCCAGCCGGAATCCTGAGGCCGGGACCTCGCGAGGGAAGAAGCCGGCGGGCGAATCTTCTGCGCCCCCGCCTCCACCTCCCTCCCTCCCGAGCAAAAGAGGATGGGTGGAGCGAGACGCCTCGTGAGTATTCCTGCACAAAGACCTTTACCTTTTACCTTACCTTTCCCCTAACCTCATTCCCCTTCCTCCTCTTCAGTGATGCCGAGGAGAAGAAAGAGGAGAAGAAGAGGAGGACCGGTCCGGCCACGCCGGGCCCTGACCCGGCTGCGACGACCACACCGGCAACGCCGCCGCGCGCCGCCGGGGGAGAAGAGGATCGCGCGTCCACGGACGCGCCGTCCGCCCCGGGAGCCACCATGGCTCCCAGCACGACCGAGCCCCCTAGCGCAGGGGGCACACCAGAGATGATGGGGGCAGCTCCTGCTGCCCCCTCTGTAGCCAGTACCAGCACCACCCCGGAGGCACCTCCGGCAAGAAACGCTGCAACGCCTAGCTCGGGAACAGCCCCCGAGCCGAGCAGCGAGAGGAGGACGACTTCCACCGCGCCAGAGCCCTCCAGGGCCGCATCGCCTCCCCTGCCGGAGATACTGGGGAGGCCCGCGAGGATCGCCGCCGAGCCCCACGCTGCCGACCCCTGGGAGAGGGTGCTCGCGGCCGCGACTGGCGCCCTCCGCGACGAGGTTGCCAGGGCGCGCTCCGCTGAGCAGGCGCAGATCGACGAGGGCTGGGCCCTCCTGCACCATAGCCACTGAGAGGTGCCGCCTCCTGGACCAGCGCGCCGCCGAGCGCCGCGAACGAGCGAGGAAGGAGGCCGAGGAGATCCGCGCTAGCGCGGCCGAGGAGGCTGAAGAGGCCCTGGCAGAGGCCAGGGAATCGGCGAGGGGAGTCCTGGCCCGAGCGCACGAGGAGGCCATGAAGATCGTCTCCGAGGCGCGCCAGAGGATTCCCCCCACCGTCGGGCCTCCCAACCCAGCCCTGGCTGGGGAGGAGGCCAAGAGGGCAGCCCAGCACCTCCTGGACCAGGCAAGGACGAACGCCGACGGCCTGCTCGCCAATGCCCAGCAGAGGCTGGAAGAGGTCGAGGACCGGGAGGCCCTCGTCCACGCTCGTGAGGAGAGCGCTGACTCCCGGGCGGAGAGCCTGAGCCTGCAAGAGGCTGGGCTCGCCATCCGAGAAGCAGAGGCTCGCAAGCGCGAGCGGGGACTTCGCCTCCGAGAGGAGCAGCTCCAAGCCCTCGAGGACCGGCTCAACAGGGAGCGGGAGGCCCTGGAGAGCCGGGAGACGATGACCAGCCAGACCACTGCCGAACTGGCTCGGCAACAGGAGGCGCTGAACCAGCGCGAGGCTTCCCTCCAGGCGAAGATGGACCACATGTTGAACCAGCGGCGGATCAGCTTGGAGCAGGAGCTCGAGCGGAAGCGCAAGGAGACCACCGAGGCGTGCCGCGCGGACTTCCACGCCAAGAACGACGCCGCCCTCCTGATGTACAAGCAGAAGCGCGAGGCCCTGGAGCGCCGGGTCCGCGACATGGAGGCCGAGCTGAAGGGAGCGCACGAGGTGCGCCAGGGCGCCGAGCGCGCCCTCGCCAAAGCTGATGCCACCATCGCCTCGCTCCGGCGAGACGTGCAGAGGCTTGAGGAGGAGAACTCGGCGTCGGCCCTGCAAGGCGTGGAGATGGCCACCGAGCTCTAGGAGCTCAGGGACGCTGAGAAGGAGGCGAACGTGCTGCGGAGGCAGCGGGTGCGGATGTTCCACGGGTTCTCAGCCCACGTCATGGCGGTGGCGCACCGCCTGGGCATCCACGGGCTGAACCTGCCCACCGCCCCTGAGGACGACGGGTCGATCCTGCTCTTCTTCAGCCAGGTGGCCGAAGAGTTTGACGGCGCATCGGCGAAGGTCTTGTATCTCATCGACGCCGAGTGCCGGGAGCTGCTGGGGCTCGCGGGAACGAGGATCTTCTCCAACATCCAACGCCTTCGCCCCGACCTCAAGCTGGAAGAAGTACTGCGAAGGCCGCCTCCCCCGCCGCCCGGAAATCCTGACCGCGCAGCCGAGGCCAGGGCAGGGCGATTGTACCTTGCCCTTCGACGGCTGCAGGCCCTTTACGCCCGCCCTGGGGCATCCGCCCCAAGCTCCTCCAGCAGCGAGCACTCCGGCTCCACGGAATCCGGCAGCGAAGAGACGACGGACTCCGGCGAAGGAACGTCCTCAAGCTCCAGCGATGACGCCGGCGACGACGGGGGCAACGCAGCGGTCGCCCAGTAAGCTCCTCCTTGACTCCTCCAGAAGAACTAGGTTAGCTGCACACTTGGCAGCTGTCAGAAATTGCCCTGCTGGGCCAGTTTAAGTTGTAATCGCACTTAAGGCATTGTTCGCCAAATCGTCCTCATTTGCGCCCTTGCATATTTTTCCTCGTCTCGTCTTTGTCTGGGGAATGCTCTACGCCGTTCGGGGGCCAGCCTCCGAGCGGGACAGCAGCCTAACGCTTAGTATGCAGCTCGTGGTGCAAGGCTAGCGGGCACTGGCGCTCCAGAGGTGACTGTAATGGCATACAGGACTATTTCCCTGCAGCCCCCCAGGCGTTCAAGCACAACAAAGGCGGTCCCAGGAGAAGAGACACAAGGCCGCAGACAAGGACATCAGGAAACTTAGAGAAATCTACACAGATTGTGCGACTCTCACGCGCTCATGCGCCTTCGTGCGAGTGTCGCTCGAGAGGAGAGAGCACCATGGATCGTATGAGGTGACTGTTGCGGGTCCCTTCCCGAGTCAGAGCTCGATCCGTTCTGGGTTTTGCGGGCCTGCTGTTTTCCGGGCGAAGGCCCCAGCGCGGACACCGTGCTCCGGCTCTTTCTCAAAAGGCAATCGAGCGAAAACTCATGTTCGCGTTAAATCGCAACCAGTGGACCTCGCGAGGCTGGTGAGACCAAGACTCGCGACTCCAGACAGTTTCCACGGATTAGAAAGGATTAATGGCGAGTGAAGCTGCTGTTACACTTGGTTCCTTGCGCGGATGAAGAGCTCCGTTTCCTTGGCGAAGGCAAGGGGGTGACAACTTTTAAGCCCCCTTGCCCTATCCTCACGCTCCTGGGGACTGGGCCACCAAGGGCAGCGTATGCCTACACGCCCTCTGGCACAGGTCCCAGGGAGGCAAATCTGTCGAGGAAGCGCTCGCAGAGGTCCCTCCAGGACGAGATGGACCTTGGCGGTAGCCCGCAGAGCCACCGGCGAGGCTTTCCCTTTGTAGCCATCATGAACCAATTGGCCATGACACGCCCATCGCCTCCGGCCGCCCGAACACTGGCCGCGTATTGCTGTAGGAACTCCACGGGATCGGAGGTCCCATCGTAGCGCGCATCAGTGTCCGGCTTGAAGCGAGGCGGCCATGCCGCATGACGAAGGGGATCGGCGAGCGCCGCGAAGCCCCCAAAACCGATGTCGCCAACCTCGGGCTCGCCCTCTCCGATGGCCTCCAGGCCATCGAGGACTTGGAGACGCTCTCGGCGACGACTTGCGTAGACAGCGCGAAGGCGAAGACGGTGATGACGATCGTCACCCATGTCGACGCCGATCTTGAAGAAGACACACCACAGCCCCCTACCTGGCGCGCCAAATGTCGATGGATTTCGTGTCGCAAGAACACGGGGTACCACGCGACGGACCCGAAGATTCAAACGCAGGGGGCTAAACGTGTGAGATCTTGGATCGCGACGAAACACGGTGACGGAAGCCTCGATTGTCGGACGCGCAACGCACTGCAGAGAGGGAGACCGAGCTTTACCCAGGTTTAGGGCCCTCGTGGTGAGGTAAAACCCCTACTTCCTGCCTTCTTGTATTGCGACGCGACACCTCGCGAGGAGTACAAGGCCTTGGTTACAAAGCTCTAGTTGGCCAGAGGTTGAAGAACCTGCGTGCCCAACTAGCAGCTTGAAGAAGATGAAGATCAGATTAGACCGTATCCCCTCTAAGGGGTGGCCTCCCTTCCTCTTATAGCGCCAAGGTCCTCCTTCCCCTTATCTTCTTGGGGAAGGGGTTGCCACACACGGCCAAGGAGGGAGGACAGCTGTAGACTAGGTTCTTCTGTAGACTTGGTCTTCGTACGGTAGCGGCGCCGGTCCACAGGAGTGGGTGGAGGAGGCTGACGTCCTCCTCTGGCGCCCTGCACCGTCCATGCTATATTTAGGGGGGTGGCCAACTGCCACTGTGCCGCTTTGGGTAGGCACAGAGAAAGTTGGTCTCCTCCCTGTCGGGGGTAGCGTGGGCGGTACACGGTCTTCTGCCCGTTGCCTTCTTGCCCCGCACGAAAACGTGCTTGGCTGACGTGGGCGTACCTTCTCTCCTCACCAGCAGGGCTCGTGAGGAGGTCTTCTGGTCCTTAGCGGTTTCCGTCGTCGTTCTCCTCACGAGGCACCTCCTCGTGAGGGTCCTCTCCGTGCTGAAGATTGTTGATTATCCCCTGGGCTGAAGATGGGCCGATGACGGGGCCCAGGAGCAGGTGGACCGGGATACCCCGGTACCCATTCCACCGACAAAATGTTGTGATCCTACTGTTATTTTATTTGGGCTGGATTGTTATTGGTTTTCACTATAATGAAAATAAAGAGGCCAGGGCCCAAACCATTGAAAGGCCATGATACAAATATTAGGAAAAAAGTGTGCAAATTAGAAAATAATAAATTGGCTGAAAGAAAAGCCCAAAAGTAATGGCCTCTAAAAGGCCAAGCCCCAAAATCGAAAAAGGTGGTAAAAAGGGCCAGGCCCAAACAAGAATTGGATAAAAATATATAAACAAGGCTGAGTTATTGGGCTTGGCCCATATAGATCACTGAAATGGACTGGGCTGATTTTGATTTACATGTCTGCCACGTGTATGCCACCTGTATTCCATGTCAGATTGCTGATGTGGCCTCCTGCCACGCGTATGCCATGTCGGATTGCTGATGTGGCCTCCTCAAATTGCCCATGACGATAACGAATCATCATAAGCGTTATGATGGTCCAATATCATCATAGACGGTTATGACGATCTTAGTGAATTTGTCATGTTCGATCATCAACGACGCCCCATTTTTGACGATGATTTTTTCGTCATAAAATCGTCACAAATCAACCATTATGACGATTTTATAACAAATTTTGAGCGTCAGTAGTCAACACATTTCTTGTAGTGGAAATGGCAAGTTCTACCTTGTGAAGTCGGATGGTGATCTGCTGCTTGTGTTGTTGGGCGGTCGTTTGGAGGAAGATCAACCATTGGTGTACCATGTGGACATTGAGAGCCGCTCTCTTCATGCCATCAGTAACATTGGCAGTCGTGCCTTCTTCATCAAATATATCCGGTGTATCTCCATCGACAACAGAGTGCACCCGACACTTCGACCTGGCTGCATCTACTATGTCGATTTGGGTTATATCAGAGAGTACTTTGATGATATAAAGGCCTGGGATGAGTGGCCACGACGTGTGGATAGATTAGGATACTACGATCTGAGAAATGAACAAAGGCCATACCGTTTGGAGGATGTATTGGCTGCACACTGCAGACGTAAGGAGTTCAATGATTATTTCCTTCATCTCATGGAATGTAGCGACGATGAGATATATGATGAAGAGTGATGAACAGATCCAGCCTTGTATTATTTTCAACTTAGTTTGTCGTGAACATTAATATCATTATTGGCTGCTTTTGGCTGCTGTATGCAGTTTATGTATTATACTAAGTTTTCTGGATTTATTATACTGCTGTGAATTTATCCTATACTAGCTTCTAGATTTGCTACTAGATTTGTTACCATATTGGGCAAAAAATGAGGGCCAAAAGGTAATAATTATTGAAGAAAGATAGAAATAGAAGCTTTTCTAGATTTGATACTAATTTGATAAAAAGAGAGAGAACTGTTATAGAGAGAGAGGGAAAAAGGCGCTCTAAAAAAAAGCCAATTTGGGACGAGAGAGACAGAACCGAGCTCTCAGGTACAACCAAACGCGGTCTCGTCCTGTCCCACGCGGTCCCTTTCTACCAGCCCCACGCGACGCGGCCCCACACAACGCGGCTCCACACGTCAGCACGGAACGGTCAACTAAACGGGAATCCTCCTGTTCGAGATCCTTCTGAGGGTTTCAGACAAGGGCTTGGGGAAAACTGAGGAAAAACTAAGGAGCAGGGGAAAACTGAGTACAACTAAGGACCTGAGGGCACGAAAATAGAAATCCCTATAAATAATGCAATAAGAAAACTAGGATCAGATATGCAACAAGTTTAGATGGTTTGCCTTGGATGGCTTGTCCCTGGTCTTCTTCAAATTCTTCGAAGTTCCTCTCTTCCTCAAACTCGTCAACGGTCGGGTCTATCGTCGTGGAAATAAAATACAAACACACAATTAATCATACAAGCATGAGCACCACACCAATCATCACAAAAACTCATACAAGAAAGCAATAAACAAGTTTAGATAAAGGTTCTTCAATACACAAAGTTGAGTCAAGTTGTTGTCACAAAATTAGTGTTTTCAAGAATTAAAGTTACATAATTTGGAAATAGGACTATGCATAGAATCTAGTTTTTGGCAAACATCAAGTAGGTATCTTTCTCAAACAAAGTAGTGCACACACATGGACCAAATCTTCAGATATGAGTACTGATTATTTTCAAACAGTGGGTTATAAAGTTTTGACTTATTTTAATACAAATTCCTAGAATGTGGACTACAATCTAGAGTGAAAAAGAATTAAATAACTATAATAAAAGAAAGTAACCATAAAGGTTATTAATTAAAATTAATAAGCTACTCTTTATGAGTGTCTAAAAAAAATTGAAATAAAAAATATAGTTTTCCTAGTATTTTTAAAACAGATTCTAATTAGAAACTACACAAAGGGCACAATTAAAATACCATTTAATCTAGAAAATACCTACAGGTATGGGACCAGTGGCATTTGAAGGGCAAAACATTATTGATCTTACTGACTGCAATTGGTTTCATTCTATTTGAGTTTGTAATTTCTGAAATATTGATTTTACCAGTTTCTTCCATTTAAAGAATTGCTAAACAGTTTCTAGAAAAAAGGAGAAGGCTGCGTCTATGGACCAAAACTGGGCCACGGAAGCATAGTACTGGGCCAGACCCTAGACTAAAATAGCAAAGCTATGCTTTAAAATTCGTGCTTCAGGATACCTAGGCATGCACTGTTGTTGCTAGACTAGGAAACACACACACGCACACGAGAGCTGAGTGGAGCTCGGGAGAGTAGAGAGAGTGAGCTGAATGCTCCTTTTGCATTGCTTGAACTGATACAAAGGGGGGCTTATTTATACTACTACTAAGTGCTACGGGAGGTACTAGCTGGTAGTGTGAATAGCAGCATGGAGTCAAGCCGCCTCTATCCTGACATTCTGCCCTGACATTCTATCCTGAGTACTACAGCTATCCTCTGAACTGAGCTGAGATATTTGACCTGCTCATGGTGTGAAGTCACACGTTCACACCCCATGCCCATGTGCATGTAATACTACCACACATGCATGTGCTTAGCTAACAGGTTTGCTTAGGCTAACATTCACCCCCTCAAACCTGTTGCCATTATGCCAACTCCATAACGCCAAGCTTCTGTCTCATCTCCACGAATTTGACCCTGCCCAGCGCCTTGGTGAAAATGTCCGCAAGCTGACCATTAGTGCCAACATGCGCAACATCAATCTTGCCTTCTTTGATGCACTCACGAATGTAGTGGAACTTTGTATCGATGTGTTTGCTCCGATCGTGATGCACCGGGTTCTTGCTCAGCGCGATCGCTGACTTGTTGTCCACCATGAGATTCACCTTGGCCGGAGTGGTTCCGAGCAGCTCCGCGACAAGCCTGCTAAGCCACACAGCCTGACATGCTGCAGTAGCTGCAGCGACGTACTCTGCCTCGCATGAGGAGAGTGCCACCACCTTCTGCTTCTGTGATGCCCAAGTGACCACACTTGAACCGAGAAAGAAGACGATCCCGGTAGTGCTCTTGCGGTCGTCGATGTCCCCGGCGAGGTCGCTGTCGCTATACCCCACTAGCGTCGGCACCGCTGAGTCTCCCTTTTTGTACCTGCAGCCGTAGTTCGTTGTGCCACGAACGTACCTCAGTAGCTGCTTCACTGCAGCCCAATGCTGCTTCGCCGGTGACTCCATGAATCGGCTGAGAATGCCGACCGCATAGGATATGTCCGGCCTCGTGTTCACCAAGTAGCGGAGGCTACCGATGATGCTCCTGTATAGCGTTGCGTCCACCGCAGCACCAGCGTTCTTCTTCCCAAGCTTGAGTCTGCACTCCATGGGTGTGTGGCAGGAGTTGCAGCCACTCATGCCTGCTATCTCCAGGATTTTTTCAGCATAGCTGCTTTGCCCGATAGTGATCTCACCATCGCCTTGCTTGACCTCGATCCCCAGGTAGTAGCTGAGGAGACCAAGGTCACTCATGCAGAAAAGCCTCTGCATCTCATCTTTGAACTTGGTGATGTCGACGATGCTGGAGCCGGTGATGATGAGGTCGTCGACGTACACCCCAACGAGCAGGTAGTTGTTACCTGCAGTTCGTTTGTACACTGCGTGCTCCATTGGACAGCGCTTGAACCCAAGAGACATGAGTGACATGTCAAGCTTGGCGTTCCAAGCTCGAGGAGCTTGACGGAGTCCATACAGCGCCTTCCGGAGGCGTAGGACATGGCCCTCCTTGTTCCTCTTCTCATAGCCCGCAGGCTGATGCACGTACACCTCCTCGGCAAGATCACCATTGAGAAATGCCGACTTGACGTCCATATGATGGACTTGCCACCCGCTGTGTGCGGCAAGCGCGAGCAGCAGGCGCACCGTCTCCATCCGCGCCACTGGCGCAAACACCTCGTCGAAGTCCACCCCCTGTCGCTGCGCATAGCCTTTTGCGACTAGACGGGCTTTGTGCTTGACGATGTTGCCGGTGGGGTCACGCTTCACCTTGAAGACCCACTTGAGCCCAATGGCTCGCTGACCGGCTGGGAGTGTTGTGAGCTCCCAGGTCTTGTTCTCGAGGATCGCTGCCATCTCGGTGTCCATGGCTTGCTTCCAACAAGCCTCGCCAAGTGCCTCCTGCACACTGGCTGGCTCGTCGGCAGCCAACAAGAACAAGCCGCTGTACTCTGCCTCGACTTGTGTAGTGTCATTGTACAAGTCGTCCAGACGCCTGTAATGACGTGGTACAGAGTCAGAATCAAGGTTGGCGTCATGCTCGAGTGGCGTGGCCCACCCGTCATGAGCAGAGTGACAGCAGCAGGTGTACGCGGCTCCGGCGATGCCACCGGCATAGCCGCTGATTGAGGCGTCCCAGGGTTGCCGCCTGCACCCCCGGTGGTGACTGCCTCACTGTCCTCATATGCCACCGTGAACGTTGATGGCACAGCGAGCGCACTGGTGCACACCGTCGCTGTGTCTCCATTGTTCCACTCCCAGGAACGACGTTCCTCGAACACCACATCCCTAGAGATGTGTAGCTTCTTGGTTGCGGGATCATACAACCTGTAGCAGTATGTGCCCTCCTCATAGCCAATCATCACCATCGGCATTGATCGGTCCGAGAGTTTGTTCAACCCCGGTCCGATATTCTTCACATGTGCCATGCACCCGAATGTACGGAAGTGCTGCACATGTGGCTTCTTGTCGTGCCAGGCTTCATATGGGGTTTTCCCATCCACACTCCTTGTTGGCGCCCGGTTCAGGATGTACACCACCGTCCTCACCGCTTCGCCCCAGAACATGGCAGGCATGCCCATGCTTTTCAGCAGACACCTTGCCATTTCGACAACGGTTTGGTTTCTGCGCTCCACAACGCCATTCTGTTGTGGGGAGTACGACGCTGTGGTGAAGTGCTTGATGCCATTCTCATCGCAGAATGACTTGAACTCGCCAGAGTTAAACTCACCTCCGCGATCAGAATGGAAGGCGAGAAGTTTGCACCTCTTCTCTGCCTCCGCACGTGCCTTGATCTTGCAGAAATGAGTAAAGGCTTCATCCTTGCTCCTGAGCACTTCTAGCCACATGTACCTGCTGAAGTCATCAACGACAAGCAAAAAGTATTTGTTGCCGCTTGGTGTAGCCGGTGTTATCGGCCCGCACAAATCAGTGTGCACGAGCTCGAGCCTCTCCTTGGCTCGGTATGAGGATACTTGCGGGAATGGTCGTCGATGCTGCTTTCCAAGTGTGCAGCCATCGCAGACTTGTTCGACTTGGTCAATGATGGGCGCGCCTTGCACCATCTGCTTGCGCGTCATGTCCCGAAGTGCGCGGAAGTGGAGGTGGCCGTAGCGAGCATGCCACAGCCATGCCACATCGTCGAGCTTGGCCAGCATGCATACCGGCGCCGTCAAGTTTAGGCTAACTGTGTATAGCCGGTTCTTGCTGCGCGACACACGCGTCAGCAACTTCCGCGTGCGGTCGAAGATATGCAACTCGCCGTTCTCGATCAGGACCTTGCATCCCGCTTCATCCATCTGTCCCAGTGAGATAATATTACTTCTTAAGACGGGGATGTAATATACCTCTGTGAGAACACGATGCTCGCCGTTCTGGCACTTGAAGAGCACCGAGCCACGGCCGCGGATGCCGACAAGCGACCCATCTCCAAACTTCACCGTGCCGTGGACGCTCTCATCTAGCACCGTGAATGCCTCCTTTGTGCCAGTCATGTGACTGCTCGCACCAGTGTTGAGGTACCATACGTCCTCAGTCGTCCGCTTGGGGAAGACCTTCTCCTCGTTCAGGAAGACGGCCTCGCCGTCGTGTCCTGCGTGCGCCTCGTTCAGGAACACGGTTTCGTCGACGTGCTCCACGAGTTCCTTGTCGACGTCGTGGACATGTGCCAACATCAGTGCAGGCCCGCCATCGTCCTCACCGACCGCCAGGTTGGCGTGCTCCCGTCGTTCCTGGTCGCGCTTCTTCTTGCGACACTCCTTGGCCCAGTGCCCAGGGATGCCGCAGTATCGGCAATCGCCTTTCTTTTTGCCATTGCCTCCGGCGCCAGCGCTCGACGTGGGTCGGTCTCTTGCAAACGTCCTAGGTTTGGCTGCAGCCTTCCCCGTCTTGTCGCCACCAGTGGATGCGTATCCACCATGCTCTCGGCTGCGCTGTCATGCCGCCCACTCCTCCTCCGTGAGAAGTAGGCGCCCGGCCGCAGTTGAGTGCGCCGGCTCGTCGTCGAGGTCGTAGCGCTCCTCCATGGCTACTAGCCTGCCGCAGAGCTCTTCGATGCTCATGTTCTTGGTGTCACACAACGACTCAATGGCCATCGCCATTTGTCTGTAGCGTCGCGGCACAACTCTTAAGAACTTGAGTATCGCCTTGTGCTCGGACACGGGATCGTCCAAGAGCTCGAGATCGTTGACGATACTGGTGAGCCGCATAGCGAATGCCTCCACCGACTCGCCGTCGTGGAACCTTAGTGCCTCGAACTCAGCACGCCGCGTCTGCGCCTTGGCCTCGCGCACGCGCTCGACACCCATCCGCATCATCTTCACGGCGTCCCACGCCAGTTTGGCGGAGTCCTTGACCGCGAGTGTACGCAGCAACTCTGGCGGCACATTCCGCAGGATGACGCCTAGCGCACGCCGGTCGTCGCGCTCGCTCCCAACTCCGGTGTCGACCACGGTCCACAGGCCTTGCGCCTGCAGCTGGACGCGCATGACGAGCGCCCAGTCGACGTAGTTGGTGCGAGTGAGCACCAGCGCCGGTCCTGGCGCGTCGTGCTCGTGGATGACCCTCTCCACCACATGCACCTCGGCAGCACCATCATCAATGGTGAGCTGCCTCGGAAGTGCGGACAAGGGGTCCTGCTCCATCTTCTTTGTCCCTGACACCTCCGTCTTCTCGGCTGCGCCATTGCCTGTCATAGCCGCTGCGGATCAAACACCGCACAAGTACCAGACTTGGATCGAACACCAAGTGGCTCTGATACCAGATGTTGTTGCTAGACTAGGAAACACACACACGCACACGAGAGCTGAGTGGAGCTCGGGAGAGTAGAGAGAGTGAGCTGAATGCTCCTTTTGCATTGCTTGAACTGATACAAAGGGGGGCTTATTTATACTACTACTAAGTGCTACGGGAGGTACTAGCTGGTAGTGTGAATAGCAGCATGGAGTCAAGCCGCCTCTATCCTGACATTCTGCCCTGACATTCTATCCTGAGTACTACAGCTATCCTCTGAACTGAGCTGAGATATTTGACCTGCTCATGGTGTGAAGTCACACGTTCACACCCCATGCCCATGTGCATGTAATACTACCACACATGCATGTGCTTAGCTAACAGGTTTGCTTAGGCTAACATGCACGACGACTTGTTAGCTGCAACTCGACAGAGATGACTGAGCGGAGGCGGGGGCTCACCATGGGGAAGTCGTGGGTGACGGCTGCCATGCAGGGAGGACACGGAGGCGTGGGGAGGCTCGATTCGGGACACCCTGGCGCCTCGGACGTGCCGGCGAAGCACCAGGTCACTCACGCGGCGAAGACGAGCGCGGGCGTCGGGGCAGGCGGCTGCCGGCGATGGAGCTCGACAATGTCCCCTGGGGTTGATTGGAGACGGAGCGGATGATTCGGGGATGCGGAGGAGGCTCGAGGCCGTGCGGACGGCGACGCGCGCTTGGCGGGTGGCCCTGGAAGTCGGTTTGGACTGTTGGACGGGGGCGAGTGGAGCATCGAGGCCAGGACGACTGTGATGAACTTGACAGCGACGACCTCGCCGGTGAACTCCTGGGCAAAAGGGTAAGCGAATTAGGACGGATATTAAAGAGACAGAGAGGGAGGAGGCAAAGAAGAGGCAATAGCCTCGTATTGGGCGAGCTGCAACTCCACGCCCGTGCTCGGCTCGGTCTTGTCCATCGGCTGAGGAAGAAAATGAAGCAAGGCTTCATCTCTGTGAGCGGGGGAAGAGATTTGGGCAATGCACCTTGGGTGCTGGCACTAGTAGAAAAAGGGTCTTTGGTCCAGCACCCAAATGTCATCTGTCCCGGTTCGGCTCGCCAATGGGGACCAATGACAGGCATTGGTCTCGGTTCGTGCCGTTTGGGGGCCGGTCCCGGTTCATTTTGGGGAATCGGTCCTGGTTTATGGCATAAACCAGGACCAATGCCTCCCCAGCATGGCACGTGGCTCTCTGCGGAGCATTGGTCCCGGTTCATGGCATGAACCAGGATCAAAGACCCTCCCCTGGCTATAAATTGATACCCAGCCCTTTGCCCTTTGCCATAAAAATTTGCTGGATTGTGTGTGAGGTGTGGGTGCTAGTTTTTTTTTATTGCACACAAGGTGTTCGACGAAATGTCCATGCCACATTTAAGTTCGCACAACACGGTATCCTCCACCGAGGTTAGCAACCTTATCTTCTTCATCTGTAACTGATACAAAAATCTTGCATATGTGTCCATGCGGGTGATCATTTCACTATTCACGATGTTATTGTAATAGCTAATTATTATAACGCAGATCGATGCGCGGATGCGATGGATGTACGGCGACCTATGCAATTCTGATTTTATTGCAGGCCTGCATAAATTTATTGATGTGGCTAAGGCAAACAAAGTAGATAATTTTATGCCTTATCCCTGCGTCGACTGTCGGAATGTGACAGAGCACTCTGCCCCGAGAATCCTTCAAAGCCATCTGCTTCGGAGAGGTTTCATGCCCGGATATTATTGTTGGGCTATGCACGGAGAAAGAGGGGTTAGGCTGGAAGAAAATGAAGAAGAGGATGATGACAACTATCCTATGTCGCCTGAAGAATACGGTGATACTGCAATGGAAGACAATGAAGAAGAGGGAGGCGGCAATGAAGAAGAACAACGGGCATCGGATGAGCCCGCTGATAGTCTTGGTCGGGTCATTTCTGATGCAAAGCAACAATGCGATACAGAAAGGGAGAAGCTGAAGTTGGAGGCCATGCAAAAGGATCACAAAAAGTTGTTGTACCCAAATTGCGAAGATGGCAGCACAAAGCTCGGTACCACACTTGAACTACTGAAATGGAAGGCATAGGCTGGTTTATCTGAAAGGGATTTGAGAAGTTACTGAAAATAATGAAGCCGAAGCTTCCAAAGGATAACGAGCTGCCCGAGACAACGTACGAAGCAAAGAAGACTATCTGCCCTCTAGGATTAGATGTGGAGAAGATACATGCATGCAGTAATGACTGCATCCTGTACCGCGGTGAGAAGTACGAGAATATGGATAAATGTCCGATATGCACTGCATGTCGGTATAAGATCAGACAAGATGACCCTGGTGATGTTGAGGGCGATGACGAGCCCCCCAGGAAGAAGGTTCCTGCTAAGGTTATGTGGTATGCTCCTATAATACCACGGTTGAAACATCTATTCAGAAACAAAGAGCATGCCAGGTTGTTGCGATGGCACAAAGAAGAGCGTAAGAAAGACGGGAAACTGAGACACACCGCCGATGGGTCGCAGTGGAGAAACATCGAGAGAAATTACTCAAACTTTGCAGGTGACGCGAGGAACTTATGGTTTGGTCTAAGTACAGACGGCATGAATCCTTTTGGGGAGCAGAGCTGCAGTCACAGCACCTGGCCCATGACTCTATGTATCTACAACCTTCCTCCTTGGTTGTGCATGAAGCGCAAGTTTATTATGATGCCAGTGCTCATCCAAGGACCGAAGCAACCCGGCAACGACATTGATGTGTACCTAAGGCCATTAGTCAATGAACTATTGCAGCTGTGGGCAGAACCAGGTGTAAAGGTGTGGGATGAGCACAAACAGGAGCCATTTGACCTACGAGCGTTGCTGTTCGTAACCATCAATGATTGGCCTGCTCTTAGTAACATTTCAGGACAGTCAAACAAGAGATACAATGCATGCACGCACTGTTTAGATAAGACTAAAGGTACATATTTGGATAAATGTAAGAAGGTTGTGTACCTGGAGTGTCATAAATTTCTTCCGACCAATCATCAAGTAAGAAAAAAAGGCAAGCATTTCAACGGTGAGGCAGATCACCGGAAGAAGCCTAAGCTCCCTAAAGGTGCTGATGTATTTGGTATGGTGAAGGACCTAGAAGTAATATTTGGAAAGGGTTCTGGCGGTCAATCTATTCCGAAAGACCCCATTACCGGACACACGGCCATGTGGAAGAAGAAATCTATATTTTGGGAGCTTGAGTATTGGAAAGACCTAGAGGTCTGTTCTTCAATCGATGTGATGCAAGTGATGAAGAATCTTTGCGTGAACCTGCTAGGCTTCCTAGGCGTGTATGGGAAGACAAAAGATACACCAGAAGCACGGGAGGACTAGCAACGTATCAAAGACCCATATAATAAGCATACTGATAAAGGCCATCAATACTTAAGCAGCTACGCTCTTACCAAAGCTGAGAAGGAAATCTTTTTTGAATGCCTGAACAGTATCAAGGTCCTGGCTGGGTTCTCGTCAAATATAAAGGGAATAATAAATATGGCAGAGAAAAAATTCCAGAACCCGAAGTCTCATGATTGTCAAATGATTATGATGCAGTTGCTTCTGGTTGCATTGAGGGGGCTTCTACCGGAAAATGTTTGAGTACCCATTGTGAAGCTATGTGCATTCCTCAATGCAATATCTCAGAAGGTGATCGATCGAGAAAGTCTAGAAAGGCTACAAAAGGATGTGGTCCAATGTCTTGTCAGTTTTGAGTTGGTGTTCCCCCCGTCCTTCTTCAATATTATGACGCATCTCTTAGTTCACCTAGTCGATGAGATTTCCATTCTCGGTCCTGTATTTCTACACAATATGTTCCCCTTCGAGAGGTTCATGGGAGTCTTAAAGAAATATGTTCGTAATCGTGCAAGGCCAGAAGGAAGCATCTCCAAGGGCTATGGAACAGAGGAGGTCATTGGGTTCTGTGTTGACTTTCTTCCTGACCTTAAGCCGATCGGTGTTCCTGAATCACGGTATGAGGGGAGACTGAGTGAAAAAGGCACGCTAGGAAAGAAAGCAATAATATTTAGGGACGGGCATTCTTTGAATCAAGCACACTACACAGTTCTACAAAGTTCTACCTTTGTGGCTCCGTATATCAAGGAACACATGAATGTTGTACGCTCCAAGTTCCCGGGGAAGGATGACTACTGGATTAAAGAAAATCACATGGAGACTTTTGGCACTTGGTTGCAATTACATCTCATGAATGACACCACTATTGGAGATCAGCTCTACTTGTTGGCCGCGACACCATCTGCGACTGTATTGACTTTCCAAGGGTACGAGATAAATGGGAATACATTTTACACGATCTCCCAAGATAAAAAGAGCACTAACCAAAACAGTGGTGTCCGCTTTGATGCAACATGTGACAATGGGAAAAAGGACACATACTATGGTTACATAGAGGAGATATGGGAACTTGACTATGGACCTACTTTTAAGGTCCCTTTGTTTCGGTGCACTTGGGTCAACATGAATGGAGAAGGGGTAAAGGTGGACCAGCTGTACGGAATGACAACAGTGGATCTCAAGAATCTAGGTTACAGAGACGAACCATTCGTCCTAGCCAATGATGTGGCTCAGGTTTTCTATGTGAAGGACATGTCCTCCAGACTGAAAAAAAGAAAAAATAAGGAAACGAATACATCAGACGATGAGTCCAGGCGTCACATAGTTCTTTCAGGGAAAAGAAACATTGCGGGAGTCGAGGACAAGACAGACATGTCAGAAGATTATGATAAGTTTGAAGAAATTCCGCCCTTTACCGTGAAAACTGACCCTTGCATCCCATTAAATAATGAAGATGCTCCATGGTTACGGCCTAAGAAGCGATCATAGGCAAGGGATCAACATAAGCGATGGAGGATTATTACCCTAAACCCTAAACCCTATGTAAATCTATGTAATGTATGAAAACTATGACACATCATTTTGTGAAGGATTTTTTATGATGTTTGCAATTATCCAAGTTCAATATTTTTCCTTGCAGCTATGACACATAATATTGGAGTGATTCAGTCATAGTCATGCCTAGCCCTATAAACGTCGCCACTGTAGTCGTCGTAGTCACCGACGTTGTCGTCGCTGGCATCAGAGTCGCGGTAGTCGAACCTCGGCGGGTGAGCACGCGTGGGCTGAGACTGAGGGTAGCGCAGGCGGGGGCCACAGTAGGCCATGACGCTCTGGAGAGTCCGGCCACGCCACCACAGCCGACGGCCAGCCTCGTTGAAGTTTGAACAAGGTGGGCCGTCCTCCTCGTGCCTGGCAAGCGCACTCTCACGCCGATTGATGAAGAAGGCGTCCCAAGTCGGGCTGTAGTCGGGATGCCACTGGGGATTCCTCCGCTGCTCTGGCGTGAGCTCGAAGTAGTAGTGGTTCATGATGGCCATCTGACGCGCCACACCTAGAGGGACAGGAGGGACCAGTACGCCTCCGACGCTCAGCATCCAGCCGGTGGGGACGCGGTAGCCCGGCGGGCAGGGGTAGTTTGAGGCGCAAAGCGCCTCTGCCTCCCGGGGGGTTAGAGATACGATGGAGGCCATGAGAGAGAGTGATGAGGTTTGCAGATATGAGTCTAGATGTGATATGTAAATGGAGGCCAAGCCTACATATATATAGTGAAAAAATGGCGGGAAGACGGAGGCGGGAAAAGGTGGAAAGCGCGGGAAGAAAATAGGCGGGAACGCAGTGACGCGGGAAACCATCTAACCTTTAGTCCCGGTTGGTGTGTACAACCAGGACTAAAGGTGGTTTTTGTGTCATCTAACAAAACTGTCGGTGGGATAAGAACGTGTGGGTAACCTTTAGTCCCGGTTGGTGGACACAACCGGGACTAAAGCTGTCGGCAGGATAAGGACGCATGGGTGGATGCACTGCTCGATGAGATAAAGCATGTAGCGCATGACGCCCCTGTCGGAGGAACAAGACAAAGTAGAAGCGGTGTCGTGCCTATAAAAGGAGCATCAATACGCCATGGCAAGCAGCTCAACAAGCCAACCTAGAAGGTAGGGAGAGTTTCATCCCCATGGATGGAGGACAGGGTTGGGAAATCTCCCGTGGTGGAGCTTCTCGAAGATGTCATTGGTGCCCACGCCCTACGGCATCTTCGGAAGCTCCGCCTCAGAAAAATTTCCATGCAAGCCCGTGAAAGACTCCATCTCCTCTAATAGTATGTTGGGTAAAGGGTTGGGAAATCTCCCGTGGTGGAGCTTCTCGAAGATATCGTTGGTGCTCACGCCCTACGACATCTTCGAAAGCTCCGCCTCGGAAAAATTTCCATGCAAGCCCGTGAAAGACTCCATCTCCTCGAACACTGTTTAGGCTATTTCATGCGTCGAAAAGGAAAACTTCCTCCTGCAACATCGTAAGCCATTCCAAGATGCACATGTGTGCACAATATGGGCACATTATCACAAACTATGCCCTGATTCTAGCCATAACATTGGTGGTTTGACCTAAATGCCATGAAACCTCGAACATGATAGGTCATTTTGTGAAGGATTTTTTATGATGTTTGCAATTTTCCAAGTTCAATATTTTTCCTTGCAACTATGACACATAATATGATACCACGCGAAGGTTTCACATTGTTTGGATCATTTTTGAATTTCTTATGCCCGTTTCAAACTATATTCAAAATGGCGGGCATGAAGCTTCTTAGCCCGGGGCTGAGCCTCGCTAAACTTGAAGTAGATCTCTGGTGAAATAGCATGTTGTGAACCTATAAATGATTTTTAAAAAAAATTCACAAGCATTATATCCTGTACTTGTAGTTCAAATCTGGGCACCCTCCTATCGAATCGGCATGAATTTGTCTTTTTCATGAGGGATGGACGGTAAGGTTTCTGATACACCGGTTGGGAATTGGTCCATCTAAGGTGGTCTAGTATTTTTGAAAATTGGGTTGGTGCCAATGCCAAACTTTAATTTGGTGGTTCCTTCATAGAACATCCCAATTTCGGCACCTCAAAAATGGAAATTGGCTATTTCATGTGTCGAAAAGGAAAACTTCCTCCTGCAACATCATAAGCCATCCCAAGATGCACATGTGTGCACAATATGGGCACATTATCACAAACTATGCCCTGATTCTAGCCATAACATTGGTGGTTTGACCTAAATGCCAAGAAACCTCGAATATGATAGGTCATTTTGTGAAGGATTTTTTATGACGTTTGCAATTTTCAAAGTTCAATATTTTTCCTTGCATCTATGACACATAATATGACACCACACGAAGGTTTCACATTGTTTGGATCATTTTTGAATTTCTTATGCCCATTTCAAACGCGTTAGTGCATTTTTAATTAAAAATGGTAAAATTGTTAATAGTTTGTATGGTTAGAATAAATAATTTTGAAAACAGAAAATATTTTGGGATTAGTTATTTAAATTGAAGCACTTTTCCTGCTGAAAGTTTTTTCAAATTCCAAACTATGCAATAAATATATGTTAATGCATTTGTAATTAAAAATAGTAAAATTGTTTAGTTAGAATTAATAATTTTGAAAACAGAAAATGGTTTTGGATTAGTTATTTAAACTGAAACACTTTTCCTGTTGAAAGTTTTTTCAAATTTCAAATAAAAGAAAGTTTTTTCCTGTTAAAATGAAAACAGAAAGTTAAAACAGAAAAACAAAAAAGAAAAACATTGGTCCCAGTTCGTGGCATCAACCGGGACCAATGGATCAACGGTCCCAGTTGATGCCACGAACCGGGACCAATGATCCTGGGCACGTGGCGGCTCAGCAGCGCCCCCCGCCCAGGTCATTGGTCCCGGTTCATGGCATCAACCGGGACCGTTGATCCATTGGTCCCGGTTGATGCCACGAACCGGGACCAACGACCCCGTAAAATATAACTGCCAGCTTCTTCTTCCCCACTCCCCCCTCAATCTCACGAAAACGGCTAAGGAAATTGCGCGCGGAGCGATTTGACGCCGGCAAGCTACCCGTCTCCGCCGCCGCCGTCCTCGGAGAGCGCCGCCGCCGCCGTCCTCGGTGAGCGCCGCCGCCGCCGCGACCTCTCCCTTTTCCCCCCGCGCTGCCGCTCATCACCTTCTCTCTCTGCAGGTGCCCCCAGCGCCGCCGCCCCCCAGCGCCGCCGCGACGCTCGGCCCCGTGCGCCCGCCCCGCGCCCCCAGCGTCGCCCCGATGCCCCCCTGCGGCCGCCCCGCCCCCCAGCGCCGCCGCCCCCCTTCGACGGTGAGCTCCTCGGGAGGGAGCTTCCCGGCCCGGCCGGCCGACCCTTTGGCCAATTTTTTTTGTTATTTGTATGTATTTTCTTATTTGTTATTAATAGTAAATCTTATTGTTATTTGCAATAAATCTTATTGCAAAATAATATTTATGAAATCTTATTGCATTTTGTAAACTCATTTAAATTGACGTTCGCACATGAGGGTTAATATGGCCACCTCTAATATGACTTAGTACTTAGGGCATCTCCAGCGGGCTGACCCATTTCAGACACCGAATCGGTCCGATTTGGTCCGTATGGGTCGGTCCGCGGAGAGCCAGTCCGGCTTTGTCCGGATGGGTCGTGGGGTGCACCCAGCGGCCCGACGCAAATTTTTTTTTGATTTTTTTATTACTTATATAATACATAGAAAATAAAAAAACATAGAAAATAAAAAAAACATACAAAGCCCTAGCAAGGGCTTTGGGGGCACAGGGGGCGGCGGTGTCGTCGTCCTCGCCGCGGCCTACTCGTCGTCCTCGTCGGCGAGGTCGATGAAGGTCGGCTGCGGCCACGGCCAGTTGGCCGCAGGCGGTGGAGGAGGACGAGGGGCAGCAGGTGGCGGCGGCGGCGGGCCTGGAGGAGGAGGCGGCGGTGGCATCGCGGCACGCTGCGGTGGCGGCGACGGTGGTCGGCCGTGCTGCTGGTGCACTGAAATGGCCAGCGTAGTCTCGTAGCCGGTCCACCGCCTCTTCTCCTCCTCCTCGGAGACGAGGAGGGCGACCCAGAGCTGCTCGTCCTTGGTCAGCGGTGGCGGGGACGGCGGCGCCTCGCCGCGCTCCATTGCGTCGAGGATGCCGTAGGCGACGCTGCAGCAGAAGTCCTCCATGTCGTCCCTGGGCTCCTCGCCAGGGATGTCATCGCCGCCCACCTCCTGCTTGACGTGGACCTCCGGCGGCGCCTCCTCCTCATCGTCGTCCTCCTCCATCTCCTCAATGAAGGGTTCCCGCTGCGGCGGCTCTGGCCCCGGCTCCAGCATGTATATACCGGCGAAGGGGTTGGGGTTGGCCTCCCCTAGGAAGGCCGCCCACCGCACCGGGTCACGCTCCCGCGGCCCGAAGTTGTCCCACCATTGGCTATCGTAGCCAAAGGCGGGAGCGGCGCGGAGGCGCGCCGGCAACAGCGCGCGGCGGCGGCGGATCTCGGTCACCCGGTTCGGGCCGTAGCGCGGCATCGGCGGGACCGGCACGCGCCGGTTGTTCAGGTGCCACCCACCGGGGAGGCTACAGTCCGGCCAGTCGACGCTCTGGCCGCAGCAGTACAGCGCCTGGCAGTGAGTCACCGGAATGTACCGGCGATCACGCTGGCGCGGTGGCTGCGGCGAGGCCATCCTGGCGCTGCGCGGTGGAGACCAGCGTCGAGGTGGTGAACGCTAGCGCCGAGACCCGCTGGCCTCATGGTCGTGGCTGCCCTTCTTCTAGAACCCCATGGCTGGGCTGTCGTGGCTGGGCTGTGGTGGCTGTTGCTGTGGCTGTGGCGGCTACGGTGGCTGTGGCGATGGAGGCTGTGGTGGCTGTGGCTCCGTTGTGGCCTCCTTTTAAAGGAGCCAGTGGCCGAGCGTCCAGCGGCCGCCATGAATGCCTACGCGCGACAGCCCAAGCGGCACGCCACGCCGGCGTTGATGCCGTGGCAGGCATTGAAGGCGGCCGCTGAGGGCGGGGCGCCCGACGCGCACGCGCTCTGACTCGAGGCGACGGGATGCACTGACGCGGGCGGATGCATCGCGTTGGAGAAGACGTATCGACGCGGGTCGATGACAGGTGGACCAGGGGAGGACGCGTGCCCAGTCCACGTGTGTCCGCGCAGACCCATCGCTGCCCCAAATTTGGGCCATGGATGGGTGTGTCCTCCCCCCTGGACATGTTTGGGTCGGCCCGCTGGGTGCTATTTTTTCGGCCTGTTTGTCCGATCGGACAGAAACAGACCCGCGTTGTCCGTTTGGGTCGGCCCGCTGGAGATGCCCTTAGTTATTTAGTTAGGTTAGATTGCAGTTAGTATATTACTTAGTACTTAGTTAGAAGTTAGTATTAGGTAGTATTTGTATATTACTTAGCACATTGTAGAAATAGGAATCAATATAGAAATAGGAATAGGAATCAATATTACTTAGTACATTGTAGTAGTTAGTATATTAGTTAGCACATTATAGAAATAGGAATCAATATTACTTAGTACATTGTAGTAGTTAGTATATTACTTAGCACATTATAGAAATAGGAATCAATATTACTTAGTACTAGGTTAGTATTAGTTAGTATTTGTTTGTTAGTATTAGTTAGTATTAGGTTAGATTTTTGTTAATATTAGTTAGAAGTTAGGGTTAGTTTGTTAGTTAGAATTAGAATTAGTTAAAATTAGTTTTAGCATGCATTTTGAATATATAGCGTGCATTCTAACTAACAAATGTCGGTATATTGTAGAAACTATGGATCCAGCACATAGAAAAAGTCAAGATGATGAATACTTCCTCCAAGGAATGATCCGAGAAAATGCAGATATCGATGTCACCAGGACGTTTCTGAACGATTCTGGTGAGGGAGATGAATCTCTCAACTGAAGAGACGGCTCCGGTGAGGTAGAAGCTTGGGACGGGAGAGAAGCCGGTGAGGGAGAAGCCGATGAGGGAGAAGCCGACGAGGGAGAAGGCGATGGCTCCGGCCGAACCTTAAATCTCGGAAACTCCGGCGAGGTGTATATATGTTTTTTTGTAATGCCCGACTGTCTATATATATACATGCATATATTAACACTCTTTCTTATTTTAGCCCTCCGGATCGAGCACTTCTTCCGTCAGAACGAAATGAGGCCCAAAAAAAAGTTGGATAACACTGTGAGATATAGGATCGAAGTGGTCGGTGTAGACGGCGAACCGATAGCTCCTGAGGATGTCGCAAAAAAAATTGTCAAGCAATGCGGAGTTCTCGTGAGGGACTACATCCCGATCATCGTTCAAGAATGGAATCGGCCAAGTAGTGGTGGAGTCCCGTATGTCAACGACATTTCTAAAGATAAGCTTTTTGACAAGCTCATGATTAATTTCCTCCTGCCGAGGCCAGATGTGAATCCAGATGAGGAGGCGAGAGCAAATAAGGAGCTCATGAAAAGAGTCAAGAAGTTTGCTCTGATCAAGATGGCCGAGGCATTCAAGAACTGGAAGAAGAAACTGTACCTTAAGTTTGTCAAGTTAGACAAGACTCTAGATTTTAATCAAGCCGGCTATGCTAAGTTAAGACACCAGTGGGATGATTTTGTGAAGTACAAGACATCGGAGAAAGCTTTGGAAAGGTCGAGAATAAATAAGGAGAACGCTGCTAAGAAAGTGTACACCATAATATGGGGTCTGCTGGCTACGCCGGTTGCATGCCTAAGTGGGATGCACTTGAGGTCAAGTATATTGCTGCCGGGATCAGACCAGAGCCCACAACATGGACACTGTCGATGGATTTCGTGTCGCAAGAACACGGGGTACCACGCGACGGACCCAAAGATTTGAACGCAGGGGGCTGAACGTGTGAGATCTAGGATCGCAGCGAAGCACGGTGACGGAAGCCTCGAGTCATCGAACGCACTACGCACTGCAGAGAGAGACATCGAGTGTCGATGGATTTTGTGTCGCAAGAACACGGGGTACCACGCGACGGACCCAAGGATTCGAATGCAGGGGGCTGAAAGTGTGAGATCTTGGATCGCAACGAAACACGGTGACGGAAGCCCCGATTGTCGAATGCGCAATGCACTGTAGAGAGGGAGACCGAGCCTTACCCAGGTTCAGGGCCCTCGTGGTGAGGTAAAACCCCTACTTCCTGCCTTCTTGTATTGCAACGCGACACCTCGCGAGGAGTACAAGGCCTTGGTTACAAAGCTCTAGCTGGCCAGAGGTTGAAGAACCTGCGTGCCCAGCTAGCCGCCTCCAAAAGATCAGATCCCTTCTAAGGGGTGGCCTCCCTTACTTTTATAGCGCCAAGGTCCTCCTTACCCTTATCTTCTTGGGGAAGGGGTTGCCACACATATGGCCAAGGAAGGGTGGACAGCTGTAGACTACGCTCTTCTGTAGACATGGTCTTCGTAGGGTAGTGGCGCCGGTCCACAGGAGTGGGTGGAGGAAGCTGACGTCCTCCTCTGGCACCCTGCACCGTCCACGCTATTTTTAGGGGGGCGGCCAACAACCACTGTGCCGCTTTGGGCAGGCACTGCGAAAGTTGGTCTCCTCCCTGTCGGGGGTAGCGTGGGCGGTACGCGGTCTTCTGCCCGTTATCTTCTTCCTCTGCACGCAAACGTGCCGAGCTGACATGGGCGTACTTCCTCTCCTCACCAGCGGGGGCTCATGAGGAGGTTTTCTAGTCCTTAGCCGTTTGTGTTGTCGTTCTACTCACGAGGCGCCTCCTCGTGAGGGCCTTCTCCGTAGCTTGGGTCATTGATTCTGAAGATGGGCCGATGACGTGGCCCAGGAGCAGGTGGACTGGGATACCCCGGTATCCATAGCACCGACAGTAGCCCCCGGGAGCCTGGCCCGCAAACGCGCCCTCTCGAGGGAGCGAAGGGCCGGGGGCCCCAGAAGCTGTTGGGCCCTCCAACGGCACGCGTCAACCATGCGGTCAGAGGTCCATGTGAAGAGGCAGACGCTGCGGACGCGTGGCGCGGCCGCAACTGGCGAGATGAAACGGCGGGTGACGTTACAGTCTCTGAGGCGTCAAACCGTCATAATGACACGTCGCTTGACTGCGGAGCACTGCGCCAATGCTTCGATTCCCGCGCAGGGATTTGACGCATCGACGCTGGATGCCCCCCTTAAATAGATCCTCCTCGAGATCTCCGGCACTTCACCTCCTTCCTCCAGTGCCACTTCTGCTTCTGCGCCCCTGAGCTCATGGATCCCTCCAACTCCTCTGTCGCCGCCGGATCAAGCTCTGGGGCGAAACGCCGCGGACGCCCCCCGGGCAGCGGGAACAAGGCGAAGGTTCCCGCCCGGTGGACGCCCGGTGCCAGCGGCCCCCTCCGGATCGGTGCACCGCGGCAGGAAGAGGCGAGCCGCGCCGCCCTGGGGACCTCCAGCGCCATGACCCTCCGGGGTCCAGCGCGCGGGGGCGCTCTAAACTCGCCGTCGCCGCTGGCGGCGGCGCCTGCTCCCCGCGCCTCAGGGAGCATCGATCGAGTCCTCCGGGAGGTGGAGGCCCCCCTTCCCCCACCGCAGATCTTCCGGCCCCGCCGGCGAACGGAGTGCTGGCCACTCCGCGCCACCTGGCGGCGGCGATGCTGGGACCCCTCACCGGCCCGGGGTCCCGCTTCTTGGAGCTCCTCGTCGTCGTCGATGCCCCAGGTTTCAACTCGCTTCGGCTGCCCGACGCCATGCGGAGGGTGATTTACGCCCCCGGCGCGGCCGCCGGGGAGATCACCCTTGGAGAGCAGAGCAGGCCAGACCTCCTCTGGCCTATGGACATCCTTCTTGGGGTGCGGCAACGCCGTCCTCTCCGGCCGCTGGAGGGCCTTCGCCCTCGTCCACCGCCTCCGCGTCGGCGACCACCTCGTCTTCTGCTTCAAGCTGGGGACGCTGGAGGCCTCGGTGCGGATCTTCACCGCCGGCGGCGTCCGCCGCACCTACCCCCAGGCCGCGGCGCAGTGAAGAGGTGGCCCTGGCGCGGTAGTCCTCTGGGGAGGGGAGCTAGTCTCCTCTCCTCTTTTGTCGCGTAGTCCTCGCCAGCGGGGTATGCCCCGCCGTGCTTTTGCTCCTTCCCCCACTGGGGGTGTTTTAATGAAATCCGCTTTGTTAGTCACCTTGCTGTACTTCATTGTCCTGGTCGTTTGCTCGCTCGAGAGCCCTAGTGAGCTGTTGGCATTGGCGGGAAGCCTCCCTTTGCCTCAGAGCTCGAGATGGGGTCGGCGTCGACGACACATTGGACGATTCCTGAGACAAGAAGTTGAAGAAAGAGTTGGAAAACAAAAAAACCCCAAATCCCCAAAAATGGAAAAACAAATCGACAAAACAAACGAAAAAAGAAGGCGAATAAGATGCCCCTGTGACCGGCACATGGACCTTCTCCGTCGTGGAGGAGCGCAGCACTATCTGTGCCAGCAGCTAAGAGCAAATTGCCGCGCGTGGCGATTCACGGGGCCTTCCTCGTCGTTGAGGGAAGCTGGACCCTCACGGACGTGAAAACGTCGACGCTTAAGAGAGCCCAGAGACCGTCGACACCTCACAAGGGTTGCTCATGAGGTGAAGGGCCTGGTGCGGACCTCCGGATCTGCGTCTCCTTCGCAAGATGATCGGAGCGGCCTTGGTCTTCAATAATCCTGCCACGTTAGGCCTTCCTCGGCAGAGGGAATCTTCCCGCAGATGCTGGTGCATCGACGCATCCTTGCTCCCTCGTGAGGGTTTCTCACGAGGGGTAGGTCCTTAGCGGGTGCCTTAGGGCACACCTTGGACTTTTCCTCAAAGATTTTTTATTTTCCGATGTACTTCGCGAGGAACTAAGCACCATGGGTATTTGGAGGTGATCGATAACAGGGCCGTCACCCCCGACCAGAGCTCATTCCCTTCAGATTTTTCGGGCTCGCTGTTTTCCGGGCGAAGGCCCCAGCATAGACACCGTGCCTAGCCCCCTTCCGCGTGGAGTACAACAGAAAATAAATGGACTTCATGCCATTTGATGTCATGCCAAAGAAGAGGCACTATGATGCGCTTTAACTTAATATCAGTGCTTAAGAGCAGGTTGAGCTGATACAAGTGCCGTGAAAACGGTATTTTTCCTCGTGAGGAACCTAAGGGTAGAACTTTCGCAGATGAGCTATGTTCCACGGGTTCCCCACCGGCACGCCTTCTACGGTTTCCAGCCGCGCCGAGCCTGGCCTGGCGATGTGCGTCACCTTTAAGGGCCCTTCCCACATTGGAGACATCTTGTGCAGGCCCTCGCGAGAGAGTATTCTCCTCAGCACCAGGTCGCCGACCTCCAGTGTCCTTGCTCGAACATGGCGGCTATGGTAGCGGCGTAGTCCTTGCTGGTACCTCGCGGCGTGGAGCGCGGCTTGGCACCGAGCTTCTTCGAGCAGGAGGAGGCGATCCTTGATGAGGTCCTCTTGGCGAATTTCGTCGAAGGCGAGCACTCTTGGCGATCCGAACTTGACATCGGTGGGAAGAACAGCCTCCGCCCCATAGACCAGGAAGAAAGGGGTTTCTCCAGTGGGTTTGGTGGCGGTAGTCCTGATGGACCACAAGATGGATTGGAGGTTGTCTAACCATTTTTTGCCGCAGGCTTCGAGCTTGGCGTTGAAGCTTTTTGTCTTGAGTCCTTTGAGGACCTCGGCGTTAGCACGCTCGGCTTGTCCATTGCTCCTGGGGTGTGCGACGGAGGCAAAACAGATCTTGACGCCGGTCGATGCGCAGTATTCCCGGAACAGTCCGCTGGTGAACTGGCTGCCGTTGTCGGTGATGATGCGATTAGGCACACCAAAGCGACAGACCAGCCCATGGATGAACTTGACTGCGGACCTGGCCGGAATGGTGCACACCGGCTCCACCTCCACCCACTTGGTAAACTTGTCGATGGCGACATAGAGGTAGCGGTAGCCCCCTTGCGCTCTGGGAAACGGACCAAGGATGTCTAGCCCCCAGACTGCAAAGGGCCAAGTGAGTGGGATGATTTGCAGCTCTTCCCCTGGTTGATGTATCTGCTTGGCGTGGAATTGGCACGCCTCGCACCTCTTGACCATCTCCGCCGCATCTCCGAGCACCGAAGGCCAGTAGAAGCCACTTCGATATGCCTTTGCGGCTAGAGTTGCGGCAGAAGCGTGATGGCCACACTCGCCGGCGTGGATGTCCCTGAGAAGCTCTTGGCCTTGGTGAGTAGATATGCACTTTAGAGCGACGCCGTTTGGGCGATGCCGGTACAAGTCACCATCCTTGACGCAGTAGCCCGAAGCTTGCCGCACAATCCTCTCGGCCTCCTCTTCATCCTCGGGAAGCCTGCTGCTGGTGAGGTAGGCCTTGACCTCGATGATCCAATCCACTCCCTCCTGCCGTGCCAATGCCAGAAGGACGCGGTCACTCGAAGGAGGCCTGCAATCCGGAGCCCCTTGCTCCGGCGGTGGCGGCAAGGCAGAAGGAGGAGGTGAATCGGATGTCGACGGAGAAGCGGACGGCTTGAAAAGACGCTCCTCAAAGACGCCGGCAGGTTGTGCCAGGCGATGAGAGGCGCGCTTGGCGATCTCGTCAGCTTCCACATTTTCTCCTCTCGGGATGTGCTTCAGCTCCAAACCTTGGAAGCATTTTTCCATCTTTCGATGCTCCTCGAGGTAGGCCGCCATGTGCTCATCCTTTGGAGTGTAGCTCTTGCTCGAGAAGTTCACAATCAGCTGTGAATCTCCCTTGATGATGAGGCGCTTGCCCAAAGCATTCGCCGCCCTTAAGCCGGTGAGTAGGCCTTCGTATTCCGCGATGTTGTTGGAGACCTTGCTCTCAGGCTTGAAGCAGAGCTGCACAGCGTAGAAAAGCTTGTCTCCAGAGGGAGAGGTTAGGACAGCACCGGCTCCCGCGCCGGGGAGGTTGAAGGCGCCGTCGAAGTGCATGACCCAGAGGCCTGGGGCCTCCTCTCCAGGGAGAGTTGACTCCACCTCCGGAGGCTCGTCGGTGAACGGATCGGTCCACTCCGCAGTGAACTCGGCCAAAGCCTTGCTCTTGATTACCTTTGTAGTTTCGAAGGAGATCTCGAAGGGTTGAAGTTCCACAGCCCATTCTGCCACCCGCCCGGTGACGTTGGGATTGCGCAGGATGGTTTCCAGGGGGCGATCGGTTACCACCTTAATCGGGTGACCCTAAAAGTAGTGGCGTAGCTTTCGCGAGGCGATGAGCAAGGTGTAGAGCAGCTTTTGCTGCATGGTGTAGCGTTCCCGCGCGTCACGCAGTACCGTGCTGACGAAGTACACAGGCTTTTGCACCTTGACGACACCCTCGGAAGGCTCCTCCTCGGGAGGCTTTTGAGCGTTGCTCTGAGAGAGCGGCTCGGTCGGCGAAGATGCCGCGGGCGGCTCCTCTCGAGGAATGGGAGTTGAAGCAGCCTCTTCCTCGCGAGGAGCCCCCGAGCTTGGAGGAGTGACCTCCTCCTTGGCGATTACCTTGGCGTCTCGCTCCGCGACGAGAACAGCGCTTGCAGTCCTTGGAGTTGCCGCGATGTAGAGTAGCAAGGGCTCGCGGGTCGTTGGGGCAACCATGATCGGTGGGCTCGTGAGGTACCTTTTCAGCTCAGCGAAGGCCTTGTCAGCCTCCGGAGTCCATTCAAACTTTCCGGTGCGCTTCATGAGTTTGAAGAAGGGCAAAGCTTTCTCCCCACTCCTCGCGATGAAGCGTCCCAGGGCTGCCATGCACCCCGCGAGGAGTTGCATTTCCTTGAGATTGCGCGGAGGGTGCATTTCTTCGATGGCCTTGACCTTGTCAGGGTTCGCCTCTATCCCGCGATGAGACACGAGGAACCCCAATAGTTTTCCCGACGGTACACCGAAGGCGCACTTGGAGGGGTTGAGCTTGATGTTTACCTTTCTCAGGTTGACGAATGTTTCCTCCAGATCCTCGATGAAGGTGTGACCCTCGCGAGTTTTGACGACGATGTCGTCAACATAGGCCTCCGCGTTCCTTCCCATCTGAGCCCCCAAGGCCTTGCGCATGAGCCTTTGGAAGGTGGCTCCTACGTTCTTCAGACCGAAGGGCATGCAGACATAGCAGTACACGCCACAAGGCATGATGAAGGCGGTCTTCTCCTCATCCTCCTTTGCCATCTTGATCTGATGATAGCCGGAGAAAGCATCCAAGAAGCAAAGGAGGTCGCAGCCAGCGGTGGAGTCGACGATTTGATCTATCCTCGGGAGCGGGTAAGGATCCTTGGGGCAGGCCTTGTTGAGACTTGTGAAGTCCACGCAGAGGCGCCCACTGCCGTTAGCCTTTGGGACGACCACCGGATTAGCAATCCAGGTGGGGTGAGCTACCTCGCGTATCAGCTTGGCCTTCTTCAGCTTCTCTATCTCTTTGACAATGAAATCCTGCTTCTCTTGCGCTTGCTTCCTAGTCTTCTGCTTCACGGGGTGTGCCTGAGGGCACACGGCTAAGTGGTGCTCAATCACCTCCCTGGGAACGCCGGGCATATCTGACGGAGTCCAAGCGAACATGTCAGAGTTTGCCCGCTGGAAGGTGACGAGCGCGCTTTCCTATTTGGGGGAAAGCCCTGCCCCGATGGTGATGAAGTTTTCGCAGCCCCCAACCTGAAGAGGGACCTTCTTGGTTGCAGAGCGCTCTTGGGTGAACTGGGGCCTCCTCCCTGAGGGTACCGCTGTTTCCCCAACGCTCATGTCCAGCATTGGATGGACCAGGTCCTCGCTCGGAGTAGGCGATGCAGAGGCGGCGAACTTCTTCCCTGTCGAACCCAGAGGGTGGGGCTCGAGAGAGGCCTTCTTCGCAGCAGCCCGCTCTTGGGATACGAGCTGCTTCTTCCTCGCGAGGTCGCCGGAGTGTTCCAGTAGATCTTCGTCGGTGGGGAACATGGTGGCGGCCTCACGGTAAACATGCTCAACTGATCGGAGAGCATCCTTCTCATTGCAGCGCACGGTGATCGTGCCATTGGCACCCGGAATCTTGAGGACGTTGAAGCCATGGTGCGTTGCTACCATGAACCTCGCCAAGGCTAGGTAGCCGAGGATGGCATTGTATGGCAGGGCGATGTAGGCGACGTCGAAGTCGAGGCTTTCTGTCCTGTAGTTGTCCCGGGTGCCGAAGGTGATGGGCAAGCTTACCTGCCCAATTGGTGTTGTAGACCCCTCGGTTACCCCGAAGAATGGTCGAGTTGGCATGAGCCGGTGGTACAGCACCTGCATCTTTTCGAAGATCTCGACCGAGATGATGTTGAGGCCCGCCCCTCCGTCGATGAGAGTGCGATTGATGGCGACGTTGTTGATGGTTGGCGTGCACAAGAGGGGAATTGTTCCCACGCCCCTTGTGGAAGCCGGATGATCGTCCTCGTCGAAGCCAATCTTGCACGTTGACCACTTCATTAGGCGATTGCCGACGTTGGGCTGCGCCGCCGCGATTTCTCGCGACAGCTGCTTAAAGTGTCGATTTGATAGAGGAGCCTGAGCTCCACCCAGGAGGCAAGCGGCGAAGTCTCGCGGCTCTTGATAGCCCCCCTGGTCCTCCTCCCGATGATCGTTGGCTGGTGGGGGCAGCGGCAGCGGCTCGGGATCGGCTCGAAATAGACCCCCGCGGCGGCGACCTTCCTCGCGGTCGTCGTCGCAGCAATCGCCCCGGGATCCACTCTTGCCGTGGCTGCGGCCGCCCCCGCGACGCTTGGCGACGCCGTTTTCCTCGTGAAACTTCTGCACAATCCAACAATCTTCGGTATTGTGGGTGTCCTTCTTGTGGATAAGGCAGTAGCGGCGACGTCGACCTTTATCGCGATCGGAGCGGTCCCCGCGGCGTTGCTTATGATCTGGCTCCACCACGAGGACAGCAGCCTCCTTTCGCTTGGGGTCCTTGGACTTCGGCTTTGGGGGAGGCGCCTCCGGCAGATTGTGCACGAAGAGCCTCCCCTCCTCAGCCTTGGCGCAGCGGTCGGCGATCTCGAAGAGCCTGACGATGGAGGTCAGCTCATCATTCACGGACAGCTTCTCCCACATCTTGATGTCGGAGACGCCCGTGGAGAACGCGGAGATGACCTCCTCGTTGGAGATCCTGGGGATCTTGTTCCTCATCTGACTGAAGCGTTGGATGTACTGACGCACCGCCTTAAGATCGTTCTTGGTAGCGGGGCGCTCGTACGTGGGCATGAAGTTGGCCATGAACTGACAACACAAATCCTTCCACGAAGTCACGGATTTGTGAGGAAGATTCATGAGCCAAGTTCGCGGAGCATCCTTGAGGGCCATGGGGAACCAATTGGCCATGGCGCGTTGATCTCCACGCGTAGCCTGGACGGCGACGACGTAGAGTTGGAGAAATTCGACAGGGTTTGTGGTCCCGTCATAGCGCGTGGCGATGTCCGGCTTGAACTTATCAGGCCAGACCACGTAGCGCTGCTGGCGAGTGAGGGCGAGACACCCGGGGTTGTAGATTGGCTCGCCGGGGGTCCTGACGTTCTTGCCAGCTTCGTCGATGTCATCGATGGCGCGGTCATGATTTTCGCGGCGGCGCTCGAGGGAGACGCGTGCGTCTTCCAGGGCGCGTTGGACGATTTGACAGCTGGATTCCCCGCGCGGCGAAGATGCGGCGCGGGAAACCACATTCTTGGCCTTGTTGGCCTTCCCATCTCCGGCACGACGCCCCGTCGCCGGATCTGGATCTCCCGCTCCCTGGGCTCCTTCCTGGGCCGGGTCTTCGTTGGCGATGGCGACGAGCTTGGCGATTCGAGCGCGCCACCCCTCACGCCCGTCATCGGTGGGTTGATAGCGCAGCAGCTCCTGCGCCATGGCGAGAGCCTGCGCAGGAGACAGCTGACTCCCAGAACGAGCGCGAGAAGTGGCGGTGGCGGTGAAGGAGAGCGAAGGCTCTGTACGCCCGGATGGGAGGTAGGAGGACTCCAGATCTTCCTCCTCTTCCTCCTCGGCCGAAGCTTCACGACGACGGAAGATGGGCTCGGTTTGCCCCCGAGCAGCGTTGCGACGGCGAAGACGCTCGAGCCTTGCGTTGGCGTCGGCCATGATGAAGCAGATCTAGGAGAAAACATACCACAGCCCCCTACCTGGCGCGCCAAATGTCGATGGATTTCGTGTCGCAAGAACACGGGGTACCATGCGACGGACCCAAGGATTCGAACGCAGGGGGCTAAAAGTGTGAGATCTTGGATCGCAACAAAACACGGTGACGGAAGCCCCGATTGTCGAACGTGCAACGCACTGCAGAGAGGGAGACCGAGCCTTAACCAGGTTCAGGGCCCTCGTGGTGAGGTAAAACCCCTACTTCATGCCTTCTTGTATTGCAACGCGACACCTCGCGAGGAGTACAAGGCCTTGGTTACAAAGCTCTAGCTGGCCAGAGGTTGAAGAACCTGCGTGCCCAGCTAGCCGCCTCCAAAAGATCAGATCCCTTCTAAGGGGTGGCCTCCCTTCCTTTTATAGCGCCAAGGTCCTCCTTCCCCTTATCTTCTTGGGGAAGGGGTTGCCACACATATGGCCAAGGAAGGGTGGACAGCTGTAGACTACGCTCTTCTGTAGACATGGTCTTCGTAGGGTAGTGGCGCCGGTCCACAGGAGTGGGTGGAGGAAGCTGACGTCCTCCTCTGGCGCCCTGCACCGTCCACGCTAATTTTAGGGGGGCGGCCAACAACCACTGTGCCGCTTTGGGCAGGCACTGCGAAAGTTGGTCTCCTCCCTGTCGGGGGTAGCGTGGGCGGTACCCGGTCTTCTGCCCGTTATCTTCTTGCTCTGCACACAAACGTGCCGAGCTGACATGGGCGTACTTCCTCTCCTCACCAGCGGGGGCTCGTGAGGAGGTCTTCTGGTCCTTAGCCGTTTGTGTCGTCGTTCTCCTCACGAGGCGCCTCCTTGTGAGGGCCTTCTCCGTAGCTTGGGTCGTTGATTCTGAAGATGGGCCGATGACATGGCCCAGGAGCAGGTGGACCGGGATACCCCGGTATCCATAACACCGACACCGAGCTTTACCCAGGTTCAGGGCCCTCGTGGTGAGATAAAACCCCTACTTCCTGCCTTCTTGTATTGCAACGCGACACCTCGCGAGGAGTACAAGGCCTTGGTTACAAAGCTCTAGCTCGCCAGAGGTTGAAGAACCTGCGTGCCCAGCTAGCAGCCTAAAGAAGATGAAGATTCGATCCCCCCAAGGGGTGGCCTCCCCCTCCTTTTATAGCGCCAAGGTCCTCCTTCCCCTTATCTTCTTGGGGAAGGGGTTGCCACACACGGCCAAGGAGGGTGGACAGCTGTAGACTACACTCTTTTGTAGACATGGTCTTCGTAGGGTAGTGGCGCCGGTCCACAGGAGTGGGTGGAGGAGGCTGACGTCCTCCTCTGGCGCCCTGCACCGTCCACGCTATTTTTAGGGGGGTGGCCAACAACCACTGTGTCGCTTTGGGCAGGCACAGCGAAAGTTGGTCTCCTCCCTGTTGGGGGTAGCGTGGGCGGTACGCGGTCTTCCGTCCGTTATCTTCTTGCTCTGCACGCAAACATGCCGAGCTGACGTGGGCGTGCTTCCTCTCCTCACCAGCAGGGACTCGTGAGGAGGTCTTCTGGTCCTTAGCAGTTTTGGTCATTGTTCTCCTCACGAGGCGCCTTCTCGTGAGGGTCTTCTCCGCAGCTTGTGTCGTTGATTCTGAAGATGGGCCGATGACGGGGCCCAGGAGCAGGTGGACCGGGATACCCCGGTATCCAGAACACCGACAGTAGCCCCCGGGAGCCCGGCCCGCGAATGCGCCCTCTTGAGGAAGCGAAGGGCCGGGGGCCCCCGAAGCTGCTGGGCCCCCCAACGGCATGCGTCAACCGCGCGGTCAGAGGACCATGTGAAGAAGCGGAGGTCGTGGGCACGTGGCGCCCTTGCAGTTGCCGAAGCGACGTGGCGTGGAGATCGTGCGAAGTGGGTGGGGTAACGGGCGTTTTTCGAACCGTCGCGTCAAGGCCGACGCTTTGAAAACCGCGCCCTGGCCGTCCCCTTAAAAGCTTGGCAGAGAAGGCTCCTTCCTTTTTACCACAGCACATCGCCGCCGCCGCCTCTCCTCCGAAGATCTTGCGCATCCAAATCTTCCTAGCCTCCAATCTTCTCGCCGCAACTCGCCCCTGCCCAGAGCCATGGCACCGCGCAGGGCCGTTGGAGCGGCGAGGTCTTCCACAGCTGCGCCGCGGCCGGCGGCGCCCCTGCTTGACTCCCGCATCAAGAGCAGCCGCGAGCTCCAGACCGTCCGAGAGATGGTCGGGAGCAAGAACAATGAGTGGGGCGCCACCCGCATCTGGCACGGCAGCGCGCCGCGGGACACTCTGCCCCCAACGGCGCAGCCTTTCTTCCTCTTCTCCGTCTTCGCCGGCCTGCTGCCGCCGTTCTCCCCCTTCTTCCTGGCGAGAAGGGGAGGAACGGGAAGCGGCACACGAAGCAAGCCGGAGACGATGACGAGAACTCGAACCGTGAGGAAAGGATGTGGAGAAAGGGATGAGGAGGAGGAGCACGTGGTAGGACCGGCAGATTGTGTTGCCACGAGGAGGGGTACGTGTCGCGAGCGCGACCCGGGGGATCGAGAGACGTGATCCTCCGGAGGATCAGAAGCATTTTCCTTTCTTATAACTGTAGGTTTTTTTATACTACCTATATAGCGGATCTATATGTGAGGTCCATTTTTTTATTTCCATAAGCTCACGCGAGCCTCAGCTTTACTATAGCTAGGCAACATATGCATGCGAATTCTAAAAAAAAAAATTAGTTATCCTCCTCGCGCGCTGCTTGCATGCACGGTTCTTGCATTCGATTAATTATCCCAAAGTATTAGCCGGATTGTAACTACAGAACACTTAATTATACAGCTGCCTTGAGCTGCATGTATGCGAATTCTCAAGAAAAAAGCAGCATGCTGACATCAGCCCTTCAAGGGTCTGCATGCATGCATATGCATGCACACAACGCTTGCACAGTCACACCTACTCCCGTCTGCGGTGTCCGTATGCTAAGCAGGGTTCACATGCATGCCCGTATGCGCAAACGTACATAGGAAATACTCCCATATCGAAATTTCGAAGAGATTTCGACCGGTTTAAATAGGACACGCTACCTGACCAAGTACGAGCGGACCGAACAGTCATCTAAAGACGATAGAAAGCAACCTCAGGTGAAGCTTAACCGAGTAATAAATGGGCCGGCCCAATTGGATGACTCTTAAGTGAAACAGAGCATTGGTAGCATTATACTTGTATGATGTAAATAATGTTAATTATGAACTTATATTAAAAGAAAAATCTAAGACATGGGGAGGGGGGCATTGCCCCCTCTAGCCCTCACTAAGCTATGCCATTGCTTGTCACCAACCAACACTTCGTTGACTAAAATGCTAATGACTGCGGTCGGCTTGACACTGTCTAACATTGGCTGGTTGATAAGGTGACTAAAATGTTAATGCTATTGACTACGTGTATTTTTTAATAATACACTTTTTTATTAATTTATAGAAATAATATACTTAAAAAAAAAGTAACGTGACTTTGGCCTGGCTGGAGCCAACATGTACTAGTCGGCTTAGGCAAAGCCGACGAGTCCCGTGTCGGCAGCCGTTGACCAGTCAACAGATCTTATTGGCCATGGCGAAGCAGATAGGATACTGTGACACCCCAACTTTTGTAACCAACTTTAAGCCGTGCTTAGTGAGGCAAAAATGAGAGCCAACAAAAACTTTTTGTGTTAACTTTTGGGAAACATTGTTTCCTATCTGTTTGTATTGATTGTTGTATAGAGTGTGTCTATTAGAGTTGCTTGTTGAACAAGATTGTGAACCAACACAATCATTGTGCTCTTGAGATTATGTCACTAAAAATGCTACTAGTTATTCTATTAAAAGCTTTATCTTGCCAAACCTTCAATTTCAAATGATTTACTTTTTTTTCTAAAACAAAGAGCCAAGATTTATTTTGACATAAAGGCTTTTCCAAACTAAGTATTTATAAAAACTATAGGGATCTATAAGTTGGTATGATCCCACCACTTTTCAAACCATTATCTTATAAATATACTTTACAAGTGGTTTTCAAACACCTTTGGAAAGTTTTAAAAAGGGAGATGTTCTTGTCTCCACTATTTTCAAGAAAACCTTGCCAAAGCCCTTCTCCTTTATTTAAACCCTTCTTAAACCTTGCCATGACATGATCATCATTGAGCATTTGTTCTTCATTGGTTCTTGTAATGCCAGAGTGATTTTTTGTTGTTGCATTGAGTTTGATTGACCATGTGTGATGAATTGACTAGTGACATGTGTGTGTTCTCTCCTATGACTACTTGTGTAAATCAACCAGCGCAACTCTATGAAATAAACCCAAAGCCTTACAACAACAACTCTTTAAAAAAAATTAATTCCTCTCCCTTTTATTCAAAAACCATAAACTCCCATTTTAAGAGCTATTTCTATCAAAACCCTCTCCTTTGTTTTATCAAGTTATTCCATAAATACTACTTTATTGAAAGAGGGGAATGTGATCTATATATTAGATCACTCTATATATTCTCATCAATTTAGTTCTTTGTTCTTTTTAAATACAAAATGTATGGGATGTGGCGACTATACCATTTCTTGCACTTTTATTCCTCATATAAATGTGATAAAATTCTACTATGATCTGATATGCAAAGAGGATCTTATGAGCTCAAAATCTTATCTTTTCATTATCAAAAATTCCAAAAACTAGATTGAAATCAAATTTCATCCAATATGGACACATAGAAGATGATCTTATCTACTCCAATACTTCTCAAATTTGGGAATAACTAGCAGGGTAGCCCGCGCATTTGCGCGGCTAGATATTTTTAATTTAATTAAACATTTGAAATTCAGCATTGCTAACAGCCAATACATTTGTTAGATTATTAAATTTATTTGATGGTCTTAGATGTTTGTATCTTATTGGACTTTCTCTTCATTGCATTAAGATCTCATATCTTAAATATACATTTATGATTTTGTTTGTAACGCTAAAGTCACATGTGTTATCTGCTCACACCGAGCAATTTGAACTTGCTATCTCAATCGCTCTCTTCCTCAGATAGATGTGGTATTGTTCCCAACTTCCCGTTCTGCAACAATTTCAGTTCCTCTTTTCAATCTCTATACTATGAAAATTTAAATTTGTGATAGGCCAAACCCATAGGACAACTGTGTGGATGCATATGGCGTTGTTCCTGAAGGAACATCGCACAGTGTGACGCATGCAGTTTTTATTATGAGCTTTGTCATTGGAGGAACAAATAGCTATTTAGCATGTCAATGATACATGTAGGTACTGTGTTCGACTCTACGTAGTCAACTATGAATAGGCTATGCAATATTTAAAAAACAATTGGCAAGTTTCTTGCTCATACTTTAGCCGTGAACATAATTGTTGGTCTGCACCTAAGTACACCAACCATGAATATACATGAACACATTTCAAATAAGAATATGTTTTTGACACAATAACACTTTGTACTTCTAGACTTCATACGTATATATGGTTATTTGAGCTAGCACAGAATTTTCTTATTTTGATCTTTACATTATAAGGTAATTTGAGTTGCCATTTAATTGCCTTACATTTTTAGCTTCAAACGACATATGCTATTTGCAGTTGCACACACGTTCCAGTACGACTTGACCATTTTTCTCCTCTCGGTCTAATTGATGCTCTGAGCCATCGGCCCAGACCCAGTACACCCCAATGGTTCAAATGAATGTTGATTATGCCCATCTTGGTTTCTTTTATATGGATGATCAGAGCGACCCAACAAATACATGGCTGCTCCAAGCTGTATGGAAAATTTTATTGTGCACGCTGGAGTTAATTTTTTAGCTTCGTGTTGTCCTCCCAAGGGTCTAGTGTAAGTATCAATCTCTTCTCATTTTTCATCAGTTAAATCCCTTTTGAAGAAGAATTTTGATGAATTTTCCCTTCATTGTTAATTTTATTTATCACAAATGAAAAGTTCTACACATTATTTATTGATAATTTGTATCAGTTGAGCAAAATAGCCTATTATGTGCAATTAAGAGTTGAGGCAGGGTTATACAGTTACTCTGGTACCAGTATTTTTATCTCATGGATATCTGACGTTGATGTTTGCATGGATTGCATATTCTTATTTCTTACTGATTCATCCAATGCCATAACCATTTGAAAGTAAGAAATATGACTCTATAAACTGGAGAATAGTTGCTCTTTTTTGTATAGTATCCTTGGTAGCAAACGAAAACCTAGTCTGGAAAATTATAGGATTGTCGTTTCACCTCATTTGGCTTTGCATGATATTGTGTAGATTCCTAAATTTTCGCATAGTTGCTAACTACATAGATATGGCTATCACTGATTTTGTTTTGATCTATACATGGCAAACAGATTTTTTAAGATAGTAGAATGAATAATATGGCCCTTCTAAAGTGATCTAACACTCTCTCTGATCGGAAATAAGTGTCGGAGACTTAGTACAAAGTTTATACTAAGCTAGTACAAATCGCCGACACTTATTTCCGATCAGAGGGAGTAATATCTTATGAGTACTTTAAATGATATATCAAACCAAAGCTCGTAATCATTAGTTCAACGATTTCTCATTAGTTGCACTTAGTGTTTGTCCACCTTAGTTACACCTCCATCAAGTTTGTCTATTCCAAAGTATTATCTGTATTCCAAACGATTTTAATAGTAGTCATATATTGTTTGGAGGAAAATAGTAGATGTTAATTGATAAAATATTTGTGAAATCTAATAAATATAAGTGAAATATCTGAATAATATTTCAGAAGAAGAAACAACCTAGCAATGCTTGTTCATATGGACATGCAAACACACCATAAAAATTGTACTCGTAGATGTTAAGACATGAAAAAAAAACATGAAAATGAAGTGCACGTGGATATTACCAGAAGCTGAAGGTATTTTTCGTTTCTTATGTTTGTTGTGTCGGCATGTCTTCGACCATTCAGGAGGAGCCAGTACGAACTGGATGTCTAGTAGAATAACGCTATTACTTCTCGTGCCTTCTAATTTTGGACCGTCTCACCATTTGTTCAATGACCCATTGATCAAAACATCAGGATTGTCACCGTATAGTAGCTGCCATATATTGTGTCTTCCGTATGATGTAGTATTTAGAAACGCCTCCATTGATCCAAAAATCAGGATGGTCACCATGGCATCCATGTATCGTGTCTTCAGTTTGCCGATCGTTTGTTCGATCAAAACATCAGGATGGTCACAGTGGCTTTTCAGTTTGCCGATGGTTCATGCCTTGGATTACCCGGGCGTGGCTGCAAACTGCCCTAGAGTTAGCGCAGAGTTGACGATCCTTACCTGTATGTTTGGATGCCAGAAATCAATTTAAATTCCAAAGCTTAGTGTTTGTCTTGTGCACACAATCATGCCTCCAGTAAATTGAATGCACACTCTTACCACAAGTCAATTGCACCATAGCTGACGTGAAAGTCATACAGAAAAAAACATTATTTGCACGGGTGGGGATTACACATATTTTTCTGCTAGAAGCATTATTCCGACTAAATACATGCATGACATTTCCATTTGTTTAGACATTATATTTTGAAGGCAAGGTAAGTATGCAATAATAAGAACTATATATCTTCTCTAACTTTTTACGAAGTGAGCCCATCAAATACATCACTAAATTATCAAGATCTAGCATGTTTCTATACAATAAAAATAAACTCTAGAACATAGGAAGCACTTATCACATTAGAAGGGAAAATGGAGCTAATACTGTAAGGAATGCGATGTATTCCACATAAGGAAGACACAATAAAATTCCAATGAAGTAGCACCCGGGACTTTGTAGTATTTGTCATTTAAGGAAAAAATAATGTCACTGGCAAAACTGATATATGGGAGTATGGGACTAAGTCACTGAAACATGCTGTAAATATGAATACTCCTATCTTTACTGATTGCCCTACACTGAATGTAAAATGGTTCATACATTTACTGCTTATCACCAATAAATTTATGCACGCCATTGCAAAATAATCACGCTAAATCTGAAAGGAAGTTGAGTGTACAAACCTGGGCTTCTACTTAATAGTTTGTACTATTGAATAAATGATAAAGCGCTGCTACTCGAGATACATCGAAAATGGTATCCTCGGATTGATCCAGTTGGGCGTGTCCAGATCATATGAAGTCATAGAGTGTCTGAACTTGCTTCACTCTTGTGGAAATCATGCCCACTGCTCTCAGATATGAACTAATCATAGTAATCACACATCTAAAAGAAAAGGAAAAACTGTATATTGAGTATTATTAATTAAAACCTGGGCGCTTCTATTGCTAGAGAACATGTATGTGATCTAGCTGAAAACTGACCTTCCCAATTGTCGTAGCAGCCAGGCGAAATATTATAAGCACAAACAGATTTTCTCAACTCCAAGTCTCCAACCGACATCAATCTAGATTGAAGTCAATCCAACACTGTGTAAAAAAAGCATAGCTATGTATAGATGATAGCTGCTTGGGCATCAAGACTGTCGGCAGAGCACATAAGAGGGAACCCAGCCAAACCTACAGCAGATTGTTGTGTTTGCTTTGCGTTGGGAACCCAGGGCAAACCTACATCAGATTGTCGTCGCCGTCCGTTGGTAAACAATGTGCATAGTATAGAGACGATGAGAATTGGAGGCGTCGTAGCATCATGGGACAGAGGAGAGGCCATGGAAGATCCAGCTGTTGAGCGGCCGTGACAGCGGCAGATGAGCACTAGTGGAGACAGGCTCTTTAGTCCCGGCCCGTAAGGGCCTTTAGTCCCGGTTTGCAAACCGGGACTACAGAGGCGGGACTAAAGGCTAACCCTTTAGTCCCAGCCCGGTTACCAGCCGGGACTAGAGGGTGTCCACGTGGGCGCCTCGGAGCGCTTCCAGGGCCAGGACCTTTAGTCCCGGTTTGTAACACGGACCGGGACTAAAGGTCATCTACAGATTTTGTTTTTTGCTCTAGGGTTTTAGGGTTTAGGTGTTCGGGGGAATTATTTTTGTTGTATATTATTTTATTCTTTTATTTAAAAACACTTTTCATATAAATCTATGCATACATGTTAGTGCATATATATGTAAGATAACTTATCTTACGGTCGAGTATATATATATACAATTATATGGAGATAACAATTATCGGGACTAGAGCCCGTCTATTCGATTACATGGACCAACATCAGTAATGGCCCCTAGCTACACTAAATCGTCCTTTGTCGTCTATAGCTTCTATTCTCAGAAAGGTCGCCAGCTCCTCTGCAACAGCAATCGCGCGTTGCTCTGGTAGGTACTTCTCCCGCATGGCCGTGTACTATATAAGAAGAGGAGATGAATATGAATATCAATCATGATAACAAAGAATGACGAGTAAAAATAGAGGTGTGAATGTTTATTGCTTACATCGTATCTGTAATCCTTGTGCTCAGAGGTAAACGTGCGAATGGTCTCGCAAACATAGTATCCACATAGATGCGTCCCCTGTGGCTGCTGGTCGCACTTTACGAGAATAGAATATATATAATCAAAATAATAATCTAGCATTACAAAAGTATTGAAAATAGAAGTATATCATACTACTACTTACCTGAGCCGCTCTAAAGGTCAGCTTCTCATGCCGGATACCGGGAGTCACGCACTTGAACCGCTTCCAAACCCTGCCCGACAAGGAAAATGATTTGCTAAGTTTTTCATTAATTGATATATCAGAAAATCATCGAAAGAGACCGATAGAGCGCAAGAATGATTGAAATTACCCTTGGAGCATGTCCTGCAGGCTTTGGAACTGTTCCAAGGGTCTCGATAATGGGTCGAAGGCATCAACTCTTCCCTTATCAATTTGAATGTCCAACAGAATCCAGTGGTAGCTGCACATGTATATATATATGTGTCAGTAACTTATCAATTACACTCATAAGTGAATGGACACAACAGAGTAAGACCCTCACTTGAAGTTGTATGGAAACAGTATGTGGTCACAGTAATTTTGATCTGTTAGAAACCTTAGAAGGTTTTCCTCCGTCTCCTTGGGGTTATCAGTTAGCGTCTTTATATGTATTTTATCTGGGTCAATAAACCCAATATTTAGGATGTTCCTACTTTTACATTCCAGAATCTTCATTCTGCATAATAGAGTACAAGTCAGAACGGAACAAGTTATATGTAGAAAATGAATTGAAATAACTGAACAAGTTATATGTAGACAATGAATTGAAATAATTGAACAAGTTATATGTAGACAACGAATTGAAAAACTTACAGACAATAGCAACTCATAAGCGATTTGTCGAGGGCGTCGGCATTGTACATCTGGAAGAGTTCATCAAAGTCGATATGGATGTCTTCGGGACGGCCGTAGTACTCCCGTGGGACAAGCGCCACGATCATCGTTCTCCCTTTCTTTGATTCACTTAAGTACCATGTATGCAAGTAACGCATATTTGTTGGGAGATCATCAAACTTATCTTTGCTGACCAAAGGCGCTCCCATGACAAACTGTGGCTTAGGGGCTACCACAGCCTTGGGTACCACGTCGTCTTGGGAAGCCAGAATGACTTCAACCGGGATACCCCATTCATCCGCCCACTTCTTTGCTAATCCCAAATCTTGCCCCTGCACCAGAGAGGGAACATTCTCGGGTAACACCCTGAGGGGTGGGATCGACTGATTGGCCTGTTGTCCAAGCTGAGGAACGTCTGATCTTATTTTGCTTGTAGTTGAACTTGATTTGCTCCCACTTGCACTTGCACTTGCACTTGCACGTGACTTGCTCTTTTGCCCTTCCTTCTGCAATGTGCGTGTATAGTCATCAGGCTTATGGTGTAACTCATACTGTGATGGAAGGGTCGTGAAGTATTTTGCATATGCTATTTGCTTCTCGGTGTATTCCGGGCGGGGCTCGGGTTCCTTCTTTTTCATCTGCGCATCATAATGTTCCTTTGCTATCCTGGCGTTTTCCTCGTCGGTACGATCATAAGGTCTGATAGGAAGATTAGCATGAGGTACCTTTGGGAGGGGCGACAGTTTGCGCTTTGGGGAGCTCCGTCGCTTAGAACTCATGGACGGAGCGTTCTTGCTGGCACGCTTCCGCTTAGTATCCTTAGCGGGCGGCGGCGGAGACGGCCGACCCAAGTCCGGCGGCGGTGATCGAGATGGACTCGTGTTGTGGTGGCCGTCGTCATGTGGAGGGCTTGGAGGTGATGGAGGTGTAGGTGACCTGCGACGACTCGGAGGCGGTGTTGTCCTTGGGGCCGAGCCTGGAAGCTTGATGTAGTTCTTGTCCCATAGGATGACTCCACCCAGTACTTCTCCGAGTGTCCTCTCATCTTCGGGTCCAGCCATGTCGAGCTCCATATCATGAAACCCCGCCATGATTTCATCCACCCCGACTTTAGCAAAGCCAGGTGGAATCTCACGGCCATGCCAGCGTGCATCAGGGCCAGAAGGTAAAGCTTGTCCGACGGCCACCTTCATGGATATGTTCTTGAATTTCTGATGGAGTTCACATGATGTTGACTCCTTGATTCCATCCACGGGGTAGCCGGGACCGCCCTCTATCATTCTTCGTGCATCATCGGGCGGGGCCTCAGATTCAGCCACGCTGCTTTTCCGCTTAGATGGGGCGCCGATAATATCGAGTCCAGGATCTTCCTGGCGCGCTACTCCTCTAAGCTCGTCAATCTGCTTCTGTTGCTCGTTAAGCCTGGCAAACAACTGGTTGAACTTGTCATTCTCCTCATCCTGCTGTCGCTTCTTTGCTCTCGCCCGGCTTCTGTAAGTGTCTTGGTCTCTGGCAAACCCAAGCCACCACGGGTAAGAAGGACCGAAGCCTCGCGTTCGTCCTCCATGTTCGTCATTGCCGAGGACCAGTGTGAGCAAATCTTTCTCTCTATCTGCAGTGAACTATCTTTTTCCCTCTTTAATTTCTTTCACTATCTTTTTCCAATTCTCCCTGGGTATCCTAAGACCGCCACTGCAGATGAGGTCCCCTGTTTCTTCGTCGTACGAACCACCATGCGCAAGGAACCAATTCCTTGCTCTCATTTCCCACTCATCACGGATGGGTTCAGGTACGATGCCTTTAGCTAGCAGATCTTGCTCTTTCTTATCCCACTTTGGGATGGCAGTCTCATAGCCACCTGGCCCCAGCGTGTGGTGATATTTCTTCTTGTCGGCATTTTTCTTGTTCTTTTCTGATAATGCCTTGGCATCTTCTGACTGCTTGTACTCCTGAAATGCCTTCCAGTGATTCGCCTGCTTGGCTAGATACCCCTCGAATACTGGCACTTTCTTTGTCTTCAGATAGTCTTTCCATAGCTTCTTCTTCCAGCTACGGAATAGTTCGGCCATCTTCTTTAGAGTCCACTGCTTGACTTTGGCCCTCAGTTTTTTTGCGGCGTCTTCATTCTCACATTCTGGCAGGTTGAAATGTGACATGATATCATTCCAAAGATTATCTTTGTACCTTTCGGCGACATAGTCACTATCGGCTGCCCCTTTGCGCTTGTTCCACTCCCGAACGCTGATCGGGACGTGATCCCTAACGAGAACTCCGCATTGCTTCTTGAATGTGTCAGCAGCATTCTTAGGAAGCTTTGGTTCGCCCGTAGGCAATATCACCTCAAAGGTGTAATGCGTCCGTGCGTCCAACTTTTTAGTCGGGCCTCATTTCGTAGCTTTGCTCGATGTGGAGGCCTAAGAGGGAGAAACATTCGTCAAATGAATGTATATGTATACAATATAGAGCTATCTCCAATATTTTTCACATATTACAAGTGATTGTCGAACTTCATATGTATACCTCGCCGGACTTTATTATTTCTCCACCGGCTTCTCCACCGGCTTCTCCATCAGTGGAGCTATCACCTTCTCCGTCATTGGAGCTATCTCTGGCCCCATCGGCTTCATCTTCGTGTCGATCAACCTCCATTCCATCTCCGGAGGGGTTTAGATATGACGACGGAGATTCAGCAGGTTCAACGTCGGGGGCGTCTTTGATTATATCTTCGATAAGTTCTTCCTCTTCGAGGTTCCTGCTATGTGGATCCATAGTTCTGCAAAAAACGAACATTTCATTAACTAATAAACTAACAAACTATATATGATGCAAAATAATTCTTTTTCTATTTGCAAAATAATTCTTTTTCTATTTGCAAAATAATACTATCTCTAAAATAATACTATATGTATCTAAATAATTCTATCTAAATAATTCTATTCTAAATAATTCTATATCTAACTAAAATAATAACAATTCTAACTAATTCTATTCTAACTAATTCTATTCTAACTAATTCAATTCTAACTAATTCTATTCTAACTAATTCTATTCTAACTATAACTATCTAAATAATTCTATTCTAACTATAACTATCTAAATAATTCTATTCTAACTATAACTATCTAAATAATTCTATTCTAACTATATCTATCTAAATAATTCTATTCTAACTATATGTATCTAAATAATTCTATTCTAACTATATGTATCTAAATAATTCTATTCTAACTATATATATGTATCTAAATAATTCTATTCTAACTATATGTATCTAGATAATTCTATCTAAATAATTCTATTCTAAATAATTCTATATCTAACTAAAATAATAACAATTCTAACTAATTCTATTCTAACTAATTCTATTCTAACTAATTCTATTCTAACTAATTCTATTCTAACTATAACTATCTAAATAATTCTATTCTAACTATAACTATCTAAATAATTCTATTCTAACTATAACTATCTAAATAATTCTATTCTAACTATATCTATCTAAATAATTCTATTCTAACTATATGTATCTAAATAATTCTATTCTAACTATATGTATCTAAATAATTCTATTCTAACTATATATATGTATCTAAATAATTCTATTCTAACTATATGTATCTAGATAATTCTATCTGAATAATTCTATTCTAAATAATTCTATATCTAACTAAAATAATAACAATTCTAACTAATTCTATTCTAACTAATTCTATTCTAACTAATTCTATTCTAACTAATTCTATTCTAACTAATTCTATATCTAACTTATAATTTATCTAACTAGCTCTATTCTAATTAGCTAACTAATTCTATTCTAACTAGCTAACCCTAACCCTTACCCCTAACACACTCTAACTAATTTTATTCTAATTAGCTAACTAATTCTATTCTAATTATCTAACTAATTCTATTCTAATTAGCTAACTAATTCTATTCTATATCTAACCCTAACCCTAACACTCTAACTAATTAACAAATTTTTTTTGCAAAAAAAACCTTGCAGACTCTTGCTCCGGCGGGTGCTCCGGCGAGCTGCTGGCGCGGCGGGCGGCGGCTGGGGCGCTCGTCGGCGGCAGACTGGCGGGCGGCGGCTGGTGCGCTCGTCGGCGGCGGGGCTGCAGGCGCGGCGGGCGGCGGGGCTGCAGGCGCGGCGGGTGCTGCAATGCGCGGCGGGGCTGCAGGCGCGGCGGGTGCTGCGGCGGCTGGTGCGCTCGTCGGCGGCAGCCTGGCGGCATCTATTCCGTTCTCCTCGCGCGCGAAACTGCAAAGTGTTTCGCGGCGGGGAAGAAGAGCCAGTTTTATACCCCGGGACCTTTAGTCCCGGGCGGTGGAACGGACCGGGACTAAAGGGGGGCCTTTAGTCCCGGTCCGTTCCACCGCCCGGGACTAAAGGTCCCGGGTGGGGATTTCAGCAGCCAGGGCCTTTAGTCCCGGTCTGTGGAACGGACCGGGACTAAAGGCCTATTTTCTGTTTTTTCTTTTATTTGTTTAGTATTCTGTTTGCATATTTAAGAATTTAACAAAACTATAAAAATGAAAAGTGTTTGAAATTGAATACATAATTCAAAACTATTTTCTATTTTAAAAATTAATTACTTTAACTATCCTAACTATTAACTATTTTGCCATTTTTAATTAAAAACTATGTTTATTAATATTCTTTTTGCATATTTGAGTATTTGACAAAACTATAAAAATGAAAAGTGTTTGAAATTGAATAAATAATTCAAAACTATTTTCTATTTTAAAAATTAATTACTTTAACTATCCTAACTATTAACTATTTTGCCATTTTTAATTAAAAACTATGTTTATTAATATTCTTTTTGCATATTTGAGTATTTGACAAAACTATAAAAATGAAAAGTGTTTGAAATTGAATAAATAATTCAAAACTATTTTCTATTTTAAAAATTAATTACTTTAACTATCCTAACTATTAACTATTTTGCCATTTTTAATTAAAAACTATGTTTATTAGTATTCTTTTTGTTTACGAAGGCTTTTTTCCTAAAGAGCGGTGTAACCGTGTCTGTCGTAGCCATGGAGAATCTTCATCATGCATTACATAAAAGGTTTAATACATTATTACATTATTGCACCAACATTCCTATCTATTATTTCTATTTTCTTCTGGGTCGTAGCCATGGAGAATCTTCATCATTCAGTAGGATGCTTGGGTCAGTTTTCACTTTGAAGGGCGGAATTTCATGAAACTTATTATAATCTAGTGACATGTCTGTCTTGTCATCTACTCCCACGATGTTTCTTTTCCCTGAAAGAACTATGTGGCGCTTTGGCTCATCAGACGATGTCTTCTTTTGCTGATTTCTTTTTCTCGTTTTTGTAGACATGTCCTTCACATAGAAAACCTGAGCGACATCGTTGGCTAGGACGAATGGTTCATCCATGTACGCAAGATTGTTGAGATCCACTGTTGTCATGCCATACTTTTGGTCTACAACTACCCTGCCTCCGGTCAGCTTCACCCATTTGCACCGAAACAAAGGGATCTTAAAAGTAGGTCCATAGTCAAGTTCCCATATCTCCTCTATGTACCCGTAATATGTTTCCAAACAGTGCCCATTCTCGTCTGTTGCATCAAAGCGGACACCACTGTTTTGGTTGGTGCTCTTTTTATCTTGGGCAATCGTGTAAAATGTATTCCCATTTATCTCGTACCCTTGGAAAGTACATATAGTAGAAGATGGTGGCCTGGCCAAACAGTACAGCTGATCTCCAATGGTGTCATCATTCATGAGATGTGTCTGCAACCAACTGCCGAAAGTCTTCTCGTGTTCCCCTTTAATCCAAGAGTCAGTCTTCCCCGGGTTTTCGGAGCGTAGAATATTCTTGTGTCTCACGATATACGGAGCCACCACGGTGGAATTGTGTAGAACTGTGTAGTGTGCTTGAGAGAAAGAATGCCCGTCCATACATACTTTTGCTTTCCTTCCTAGTGTGCCTTTTCCTGTCAGCCTACCCTCATACCGAGATTCAGGAACACCAATCGGCTTAAGGTCAGGAAGAAAGTCCACACAAAACTCAATGACCTCCTCTGTTCCATAGCCCTTGGAGATGCTTCCTTCTGGCCTAGCACGGTTACGAACATATTTCTTTAAGACTCCCATGAACCTCTCGAAGGGGAACATATTGTGTAGAAATACAGGACCGGGAATTCTAATCTCTTCGACTAGGTGAACTAGGAGGTGTGTCATTATATTGAAGAAGGATGGCGGGAACAACAACTCAAAGCTAACCAGACATTGGACCACATCAATCTGTAACCCTGATAGACTTTCTCGATCGATTACCTTCTGAGAAATTGCATTGAGGAATGCACATACCTTCACAATTGCCAGGCGAACATTTTCTGGTAGAATTCCCCTCAATGCAACCGAAAGCAATTGCGTCATAAGCACGTGGCAGTCATGAGACTTTAGGTTTTGGAATTTTTTGTCTTTCATATTTACGATTCCCTTTATATTCGACGAGAAGGCAGTCGGGACCTTGATACTGAAAAGGACTTCAAAGAAGATTTCCTTCTCTTCCTTAGTAAGAGCGTAGCTGGCACGCCCTTAAAACTGCCCTGGATGCATGCCATCTCTTCCTTTATGACGTTCCTGGTCCTCCCGTGCTTCCGGTGTATCTTTTGACTTCCCATACAAGCCCAGGAAGCCTAGAATATTCACGCAGAGATTCTTCGTCAGGTGCATCACGTCGATTGCGGAGCGGACCTCATGGACTTCCCAATAGGGTAGCTCCCAAAATATAGATTTCTTCTTCCACATGGGTACGCGCTTATCAGGGCCGTTAGGAACAGGTTGGCTGCCAGGACCCTTTCCAAAGATTACTTTTAAATCTTTGACCATATCAAATACTTCAGCACCAGTACGGATGACAGGCTTCCCCCGGGGTTCTGCCTTGCCATTGAAATGCTTGCCTTTTTTCTTTAAGGGATGCTTGGGCGGAAGAAAACGACGATTGAACGGGTACACATTCTTCCTACATTTGTCCAGATATATACTTTCTGTCTGATCTAAACAGTGCGTGCATGCATTGTATCCCTTGTTTGACTGTCCTGAAATGTTACTAAGAGCAGGCCAATCATTGATGGTTACGAAAAGCAAGGCTCGAAGGTCAAATTCCTCTTGTTTGTGCTCGTCCCACACACGTACACCTGGCTCGGCCCACAGCTGTAAAAGTTCGTCAACTAATGGCCTTAGGTACACATCAATGTCGTTGCCGGGTTGCTTTGGACCTTGGATAAGCACTGGCATCATAATGAACTTCCGCTTCATGCACAACCAAGGAGGAAGGTTGTAGATACATAGAGTAACGGGCCAGGTGCTGTGACTGCAACTCTGCTCCCCAAAAGGATTCATGCCATCTGTACTCAGACCAAACCATAAGTTCCTTGCGTCACCTGCAAATCTCGGGAACTCTCTTTCGATTTTTCTCCACTACCGACCATCGGCGGGGTGCCTCAACTTATCGTCTTTCATACGATCTTCCATGTGCCATCGCAACAACTTCGCATGATCTTTATTTCTGAACAGACGTTTCAACCGTGGTATTATAGGAGCATACCACATCACCTTGGCAGGAACCCTCTTCCTGGGTGGCTCGCCCTCAATCTCACCAGGGTCATCTTTTCTGATCTTATACCGCAATGCAGTGCATACCGGGCATTTATCCATATTCTCATACTTCTCACCGCGGTAGAGGATGCAGTCATTAGGGCATGCATGTATCTTCTGCACGTCTAATCCTAGAGGGCAGACAAGCTTCTTTGCTTCGTACGTGCTGGCGGGCAATTCGTTTTTTCTTGGAAGCATCTTCTTCATCAGTACCAGCAACTTTTCGAATGACGAGTCAGTCACACCGGTCTCTGCCTTCCACTTCAGCAATTCCAGTGTGCTACCCAGCTTCTTCTGGCCATCTTCACAAGTTGGGTACAACAATTTGTTGTGGTCCTATAACATCTGCTCGAACTGCAACCTCTCTTTTTCTGTGTCGCAGCCTCGCCGTGCTTCAGAAATGACCCGGCCAAGATCATCAGCGGGCTCATCTGGTTCCCGTTCTGCACCCTGATCTTCTTCTTCATTGTCTTCCATTGCGGTATCAGCATATTCAGGGAACATAGATCGGTAGTTGTCATCATCGTTCTCTTCTTCTTCATCGTCGTCTTCCATCATAACCCCTCTTTCTCCGTGCTTGGTCCAAACATGATAGCCCGACATAAAACCGGACCGAAGCAGGTGGCTCTGAATGACTCTTGAGGAAGTGTAATCCTTCTCATTCCGACATTCAACACATGGACAAAACATATAGCCACCACCATGCTTGTTCGCATCGGCCGCATCTCGAAAAGAATGCACGCCTTCTCTGTAAGCGGCGGTTCGTCGATCACCGTACATCCATGGATGGCTCATCTGCGTCATGCAACAGTATATCAAACACAATCACGATCCTAAAAATTAGTACCGCACGGTCTAAATGAGGAAATATAGTTGCTAACCTTTTAGAATAAGTGGAAATAAAGAGGAAGAGGCTTAAGCGTGGCTCGGACACCTCATATCGTAGTTGTGTTCGGTGAACAGAAGCGGCATCGCTCTAACAAACATTTCAACAAACACCTCTAGTGCATCCAAGCAAAAAGGAGAGCTAGCACACACTCACACACTTTCATCCAAAAAAATGCAAGAGGGGAGAGAGGGGCTGCTATACAGCCATATATATAGGCAGAGGACTTTAGTCCCGGTTTGAGACACAAACCGGGACTAAAGGGTGCGCACATGCGGCTCGATCAGCGCATAGCCCTTTAGTCCCGGTTTGTGTCTCAAACCGGGACTAAAGGCTCGTTACGGGCCGGGACTAAAGCCTCCCGGGCGGCTATTGAATTTCGAGCGACGTGGCCGGGCCTTTAGTCCCGGCCCAGATGGAGGCCGGGACTAAAGGGTCCTGGCCAAAGGCCCTTTTTCCACTAGTGGAGATACGTAATCAATTCAGATCATGTTCAATCCATGAGAAGCGTGCGGAGCAACGGCGACGGCGGCCGCAGTAGAGACGACGGCGGCAAATCAGACATGGATTCGATTGATTAGTAGGGTTAAAGCTTGCGTTTGTGTATGTCTTTGACTCTTTGTACAGGATTAGACGTGGCCTAGAAGGACACGATAGATAGATGCATATCTAAATCGGAACCGGTCGGACATTAAGAAGTTGATCTTGGCCGTTGTTCTCTATTTGTTTATCCCTAGCTAATCTAAACCGTTGGTTGTTAGTTGTTTTAATAATATAATAGATTTCACTCTTATTTGAAAAGGCAAAACTAATCATCTCATGCAACATCATGTCATCACCTACCCTTTGGCAAGATCTCGAAATACTAATTTTTGGTGAGTTTGTTCAATTAAAAATTTAGCAAACTTGGCAAGGCCATGCACTACCTCATTACTACTCGCTCCGACCCTTCAAAACATGCAAGTGCATGGAGAGATTGCCAACGTTGTCAATAGCTAGGTGGGATTAACACATGGATCGTGTCCATTCTATTTCTCTCTCTCTCATTCATTTTGGATCATCTCTGTAACCATCTCGTTGACCTCTCTATCACCCTCACTCCCTCTGGACAGCCACCCTCGCATTGTAGCTTTCTTGGCAGGATGCGCTTGGAGAGAAGGGGGAAGGAGGCCGATGCCCATTCTTATTGGAGGTTCCTGCCCTCTCTCTTTCTTCCCCTCCAGCTGACCCTGCGCCCTGCCACTCTCACACACGCCTGCAGACACGCCTCCCGCACCGCCATAATCGACCAATAGCTGGCCCGGGGCGACGCCATCCTTCCTCCTTCTTTTCTCCATCCGGTGGGCACCAAATCCTTGGTCAGCTTGGACGTGACCACTCCTGCTCATGTGATCGCGCCAGCAGGCTCCTCTACCATACCTCTCTGCATCCCGCACGGTCCCGAGGCCAACCCTGCCCTACAATGGACACGTCCATGCTCGCCATGCCTGTGACCACCACGACCTGGGTTCGCCGATCCGTTCCCGGCGCTCTCGTGCACCCTAGGGCAAGCCAATCTGTAGAGGAGATAAACGTAGTGTCTGGACCTCGACCAAATGTCTAGATGCGTCCTTCGTGCACCCACCTCCTCGAGCACTTGATCAAACACCTGCGAGCGCCTCCGGACAATGTCACGTTCCCACCATGTCAGATCACGCCCCGTATTTTCTGGGACCTGCTTGGAGCTCTACACTCCATCCCGTGAACATAGCCGCTGCCCCTCTGGCCAATCATAACCACGCACGAACCGCCCTTGACCCGTGCCCTATAGTCCTCCCCGACCGGCATCAGTTCGGCTACGCCACCCTGAGTCCCCCCACTTCTCCTACCCACCACTCCACCACTCTGTCCCCTTTTCCTCTCAGAAACACCCCAGGGCGACGCCTGGCCTCGCCTATCACTCTCTCGAGCCAATGGAGGAAGCGAGGTGGAGCTCGTCCGCCCGCAGCGGCGTGGACATGACCGCCACCTCTCTCTGCCTCTCCTCTCCGTTCACTTTTCTTTTATCTCTCTGGAGATTCTAGTACTCACCTCTCCTCTTAACTGTGTCTGGGCAGCATGCGGAGGTCGCCGTCGTTGGAGCTCCGCCCGCGCCGGCGTCGCGCGCGTCTCCGTCAGGTCGACGCCTAGGAGCAAGCCCGCGCGTCGAGGGCACCAAGAGGAGCGGCCTCACGCCACCTATCCATCTCCCATGTCCCCTCCGCCGCCTCTCAGACCTCCCTCGGTGAGCTCTCCTCCAAATCCCGTCGTCTCCGATCGAACAGAGAGCTAGACAAGCATCGTGCATGAGATGATATCCTGTAGCACGAATTTTAAAGCATCCATCATGTTTTTTTTAGTCAAGTGTCACAGCCAGTATCATAGTGAGCCGGCCTGGCACTATGCAGCCCAATCGGTTGGTTTCGGCCCGTTTTATTTTTTTTCCAGCGAAATCTGTAACCAAATCTTTTAATCGGTGAACTTCTAAAATCCATAGAATATTCTCTGAACATGCAAATGGACTAATTCAAATTTCTGTGAGTCCCCTGTTTAAATATCTATCCAATGGATCTGGTAACATGACAAAATAAGTTCTGTAGATTTATCTATATTTAATCTTGTGAATCTGGTTCCCTTTCAATCCAAAATCCAAATATGAGGTTCAGTAGATTTAAATTGTGTGATTCCAATTTTCAGAGATGCTCTGATGTGTTAGCTTGCATGTCCTACTGAGTTTGATATTTTAGGAGCTGTATATCTATAGGAGTAATCTTTTTGGCAAATAGTTTATTAAGTCTTGTTTATTTTGTCATTTGAAATAGAATAGGAATTTTGGCATGAAACCAATTTCTATGGTTTGTGCTCGGTAATAGCTTTCCAGAACACCCTCTGGCACATTTTTTTGATGTTCAGAGAATATCTGGGATTTATTCTAGTGTTTTAGCTTTTATGGTTGATAGTAAATTCATTGTTAATCAACCACAAGATGTTTTGTGGTGAATCCAACTTTGTTGGGTTCATAAACTTGTTATCTACCTACTGATGTGCTGGGAGTGATTTTTGACCCATTTTAGCACTTGCATGCTTGCTTGGTTTGAAATGGTGTATTGTTGCTAGAAATAACATACCCCTTGTTTAATAGTTAGCTTGCTATTAGACTCCTATAGAATCTTGCTCAGATTCCTTACTTGTTTGCTTCTGATACTCTCTGGTTGTGTGTCTGAGATGCCTTGCTAAATGTTTGTTCCTTTGCATGCTTGCGTGGTGATTGAATGCTTCTCCTTCATTTTGCGACGCTAGATTCGAACGCCATCGGAGAGGAAGAGGACTACCTCAAGAATGCATAAGGAGTGGAACACATTGAGTACATGTTTTAAGGAAGGAGCCCAGGGACATAGCTATTCAAGGCAAGCCATCTACTTGTTGCATACCTGAATCCTAATATTTCACCTTGCATTGTTTTTACTACTGTTTTCTTGTTATGCATTGTTTTCTATATTGCTATTATTCCCTATATAGCAATAGTTGGCGACTTAGCTCCACAAGTCGACTTGATATCATCTATAGAGATGACACCCTTGATACCTATACAACACCCCTATATTAGAGACTTGATGATTAGCGTCAAAGTCTTTGGAAAACTTGTAGTGGAGCCAAAAACTCTAGGATGGGAACACTCGTCGGAAAGATTTCGGAAATGTTTTCGAAAACCTTGGAGTAGCATCTACTCCACTGAAATGTTTTCAAAGTGAATTTGGGACAAATGAAGTCGGACATGAAGGAAGAAGGTGTTGGTGGTTTTATAAAAGGCATTGGTGTTTCTTTGTAGTCGCTCGGAACAATTAACCCGTGCAACCATGATTACCCTGGTATGGGACGGGGCTTAGCTCGTAGTTTGTTTATTTTAGTACGGGAGTCTCATAACTATATAAGGGTACGCAGTACCCTGGAATCCGGATTGCTGCAAGTAAGTAGGCAATAGTAAATCGGGATCCAGCGAGGGATTTATCCGGCCGGAAGACACTATGGGTCTCCTGACGTGGCACTGGAGTTACGCTCGAACGTAGAGGTAGACTGCCAGGATGTGCCGGGGAGGTACATACTCCATAGGGTAGATTCCCGTACTAAGGTAGATAAGCGAAAGGCTTTGATCAGGTGCTTGTCGTGGCATATGGTGTTATGCGGGGAAGATGCCCACACGATGAGTACTCGGATGATTGTGGGTAAAGTGTACAACCTCTGCAGAGTGTAAATCTATTCGAATAGCCGAGTCCTCGGTCATGGACGGTTGGAAAGATCACTACATTTCTCAATGTCAAGTTTTGGTTTTATAAAGTGTTTTCGGAAAAATGGAGAAAGGTGCTGGATGGGGTACTCGGAGGGTACTGCCGTGGCACGGTTATGGTTCGGAGTACTTGCAGAGTACTGCCGAGGAAATGGAGATGGTCATGTGTGATTGACCTGGTCTTATAAAGGAAGGTGGTCATGTTTGATTGACCACCGACTCTCTCTTGAAAACCAAATGAGTTTCCCCCTTTCCTAGAGATTTTACTAACAAGGTTTTCTAAATGTTTTATTTAATAAGGATATAGAGATGTTGTAAGACATGCTATATCGACACGAGAAATTGACTAGATAGGATAAACTAGATTAGAGCCTTTCCTTGCTACAGCCAAACTGCATATCAGTTCAATCTCTTTAGATGGTTTGCGAGTACAATTCCAAATGTACTCACGACTTTGTCCCTGGCTATTAACTTGGTTAGATTATGAAGGAGGTTATGAGGATGATGGTGAGGAGTTCGACGACACCGGTTGACAAGGGTATAGTTAATAGAGCCCGTTAGTTAAGTACCCCTAAGGCCCGTATAGCTAGACCCAACTGTAATGATAGTCGAATACGAGTCTTTACCGTATATCGATATTGTAATCTGTATCGGATCCTACCCGATCCTCGAGACCTGGCCATCTATATATAGGGGCCAGGAGGGGACGGTGTAGACCAGATTGAAAGCAAGCCAGGTTGAACACCCAAGTTTACTTTCGACACACACCTATTTTGACTAACTTTACCTTCGAGTTCATCCGACGCCCTATCTCCCCGATCCTAAGTCCTTCATCTAGGACATTTGTCGAGTTAACCCCTCGTCAATTGGCGCCGACCGTGGGGATCTTGGGCGTTGGAATCATGAATTCGACGGCTTTTTCGCTTTTAGCCAACAGCAGTTCAGAACTCGACGAAAGTCAAGAGATGGAGTTAACCATTGGAAGCTTGAGCATCATCGTTGAACCATCGGGTTCATCCCGCCTCTCGGATTCGACGAAACCAGGTCCGTCGGCAAACAAGCCCGAAATAGAAGAAACATTGGAATCATCGGAAGGCTCTTCCAGCGAGGCAAACTCGCCGGTCAGTTTCGACGTAATACCAATCGTAGAAGGCGACAAAATTCAGAAAAATTTGACTCAGAAGAAATAGCGTGTCAGACGCACAACAATGCAAAGGACTTCGCCGTGGGAAGCAGCGGCGTCTCCAAGGTACATCAGTTATGCGTCATTATCACTGAAGCAGAAGAAGAAAACAATAGCAAAGGAAATAAGAATGTCGACAGGCAAGTCGACAAAGTAAAAGATCGCAACAAAAAGGAAAAGGAGAAAGTCCATGTTTCGGCTGGAGAATGGAGGATGATCAAGTCAGCTATCAATCACGGTACAGAAGTACCCGAAGGATCAAGAAGAGAAGTACTAATGGGATATCAGTACGCATTATACCAGCACAGGAAGAAGCTAAGGGAGGAAAGAGATATGGATTTTCAAGATAATAACAGTATATCAAGAGAAGAATACTGGGAAGACTGCAGTGATGATTCAGAATACGGCAAAGAAAGGCGTGGAGACCCAAAACACAACAGGAGGGCGACAGAATACGGCAGAGAAGAGGAGTACTCAAGGAGCCCCACCCTACAGCTAGAAGAGGAGGAAGTTGACTTCATACAAAAAACACCAGAAGCAGCACTAATAGTAGCACAAGCATATTTATTAGCTACAAGACCAGAACCTGGAGACCCACGAGAAGACATGCACCGAGCCGCGATACGAAGCCTCGGAATAGTAGAAGGAAAGATCAGGGAACAAGGTCCAGAGACAAAATCGACAAACTATAAGAGAAATGGAGAGGAGAAGCTCCGATACAATTTTAAAGATAACGAGTATAGCGAGTCGTCAGAAGAGAAAAAGCGACAGAAAAGGAAGGAGGATGCAAGAAGTATAATAGCACAAGCTCGAGTAAATAAGTCGCGTTATGCTTGGAGGGAAGAGAACTACGAGGACGATGCTACTCCAAGTTGATGTGGGAGCAAACTGTCCTTGTGCGTGGTGATGACCAGCCCGTTGGGAACCCCAAGAGGAAGGTATGATGAGTGTAGCGGCTAGTTTTCCCTCAGTTAAGAAACCAAGGTTTAATATCGTTCAGGAGAAGGGAGACGGTGACGACTGAAGGTGATGCTTGCTAGTTTGCGACAGCAGCGGACAACTGGCGCTTCGTCCAAGCTTTGCTTGCTAGCTGCAACGTGGAACCTGCACACACACAAACAAATACTTTGCTCCCAACTTGCGATGAGGTTGTCAATCTCACCGGTTTGCTTGAAACAAAGGTTATGAGTGTATCGAGTGGAAACAGTAGAGTATGCGAGTAAAGTAAACAGTGCGGGAAAAGTAAACAGGTGATTGCAATATGATTAAAATAGGACCGGGGTCCACAGTTCACTAGTGGTGTCTCTCCATAGCTAAATAACATGCTGGGTAAACAAATTACAGTTGGGCAATTGATAGAATAAAGATAACGTGATATGTCAAGAAGATCACTATGAGATTCACTCTGGGCATTACAACAAAATACATAGACCGCCATCCAACTGCATCTATGACTAATAATCCACCCCCGGGGATATCATCCGAACACCCTAGAAGTATTAAGTTGCGAACAACAGATAATTGCATTAAGCAAAGTGTGTAATGTAAACAAAGCATATGCCCTTGAGCATATGAATGTTGTTTTCTCCCTAGTAGCAACAGCACATCTACCACCTTAGAGGTTTCTGTCACTCCCCCAGGTGAAATAGAGACATGAACCCACTATCGAGCATAAATACCCCCTCTTGGAGTCACTAGCAACTACTCGGCCAAGATAGCTACTAACAACGGAGAGCATGCAAGATCATAAACAACATAGAGATAACAAAAGATATAATTCAGTACAGCAACTTAATCATAAACACCAATATTCATCGGATCCCAACAAACCAACATCATAGTATTACATAACGGTGATCTCAATCATGTAGGGCAGCTCATGAGATCTAAACATGAAGCACATGGTGGAGAAGACAACCATCTAGCTACTGCTATGGACCCATAGTCCAAGGTAGACTACTCACTCATCGCTCCGGAGGCAAGCATGGCGATGAAGAAGACCTCCGGTGGCGATTCCCCTCTCCGGCAGGGTGCCGGGAAGAGCTTCTGGACCCTCCCGATCTTCGGGTCGACGGCGGCGGCGGATCGCGATGTATTCTGGAAAACTGATCGGGCCCTTAGGTTTTTCTCGTCAGGGGGTATATGTAGGCGAAAGGAGGCTATCAGAGGAGGTCCCACGCTCCCTCACACGGGCCCGGCGCGGCCAGGGGCCTGGCCGTGCCACCCCTGTGTGTGGGGGCCACGTGGCCCCCCTTCGTCAGGTCTTCTGATCTTTGGGAGCTCCCCGGTGAAATATGACTTCAGGAACTTGTTTCGTCCAATTCCGAGAATATTTCCTGTGTATCACTTCTGAAACACAAAAACAGCAGAAAACAGGAAACTGGCACTGTGGCACTTCGTTAATAGGTTAGTTCCGGAAAATGTATAAAAATGCCACTAAGTGTAACGAAACAATAGGCAAATGGTGTAAAACAAAGCATGGAGCATCAAAAATTATAGATACGTTTGAGACGTATCAAGCATCCCCAAGCTTAACTCCCGCTCGTCCTCGAGTAGGTAAGTGATAACAAAAGAATAATTTTTGAGGTGACATGCACCTACACAATCTTGATCATATATGTAAGCATTGATGAGCTGGGATCAATAGAACTTAAAACATGGGCATGAAAGATATAATCATGACAATAAGAACTTAGCAACCATGTTGTAAACATGCAAATGAACACAAACAAAAGATCATGATAATGAAACAATGAAAGTCAAACGTGTGTTCAAATCATAAGGAAAAACATACAAATGGTTTTCAGCTTGTCCTTCAAAGAGAGCAAAACATAAATGCATAGGACACCTCAAAGTTTAAGAGGGCGACTAGATACAAATAATTTAAGAACAAGTGAAACCAACAATATGAGTCAATCAATGAACCTTGGGACAATGCATATCACACTAAGAATGACAACTATGCTCTCTTAATGGTGCATAAAGAAAGAAGGTGGTGACTCAATATAAAAGTAGAAGAAAGGCCCTTCGCTGAGGGAAGCAGTGATTTAAACATGTGCTAGAGCTTTTCATTTGTAAAACAGAGATAAAACTTGATTTTGAGAGGTGGTTGTCTTTGTCAACGACTGGCAATGGGGTTCTTACTATCTTCCATACAAAAATAAACCAAGTTTTTGAGAGAGAGATTGGCACTCTTGTGCTCTTTTTATAAAACTTGGCACTCCTCCCCACCTTTTCCTTTCACATACCATGGCTAACCGATTCCATCGGGTGCCCACCAACATTCACATTCTTTGGAGGAGTGCCTTTTTTCTTTCTTTTTCCCCCTTTTTTTTCTTTTTGGAATAAACAATATGGAAGATAGCAAATCCGACCACTACGTCCCCATGAGCTGAAAACAGTGTCACAAAACGAGAAGTATTTTGAAGGTTTTTGAAAGGTAGCACACGAAAATTTTACTTTGGAATGGCTTACAAATACCATGTATAGGAATTTATAGTGGACACAATGGCAAACTTGGCTTTTAGGAGTTGGATGCACGAGTAGAGCTCATACTCAGTACAAGGCGAGGGCTAGCAAAAGACTGGGAGCGACCAACTAAGAGAGCAGTAATGGCCATAATCATGCAAAGTGACAAAGCGACATTAAAAGAAGCATATGATGGTGTAACAACTCAGAATTTGTAACCCAACTCTTATTAAATAAAGAGTCAAAAATTGGACCCAAATAAAACTTTTTCTTCAATATTGCATGCACACATGCATTCTCTTTATTTGTATTTCTATGATTTTATGTGTGTTCTTTTTGCTTGAGCATTGGTTAAACAATTCTAAGTGAACCAATAGAAACAACTAAGAAAGATATTAGGAACCAAAAGAACCAAAAATAAAAATAGGTAAGAAAGAGTTAAAGATTATATGATCTAGAAACTGTTAATGACTACACCACTTTGAGCCCTTATATTAAGAAATCTACAGCTCACCTGCAGGTTTAACTTTTTAGTTGAGCTTAACCAAGTTATGGACTAACTCAACCAACCAAGATCTACCAAAATTTCAAACCAGAACACCACTCAAACTTGAGCCAAAGTTTGAATCTGAAACAGAAACCATTTCAAATTTGAAATATAAATTTTTGCAAAACTCATTATTTCTCCAGAACAAAAATATGCCTGGGTACCTTATCCAATATGATGAGCACCCACGGTGGCAAATTTGAAAAATTCGAATTTTGAATTCTTGTAGGCATTTCGTCGAACACTGGCAGCAGGAATTTAAATCAAACCAAACTTCACTGTGCTGCACTGTTCGAGCTCGCCCAGGCACTGCTGCCATGCTCCCTGGCCGCGCCTCGACCGATCCCAGCCCCCTCTGCCCCGACCCAGGCCGTGAGAAGAGGAGGGAGGAGGAGAAACACACCCAGGACCCCCGCTCTTCTTCCCAGCAGCCTGCACGTCGACGACCACCCTGCCCTCGCCAGAGGAGACCTACAGGACCCCGCGGCCGACCCAGCAACCCCCCAGCACGCGAGCGTGGCCGCCGTGACCGGAGGAAGCTTGCAACGCCGCCAGGACCCCCGCAACGGCGAGCTTCTGGCCGAGCTTGTCCCGGCCGCCTCGGCCTATATAAACCCCCGTCGATCAAACGCGGAGACTCACCCAGCCACCAGCTACCTCCCAGACATCACCGCTTCTTCCCTCTCGCTCTGCTTCGCCGTAGCCGACCTCGCCGGCGCAGTACTGGACGGGCGGAGCGCCGCCGCGTTCGAGCACCGGGGAGCAAACTTCTGCAGGGAATCGGAGGAGGAGGAGCACCGCAGCCGATCCCGAGCGTCGCCGACGAGTTCTGCTTCCCCTACGCCTCGCCATCGCCGTCGAACGTTCTTCACTGCTCGCAGGTGAGCTCCCTCCCGTGTTGAGGAAGACGACGCGCGTAGACCGTCCGATCTCGATCCAACGACAACTTACCGATTCGGGTTTCGTAATTAGATCTGACGTCGTGGCCCCACCTGTCAGCGCCCTTTTATTTTTCCCCAGCCGCGCGAAACGGTATCGGGCCGGCCCGTTCGGGTTTGTTCTGAATTGGGCCCAGCTCATTTCGAATACGGTCCGATTCGTTTTTAATTAATTCCCGCCCTTTTCTTTTATTTCAAAACTGTTTCAAATGGTATTTTCAAACTTAAATCCCTAGAGTTTTATAAGTCCAAATTTAGCAAATAAATATTCGTTGGAAAGCTTACAAAATACTCTATCCAATAGTACTGGTTAGATTTCAAAATCAGTTAAGAATAAAATTGGATATGAATAGTGTGACCATAGCTTGTGAATTAATGAAAGATTTCTAGAAAATTATTTAAGCCATCAATAATCATGAAAATTAAAATGTAAACTTACTAATGACCCCTCTTACTGTTAGTCAACACTAATCTACCCCAAACCATATTAGTGTGATCATTTAGACCCTAACCCAAACCTATTTGTTAGCATAAAATGATAGAGCCCTAATGCACACTTAGAATTAATTGCCCTCTTTACAAATCCACTTAGTGAACCCATCCCACTTAAACTTGTCTTAGTAACCCCAAATCACCTCCACTGCTGCACAAGTGAACCACTTATGCTACTTAATAGAGTAACTAGCTTGCACACTTGAAGAAAAACTTAGAAGGAAAACTTACCATCCAACCCCATAGCAATGCAACCTAAGTGCTTGGTTAGCAAACAAGAGTGTGTGCTTGGTGTGTTGTTGGTTTGGTGAAGTGATGGTGTGCTTTGTGTTTATTCGTTATTAGACGCTAGTGTTGCCGAGGAGGATATTGAAGGGGATTATTATTATCAAGAAGAAGAAGAAAACCCCGGACACTTTGCCAACCAAGGCAAGCCATCTTTTGATTCATACTCCCACTACCTAGTTTTAAAGTTGCATTCTACTTGTTTTAAGTAAATTGCATGATTGAATTGCTAGAGTAGATTGATAGAAGTAAATTGCATGATTGAATTGCTAGAGTAGAATGATAGAGCATATTGATGTCTTGGTTATCAAGAGCATCAAGCTGAGTTTATCCAACCATAGTAGTAGTACTATCACTCAATGTAGTTGCTTAGTCGCTAATAAAAGTTGAGGCTACCTCTGGAGGAACCCCATTTGAACGGTGGTGACTTGAACTTGAAACTTGAAATGGGAGATTGCTCCTACCTGATGGCTTTATGAAAGAAAATAATCTCGACTAAGAACTATGAAATGTATTTCTCAATTGACAACGAGTGATGTACATGGGTGCCAATTATACCGTACAACCACGTTACCCCTATATGGGAAGGGGCTTAATCCGTAGCTTGTTTATCTTAGTATGGGAGGTCTTGTATTAAATCTTCATGGGAGGACTCCATGGGCGGATACTTCTTGACCAAGTGGATTCACTAACCCGGTACCCGGGATGGGCAGAACTAGAGGCGCCGGAGCGGGAAGTCCGTATCCCGGGCTCTAGGGAAGGATCCTATACTAGGATGAGCAAGTGAAAGACTTTGTTTGATTATCTGAAACCCGCATACCTTTGTGTATAGCGAACCGTGGATTTCTCCCGGCAGATGTATCGAATCTTGTGGGTAAAGTGTACCCCTCTGCAGAGGTTTTCAAACTATTCGAATAGCCGAGTCCTCGGTCATGGACGGTTGGCAAACTCTACCTGGCTTTTGTCAAAACTAAAAATAACAAGGGTGAACTTGGTGAATGACCTGAATTTGAATTGACATGACTTGACCTTGATCTTGACACATTGAAGTTCCTCTTTAGAATGAACTTAGAGAACTAAACCTCTTTTCTACAAATGAGCATTCTTGGGAAATAAAACTAGCTTTTGCAAACCAACTTAGTGCTTAGTCCACTATATCCAACCTTGCATATCTACTTCGTCCTTTCATTTATAAGATGGTTTGCGAGTGCATCCAATGTACTCACGGCTGTGTCCCTGGCTATCAACTTGGCCAGACTATGGGGAGGAATACTCGGAGGAAGGGTATGAAGAAGAGTACCAGAACTAAGCTCGTCTCCGTGAGTCGCCAATTGCCTGTAGGGAGAAGGCATGGGCCGAAGACGGTATTTCCGCTGCTATAATGTGTTGTAATATGACTTGGTCTATATGACCATTGTATTTGAATCATCGTATTGTAATGTCTATGGAACTGGTTACCAACTACGTTATGTATATCGCAACAATGATTCTGGGATTGCGGTGGAATACATAACGGGCACTTCGAATTTGTTATCAAATTTGAGGTCGTCACAAGTTGGTATCAGAGCCTAGGCTGACCATAGGAGACCTTAGTTAGAATGGGCGTTAAAACAAAACCTTGTTAAAAGAAAGATACAAGAACGGTTGCAAAAATTGCTTAGTCTTTCCTCTCTAGTTACAAAGTTTTATACATACTTCAGTTTTAGCTTACTTAAAATTTTGCACACTTGAGTTGATCACTAACTCGAACTAATTTAAAATTTTGTAGATGGCCCTGGTATTCACTGAGCAGTACCAGTTGGGCCAAGGTGGCAGCCTTTGTTTCGAGCGCGACCTCACCACTTTGACCTTGTTCCTGAACCGTTTGTACCCGGAGTTCAAGGGAGCCGTGCTCAATGAGCACCCGGATGGAGAGCTACGGTGGCTCATCCGAGCTAGTTGCCGTGGCAAGAAGGGGATGTTGGGTTCTCCAAGGGTCAAGTTTGAGCTTGTGGAGAACACTTGGGCCGATGGTTTGGTCCGAGCGATGCAGGAGATGCACGCCCGCTTATGCGGACTGCACGTTGAGGAGGTTCAGGGAGGACGTTTCAAGGACTTTGCTCGGCGTGATGCGGATGGGCGTCCCGCAAACATGCCCGGGCAGAATGAGCCGAGTACCTACATCGACCACATGGACTTCTTGCTGTACTCCACTCAGCAGGAGGCCGACCGTGCCCGTACTAGGGCCAACCTCGAGCACGTTGCACTGGTGGAAGCAAGGAGCACTATCAGGATTCTTGCGAAGGAGCGCAAGAGCCTTCGTCGCCAGCGCGATGAGAAGGAACAGGACCTTGAGGAGTTGAAGGCCAATGTGGCGGAGTTGACTGCGTACATTGAGAGTCTTGAGGATCACCTTGGTGAGGAGGAAGGCATTGATCTCCGCAAGGAGGATAATGCCCTCATTAGTGATGAGGATGACTTCATGGAGGACCTTGATGATCCGGAGGATGGTGGACACAATGGATTCATTGTGAGCGACGAGGAGGAAGACCCCGAGGAGCCCGCTGTTTAGGTCCGAGATCCACGTGTTACCTAGCTATGAGTTCCACTTTATGATCACTTCGTGTAGGTGTGAGTTGTATCCCCCTCTCTAGTAGACGAGTCGCAATGGTTTGATGTAAACCATTTGTAATGTGTGAACTCGTATGTATGATATGTTTGAAGAGTGATGAATGAAATTTGAATTTGGCCTCTAAGGCCTTAGTAAAACAAAATTGCATCATCCATGTACCTTTAAATCTTAGCAAATTAGCTTTTCCCTCTTATCTTACACACCTTATCTCCAGATGCCGCGAGCACCCCCACCCCCGAACCCGGAAATGGCTGAATTGCTAAGGTTGATCATGGAAGACCGGGAAGCAGCCCGAGCTGAGCGCCAAGCCAACTTGGCCACTCTTCAGCAGTTAACCCAGATGGCAATGAACCACAACAATGGCAATGGCAATGGTGAAGGAGAAAACCATGGCAATGGAGAGCACCGATCCAAGTTAAGGAGTTTCCAGAACACCAACCCTCCTATATTCACTAAGTCCGAAGAGCCCTTAGATGCCGATGATTGGCTTCGTACCATGGAGAACAACTTGGCAGTCGCCGAAGTTGGGGAGAATGAGAAGGTCTTGTATACCACCCACTATCTTGCTGGAGCAGCAAGAGCTTGGTGGGACAGCACCCGTGCCATGCAAGCCCCAGGGTATGTGATGCCTTGGGAGGAGTTCAAGAGCAAGTTTAGCAAAGCCCATGTCCCTATGGGATTGGTTAAAAGGATGAGGGATGAGTTCAGAAATCTGAAGCAAGGTTCCATGTCTGTGGTGGATTACCGTGACAAGTTCCTTACCTTGTCTAGGTATGCCCCAGATGACACCAACACCACTGAGAAGAAGCAAGAAAGGTTTCTGGATGGACTTCATGATGAGATGCAATGTGTCCTGGTTAGTATTCCCTTTGCCGACCTGGAGTCATTGGTTGACTCTGCCATTCAGATGGAAGGCAAACTCAAGCAAGCTACCGAGAACCGCAAGCGCCGTATGATGTATCAAGGCAACTCGAGCAACTCGCAGAAGCCAAGGGGAAATGCACCTATGGGTTTCGCCCCTAGGCCGATGAGGCCACCTGCACCTGCTCCGCGTCCCAACTATCCTAACCGCCCACCCGGCAACAACTTCAACCGTGCACCCCCAAGACCTAGTGGCAACAACTTCAACACCCATACTCCAAGGCCAAATGGCGCCCCTGTGTTACCCAAGCCTGGTGACAAGTCTGGCGTTACATGTTATGAGTGTGGACAAAAAGGGCACTACTCCAATGAGTGCCCCAAGAAGCTGAATGATGCATCCAAGACTACTGTTCCTGCTCAGCAGCAGCGCCGTGTGGGAAATGGCAAGAACTATCCCCCAAGGAACCAGCCTCACTCTCGAGGCCGTCTGAATCACATGAATGTTGAAGAAGCTCAGGAAGCAACAGACGTCGTGCTTGGTATGTTCCCTGTTAACTCAGTTCTTGCAAGAGTTCTGTTTGATTCTGGAGCTTCGCACTCATTTGTTACCCAATTATTCGTTGATAAAAGTGGACTTCAACCCACACCCTTGAAAGATGTCATGTCTGTGCAAATTCCCGGGTCAGTAACCAAAGCCAGTTGTACCTGTTTGGCAGTACCCATAGAAATCCATGGGATCTCATTCTTAGCCAGTTTGATTGTGTTAGGAACCAAAGGATTGGAAGTAGTCTTAGGTATGGATTGGATGTCTCAACACCAAGGAATTATAGATTGTGCCAAAAAGACCATCACCATGAGGAGTAGTCATGGAGTTTTCGTGAAGCATGTGTCCGTTAAACCCATTCCAATCCCCCGATGTCATAAGAGTATCTCAGGACCAACTTTGGAGCAAGTCCCCATCGTCTGTGAATACCCGGATGTCTTTCCCGATGAGTTACCCGGAATGCCACCGGATCGGGATATTGAGTTTATCATTGAGCTTATCCCCGGAACTGGATCAATAGCCCAACGACCCTATCGTATGAACCCAGCTGAATTAGTTGAGTTGAAGAAGCAATTGGATGACCTCTTGAGCAAGGGATTGATTCAGCCAAGTTCTTCTGCTTGGAGATCACCCGTTCTGTTTGTGGATAAAAGTGACGGTTCTAGCCGACTGTGCACTGATTATCGCAAGCTTAACGATGTGACCATCAAGAACAAGTACCCTCTCCCGAAGATCGAAGATTTGTTTGACCAATTGACTGGAGCCAGAGTATTCTCAAAGATAGATCTTAGAACTGGATACCACCAACTGAAGATCCGTGCAACGGATATCCCCAAAACAGCCTTCACTACCCGATACGGATTGTATGAGTACACCGTAATGTCCTTTGGATTGACCAATGCCCCTGCTTATTTCATGAACCTCATGAATAAGGTTTTTATGGAGTTCCTGGATAAGTTTGTTGTTGTCTTCATTGACGACATTCTTATCTACTCCAAATCCGAAGAAGAGCATGCAACCCATCTGAGATTAATTCTAGAAACCCTAAGAGAGCATCAGCTATATGCTAAGTTCAGTAAATGTGAGTTCTGGTTGAAGGAAGTTGGATTCTTAGGCCATGTGCTGTCAGCAGGAGGAATATCGGTAGATCCCAAGAAGATCAAATCAGTCCTGGAATGGGAAGCCCCTACCACTCAAACGGAAGTTAGAGGTTTTCTCGGATTAGCGGGATATTACCGCAAGTTTGTCGAAGGATTTTCCAGTATTGCCCGTCCGATGACCCAATTATTGAAGAAGGACAAGAAGTTTGAATGGACCCCTAAGTGTGAAGAGAGTTTTCAAGAGCTCAAGAAGCGATTGGTGACCGCCCCTGTCCTAACCATGCCCGATATCACCAAGAATTTTGATGTCTATTGCGACGCTTCCAAACTTGGACTTGGTTGCGTACTGATGCAAGAAGGAAAGGTCATAGCTTACCTCTCTAGGCAGCTTAAACCTCATGAAGAAAATTATCCAACCCATGATCTAGAGTTAGCAGCCGTGGTTCTAGCTTTGAAGACTTGGAGGCATTATTTGATGGGCAACCGTTGTGAGATCTATTCTGACCACAAGAGTTTGAAGTATATTTTCACCCAGAAGGAGTTGAACATGAGGCAAAGGAGATGGATAGAGTTGATCAAGGATTATGATCTGGAAATTCACTATCACCCTGGTAAGGCCAATGTAGTGGCCGATGCGTTGAGTAGAAAGCCGTGTTCGTTGAATATGAGGATCAAGGAAGAGCAACCTATGTTGCACCAAGAGTTTGAAAGGTTTGGATTGGAACTAGTCAGTCAAGGATTTCTCGCCAACCTTGAGTTCCAACCCACCTTGATGAGCCAAATCAAAGAAGCCCAGAAAGGAAATGAGAGTATTGAAGGAATCAAGCGCAGAATTAGTTCCGGCAAGGTGCCAGGATTTGAAGAAGATGATCAAGGAGTTCTTTGGTACAAAGGCCGTATTTGTGTGCCCGCTGACTCAGAATTGAAGGAAGTAATTATGAAGGAAGCCCATGAGACACCTTACTCCATCCACCCTGGTGGAACTAAGATGTACCAAGATTTGAAGGAACAATTTTGGTGGCATGGAATGAAGCGAGAGATTGCATCGTTTATATCCAAGTGTGATATCTGTCAAAGAGTCAAGGCTGAACATCGACGTCCTGCTGGTTTGCTGCAACCTTTGCAAGTTCCGGAATGGAAGTGGGATTCTGTTGGAATGGATTTCATCACTGGATTTCCAAAGTCTAGCCGTGGAAATGACTCTATTTGGGTCATTGTGGATAGACTAACCAAAGTGGCCCACTTTATTCCTGTCAAGACCACTCATCGCTCAGATCAGCTAGCAGATCTGTACCTATCCAGAATTGTCAGTTTGCATGGAGTTCCTAAAACCATAGTTTCTGATCGAGGAACCCAATTCACCTCGAGATTTTGGAAAAGCTTACATCAAGCTTTGGGAACCAAGTTAGCCTTTAGCACCGCTTACCACCCTCAGACTGATGGACAGACTGAAAGAGTAAATCAAATACTTGAAGATATGTTGAGAGCCTGTGTCTTAGCTTATGGAGCTAAGTGGGAAGATTGTCTGCCCTTCGCGGAGTTTTCGTACAACAACAGTTATCAAGCCAGTTTGCAAATGGCCCCATTTGAAGCTTTGTACGGAAGAAAATGTCGTACCCCTTTGAATTGGTCTGAAACCGGAGACAGTCAGATTTTTGGACCAGATATGCTGCAAGAGGCCGAGGAGAAAGTTCGCATAATTCGTGAATACCTCAAGGCAGCCCAATCAAGACAAAAGAGTTATGCCGACAAGAGACGTCGAGAACTGACCTTCCAGATTGGAGATTTTGTTTATCTTAGAGTATCACCTCTCAAGGGAATGCAAAGATTCCAAGTAAAAGGAAAGCTTGCGCCAAGATATATTGGACCCTTCAAGATACTAGACCGTAGAGGAGAAGTGTCTTATCAGTTAGAAATGCCCCCTGAATTGTCTGAAGTACACGATGTCTTTCACGTGTCGTTACTTCGGAAATGTCTTGAAGTTCCGGAGAAGCCCGAAGTCTTCAAGAATATTGATCACCGTTCTGTGGACATCAACAAGGACTTGACCTATCGTGAAATGCCGATCCGTATCCTCGAGGAAGCTTATCGAACCACTCGAACCCGAAGCATCAAATTTCTGAAAGTTCAGTGGAGTAATCACACCGAAGATGAAGCCACTTGGGAACGAGAAGATTACCTTCAGAAAGAATTTCCCAATCTTTTCAGTTCTTAATTAGTGAATCTCGGGGACGAGATTCTTTTTAAGGGGGGAAGATTGTAACAACTCAGAATTTGTAACCCAACTCTTATTAAATAAAGAGTCAAAAATTGGACCCAAATAAAACTTTTTCTTCAATATTGCATGCACACATGCATTCTCTTTATTTGTATTTCTATGATTTTATGTGTGTTCTTTTTGCTTGAGCATTGGTTAAACAATTCTAAGTGAACCAATAGAAACAACTAAGAAAGATATTAGGAACCAAAAGAACCAAAAATAAAAATAGGTAAGAAAGAGTTAAAGATTATATGATCTAGAAACTGTTAATGACTACACCACTTTGAGCCCTTATATTAAGAAATCTACAGCTCACCTGCAGGTTTAACTTTTTAGTTGAGCTTAACCAAGTTATGGACTAACTCAACCAACCAAGATCTACCAAAATTTCAAACCAGAACACCACTCAAACTTGAGCCAAAGTTTGAATCTGAAACAGAAACCATTTCAAATTTGAAATATAAATTTTTGCAAAACTCATTATTTCTCCAGAACAAAAATATGCCTGGGTACCTTATCCAATATGATGAGCACCCACGGTGGCAAATTTGAAAAATTCGAATTTTGAATTCTTGTAGGCATTTCGTCGAACACTGGCAGCAGGAATTTAAATCAAACCAAACTTCACTGTGCTGCACTGTTCGAGCTCGCCCAGGCACTGCTGCCATGCTCCCTGGCCGCGCCTCGACCGATCCCAGCCCCCTCTGCCCCGACCCAGGCCGTGAGAAGAGGAGGGAGGAGGAGAAACACACCCAGGACCCCCGCTCTTCTTCCCAGCAGCCTGCACGTCGACGACCACCCTGCCCTCGCCAGAGGAGACCTACAGGACCCCGCGGCCGACCCAGCAACCCCCCAGCACGCGAGCGTGGCCGCCGTGACCGGAGGAAGCTTGCAACGCCGCCAGGACCCCCGCAACGGCGAGCTTCTGGCCGAGCTTGTCCCGGCCGCCTCGGCCTATATAAACCCCCGTCGATCAAACGCGGAGACTCACCCAGCCACCAGCTACCTCCCAGACATCACCGCTTCTTCCCTCTCGCTCTGCTTCGCCGTAGCCGACCTCGCCGGCGCAGTACTGGACGGGCGGAGCGCCGCCGCGTTCGAGCACCGGGGAGCAAACTTCTGCAGGGAATCGGAGGAGGAGGAGCACCGCAGCCGATCCCGAGCGTCGCCGACGAGTTCTGCTTCCCCTACGCCTCGCCATCGCCGTCGAACGTTCTTCACTGCTCGCAGGTGAGCTCCCTCCCGTGTTGAGGAAGACGACGCGCGTAGACCGTCCGATCTCGATCCAACGACAACTTACCGATTCGGGTTTCGTAATTAGATCTGACGTCGTGGCCCCACCTGTCAGCGCCCTTTTATTTTTCCCCAGCCGCGCGAAACGGTATCGGGCCGGCCCGTTCGGGTTTGTTCTGAATTGGGCCCAGCTCATTTCGAATACGGTCCGATTCGTTTTTAATTAATTCCCGCCCTTTTCTTTTATTTCAAAACTGTTTCAAATGGTATTTTCAAACTTAAATCCCTAGAGTTTTATAAGTCCAAATTTAGCAAATAAATATTCGTTGGAAAGCTTACAAAATACTCTATCCAATAGTACTGGTTAGATTTCAAAATCAGTTAAGAATAAAATTGGATATGAATAGTGTGACCATAGCTTGTGAATTAATGAAAGATTTCTAGAAAATTATTTAAGCCATCAATAATCATGAAAATTAAAATGTAAACTTACTAATGACCCCTCTTACTGTTAGTCAACACTAATCTACCCCAAACCATATTAGTGTGATCATTTAGACCCTAACCCAAACCTATTTGTTAGCATAAAATGATAGAGCCCTAATGCACACTTAGAATTAATTGCCCTCTTTACAAATCCACTTAGTGAACCCATCCCACTTAAACTTGTCTTAGTAACCCCAAATCACCTCCACTGCTGCACAAGTGAACCACTTATGCTACTTAATAGAGTAACTAGCTTGCACACTTGAAGAAAAACTTAGAAGGAAAACTTACCATCCAACCCCATAGCAATGCAACCTAAGTGCTTGGTTAGCAAACAAGAGTGTGTGCTTGGTGTGTTGTTGGTTTGGTGAAGTGATGGTGTGCTTTGTGTTTATTCGTTATTAGACGCTAGTGTTGCCGAGGAGGATATTGAAGGGGATTATTATTATCAAGAAGAAGAAGAAAACCCCGGACACTTTGCCAACCAAGGCAAGCCATCTTTTGATTCATACTCCCACTACCTAGTTTTAAAGTTGCATTCTACTTGTTTTAAGTAAATTGCATGATTGAATTGCTAGAGTAGATTGATAGAAGTAAATTGCATGATTGAATTGCTAGAGTAGAATGATAGAGCATATTGATGTCTTGGTTATCAAGAGCATCAAGCTGAGTTTATCCAACCATAGTAGTAGTACTATCACTCAATGTAGTTGCTTAGTCGCTAATAAAAGTTGAGGCTATCTCTGGAGGAACCCCATTTGAAAGGTGGTGACTTGACCTTGAAACTTGAACTGGGAGTTTGCTCCCACATGATGGCTTTATGAAAGAAAATAATCTCGACTAAGAACTATGAAATGTATTTCTCAATTGACAACGAGTGATGTACATGGGTGCCAATTATACCGTACAACCACGTTACCCCTATATGGGAAGGGGCTTAATCCGTAGCTTGTTTATCTTAGTATGGGAGGTCTTGTATTAAATCTTCATGGGAGGACTCCATGGGCGGATACTTCTTGACCAAGTGGATTCACTAACCCGGTACCCGGGATGGGCAGAACTAGAGGCGCCGGAGCGGGAAGTCCGTATCCCGGGCTCTAGGGAAGGATCCTATACTAGGATGAGCAAGTGAAAGACTTTGTTTGATTATCTGAAACCCGCATACCTTTGTGTATAGCGAACCGTGGATTTCTCCCGGCAGATGTATCGAATCTTGTGGGTAAAGTGTACCCCTCTGCAGAGGTTTTCAAACTATTCGAATAGCCGAGTCCTCGGTCATGGACGGTTGGCAAACTCTACCTGGCTTTTGTCAAAACTAAAAATAACAAGGGTGAACTTGGTGAATGACCTGAATTTGAATTGACATGACTTGACCTTGATCTTGACACATTGAAGTTCCTCTTTAGAATGAACTTAGAGAACTAAACCTCTTTTCTACAAATGAGCATTCTTGGGAAATAAAACTAGCTTTTGCAAACCAACTTAGTGCTTAGTCCACTATATCCAACCTTGCATATCTACTTCGTCCTTTCATTTATAAGATGGTTTGCGAGTGCATCCAATGTACTCACGGCTGTGTCCCTGGCTATCAACTTGGCCAGACTATGGGGAGGAATACTCGGAGGAAGGGTATGAAGAAGAGTACCAGAACTAAGCTCGTCTCCGTGAGTCGCCAATTGCCTGTAGGGAGAAGGCATGGGCCGAAGACGGTATTTCCGCTGCTATAATGTGTTGTAATATGACTTGGTCTATATGACCATTGTATTTGAATCATCGTATTGTAATGTCTATGGAACTGGTTACCAACTACGTTATGTATATCGCAACAATGATTCTGGGATTGCGGTGGAATACATAACGGGCACTTCGAATTTGTTATCAAATTTGAGGTCGTCACAGATGGCATCAAAAGTCAAAAACTAAATGATCATGAAGGCTAATGGCGACTTTGGAAGAGTCTAACATGTGTGAGCATGTGCCAAGTCAACCCAAATAAAGCATCAAGGAGAAAACCAAAATAATGCTTCCATACAATAAAAACAACGCATGATTTTTCAAAGGCTCATTAAGCAATCTCAGTTATTTGAGACAAGTCATGCTACAGAAAAACCACTAAGCATACTATCAAAAAGACATCAAGCATGACATGAAAAAGCCTAAGCCGCAGTCTACACAAGCTCCTTCTTGTACCACTATTTTGCACAAAGCTTTTTCTCTTTTCCAACACCATTTGAAATATTTATAAACACCTCTTTTGATGAAAACCAATCAAGACCAGAGGAAAAAATACACCTTGATGAAAAGATATGACAAGATCTGAATGCATATCAAGGCGAAAACGAAAACCAAAAGCAGTAGCAGAAAAACTAGAATGCTCGATTAATAAGAGTGAAAACTAGAGCATTCTTTGCAAATGAAAACGAGTACATCTCCTCCAAAGGAAATTTGTTGGGGTCCAACCATTTATTGCAGCAAACAAACAAACTAAACAAACTAAGAAAACTAAAACAACTGACGCTCCAAGAAAAACACATAGTGCATGAAGCAATAAAAATATAGTGTTTTGAAAGGTGACCTGATTTTTGCCGATGAAGAAGGGGTGCCTCGGGGGCATCCCCAAGCTTTGACGCTTGTACTTCTTGGATATTTCTTGGGGTGATGCATGGGCATCCCCAAGCTTGAGCTTTTGTCCATTCTTCAACTCATCTCATCATTCTCCAATCCCTACACTTGAAAACTTCCTTCATACAAAACTAAACACAATTCTATTAGCAACATTATTGTAAGCATAAAATATATTCAACCTCTTTTAGCTTCAGGTTTCAACCCAAAACCACCACATATAAAGTATATACTACTGTAGCAACTTCCACAAGAGTTCCATGATCAAAAAGAACTCAAAAGAAAGCGATAAAGTGGCAAAAACAAATATTGGCAGAAATCTGTCAAAACTGGACAGCTGATAATGGATGAATTTTTGAGGGATTTTCCGTTGCTCAAATCAAAAAGTGTTCAACTAAGAAAAGTTTGGATATAACCTGGGGCATAAGCACAAGAAATCGCAGGTCCAAAAGATATACATAGAATGTTCACGAATTTTTACGGTGCAGCACCGAAAACAGTTTCAGGATAGCAATAACCCCAAATCTTTACCTCACTCAAATTAGAGGCTTCTCTTGGCACAAAAACGAAATAAACAAGATAAGGAGCGGTCATTACAGTAGTAATGACTTCCAAGACTCAAGAAAAAGAAAAAGTACTAAAAAGTAAACAATGGGTTATCTCCCAAGAGTGCTTTTCTTTAACGCCTTTGAGCTAGGCGCAGAAAATTGCGAATCAAGTACCTTCAGAAGAAGCATTAAGATCAACAGAAGAGGTCTTGTCAATAAGGCATTGTATTTCATCCACATAAGTTTTTGAAGACCCTTGGTGATCATGCTTTGGTACACTATTCTCATCAAAAAGATTTTCAGGACAAATCCAGGCAAAATTGTTTTCGAAAGCATCATTCAATCCCAAAAGCTTGCAAGGTATAGGTATCTCGGCCTCCCCATCATGTGTATCAATAACCGTTATAGGTGAACCGAGTTTATTAAAACGTTTAAGAACCTTCCTAGCTTCAATAACGACATCCTTAAATTCTAAACGCAAAGTTTCCAAGATAAAAGCTTTCTTTTCAGGGTCCTTAATTTCATGAAGCTTAAGGAACATGTATTGCATAAAAGGATTCAGACTAGCAAACCTAGCTTCTAACATGTGAACTAAATGAGCAGAAGCAACTTCAATACTAGGAGCAAGTTCAACCCAAGACTTTTCCTCATCTTCATCATGCATACTAATGTGATTAAAGAACTCCTCAATGTTACTTTTGCCAATAATCGAACCACTCCCTACAGAGAGGTCCTCCAGAACGAACTCAGGGAACAACATGATAAACTAAAGTAAAGTAAAAACAACTACCAAGGATTCTAATTTTTTTGGGTTTTTGATATAAAAGCAATGCAGGTAAAATAAAATAAAGTAAAGCAAAACAAATAACAAAGTAAAGTATGTGTGTGCGAAGAACTCCCCTCGCAGAAGTCTTCTCTTCCTTCCCCGGCAACGACGCCAGAAAATAAGCTGCTACTCCAAGTTGATGTGGGAGCAAACTGTCCTTGTGCGTGGTGATGACCAGCCCGTTGGGAACCCCAAGAGGAAGGTATGATGAGTGTAGCGGCTAGTTTTCCCTCAGTTAAGAAACCAAGGTTTAATATCGTTCAGGAGAAGGGAGACGGTGACGACTGAAGGTGATGCTTGCTAGTTTGCGACAGCAGCGGACAACTGGCGCTTCGTCCAAGCTTTGCTTGCTAGCTGCAACGTGGAACCTGCACACACACAAACAAATACTTTGCTCCCAACTTGCGATGAGGTTGTCAATCTCACCAGTTTGCTTGAAACAAAGGTTATGAGTGTATCGAGTGGAAAACAGTAGAGTATGCGAGTAAAGTAAACAGTGCGGGAAAAGTAAACAGGTGATTGCAATATGATTAAAATAGGACCGGGGTCCACAGTTCACTAGTGGTGTCTCTCCATAGATAAATAACATGCTGGGTAAACAAATTACAGTTGGGCAATTGATAGAATAAAGATAACGTGATATGTCAAGAAGATCACTATGAGATTCACTCTGGGCATTACAACAAAATACATAGACCGCCATCCAACTGCATCTATGACTAATAATCCACCCCCGGGGATATCATCCGAACACCCTAGAAGTATTAAGTTGCGAACAACAGATAATTGCATTAAGCAAAGTGTGTAATGTAAACAAAGCATATGCCCTTGAGCATATGAATGTTGTTTTCTCCCTAGTAGCAACAGCACATCTACCACCTTAGAGGTTTCTGTCACTCCCCTAGGTGAAATAGAGACATGAACCCACTATCGAGCATAAATACCCCCTCTTGGAGTCACTAGCAACTACTCGGCCAAGATAGCTACTAACAACGGAGAGCATGCAAGATCATAAACAACATAGAGATAACAAAAGATATAATTCAGTACGGCAACTTAATCATAAACACCAATATTCATCGGATCCCAACAAACCAACATCATAGTATTACATAACGGTGATCTCAATCATGTAGGGCAGCTCATGAGATCTAAACATGAAGCACATGGTGGAGAAGACAACCATCTAGCTACTGCTATGGACCCATAGTCCAAGGTAGACTACTCACTTATCGCTCCGGAGGCAAGCATGGCGATGAAGAAGACCTCCGGTGGCGATTCCCCTCTCCGGCAGGGTGCCGGGAAGAGCTTCTGGACCCTCCCGATCTTCGGGTCGACGGCGGCGGCGGATCGCGATGTATTCTAGAAAACTGATCGGGCCCTTAGGTTTTTCTCGTCAGGGGGTATATGTAGGCGAAAGGAGGCTGTCAGAGGAGGTCCCACGCTCCCTCACACGGGCCCGGCGCGGCCAGGGGCCTGGCCGCGCCACCCCTGTGTGTGGGGGCCACGTGGCCCCCCTCCGTCAGGTCTTCTGATCTTTGGGAGCTCCCCGGTGAAATATGACTTCAGGAACTTGTTTCGTCCAATTCCGAGAATATTTCCTGTGTATCACTTCTGAAACACAAAAACAGCAGAAAACAGGAAACTGGCACTGTGGCACTTCGTTAATAGGTTAGTTCCGGAAAAGGTATAAAAATGCCACTAAGTGTAATGAAACAATAGGCAAATGGTGTAAAACAAAGCATGGAGCATCAAAAATTATAGATACGTTTGAGACGTATCAGACGACGATAAAGATATGGGTGCGTTATGCTTTACCCGCAGGGTTCACAAGACACGAGTACCCAAAGGATTCAGATTACCACACGACCAACCTAAGTATGATGGGTCGCAAGAACCTACCCTATGGTTATCGGATTATCTGCAGGCAGTGCAGATATTAGGGGGAACAAAGGCGATTGCAATGCAAAGTTTACAGCTGCACCTCACCGGCGCCGCACGGTCCTGGCTAAATACCCTACCCGACGAATCTATCGGAAGCTGGGGGGAACTCGAAATTCAATTTGCAAGAAATTTTTGTTCCACCTACAAGCGCCCAGCGTCACTGGAGGAAGTTAAAACATGTGTGCAGAGGAAAGGCGAAACGCTACGATCTTACATACAACGCTGGAGTACAATCAAAAACTCAGCAGAGGACGTCTCCGACGACCGAGCAATAGATGCCTTTTCGGCCGGACTTCGTCGCTCAGATCTCGTGGAAGAAATAGGAAGAACAAGACCCACGACAGTAGCCGAGCTAATGGAACAAGCCAACAAATTCGCTGATGGAGAGGACGCGTATAACAACAAAAGAGGACATTCACCAGAAGTCGACAGAATAAGTAGACAGAGGAGACAATACCGCAGCAGGGATAATCAAGGAAGGCAAAATCAGGTGGCCGCGGGTTACGTACTAGAAGAAGATGAAGGACATGAAAGCAGGAGGTTTCAGGCAAAAGGAGTAGAAAAATCGAGATACTCCAGTCCTTCGGCCGAGGATATGATATACGGACCTTGTCAAATCCACTATGCGTACCTCGACGGGAAAAGAGTCTCAAATCACCAGATGAAGGATTGCAGGACATTCCTAAGGTTGCAAAGCGCCATGGGCTCAAGACAAGAGGGGAGGCAAGGAGAAAGACACAGAAGTCAAGGATATCAAATACAAAAGCTAACAAGGCACTTAGAATCAAAAGTGTACATATCAGCCATGATTCAACCGGTACCCAAGTCGAAGAAGGAGCAAAAGAGCATATCTAGGCAAGTCAACCTAGAAATATCATCACCACCAGCTACCATAGAGTACCTGCGGTGGTTAGAACAACCAGTCAAGTTCAGCAGAGCAGACCACCCGAGGAAAGTCCCCTGGCCAGGTCACTCGCCTATGGTCTTAAAGGCACAAATAGGAGGGTATGACATCGGAAGAGTGTTCATGGATGCAGGGAGTGGCATAAACTTAATATATGTTAGGATCCTAAAAGCAATGTGCATATTAGTGACGAGTCTGAAGCCAACAGATTGCTCTTTCCATGGAATAGTACCAGGAGCCGCAAACTACCCCTTGGGGAGAATAGAACTTGATGTCTGTTTTGGCAATAGCGGAAACTACCGAAGAGAGAAGCTGAAATTTGAAGTAATGGACTGGCCGTCGCAATATCATGCAATCCTGGGGCGCCCAGCATTTGCAAAGTTCATGGCAGTACCACACTACGCGTATCTTACGTTAAAAATTCCAGGACCCAATGGAACAATCACAGTACAAGGGAGCTTTGAAGTAGCCAATACATGCGACAGAGAATTTAACAGGATGGCGCAAACCTTTGGCATGACAGCAGAGTATGAGAGGTTAAAGGGAGAAACAGATCACAATGTACTACCCGACGTTGGACGATCCCTGCCAGATCAGGCTTTCGACACGTCTCAGGACTCAAAGAAAATCCAGGTCCATCCTACAGATGCAAACAAGACAACATCAATTGCGGTGAACTTGGATCCCGCATAGGAAAGCGCGCTCGTCGAGTTCCTCCGTGAGCGCTGGGAAATCTTCGCCTGGTGTCCATCAGACATGCCAGGGGTTCCCAGGGAACTCGTCGAGCACGCATTAAACGTAGATCCCAAGGCAAAGCCAGTCAAGCAGCCACTACGATGATTCGATGAACCTAAGAGGAAGGCGATAGCATTAGAGTTGCACAGGCTAGAAAATGCCGGATTCATCAGAGAAATCAAAACTTCGAGTTGGGTATCGAACCCAGTCATAGTACCCAAGAAGAACACAGACGTACAAAGAGTATGTGTTGACTACACATCTCTCAATAAGCATTGTCCAAAGGATCCCTTCCCTTTACCCCGCATCGATCAAATAATCGATTCAACAGCGTGATGCGCAAGGCTTTCCTTTTTGGACGCATACTCTGGCTACAATCAGATTAAATTGAAGAAAGAAGACGAAGAAAAAACGGCCTTCATCACACCGTATGGGGTGTTTTGCTACCAAGTGATGCCGTTCGGCCTAAAAAATGCAAGAGCAACTTATCAACGAATGATGCAAAGTTGCCTCGGAAGTCAAATAGGGCGCAACATACAAGTCTACATTGATGATGTAGTCATCACCACAAGAGAGGAGAAATCTCTAATCAGCGACTTGGCAGAAACCTTCGACAACTTGAGCAAGTACAAGCTTAAGCTTAACCCGACAAAGTGCTCTTTCGGCGTCTCAGCAGGACAACTTTTAGGGTTCCTGGTATCAGCACGAGGAATAGAGGCGAACCCAGAGAAGATTCAAGCAATTTTGACAATGGGGAAACCCACGAAACTACACGACGTGCAGAAACTTGCAGGGCGCGTCGCTGCACTAAGTCGCTTCGTCGCTCGGCTAGGGGAGAAGGCGCTTCCTTTTTATGCACTTATGAAGAAGTCAGACGATAAATTCGAGTGGACAGAAGAAGCAGACGCAGCATTTGCACAGTTGAAAAAAGTGCTTTCCACGCCACCAGTGCTGGTCGCACCAAAAGAAAAAGAACCACTGCTATTATACATCGCCGCAACCCATCAGGTGGTGAGTACAGTATTAGTAGTCGAAAGAAGCGAGGAAGGAAAAGCCCATGGCGTCCAGAGACCAGTATATTTTATCAGTGAAGTATTGTCTCCAACAAAACAAAGGTACCCGCACTATCAAAAGTTGGCATACAGTGTCTTCACAACCACATGAAAACTACGACAGTACTTTGCGGTGCACCCAATTATAGTGGTGAATGAGGCGCCATTGTCGAACATATTGAATAATCCTTCAGCAACAGGACGTGTCTCTTTGTGGGGAATCGAGTTATCTCCCATGGACATCATGTACGAAAAAAGGAAGGCGATCAAGTCACAAATTTTGCCAGATTTTACGGCAGAGTGGCTAGAGCTGCAGAGCACAGGACCACCAGATTTATCCAGTGTTTGGACAATGTACTTCGACGGTTCTAAAAGAGTCCAAGGCGCTAGCGCAGGAGTAGTGTTGATATCACCTCATGGCGACAAATTGAAGTACGTCTTAAGGATGAGCTTTTCACAGGCTTCTAACAATGAAGCAGAGTACGAGGCTTTGTTGCACGGAATGAAGATGGCTAAAGCATGTGGAGCAACTCACTTAAAAATATTTGGAGATTCCAACCTTGTTGTCCAGCAAGTTATGAACAGATGTGACACAATCAATGACAACATGATGGCCTACAAAAATTTGTACCATTATCTCGAAGGAACGTTCGATGGATGCGAAGTCTCGCACGTAAGCAGAAACAGCAATGAAGAAGCCGACAATTTAGCAAATATCGGGTCACAGTGCTTACCTGTGCCATCTGGAGTATTTTGGGAGGAAATAGTAGAAAGATCAATAAAAAGTGGAAAAAGTTCGACTATTACAGGAGGCTCGGGGGCTACATCAGAGCCAGAGGAGGTCATAATGATAGAAGAAACATGGATGCAGCCATATCTTGCATACATGATAAATAAAAAGTTAGCAGAAGATGCAGTGGAGGCCAAGAAGATAACTCGAAGATCGAAAGCGTTTGCCATGTTACAGGGGAAATTAGACAAGAAAAGTATTACTGGTGTTTTGCAGCGTTGTGTAACGCCCCAAGAAGGACAAAAAATACTACAAGACATACATGGTGGAGTATGCGGCCATCATGCCAGCAGCAGAGCAATAGCAGCAAAAGCTTTCCGAGCAGGATTCTATTGGCTAACAGCCATCGAAGACGCAAAAGATATAGTTCGAAAGTGTGAAGCATGTCAAAGGTTTGCATCTAGACCGCACGCACCAGCAGCGGAACTACAAACAATACCATTATCTTGGCCTTTTGGACAATGGGGCCTCGATATGGTGGGAAAGTTGCACAAATCCTGGCCAGGAGGGCATGTCTACATGCTAGTGGCCGTTGATAAATTCACCAAATGGCTGGAAGCGGCCCCAGTGACAACTCAAGATTCTACAGCAGCAATCAACTTCTTCAAGTCCATAGTTTTTCGTTTTGGTGTACCATACAGCATCATCACAGACAACGGGATGAATTTCACTTTAAAGGAATTCAAGAGTTACTGCGAAGGATTAGGGATCAAGCTAAAATTCGCATCAGTGGCGCACCCAAAGACAAACAGGCAAGTCGAAAAAGCTAATGGCCTGATATGCAGCGGGATAAAAAAGAGGCTCCTAGCGCCTCTCGAGAAAGCCAAGAGCGCTTGGGTAGAAGAATTGCCCTGGGTTCTTTGGAGTCTAAGAACTACGCCTAACGCAGCAACTCAAGAAACTCCTTTCTTCTTGGTTCATGGCGCAGAAGCCGTGCTTCCAGTCGAGGTTACACACGAGGCCCCAAGAGTGACAGCATATGACGAGACAACATCAACAGAAGCATTGCAGGATGATGTCGATGCACTAGATGAAGCAAGAGATAAAGCATTAGAAAGGGCTACGCAGTATCAACAGAGTCTACGAAACTACCATAGTAGTCAAGTTCGTCCACGATCCTTCGTGGTGGGAGACCTAGTCTTGCGACTCAGGCAAGACAGCCATGGCAAGTTGGAGTCCCCTTGGGTGGGACCTTATATCGTCACTGAAGTAATACCTAGAGGAGCATATCGACTACAAGATAAGAAGACTGGGAAGGATGAGAGCAACCCATGGAATGCAGAGCAGCTACGGCGTTTTTACGCGTAGAATGCATATAGTGGTATTAATAAATTCGAGTTAACCTTCTGAACCTAGAACATGAGGCCACAGGTCAGGTTCTTTGGGTTGAACTCGACAAAATTGTACAATTATTATTTCTTCGCCTTGGGGGCTTCAACCCTCGGGTCGTACGAAGGGAATTTTTATCACGACTTGGAAGACTCTTTTCAATGAAAGGTTGTGCAGTCAACCCGATAAATATTCAAATACTATGGTTCACAAAGGAACCCGATATTCTTGGTTCACAAAGAACCCAATAGATGGAAAGCATACCTCAGAACAATAAACTTGTTTTCTTGGTACTAGCAAAAAACGTCGACATGGAATACGACGATTCATTACAGGGAATATGGCAACAAGGACATTATCAAACGATACTACATAAAAAGCAAAATCCTAGTGGAAGTGGACTTCAGCTTCATATTTCTTCTGGCAGAGGGTGCCGTCGTAGATCTTCACATCGAACTTCGACGTGCCGATGTGAAAATCGAAAGCCATGAAGAAGCCTTGGTGGATGTCGTGGTCTTCTGCGAATTGCGACTAGCTACCCTTAAAGTATTGTTCGTCGTCGCCATCATACCACACCTCCACCTCATATGGGACACCACTGCCAGATTGTTCGCGGAGAACCGCCTCTCGCAGTTTGCGCCCATCCATGAAGTTGGTAAAGCTTAGCGGCAGGCGCTGAATCTCACGGCACTGTGCCATGGCGATGCAGAGGAAAGAAAAGATCTGGGGAGGTGCAGCAGGAGCAGCAGAAGTAGAAGGAGGAGGAGCGACTGGACTTGGAGCAGCGCCAGTCACCTTGGGCTTGTTCTTGCTACCAGGTGGGCGCCCAGGGCGACGTTTAGCCGGAGCGGCCGATGATGATCCTACTGCAGCCAGAGTGTTGGTGTCCTTGTTCTTGCTTCCGCGAGGGCGACCTCGGCCTCAGGGCGCCACCGGAGAACCAAGATTTAGACGGGAGCCATCTGCATCAGCCATGAGGACAAAGGAAGAAAGAAAAACCCTAGATGGAGGGAGAAGATGATGCGGCGAAGGAGGAATTGGATTAGGGTTTTTACCCTTGATAGAGGATGCTTTATTTATAAGCACGTATTATCGGGCCCCCGTGCTAAAACAAGGCCCGTCAACATATTTTACAATAGGAGTTAAATTCTGCACACAGCAGACGATAATATCAAAGAACAAGAAAGAAAATATTGTGGTCGCATGATATGAAAACCTTGACTTGGACTCGGGGGCTTGCAAATAGTAGACGGGTAACAGAAGATAGAAGACATGAACTTTGAGCCTATGCTTGACTACAAGTATCCAAACATAGCCTCGGGGGCTACTCCCATCGGGAGCGCTGAGCGCGCACCCGATAGAGAAAGAAGAAGGGTAAGTATACAAATCTTGACTATGTAGTCGACAAAAGTGCTGAAAGATTACTCCCATCGGGAGCGAAGAAGATTACTTTAAATCCAAATTTCTTTGATTTCATCAGTCAAGAATTTGGCTGCGACATAAGATTCTCGAGTTACGTTATCGCAATGAAACTTGAATGCCGTGATTTATCACGAAGGTAAGACCCCAGGATCCGTCCTGTGTGGCCCGGTATACGCACATGGATGCGCTCTGCTGGCATGTATCCATGTCTACGACGCGAAGAAAATCCTGGTGGACGCACTGGGTACCCTGAGAACCACCGGGACTCATTCTTTGTAAGTCCTAAATGCGGCAAAAGAATGGATTTGACCGGTATCCCGAATTCAAGTCCAAGGGGATTGAATTTGAAGTAGGTGACAAGTATCTGTTCCGGCAGTTAACTGACCTCTTGATCCGTCAGAGTTGTCAGGCTTGTTCATCAAGACCCCTTGCGAACAAATTATCATAAATATAAGTCGAAAGACCAAGTCGAAGATTTGAAGATAAAGTCGAAGAATTGGTCAAGTTGAAGATTTGAAGATTAGAGATTCAACCTGAACCTACAATTCTGGTAGAATCTCAGGGGCTACTGACAAGGGTATAGTTAATAGAGCCCGTTAGTTAAGTACCCCTAAGGCCCGTATAGCTAGGCCCAACTGTAATGATAGTCGAATACGAGTCTTTACCGTATATCGATATTGTAATTTGTATCGGACCCTACCCGATCCTCGAGACCTGGCCATCTATATATAGGGGCCAGGAGGGGACGGTGTAGGCCAGATTGAAAGCAAGCCAGGTTGAACACCCAAGTTTACTTTCGACACACACCTATTTCGACTAACTTTACCTTCGAGTTCATCCGACGCCCTATCTCCCCGATCCTAAGTCCTTCATCTAGGACATTTATCGAGTTAACCCCTCGTCACCGGTGCAAACTAGGAACGTCTCCCAGTCAGTTGCCTGTAGGGTAGTAGGCGTGACGTGGGTCATCAACGCTGTTTGGTATCTGCTGCTTAGTTGTAGACTTGCCCTGCATGGCAAAATCATACTTGGTCAAGTGACCAATTGTAAGACTTTTATTTCGGAACTGTAATGGATGATGTAATTCTGTTATCAACTCGGATATGTGGATTCACGACACACTGATCATGGGATCGTGAATTGTATGCATATCGGGTATTTCGGATGGCTAATCCGGGGTCCCCACAGAGTTGGTATCAGAGCCATCCTGACTGTAGGAGACCTTAGTTAGCATGGGCGTTAGATAGGAAAGTACTATCTTGGATAAAACTAATTTCAAAGTTTATTTTCCTAATCGGCCAATAGAGTGGCTTATACCCTCTTATCTCTTCAAAACTTCTAATCTTACCCCTCCAATTTCCAAACAATTTTAAGGTTTTACTCTTTTGTCTCCTCCACTTCAAATTTAGTTAATGGACGTTGCACCCCAAATAGACCCAAAGTTTAGTAGGATATGATGGAGCCACTATTCAGAAGGATGTCTTCAAACCTCCCTAGCTGCAAATAAAGAAGAGTATTGACCAAAATTCTGCCTTTGGTTGACACCAACTGCTCTATCAAGAAGCTGACCTTGTTCCTCCCTGGACTCACACTTTTGCAGTCGCTAAGGACCAAGTACTTAGTTGCTTGACTAGTATTTATTAGGTTTGTCGGGCGAGTGTGCCACCAATGGCACACTTCAGCAATCCCTCCGAAGACCTCACAACCATGTGATGTGATACAAGAAGACCTACAAAATCTGCACTTCCCAAATCAACATCAACGGCTCGACAACCCTGCAACTTTACCACCAACTGCCGTCAAGTTCCTGCTGAAGCAAGAGTCAAGGAGAATGAAGACATCAACAACTATGGCCAACCATGACCCTAGGATGAATAGGACTAACCCCCAAATATCGCGAGTTGATAGGCATCTTTGGTACCTGAAGTACCTCGTGTGATTTTTGCAATTGTTTGTTGTTTGCCTTGTGTGTTCATGATAGTGTTTTACAGTTGTCTTGTGTGTTCTTGATAGTGTTTTGCAGTTATCTTGTGTGTTCTTGTATGTGTGTTAAACTTTGTGCTCATGATTGACCTGGCCTTTTAGCCTTACAAACCCATTTGGCAAATAAAACCCCGAATATGAAACCTCTCAAGGATGTGTTTCTCTCTCATCTAACTACGGCATCTCGAGTAGCACAGATGGGGTAAAACTAAAGAGCTAACTCCACCCTAGATAGTAGTGGATAATAACCCTTCTCGCAATGCATACCCAAGATCCGACGCGGCAAATTTTGCTACGTGCCTCGAGCCTCGTCAAGACCTCTCTACAACATCAAGGAAGCAGAAGATGGACTCGCCTGGACTACGGAAGATTCCTAGAAGGCAATGACTTCACTAACATAGTTTCCATTTTTAAAGGGGAGTCCCGCTAACTTTGATGATACTCTCTTACCACTCCCAACACTTGCTAAATCTTCTAACAAGCCAACTAACATTGAGCATAGTAGTATTAAAGCCGAGCCTAACTCTTGTAGTTCAACACGTTATTGCCACTTAAAGCCCGAAGACTCACGTGCTTGATCTCCACTGAGCAAACAGAAGGATGAAGACTCTCCAAAATGAAGCCATCAATGTTGGCTCCGCATTTAGGAGATATCAATGGAGGTAGCAATGAGAAGAAGTGAAGACTTTTATAACTAACTCGCTCACTCGTTCAAATTTTGATGGGTTTGAAACCAAAACTGACTTATGCCATGGGTAGAAATCACATAAAGATTTCACGGGAGATGGAGTCAACTCAAGGGATCCCAATATACTTCAAGATCCTCAAGGCTACAAGAAGACAGAGGAGCAAGAAGATCCTTAATGGTCTCCACTAACCCGAAGACAAGAAAGGAATAGATCATTGACTACTAGAAGACACACCATTGGTGGTGCACCGCCACCTGAAGTGATTTCGGCTCAAGCACAAGATGACCTAGAAGAATGGTTTCCATTAGGACTAACTTGCGCCTTGGTATTTAGGAAGCGTAGAGGACTAAGATGACAGATTTGACGTGCCTATCAAGACCGAAGCATAAATGCTCTTGTCTACCATCTGCAACCTTGAGATTAAAGGTCTATGCCAATATCAAGCTTCAAGGCGCGACACCAAGATTTGAAGATTCCATCATGCTACGCGAAGGAAACTACGACCCCAAGCCGACAAAAGCTATCCGAGATGTGGGGACCCCCAGGATCAAGGCTAGACAAATCCAGACCTTCATCTGACATAAGCCTAACCGAGAGCTCGAGAGCCTTACAGTGAGGGAATCGGTAACACAACAGTGACTCTATAACTCAAAGGTAATATAGCAAGCTCTTAAAAGAGCAAGAAGCAAATTACAAGCAGAGGTCACTGACCTGTCAATCATCAATCAACGAAAGCGAAGTTATGCTATTAGACACAACAAGACCAAATGGCCTAAGAGGCCTGAAGCATAACGGCGACGTCCCAATCCATAGATTCCAGGCTGCCGCCTGGGAACCCCAAGCTACTCGTCGATGTCGATGTCGTCCAGAACCTTTGAGAGAAACTCACTGTGCTGCAAAAATATCAACGAGGCAAGGTTGAGTACAAAAGGTAATCAGCAAGACTTACTAACCTAGTAGCTACATGTTGGGTAGAAAGGCCTTCTATGGAGTTTCTTTGCATAAAGCGAGTTTTATTTGCATAAACCAGATAGAATAGAAGCTCGTCTATCTAGAACCTTTAAAAGGGGATAAGAGAGCGATAACTTTGATCATCATTGAAACATCCACCGAATCATCTTCTTATATCCACTGAGAAACAACTACTATTTAGATCCACCGAGCAATTGTATCACCTTTTGAATCCAACAAATATCTTGATCTTTCATAACCACCGAATCATCATCAGATGAACCTATCCACTAGGATCACCCCCTCTATCATCCCGAGGAAGTAATCCTATTCACACTTTAAGTTGCCAAGTTTTACCATTCGGTTAAAGTTGTCTATGATCACAGAATCCGTTCCCAAGTCATCCATAACCGTGGACACGGCTTTTCGAAAAGATTTAACCCTGCAGGGGTGCACAACTTTACCCACACGTGCCGACCGACTCTTACCACCAGAATCATTAGCCCTCTTCCATGGAAAGCCAGTAGAGGGTGGTCGACCATGACCTTTACCTTACTTTCGCCCAAACCATGAGTTCACTAAAAGAGGGAAGCTCCGCCGTAATGGGTCCAGTCCCAAAGTTGGTCCCTCTAATTGTGCGCAGGGGTTGGTTTACCAGAGGCCGCACCTCAAGCAACCCCAGCCACGTTCAAAACAAAGTTTAAACACCCAAATAAGGTGACTCATGGAGCAGACTAGGCAAGTTAGTTAGTCAAGAGGGTGCCATTATAGGGCCTCGTGTGGTTCTACGCTCGGTCTTGGTTCAAGAGGCGAGAACTCGGGTCCTAGGGTCGGCAAGAATGAGTCAAATAACCACCTCCCTTGTGGCGGCTCATCCAAGACTTTAGCATGTTTATTCACACAACTCACTGATCATACCACGTCAACCTGTCATACTAGGTTCATTCACAGCTCGGATTCATCAACCGGATGGATCAGAGTTTACCAACTAAGCATGGCTAAGCATAACAGATATAAAGGCTCAAGCAATGCACACAAGCGAGACCTAGTTATGCTAGGAGCAGTGGATCAGGAAATTTAGGCGACAGGAGCATGCATAAGATAGGATAACTCTAACTACCGACACAAGACATTTGAATCGATGAGATAAATAGCAGAAACTGAAACACTTTGAAAAAATGGGATCAGACGCTTGCCTTGCTTGTTGATAACCAGGAATAGAAATAGATCTTTGGGATTCTTCTTCTTGAATAATACGTCGATGGACAAGTATTGGTCCTCAATATTGTCCACTCGATCTCGGCCTCGTGTTCTATCGCGAAGAAGCAAACAACAGAAAAGGAAAATAACAATCAATGCATGGCATCGATGTGCATACAGAATGATGATATGACAAGTTTAGGATGCTCAAAATAAACCCTAATACTAGCTAGTCAGGTAGCGGGGTTTCCGGACGACTCCGAAACGGGGATCCGATAACCCTAGATTTCGCTGGAGGGGTACAATTGGTTCTTCTAATTAAACAAGGTTTCAAGTTGCTTAACAATGCATGAATTTGACATAAACTTGCAGATTACATTTTTCTGAGCATTTTGACAGGTCATTTGCATTTTTCTGATTTAAAATGAATTAGTTATGAATTTTACAAGTTTTACTCAAATTCTGAAATTCCTAGAAATTATTAAATTCCTGACAGCTCGGACCCACTGTTAGGGTTTTATTAATTACTGAAACAATTTAGAAAATGATTAAATATCTGACAAAAGGGACCCACATGTCATGGATTTAATAATTAACAGAAAAGAATTTCAGAAAAAGAAAAAGGAGGGAGACTGACGTGAGCCATGGCCGGTGCTCCCAGGCGCCGGCGGCGACCAGCCACGGGCAGCGCTACAGCGCGGGAAGGGGAGGGGTGAAGGGTCCTGCCGGACCAAAGGCTCACCGGGGAGACGCCTGCGGGGTCGTCTTGGCTGGAGGATGGCCGGCGGCGAGGAATTTGACCGGCGAAGAGCTCCATTTCCGGCGAGGAATCCGCGACGGTGGCGGCGACTCCGAGCATGGCGGCTCGATTCCTTGAACGGGGAGGTAGAGGACGGCGGCGAGGATCTTCTCAGCACCTCGGAGGAGCAAGGGGCGATGTCTAATGGCAGCGCTAGGCGGCGAGCTCCGGCTACTGTGAGTTCACGAGAGAGAGAGAGAGAGAGAGGGACTGATGGTGGGGAAGAAGGAGGGCGGCCAAGGAAGGAGAAGGAAGGAGGGGAGGAGGAGGAGGCGTCCAAGTGCAGGCTCCAGGAGGTCCTTCTCGGCTTGGAGGCGGCGAGCAGGAGGTGGCCGTGCAGCGTCCAGGAATCCTCCACGTAGGTGCTTCCTGTGACTCACGAAGAAGACAACAGACTTTTTCCAAAAAGCCCCCTGGCCATTGGAGATTTCTCTGAAATGTTTTAAACAACACTAGTTTGCAATAATTGGTGATTCAAATGGAGTCCAAGAGTTATGAAATTTGGTAGGGCCTTTTTAGAGAAATAGTAGAAGCTCCACCTATGTTTGTTTGAATTTTTAGAGACCATTTGAATACAAATATCTAGATAGAGGAATAAGAAGAGTAGGGTTTTCAAATATATTTCCTTTGTGCATATTTTGTTAGGAAAATAATCATGATGCTAATGATGCACAAATCAACTCCTAATAATAATTAGCTAAAAGAGGGATGTTACAGATCTATCCCCCTTACAAGAATCTCGTCCCGAGATTCGTAGGTAGTACAAGATAGAAGGGAACAAGGGTCACACCAGTCTTCAACGATCTTGTTGATCCCACGATGATCTTCTTTCTTGAAGAGGTTGATCCATGACGTCATGAAGCTTCACTTCCTTCCTTCGTGATTGTTGCTCAATTGCACTAAAGGAAAGAGGGAATAACTCTAGAAAGATGGATCTTCAGGAAGATCGAGTGTCTCATGTTCAACTCATGGAAGGAGTGTTCATAAACATATCTTGAGATGATGAACATGAGACACATCAAGGGAGATGGAGGAAAATGAAGAAGTTTCAATTTTGGTAGGCAATGGCTCCACGCTTGACAATATAGGAAGGGACAAGGTAGCGAGGAGTTAAATTGCCTTTGGTACCATGAAGAAGCACTCTTTACAAAAATGAGTGATTCGTATAAACACACTTGAGTCATGCAACAAGAGAATTTTTGATTTCCGAATCATCATAACTCTTTGACATAGTTGCAGATACGAAAGAACCTCTTTATTCATCCAGGTCTATCAAAATCTTTGCCAAAGATCATGATTCATTTCACACCACCAGATGAATAGACAAGGAGATTCAGGGAAACACGGGAGTATAACTTCTTTCTTGGGATTCAACTATTTGACAAGAAAAGACCACTTACGAACATGATCTCAAAAGTTCGGGGTCCTCAATTGGCTGACGAATTCACACAAAGTGGGAGATAAATAGAACTTCTGGTATAAACAAAGGGAAGGGAACAACGCTGACTAGCGAATTATCAAGGAGTATCCACTGTAACATCTTTTAGCGAGTGCACGTGAACGAGAGGAAGACTCTTCCAACAACCAGAACACATGCTTCGTGGTGACATGAAGTTGGTTCTCAAAAGTTTCCAACATTACTACCAAATGTTCAATATGAATTTACCCAATCATGGAGAAGATGAGAATGTCATCGATGGGCTCAACAACAAGCTTATCAAAATACTCCAAGAAGATGGGCTCATATGTTGTATGAACAAGGCAAAAGTATTGGTCAGACCAAAGGCATGAAGATGTACTATAGCGAAACACCATGAGTAGAAACATCATCAAGATTGTCTTTGGAGCTGACTTTGATTTGACGATACCCCAAACTCAAATCAAAGGTGGGAAGATAACATATCCAAAGAGGAGATACTATCTTGCTTCAACACGGACAAGCTAGACATCCTTTAAGAAGGAACAAAGTCAGATAGAGCTTTTGTCTTTCAAATCTCCAAGTTGTTGTTCAAGCTCAACCAACTAGTCCAGGGTATCAAGCATAGATTCTTGGAGAAAGGAACGATTCAGAGAACCAGCTTACCCATGAACATGACAACACGGTCATGTGGCAACATGGCGATACTTCTAGAAAGACATCTAGAATATCACGAACCACCGATATGTCACTTAGTTCGAGAGGAATTTCAATTTTAAGGCAAAATGATTTGGCCTTTAAGAGCTTTGGTACGAACCTAACCCTTTGACCGAAGATGGTGCGCCTGAGTTATGGACTTGGGAACACAATCAAACTTCGCTTGGTGATCGGTTAACCAATCAAGCTAGGAATGATGCAAATGTCCTTTAGATTGGAAGCATTATGAATTGCTAAGAATATGAGATGGCCACATCAATTCACATACCCAACATTCCAAGCATGAATAGCTCAGAGAATGGGTGAGTAGATGTGTACGAGCATCACTTGATCAATAAGGCCATGAGACTCAGCACGACCATTTGGTGTAAAAGATTGTGATACTCTAAGGTAGAATAGAACATAAGGTTTACATACCTCACATCCTACGGAGTACAACACTTTGACCTGGTCCTAGAAATGGATGAGGTACGGGAGTTTGTTTCTCCAGACATTTCAAAGAGAAATATCTTGACGAACCACAAGAGTAAAATGCATCAAAAGAATCCAATGCATAATTACAACTTGGCTGCTAACTAGCAGACAAAGGTTGGAAAGTAACTAAAGAGGAGGAACCCCTTCAGGAGGATCCTTGGATGTAGATGCAAATGTTAATAGATGTGAGACTCACTAAGAAAACTCTTGTCATGATCTATTTGGTTCCATGATAAAACCTCTGCGATAGCTAGTGGTAGGAAGTCCCTTATTGCCGCAAGCCAATAATGACGACAACCACAAGCTTGGAGTTTGCCATTTTGAGTTAATATAGAATCATTAACACAAATGGTTCAACGGAATGGATCTTGGGTTAAAGGCCAGCTTCATGTACTGGAATCCAGCACAATCCGGGACCTTCGGTTCAAGTCCATGGGTTAGAACAAATTGAAAGGAGTAACTACTAATTGGGTGACACAAAGGACACTATGATATAGTAGTCAAAAAGGTAGCTTCCAGAACAAGGTATGGCTTCTGAAGTAGCCAAACCAATAAGAAAGAGCATAGGAGGCGAAAAGAAACCTTGAAGCATAGAAAAGAATGAGGTGAAATCCACAAAGTAGAGAGATCATTATGGAAAGAAATCTCTCAACTGAAACAAGAAAGACAGAGCAAAGAACACACACGAGACTCTAGAGAACTCAACCCTAGGTCAAATGGTTAAAGCGACCTGCCGAAAAGGCACCTAGATTTTGAAAGACGAGAGAAGATAGCAAAACTTTTCAAATCAACTCGAGGTAAGGTGACTCAGAAGTAGAGCGATACCAGATAAGGAGTAAAAAGAAGCCTACTTAGAATTTTCTTAGATACTTTTTAGCTTTCAAATACTTTTCTCAAACACTAGACACAACATCGACCAATAGCAAGGTTTTCCTACAGACGGTCATGCTCTGATACCAAAGCCTGTGGGGACCCCCAGGATCAAGGCTAGACAAATCTAGACCTTCATCTGACATAAGCCTAACCGAGAGCTCGAGAGCCTTACAGTGAGGGAATCGGTAACACAACAGTGACTCTACGACTCAAAGGTAATATAGCAAGCTCTTAAAAGAGCAAGAAGCAAATTACAAGCAGAGGTCACTGACCTGTCAATCATCAATCAACGAAAGTGAAGTTATGCTATTAGACACAGCAAGACCAAATGGCCTAAGAGGCCTGAAGCATAACGGCGACGTCCCAATCGATAGATTCCAGGCTGCCGCCTGGGAACCCCAAGCTACTCGTCGATGTCGATGTCATCCAGAACCTTCGAGAGAAACTCACTATGCTGCAAAAATATCAACGAGGCAAGGTTGAGTACAAAAGGTACTCAGCAAGACTTACTAACCTAGTAGCTACATGTTGGGTAGAAAGGCCTTCTGTGGAGTTTCTTTGCATAAAGCGAGTTTTATTTGCATAAACCAGATAGAATAGAAGCTCGTCTATCTAGAACCTTAAAAAGGGGATAAGAGAGCGATAACTTTGATCATCATTGAAACATCCACCGAATCATCTTCTTATATCCACCGAGCAACAACTACTATTTAGATCCACCGAGCAATTGTATCACCTTTTGAATCCAACAAATATCTTGATCTTTCATAACCACCGAATCATCATCAGATGAACCTATCCACTAGGATCACCCCCTCTATCATCCCGAGGAAGTAATCCTATTCACACTTTAAGTTGCCAAGTTTTACCATTCGGTTTAAGTTGTCTATGATCACAGAATCCATTCCCAAGTCGTCCATAACCGTGGACACGGCTTTTTGAAAAGATTTAACCCTGCAGGGTTGCACAACTTTACCCACACGTGCCGACCGACTCTTAACACCAGAATCATTAGCCCTCTTCCATGGAAAGCCAGTAGAGGGTGGTCGACCATGACCTTTACCTTACTTTCGCCCAAACCATGAGTTCACTAAAAGAGGGAAGCTCCGCCGTAACGGGTCCAGTCCCGAAGTCGGTCCCTCTAATTGTGTGCAGGGGTTGGTTTACCAGAGGCCGAACCTCAAGCAACCCTGGCCACGGTCAAAACAAAGTTTAAACACCCAAATAAGGTGACTCATGGAGCAGACTAGGCAAGTTAGTTAGTCAAGAGGGTGCCATTATAGGGCCTCGTGTGGTTGTACGCTCGGTCTTGGTTCAAGAGGCGAGAACTCGGGTCCTAGGGTTGGCAAGAATGAGTCAAATAACCACCTCCCTTGTGGTGGCTCATCCAAGACTTTAGCATGTTTATTCACACAACTCACTGATCATACCACGTCAACCTGTCATACTAGGTTCATTCACAGCTCGGATTCATCAACCGGATGGATCAGAGTTTACCAACTAAGCATGGCTAAGCATAACAGATATAAAGGCTCAAGCAATGCACACAAGCGAGACCTAGTTATGCTAGGAGCAGTGGATCAGGGAATTTAGGCGACAGGAGCATGCATAAGATAGGATAACTCTAACTACCGACACAAGACATTTGAATCGATGAGATAAATAGCAGAAACTGAAACACTTTGAAAACATGGTATCAGATGCTTGCCTTGCTTGTTGATAACCAGGAATAGAAATAGATCTTCAGGATTCTTCTTCTTGAATAATACGTCGATGGACAAGTATTGGTCCTCGATATTGTCCACTCGATCTCGGCCTCGTGTTCTATCGCGAAGAAGCAAACACCGAAAAAGGAAAATAACAATCAATGCATGGCATCGATGCGCATACAGAATGATGATATGACAAGTTTAGGATGCTCAAAATAAACCCTAATACTAGCTAGTCAGGTAGCGGGTTTCCGGACGACTCCGAACAGGGATCCGATAATCCTAGATTTCGCCGGAGGGGTACAATGGTTCTTCTAATTAAACAAGGTTTCAAGTTGCTTAACAATGCATGAATTTACATAACTTGCAGATTATATTTTTCTGAGCATTTGACAGGTCATTTGCATTTTTCTGATTTAAAATGAATTAGTTATGAATTTTACAAGTTTTACTCAAATTCTGAAATTCCGGGAAATTATTAAATTCCTGACAGATCGGACCCACTGTCAGGGTTTTATTAATTACTGAAACAATTTAGAAAATGATTAAATATCTGACAAAAGGGACCCACATGTCACGGATTTAATAATTAATAGAAAAGAATTTCAGAAAAAGAAAAAGGAGGGAGACTGACGTGAGCCATGGCCGGTGCTCCAGGCGCCGGCGGGTGACCAGCACGGCGGCGCTACAGCGCGGGAAGGGGAGGGGTGAAGGGTCCTGCCGGACCAGAGGCTCACCGGGGAGACGCCTGCGGGGTCGGCTTGGCCGGAGGATGGCCGGCGGCGAGGAATTTGACCGGCGAAGAGCTCCATTTCCGGCGAGGAATCCGCGACGGTGGCGGCGACTCCGAGCATGGCGGCTCAATTCCTTGAAGGGAGGTAGAGGA